>JARQOC010000004.1:96493485-97093485 GCA_033576535.1 Allobates femoralis | reverse complement strand
CCTGGGCTCCACATATATATAACACAAACTCCCTAAAGGTGAAGAAGAAGCAAGATGTAAAGAAACACCAAAAAATAAAAAATAATATTTACTGCGTTGCAATTAAAATAGTCCATGATTAAAAAAGCAAGAGCGCCTAATGGGAACAATCTCTACTCACATAATCGCACTGTCCCGTCTGTTACCGACTTCGGTCCAGATGTCCCCGATTCACACGCATCCAATTTCTGGTGCGGCGCCATGGGTGTGGAAATGTGGCATACTGCAGCTTCCCGCACCCGATGATACCCGCAACCGATGCCAGGAAGCGGCCACCACAAAAGACGCACCCGCACCATCCCCGGACACCCCCTGTCGCAGACGCCGACCTGACAGGGCCTTTAGCAATGTCATGATGATGTGACTGATCACATGACCACGACATCACCAAAGGTCCTGTAAGTAGCAAAGTGCAGCCAGCCAGGTACTCTCCCAGCACTCAGCACCTACACACCCAGCACTCAGCCCCCACTTACCCAGCACTCAGCCCCTAATAATAATAATAAATCTTTATTTATATAGTGCCAAGATATTCCTCAGCGCTTTACGATACAGTGGTTCGTATAAGAAAAATATACAATAAAAAACAGTAAGTAGTCACAGTAGAGAAAAAATACAGTACAGTAATTACATACAATACAATAAGCATAGAATCAATGTAAAAAATACAATACAATAAATAAGCCCCTACACTCAACCAGCACTCAGCCCCCACACTCAACCAGCACTCAGCCCCCACACTCACCCAGCTCTCAGCCCCCGCACTATGTCTCCCCCAGAATGCGCACTGTCACATATTGAACCCGGTATAGGGTGTAGGAAAGAGGGACGGTCCACTCCCTCCGCTCCGGGTTTCCCTGGAAGGAGACAAGGGGTTAAAACCCTGGTTAAGAGACAGGCGGGGTTCCCTGTGGACAGTTTTTTGGCCTGAAGCTGAAGCAGCAGCATATATCGATTGGACAGGTCAAGAGCTCCGGGGGCTGTGTGCGGTAATAACACGGCCTAACTCGGGAGGGCTGGGAGCTCGGTGCGACCTCGGCCGGAGAGCTCATGTCGAGCCAACTGGGACGGGGTACTCGGTACCGGACCAGGTTGCTACTGGGGATGTCACGGAGGGCCTGGTCCGGACCGTGTCCTGGGCCCTGGCAAGTAAAAGGGGATATTTACAGGGGATTAGAGTTTGTCGTGACGCCACCCACGGTGTGTGGTAAGTAAGGGGACCACCACTGCCGCAGAACCTCCGGGGATGGTATTAGGCAGCTTAGATGGTACTGCTCTCCGTAGGTAGAGGCGAGGTCCCCGGGGCAGTGGTTGTTAGAGTCTATGGTGGATGTTATAGTAAGGGATGGATAGTGGAGACGGGTTGAAGGAACACACACTCACATTTCTGTAGCTTCCAAAGCTTTACTGCGATGTTGCAGATTGTCCACGGAGTCTGTACTGGGGGCCGGGTTGCTCCCACCCGGTCCGGGTCCTCAGCTTCCTCGTGCTGCTCTGTGTGTGTGGCCCTGAGGCTGCTTCTAGCTGAGCTGCTGGCTCTGTCTCACTTTCTCTCTCCTTTCTGGTACCCCTTGGCTAGGCAACTTGAGTCTTCTGTGTACTGCTGACCCCGCCATGTTGCTTTGCACTGGTACAGTGTTGATTTAGAAACTCCACTATTCCTGGATTGACTGTGCTGTGTGTGTCAGTCATAGTCTCGGATCCGGTGTCCGTTCTGTGCGCTCCTCTGGGGCGAGTGGTGATGGCACTCAAGCTCCCAGATGTGTTTCTCTGTCCTTTATTTCTCCTCTCCTCAGACCCTGGCCAGGCCTGGAATCGATGAGCAGACTGTAGAGAAGCCTGGCACAGCTTCTTTACACTACAGCCTCTCTCAGTTCTCCCAGAAACTGAAACTAACTCTGCACTAAACTGCAGACTAAACTGACTACTTCCTCTTGACCTGGAGTATATAAGGGAGCTGGCTTAGCTCCCCCTCCTGGCCCAGAGGTGCTAGTGTAGGTCAGTGTGTTGTGGGGAGGGAACCCGTGTGATGTTACTGTGGCACATTAACCCCTGGGGTGCCACACTCATAACTGGAAGGGATCGGGTTACTATCTGTGAACTGTATCCATTGTATCCGGCTGCGACCCGGATTCCGGCAACTTGTGCCACTGCTGTGCTTCATGAATAAATCCGGGTACTGTATAAACTGATACCCGGGCTCACGGTCGTTTGTCTTGCAATCCTGGCGCTACCTAACACCATCTATCAATGACCCATATAGTGTGTGTCACCATCTATCCATGACCCATATAGTGTCTGTCACCATCTATCCATGGCCCATATAGTGTCTGTCACCATCTATCCATGGCCCATATAGTGTCTGTCACCATCTATCCATGACCCATATAGTGTCTGTCACCATCTATCCATGACCCATATAGTGTCTGTCACCATCTATCCATGACCCATATAGTGTGTGTCATGTATTTTGTGGGATGAGTTGCACTATTGAATGACTTCATTCATTCTACCACAAAATGTACTGGAGAATGAGAAAAACATTCCAAGTGCTTTGAAATTGCAAAAAAAAAGTGCAATTCCACAATGTTTTTTTAGTTTTTTATTCATCATGTTAACTATATGTTAAAAGTGACTTCATAAGTTGATTATCTAGGTCAGAATAAGAAGATACTGAACATTGTTTTAATTTCAATCATAAAAAACCCCAGAAATTTGTAAAAAAGAAAAAAAGAATTAGCTTTATTCGCCATTTACTGAGACCCATGATTTAATTTTTGAAGATACAGGGCTATGTGAGGTCTTACTTTATGTGCCCTGAGCTGCCATTTTTACTGATATCATTTTGAGTCAGATGCATTTTGATCACCTTTTATTGCATTTTATTGTAACAACGTGGTGGCCCAAAAACCATAATTCTGGCGTTTTTATTCATTTCCCATTACGCCATTTACCAATTGGATTAATTTACTTCATATATTGATAGCTTAGATTCTTATGAATGCAGCGATACCAAATATGTGTATTTTTACATTTTTTTCACTGTTTTATTGCTATTTTCAGTTCAGCTCCTTTCGGGGCCCCTAAGAGAGTGGGCCCCTGGGCAAGTGCCCAGTCTGCCCCCCCCCCTTCCTACCACCGGACCTGGCAGGAGGCCACATATAGCCCCCAGTATACAGCAGGAGGTCACAAACAACTCCCAGTATACATCAGGAGGCTGTACACAGCTCCAAGTATATAGCAGGAGACTGCACGCAGCCCCCAGTATACAGCAGGAGGCCACACATAGCCCCCAGTATACAGCAGGAGGCTGCACACTGATCCCAGTATACAGCAAGGGGTTGCACATAGCCCCCAGTATGCAGCAGGAGGCCACATACAGCCCCACCTATACAGCAGGAGGCTGTACACAGCCTCCAGTATACAGTAGGAGGCCACACACAGCCCTCAGTATACAGTAGGAGGCCTATTTACTTTGTGAGTTTTATGTGCAAAAATTTTTTTTGTTAAAACATTCTATTTTGTTATAGCTCAGAACAGTTACGGGAGTTACTATCCTGAGAAATGCTGGGTACTAAAGCTAGTATATAAATAAATATAAACACAAAAAAATTATTATTATGGAAAAAATATAAATATACAAGGTCAGTTATATAGCCAAAAATAAACTGCAAAGAAGCCAGATAAAAGAAAGTTAAATAGAAAAAAGAGAATACAAACAATATCCTGGAGTAAATAGTACAGATAAGTACAATTTTGATCCTAATTGGACTTATTGCTTTTGCTGCATACCCAACATAACCTATGGCAGGGGCGAACATATCAGTGTTGCAACCTGTGCACAAAGACTCAAGAGGTGAGGGGGCCCATTACTATCTCCAAAGCAGATGGAATTCTGCACAGGAGCCCTTTTCTGGGCATGTCCGCCAGTGACCTATGAGGCTTCCCACATGTCTGTATTTTTACCATGACCACGTGTCCATATGAACTATATGGAGACATGTCCATAGATGACAGAGGCCAACACAAGTCTATGGGTCTGTGAAAACGTACAGCACATAGATCCGTGTGCCACCTGTGTGCTGTCAGAGTTCAACATTGAAAAGTATAAGTGAATCCCCCAGGGTTGTATGGGGAACTCGGGTATCTGGGCCCTGCTGTAGTTGGGATGTCATTGGTGTCCTGCCCAGACCCATAGCCCTGGTGATCAACTGAAAAGCAGTTAGGGAATGCAAATAAAGTTTGTCGTGACGCCACCTGCAGATTCTGGTGATGGGCACCAGCGCTGCTTCAGACCTCCAGGGGAGATGATACTGCAGCTTGGATGGAGCAGCTCTCTGCAGGTGGAGCTAAGTCCCCAGGGCAGATCAGCACTGATGGTGGTGGTGCTGGATATGTAGATGATCTGTGGAGCAGTGCAGCAGATGAACAGACACACGGAGGCTTTGTCACTCTACAAGGGTACTTTACTCTGTAAACCAGTTCAGATGGCTGTTCAGGTTACAGCACAAACAGTCCATAATCAGGTAGCTGGTCGGATAGTCACAGACATATGCAAAGTCATTCAGTGGATCCCATAGTATACTTTCATTTGACGATCCCGTGTCCTGCTGCTAAAACCTGCCCTGGCACAGCCCTCTTGTATACCAGCCCCATTGGGGTGCTGCGAGATCCCTCCTTTCTCCAGGCCCCTTCCACGACAGCATTGCCTCTCCACGCCCTATTAGGGACAGGAAGCACAAGAGAGGTTAAAATGACCCTCCCACCTCCCACTCTCCAGTGTCTTTCCTGTCCCCATGGGGCATGGAGAGGTTTGTCCTAGGCTGTAGGGGGCCGGCATAATACAGCTTACCATCGTGCTGCCGGACAGCTTTGGTTGGGCCTCGGTTCCTCCTCTGCTGGTCCCATGGCTGGAACTTTTGGCCCTCCGCCTGGCCCTCCGGATCCCGGTGGGGTGATGTGGGCTATGGCGTCCCCCAGCCGGCGGCCTCACTCTGTGCAGCCCGCCGACTGCTTCCCGCGCACTGCGCGCTGCCCCGTGACCGGAAGTGACGCTGTAAGGGCGGGACGTCCGGTCGCGCGCGCGCGCTCCCCGCTGGGAGCGCGTCTCTTCCGGATTCCGGCGGTGGGATCCTGCGGGGCAGCATGCGGGCACGTCTCCAATGGCGGCCTGCCCAGGACCTGGCGCGGGAGGCTGGGGTCACGTTCTACACTTGGTGGGGCAGGCCTTCCAGCTTAAAGGCTGCCCTGAAGCCATCACATGGTAAGGTAATTCCTGTGCTGTGTTACCATGTCTTCTCCCGCATCTGCGGAGCCCAGTGGTCCCCCTGCCCCAGTAAGTGTGGTGTACAGGGGGGGTCCTTTCCTGCTGGGTGGGCTTTGTGGCTGATGGCTCCTGGTCCTGTGTTTATGTTTTCCAGGACAAGCCAGCCCCTAAGAAGTCTGTAAAATGCCCTGTCTGCAGTAAGAAGCTCCCTGCTGGATGGGATAAGAAGCTGTGCCAGACTTGCACAGATAAAGTGGTTAGGGCTGAGCACCCTAGCCTGGTTGAAGACTTAAGGGCCATGGTCAAGCAGGAAATTCAAGCTTCCCTGGCCTCTCTTTCACCTGTGTCTTCCGTTGCTGGACCTCCCTCCCCTAAGAGAAGGAAGCTTCAGGCTACCCCGCCAGGCTCAGAGGACCCTAACCCTGACCCTGACTCAGACTCTGGGGGCCCCGAGGACTCCACTGCTGCTCCTCAGGTGGATATTCGTAGATTTTTGTTTCCCTCTGATGACCTAGGGGATCTTATTGGGGCCGTCCGGAGCACTATGGGGTTGGAGGAGGTTCTTGCCCCCTCCTCCGTCCAGGATGAAATGTTTGCGGGCCTCAGGTCAGCTAAACAGACCGGGTTTCCGGTTCATTCTACTCTCCTGGAGCTCATCTCCCAGGAATGGGAATTCCCTGAGAGGAGATTCAAAAGTGATATCTCTAGCCGCTTTCCTTTGGAGCCTTGCGAGATCCAATGGGATGTGCCGAAAGTGGATGTGCAGGTTGCCCGGGTGGCCAAAAAGACTGCACTTCCCTTTGAAGACACATCCCAGCTCAAGGATCACTTAGACCGGAAGATTGAGGCGTTATGAGGCACTCCTGGGAAGCGTCCTTAGCCTCTATGCAGGCGAATATTGCCTCCACGTGTGTGTCCAGATCACTTCTTAAGTGGATGGACCAGCTGGAGGCTCATATTTCGCAGGGTACCCCTAGGGAGGAACTCCTGGAGTCTTTTCCTTTGCTTCAGAAAGCGACTTGTTTTCTCGCAGATGCTTCTGCGGATTCGGTCCATTTGGCAGCCAGGACTTCGGTCCTTTCTAACTCGGCTAGACTGGCTTTGTGGTTAAAGTTGTGGAGTGGGGATTCCACTTCTAAACTGAAGCTATGCTCCCTCCCGTTTAAAGGGAGATGGTGTTTGGTCCTGCTTTGGAGGAGATTTTGGAAAAAGCGACTGACCGCAAGGCCCTCCCAGAGCAGAAGCCCGTCCGCCAGCGGCCCTTTCGTTCCTCGGTGCCTCAGGCCTCCCAGTCCAAAGGAAAGGGCAAGACGGGTCGCTGGAGTTACCATAAAGGGAGAGGAAAGAATATCCTTGTCCCCTCCCATAAAACCCATCCCTCCGATAGGCAGTGACTCGATCCCGGTGGGGGGGTTGCCTGGCGGCCTTCCTCCCGCAGTGGAGAGAGGTCACCACTTCCCAGTGGGTGTTGAACGTCATCTCCAGGGGCCTCCTCATCGAGTTTGTGTCAGAACCCCCCCCGGGTCTTCGGGTCACTGCGCTGCCTTCCAAGGCGGCTCAGAAAGTCTTGTACTCCAAGGTACAGAAAATGCTGCTTGCCAACGTGGTCTCCCCCGTTCCGGTTCCGGAAATAGGGTTGGGTCACTACTTCATCTCTTTTTAGTCAAAAAGCCGTCGGGCGATTCTCGGGTGGTCATCAACCTGAAACGCCTCAACCGACATGTCCGTTACCGGTGTTTCAAAATGGAGTCCGTCAGGTCGGCGATTCCGTTGATCGGCTGTCATCACCAGATGGCTACCATCGATCTGTGGGATGCGTACTTCCATGTTCCTATTCATCCTCCCCACCGTCTGTTCCTCAGGTTTGCGGTTATGCGCAAAGGGGAGATTCTCCATTTTCAATTCAATATCCTTCCCTTCGGCATCTCCTCAGCTCCCAGGATCTTCTCGAAGATTATGGCGGAGGTGGTGGCCTTCTTGAGGGGTTGGGGCATTTGTCTAGTGCCGTACCTGGATGACTTTCTTCTTGTCGCTCCGTCAGTGATGACCCTCCAGTGGGGCGTGGAAGAGTCCCTCAGGGTGCTGAAGTCGTTGGGCTGGATCCCCAATCTGCAGATGTCCCATCTCCAGGCGTCGGCCAAAAGGAGGTTCCTCGGGGTCCTGTTGGAATCTGACGCTCAGGCTTCCTTTTCTCCCGGAGGACCACCGGTTGCTGCTGCAGGCCAAGGTTTCCACTCTGTGTCGGATGTCCGCTCCCACGCTGCGGACGACAATGTCGGTGCTGGGGTACATGACCTCTTGCATCCCCTCGGTCATGTGGGCTCAAGCTCACTCCCGCTCGCTTCAAGCCCATGTAATTTCCCACTGGGACGGCCTGCCTTCGTCCCTCAACAGGCGGTACCGTCTTTCAAGTCTTGCCTCCTCGTCCCTCCGCTGGTGGTTGGATTCCCGAAACTTGCAGAAGGGGGTGGCCTGGGATCAGTCCCCGGTTGTCACTCTTACTACGGACGCCAGCCAGAGGGGATGGGGAGCTGTCGTTGCCCGCACCCCATTTCAAGGGTTATGGCCTCAGATGATCTGGACTCGCTCTTCCAATTACAGGGAGTTGCGGGCTGTGGAGGAAGCCCTCCTGGCCGCTGCCCATCTGGTACAGGGTTCCCACGTTATGGTATATTCGGAGAACGTCTCCACGGTGGCTCACCTTCGTCATCAGGGAGGGACTCGATCCAGGGCTCTGGGGTCTGTGTCCTCTCAAATATTTTCCTGGGCAGAACGGTTCCTCCTGTCTCTTTCCGCGGTCCACCTGAAGGGGTCCTTGAACCTTCAGGCGGACTTTCTCAGCCGCACGGACCTTCATCCGGGCGAATGGAGTCTGGATCAGGCTGTTTTCTGCTTCCTGGTGGCCCGATGGGTGCTCCGGATGTCGACCTCTTCACCTCCAGCACCAATCGCAAGGTCGCAACATATTTCTCCCTGGATCCTCGGGACGACACAGTGGGGGTGGATGCCTTTTCACAGCCTTGGGACTTCCATCTGGCGTACGCCTTCCCTCCGATTCCACTCCTGGCAAAGACCTTGCGGGAGGTCAGAAAGGACGGGGTTCCAACGATCCTGGTGGCTCCGTTATGGCCGAAAAGAAGCTGGTACAATTTGATTATGTCTCTTCGGGTCGACGGCCCTGTGATTCTGGGAGCGGATCCCAGTCTGCTGTCGCAGGGTCCGCTGTTTCATCCGGATCCCCGGAGGCTCAGCTTAGCTGCTTGGCTTCTGAGGCCCGTGTGTTGAAGTCACAGGGCTTGTCTGCCAAGGTGGTGGTGACCTTGCAACAGAATCGTAAACCAGTCACCAATGCTATTTACAATAAAGTCTGGAAGAGATTCTGCTCCTGGTGTGGTTCTCAGCCTCCGGATCCCCTCCATCCTAATGTCTCTCAAATTTTGGATTTCCTCCAGGTGGGGTTGGACCTTGGACTTCGGCCTAGCACGTTGAAGGTCCAGGTTTCGGCTCTCAGTTCCGTTTTTGATGCGGATTTGGCCGCTCATCACTGGATTCGCTGCTTCATGGTGTCCGCCTCTAGGATTCGTCCACGGATTAAGGTCCTTGCTCCCATCTGCGATCTCAATGTGGTCTTGACTGGGTTGTCCCATTCCCCCTATGAACCATTGTCGTCCTGTGATCTTCGACTGCTGTCTCATAAAACGGCTTTTCTTGTGGTAATTACGACCGCCCGGCGGGTGGGAGAACTCCGGGCTCTGTCCATCAGGGAGCCATATTTGACGGTCTGTGATGACTGCATCGTCCTTCAGCTGGACCCTTCTTTTCTCCCCAAGGTGGTCTCGGATTTTCACCGTTCCCAGTCCATTGTCCTACCCTCTTTTGTCAGTCTCCTCGTTCTCCGAAAGAGGAAGAGTTCCACTCTTTGGATGTTCGCAGGATCGTGCTTAATTACCTGGAGGTCACGGCGCCCTGGCGGGTTGATCACAACCTTTTTGTCCAGCCCTTTGGTCCCAATAGGGGCAAGAAAGTGGCGAAGTGCACCATTGCAAGCTGGACTAAACGGGCCATTGCTGCATCCTACCTGTCTCAACATCTGCCGATACCTTCTGGGTTTACTGCCCACTCCACCAGGGCTACCTCGGTCTCCTGGGCTGAAAAGGCGGGGGCTTCTCTTGCGCAGATCTGCACTGCTGCTACATGGTCCTCCCTGCATACTTTCACAAAACATTATCGTTTGGACCTAGGTTCTACCAGGGATTTGGCCTTTGGCAGGAAAGTCCTGCAGGCTGTGGTCCCGCCCTAGGTTTGCATTCGCTGGTATTCCTCCTATGCTGTCGTGGAAGGGGCCTGGAGAAAATAGAATTATTCTTACCGTTAATTCGGTTTCTAGGGCCCTTCCACGACAGCACCTAATTCCCTCCCTTTATTTCCTTGTTTTTCATGGAATGCTCTGTCTTGCTTTGGTCATGCTATGGTTCTTTGTAAGACACTGGAGAGTGGGAGGTGGGAGGGTCCTTTTAACCTCTCTTGTGCTTCCTGTCCCTAATAGGGCGTGGAGAGGCAACCTCCTATGCTGTTGTGGAAGAGCCCTAGAAACCGAATTAACGGTAAGAATAATTCTATTTTCTCTCTCTGAAGGGGCTCGACCTTTGGTGGGCGATCCTGGCGAGGCTGCACTTTGTAGACAGGGCTTCAGGGTTGATAAACTGACCCGTGACGACCGGTGTAGACGGCTTAGGGGCTTATCCTCGGAGCCGGTACTCCGTTAGATGGACCAGGGTTCCCCCAGAGTATGGGCGCTCCGATATGGGTCCCCTCTTTCTTTTCCTCTTCTCTAGGCCCCTCCCTGGGAGTCTCCTTCACTCTCTCGGAGGCTCCCCTCTCCTTCACTCTTCAGTGCAAACTAGAAATCCACAGTGTAACTTCCCTCCTCCCCTAACTCTCCCCCTAGGGACTGGGCTCCAACCATTTGCCTAGGCTTGAGTGTGGGAGTGCTGGGGTGGGATCCACTTGCAAACCTTATTCCTCTCTGTGACAGGAATAACTGCATACTCGTCTGTGGGAGCAGTACCGCTACTGTGGTGCACTGACCAGTGGGGCGCCGCATGAGAGAAGCTTTGTAATTGTGATGTGATGTGACCAGCTGCATGCCAGCGAGTACAGTATGTTGGAAACACTTGGTGCAAGCCGACGCACTGCCATGCACTCTTGAGGGCCGGGGATACTTTTCATTCGCCTGCCGGTCCTAGCGAGGGGGACTTCGACAGAGCCTTTCTCGCACTCATCAGAGTGGCGACTGGTGATCAAACACATGACAGCAGGTAGGTCAAACACACTGAAGCAAAGCAAAAGACAAAACAGCGAATAAACCAAAAGCTGAGACCATAGCAGAAAGGGGGTGGTGAGGTACCATCATGCTTGTAGCCCTTTCTTAATTAGCGACCTATGAAAAACGTTAAGGATCTTGATGCAGCCAGAGAGTTTAATTTGACCAGGTTGACCACCTCTAGGATGGGAAAAGGACCGATAAATCAAGGCTCAAGCTTGGGGCAGAGTACCTTGAGTTTCAGTTTTTCGTGGACACCCACACCAGGTCCCCAACCACCAATTCCTCCCCCTGCGACCAGTGTCTATTCGCTGCAACTTACTGTCCAGTGAATGCTTTTTGAAGCTGATCATGAATCCTCTCCAAAACAGGTTTCAATCTGTTGGTAGTTTCAGACACCCTGGGAATCTCCTCCCAACCCTGGAGAAACACTGGAGACCTGGGATGTAGCAAAGTTGCAAAAGAAGGGAGATGTACCCAATGAGTCATGATGCCTATTATTAAGGGCAAACTCCGTCAAAGGTAAATAACCCCCCAATTGAGCTGATTGTTGGAATAGAAGATTCTTAGGTAAGTTTCTAATGACTGGTTAGTCCTCTCTGAAAGACCATTATGCTGAAGGAGAGATAATTCTGTTCCAATCCAGCTACAGAAGGCCGTAGCTTTTTTATTTTTCCATCAATATAGCCATATGAGGGCTTGCTTGTTGCTGGACAAATTGTACTTTTGAATGACATCATTCATTTTACCATACAGTATCCCGGAAAATGGGAAACATATTCAAAGTGTAATGTTTCAATCGCCTTTTATTGTATTTTATTGCAATGTTGCAGCAACCAAAAAACTAATTTTTTATTTTTCTGACTATTTTTCTGAATATGGCGATACCAAATGTGTGTATTTTGTTTTTCAAATCGTTTTATTTTTAATTGTTACAAAAGGGGGGTGATTTAAACTTTTGTGTTTTTTTTTTATTTGTTCATATTTTTTAAAACTTTTTTCCCTACTGTTTCGTTGTTTTTACTACTCCCCTTTGGGGACTTAATGCTGACACTCTCTGATTGCTTGTGCTGTATAGTACAGAGGCGGTCTGACAGATAGTAATGATAGATGACCTCTATCATATATGGAGGATTATAAAGCCTTATTTATACTATATGCAGGATTATAGAGGCTACATTATGATATATGCAAATTATATAGACCAGAGTATGCTATATGCAGGATTATAGAGGCTACATTATGCTATATAGAGGATTATAAGGGCTCCATTATGCTATGTGGAGGATTATAGAGACCACATTATATTACACAAAGGACTACAGAGGCTGCATTATGCTATATGGAGGTTTATAGAGGCTACAGTACACTATGTGGAGAATTATAGAGTCTGAATTATGCTATATAAAGGAATATAGAGGCTACATTATTCTATATGCAGATTTATAGAGGCTACATTATGACATATGGAAAATTATAGAGGCTGCATTATACTCTGTGGAGGTTTATAGAGGCTGCATTATGCTATATGGAAGTGTATAGAGGCTACATTATGCAATATGCAGTGTTATAGAGACCACATTATGCTATATGCAGGATTATAGAGGCTAGATTATGCTATACACAAGATTATAGAGGCTACCTTTGGCTATATTCAGGTTTATAGAGACCACATTATGCTATATGCAAGATTATAGAAGCTACATTATGCTATATAGAGGATTATAAGGGCTACATTATGCTATATAGAGGATTATAGTGGCTACATTATGCTATATGAAGGATTATAGAGGCTGCATTATGTTATATGGTGGATTATACAGACCCCATTATATTATATAAAGGACTATAGAGGCTGCACTATGCTATATGGAGGTTTATAGATGCTATATTATGCTATATGGAGGTCTATAGAGGCCACATTATACTATATGGAGAATTATAGAGGCTGTATTATGCTATATAGAGAATTATAGAGGCTACATTATGCTACATGGAGATTTATAGAGGCTACATTATACTATATGGAGGATTATAGAGGCTACATTTATAGCATATGGAAAATTATAGGGGCTACATTATTCTCTATGGAGGTTTATGGAGGCTGCATTATGCTATATGGAAGTGTATAGAAGCTGCATTATACTATATAGAGAATTATAGAGGCTGACATACTATATGTAGGTTTATAGAGGCTACTTTATGATATAAGGAGGATTATAGAGACCACTTTATATTATACTATCTGTAGAGCCCAGCGTTGCCTGGGCATAGTAACTAACTGTTCTTAGTTATAGAACAAAACAGTGATGTCACAATAGAATGTTAGGCTACAACCTTCCGAGTCATGTCACTGTATTTGTGTAGAATTGTGTCTCCTGAGTTCTACTTGTGGATTTGCATTTGATTCATGATCCATAGATTGACCAGTAGCAGAACAGCATTACCAGCCACATCATTTCACAATAATTTTAGCACTTCCAGGATGCCGGGGATGCAGGGGGATGCGGCGGTGGCTGGGCATGCTTGCACCGATAATCAGCCACAGGTGATTCAGACTGGAGTTACTAGCATTATGCTATATGGAAGGCTATGAGGCTGCATTATGGTATATATGGAGGGCTATAAGTCTGCATTATACTACATAGATAGTCCCACTCCCTAAAGGAAGCAGGGCTTTGTTGAGGGGGTGGAGCTACATGGAGATGCAGGCTGCGAAGTGGGCAGAGCAATGTGGAGTGGGTATGGCTATGTGGAGTGAGTCGGGCTATGATGCTTACACACATACACTGTCACGTCGCTGTCAGACTCGGTGACTGTTATTACTGCTTCAGTCACTAGGTGATGCCAGATTCTTTCGGATGGTAGTGCTGGTAATATGGGGAAAATGTTCTCATTGGGACCTGCTCCTTTGGTTCCTTCCTCTGTTGCTGTGCAACGCCATGCTTCTCCTGTGGGTGATGCTAGTTACAAGAGAATGCTCCTCCTGTGGGTGATGCTGGTTACATAAGAAAGGTCCCTGCTGAGGCGTCTGGTAGGCGCAGGATTTGTTCCTCTATCAGAAGTGGGGTGGTTGGTACCAGTTGTGCATCACTATCTGGCCTGGTTGTAGGGGTGGTCCAGATGAGGTCTTCAGGCTGTGAGCTCCAACCTATGAGAGGGGACAGCACCCTTTAAATACCTTGGGGCCTGTCGTGCAAACTGCCAGATATATTCTTGGTTTTTCCAGCTATCTAGTTTGTGCTCTATTGTTATTATTTTATTATTTTATTATTATTATTATTATTATTTATTTATATAGCGCCATTAGGTTCCATGGCGCTTTACATGAGGATGAGGGAGACAAGAACAAGTACACTAAATCTAGGCGATCAGGACGTACAGGTACAGGAGGGGCATGGACTTTGTCCATGAGGGCTCACAGTCTAAGAGTCTCTATTATCTTAATTCTGACCTTGCCTGGATTTTGACTCCTCTACCGCCTGACGTTTTTGTACTTTTGCGGCTGACTAGCCCCGAGCAAGGACCATAGGGTACTCGGAACCGGGCCCTCTTGTCGTCATCTTGGCTGCGGCATGTCACGGTGGCGTTACTCGGTCCGTGATCCCCTTGTCGGGGGATCAGTAAAACGGGGGAATTGAAAAAGGGATAAAAGAAATATATGAAAAAAAATAAAAGAGTTTTTGTCGTGATGTCACCCGTGGAATGTGGCCGGTATAGCTGCTGCTGCAGTAGGGACCTCTGGGGATGATGGGCATAGCAGCTCTGATGGTTTAGCACTCTACGGGAAGAGCGGGTCCCCAGGGCAACCATATAATCTATGGAGGTGATGTGGGGGATGCGAAGCCAGCGGGCCTGAGCAAGCTGCTGGCAGGGTTCAGGGACACTCACAGGCAGGCTCCTGCTGCCGACTTGGCAATTCAGGCTACCTCTCTCCAGGTGCAGAAATGACAGTCTCACACAACACTGAGCTTCATCCCGGTTTACTTAGCTTTCTCAGCAGGTGTTCAAGTTACAAGACAGTGCCAGTAGTATTTCAGCAGCCGGGATGGCTCATCAAAGCTAAGATCCAACGGCCACGAGCCTTTGTTGGGCGACCTGCATGGTTCCCTGGCCCTAGTACGGCACCTTCTCTTTGCTGCGCCAGGGTTTGGTCACGGGACATAAAGTCCCCGCCACCCACTGGTACTGTGGTTGAAGCGTGGAACGTCCTGGCCACCTCAGAGCCGGCACCCTGGTTTCTGCCCAGTCCTTCAGTTTTCCCGCTAATTCGGGCGCAGAGGTGGATTGCTCACTACCCGTGTCCCTGGGACTCCTTCTGTCTCTGTACGGTCTGTAGCTCGAGACCCGGAACAGCTTTTGGATGGTACAGGCCGCTGGGTCCGTGTCCTTTCAGTCTCGTGTAATGATGGTGTTCCCTCCTCCCCTCAACTGACTTGGCTCCAACTGACTAACTCACTGAATTCAACTACTCAACTAACTTAGTTCCTGAGGTGTTCTCAGGTTTTGTTTCCTCCCCTGACTGTTTCCTATCCTAACTTTCCCACCCTTCACTTGTCTCCTCCTGTTATCCCGTTGCTGGGCATAGATTCCCTAGTCTTGGGATCGGAGTGTGTTGGGTGTGTGTTTGGGTGAGTGGACTTACCGATCCCGTTTGCTGCAACTTCTAGTGGTGACCGGTCCGCAGGGGCACCACACTGCCCTCCTGATTTTGATGCTGCCTTCTGACTACGCTTTTGGATCCTGATTTTGTCTATTCCCTGACCTCCTAGACTTGTTCCTGCCTGGTGACCTCCCTGCTTTGGTCTACTGCTCACGTATAGGCAGCTACCTCCTGGGCTCTACTGTAATGCCAAATCCCTGTATAGGGGTAAAGAGTCTTGGAGTTTCTCGGGGTGCTGCCTCACCAGCAGATCAGCCTTTGTAGCGGATGGTCGTCACATTCACACACACACACATACACTCAGCTTTATATATTAGATTATACTATATGGAGAGTTATAGAGGTTGAATTATGCTATATGGAGGATTATAGAGGCTACATTACACAATATTGAGGTTTATAGAGGCTACATTATACTATATGGAGAATTATAGAGGCTGCATTATGCTATATGGAGGATTACAGAGGCTACATTATGCTATATGGAAGTTTATAGAGGCTGCATTATGCTTTATGCAGGATTATAGGGGCTGCATTATGCTATACATATATGGAGGATTATAGAGACAACATTATATTATATGAAAGACTGTAGAGGCTGGATTATACCATATGGGGGATTATAGAGGCTACATTATACTATATGGAATATTATAGAGGTTGCATTATGCTAGATGGAGATGACATTATATTATACAAAGGAAAATAGAGACAGCATTATGCTATAGAAAGGGTTATAAAGGCTACATTATGCTATATGAAGGGTTATATAGGCTTTATTATGCTATATGGGGGGATTACAGAGGCTACATTATGCCATATAGAGGTTTATAGAGGCCTCAATATACTATATGGAGGATTATGGAGGCTACATTATACTATATGAAGGACTATAGAGCTTGCGGTATGTTATATTTAAGACTATAAAGGCTGTATTATACTATATGCAGGACTATAGAGTCTGCATCATATTCTAAGGATGACTATAGTGGTTTCATTATACTATATTGAGGACTATGGTGGCTGCATAATATTTTATGAAGGAAGCATTATTTTATATGTAGGACTATGGGGGTGCATTATAATATATAGAGAACTATAGTTAAGCTTTATTCTATATGGAAGGCAATGTGGGGTCCATTATACTATCTGGAGGGCAATGTTGGGCCATTATAATATTTGTACGGCTATAGAGAATTCTTTATACATTATGGAGGCCTATTTGAGGGCCATTATACTGTGTGCAAGCAATTATACAGTGTGAAGGTTTGTATTGGGTCCATCATACTGGAGGGCTGTGTAGGGCTATTAAACTATTTGGAGTGATAGTAGTGGCCATTATACTCTAAGTAGATCCATTCTACTGCATGTATGGCTGTGTAGGGGTCAGAGTTGGGGATTATACTGTGCTGGAGTCACCATTCATTACAAGGGTAGTTGAGGATGGGTACAGCATGGTCATCATACTGTGTGTGGAGGGTACTGTGGAGGAATTCACTGTGGGGGTATCATACAGTGTTTGTAAGGGCAGCAAAGTTTTGAGATATGATCTTATGTGAACAGACAAACATTATTTTTCTTTTTTTGGGGGGAAGGGGGATGGCAATTAGAAATATAGCTTTATCCCCCATGATTTCTATGGGCTTGGCACACTGGGTTCAGATCCCACCCAGGACAACATCTTCAAGGAGTTTGTATGTTCTCACTTTGTTTTTATGGGTTTCCTCCGGGTTCTCCGGTTTCCTCCAATACTCCAAAGACATACTGATACTGAGATGAGCAGAAAGTACACTACAATTTGTTCGTATCAACAGAAAAAGGACCTAATATAATATAAACTCCATTGACTCTAGACTCATCTTCCTTTAGAAAAACAATGGCACAATATATGCCAGCAGATGTGTGGAGCAGATAGAGCCAGAAATGTACATGGTACGTTCTGAAGCTTCTTCCGGCTTTGCTGTCTTTGCATGATACCTGGATAAACATTGAGAGTTGTTTGATCCACCTGTTCAAGGAGGGAAAACCGTACATGAAAGGGTAATTGCCTAAATGAGTAGTATGCAAATATCCCGAGCTCTGATCTCTGTCCAAGGCCAAGTGAACATAGTAAACAGGGATGTCCATAGACTTTATATACTGTACATCAAGTGAAAAGCTGAGCAGATGCCTCTTCTCTGGGGCAGTATCTAATGGGTGGATGTTTATAGAAGATCGGGGACAGAGAACAATGGGGATTATTTATCATATCCAGAGTAAATGAAAAGGTAAGTATTGTGCGCTGCAATCAATCACTACCAGTGCTGGTTCATATACAGTACTCCGTGTCACTGACCTAGGATCTGTATTACTTTATTCACAGAATGGATATTCCACCAGAAAGGGAATGTTTCATGTATTACATTTTTAACTTTTAGTTTAATTAATTAAATATGTATATAAAAAACTGAGCTGCCCATGTATCCCTTGTTATTACTTGACTTCACTGAGACTACACAGATATTGCTGTTTATAGCCTGGGCTGTGACGTCGGTAAGCCAAACACCCGACTGCGGCTTAAACTCCACCAAAATGGACACCGACTCCACAACTCCAACTCCTCAACCAGGGCTGTGAAGTTAGTAAGCCAAATATCTGACTCCGACATCTCAATTTTCCAGAATCTGACTCCGACTCCACCCAAAATGGACACCGACTCCCAGTGACGTAACTTGAAGGTCATGGGCCCCAATGCGAAAGCTCCAATGGGGCCCCAATTATTAGAAATCTTTAGTAGCAATAGTCTTTTTCTATAGGGCAAAGGAAATTTTGGGCCTCCCTAGGCTCCGGGGCCCAGGTGTGATCGCAACACCTGCACCTGTTGTAGTTGCGCACCTACTGACTCCTACTCCACAACACCGACTCCACAGCCCTGCTTACAGCATATACGTATATTGTTTTACACCTGTGAAGTGTGCCAGAGATAATAGGACATGGCTCCATTAACACTAATTACAGTAAAAGCAAGTCTATGTCCAGGGGCGTAACTACAATAGGTGCAGGGGTTGCGATCGCACCCGGGCCCTGCAGCCTAGGGGGGCCCCAAAAGTCCCTCAGGCTTATAGAAAAAGACTAATACTATTAAATATTTGCACTAATTGGGGCCCCCGTTGGAGCCTTCGCATCGGGGCCCCTGGGCTTGAAGTTACGCCACTGTCTGTCAGTCACGGGAGGTTTGCTTTGTAGGGTCTACTTGGGTTGTGGGAATAGTCATTTTGATCACCGATTTACAGTTTACTAGTTATTTTTAATTTCATCTAATAAATAAGGAATAACTTTTTGATTCTAGTTGTATTTTTATTAAGATTCTTTTTTAAAAAATCCAGGTGTGGATTTAGTGAATACAAACAGTGCTTTGTAGTGTATAACCCACCCCCAATACATATACAAACAAACAATAGTCCATGTGATATGGAACTCAGGATTCTGAAGGTGTTGGACACTGTAATACACTATCACAGTGGGTTTAGGGGGTTAGCCTCACAGATACAGTACGTATCATTGAAAGGTACCACCCATCCACCTGTTGCTAGAGTCAGTTAGTCTGGTAACCAGGTCTGTCCCTGGTGTCCTATTGTCTCAGTCACCTATAACTCCTGTTCAGAGGTCCTAAAGTCACATAGACCTAGTATTCATCAGTTATTTCCATCAATATGGTTATCTCTTCCCTGCCCGACGCGTTTCGTCTCCCCAAATAATATGAGAGACTCATCAGGGGCTTTTGAAATAAGATTTTGCAGAGATATGTGGGTCACACTAGTCATATGTGAGCCACCAGATTGTTAGTCTGAAGTCCAGGTGTATAGGCTGGGAAGCGGGTATGCCTAGGGAATCATATTCTCATGTGGTGATAATCTTCTCAGAGAGTTCAGGGTGTCACTGATATCCCAAATGCTTCTTGGTTTCAGTAACCTTGTGGCGAGATAAACATTCCTCCCTTTTTAATAAAGTGGAGAGTATTCCAGTCTTCTCCAATGTTTATCAGGGTGAACAGTCGGAGTTGATTCCCTAGGTGTCCCTCACTGTTAGTATTAGCCCAGAAACCTGTTATTGGATTAAATGGTCTGGATCTTTCCCCCATTCATTATAAGGAAACAGATGGTTGCCTGTATATGTAACACGTAGGTCTCCAAAATCAGTCTCACCTCCCCCCTGTTTAAATAAATTTTCCAGAGCAGTTTTCTCCCTCTTAATCTAGGGTTCTGTGGAGGACTCGTTCCCGCCTGGTCAGCACATCAGAGTCAAAGCTGCAGCTCTCCTGCAGCTCACACAGGAGAGCTGCAGCTTTGACTCTGATGTGCTGACCAGGCGGGAACGAGTCCTCCACAGAACCCTAGATTAAGAGGGAGAAAACTGCTCTGGAAAATTTATTTAAACAGGGGGGAGGTGAGACTGATTTTGGAGACCTACGTGTTACATATACAGGCAACCATCTGTTTCCTTATAATGAATGGGGAAAGATCCAGACCATTTAATCCAATAACAGGTTTCTGGGCTAATACTAACAGTGAGGGACACCTAGGGAATCAACTCCGACTGTTCACCCTGATAAACATTGGAGAAGACTGGAATACTCTCCACTTTATTAAAAAGGGAGGAATGTTTATCTCGCCACAAGGTTACTGAAACCAAGAAGCATTTGGGATATCAGTGACACCCTGAACTCTCTGAGAAGATTATCACCACATGAGAATATGATTCCCTAGGCATACCCGCTTCCCAGCCTATACACCTGGACTTCAGACTAACAATCTGGTGGCTCACATATGACTAGTGTGACCCACATATCTCTGCAAAATCTTATTTCAAAAGCCCCTGATGAGTCTCTCATATTATTTGGGGAGACGAAACGCGTCGGGCAGGGAAGAGATAACCATATTGATGGAAATAACTGATGAATACTAGGTCTATGTGACTTTAGGACCTCTGAACAGGAGTTATAGGTGACTGAGACAATAGGACACCAGGGACAGACCTGGTTACCAGACTAACTGACTCTAGCAACAGGTGGATGGGTGGTACCTTTCAATGATACGTACTGTATCTGTGAGGCTAACCCCCTAAACCCACTGTGATAGTGTATTACAGTGTCCAACACCTTCAGAATCCTGAGTTCCATATCACATGGACTATTGTTTGTTTGTATATGTATTGGGGGTGGGTTATACACTACAAAGCACTGTTTGTATTCACTAAATCCACACCTGGATTTTTTAAAAAAGAATCTTAATAAAAATACAACTAGAATCAAAAAGTTATTCCTTATTTATTTGTGGGAATAGTCATCCAAGAGAGGTGCTCAAACCATTAGTGGGTAAGGGTGGTGAACATATTTGAGGCAGGTGGCAATTTCGATCCTGCAGAGGGGCTGGGGGGATCCCTTTTGTGCCAATAGAGTATGTAGTGAGGGCCAGTTGAGCTATAGGCCTAAAATGTGGCCTATGCAATCTTGAACCATATTGTGTGAAGTAGACATTTGGATGGGGTAGCCTCATGAGAACCCTTGAGTAGAAAGCTTCCTAACTCTTATACTGTATGAGAGAAGGACCTGGAGAGTGGTAGGAATGTCCTTTGGTGCCTACTGGATGGAAGTGAGGAACAAAGAAAAATTAGGAGGCAGGGAATGGTGAACGAGGGGAGTGGAACAGTGAAAAATGAGATCCTTGAGATGAAATAGACCATGACTGAGAGATAAAGCCCTTATGGACTGAACCCATGATATGTGGGGAAGGATGACAGAGGAAGAAAGAGCCTTTGAGAGTAAGAGACTGACACCAGACACATAACAGAATCTATTCATCTGTGGTTATCCTCTTTGGTTTATTTAACTGTTGATATTCTTGCACATTGTGTGCCTGTTCAAGTGACAGTAACTAAAACTCATTATATACCATTTCGTGTGTAGTTCACTAAAGATAATTTGAACATTTTTTGGTCAGCAATTGTTTTATATAAATTGGTGAAAATTCCTTCTGAATTTGGTATTGTTTTCCTTCTTTTCTCTCTACTGAAATAAGGCAACGTCTTCCTTGTCTAACCATTTTAGCCAAATGGGCATAGTCCTCAATTCTTCTCTGTGGGCTCCTTCTTGTGGACTATGACCAGTTGGCTAAAAAGGCAATCATGGACAGATTTGGTGTAAATGACTCCACATGCTCATATTCATCTTTTTAACTTGTACAGAGATCCGGTCTGCTATGTAGGCTCCTATTGTGTACACAAAGTTGCTCGGTGGAGCTAGTTGGTCGGTGGAGCTAGTTGAGAGAATATGTGTTAGCCAAACTGGGTTGTAGCAATAGAGTCAGGGGCAATTACACCATCGGCTTCTAAAAGCAGTGACGAAAGTTAGACAAGTTGAAGTCCAATTAATCAGGCAGATACAAGAGGTGTAATAATAATCAAATTGTCACTGATGAAATGGAAGTTGTTTTCCATAACCTGGAAAAGCTTTTTATGTTTGCTGCTTAGGTGATGTATGCCCATCATTCTTGGCGTGTGCCTGTCGTGTCGTCTTGGTGAGTTGGGCATCATCCTAAGGTGTGTACCGATTTGCTACACACAGGTGAGATATCATATAAATATCCCCCACATTTTACCTTAGCCGGGCATCTTGATGAAGCCCTGTGTTGGTGAAACGCATGTTGTGGGGCTTGTGCGCCTCTTTTATGTTTTTGCTCCTGGCTCACAAAGTCTCATGGTGTATACATTGCTGTGAATAGTCTGTGTTAAGCCATAACTGGGTCCTCCATTATCTTGGGCATCCTTAGACTTATGCTACCATAGATTTTGTCCTTACCGCATTTTCTTGGCCAATATTTGGAATCTTCATGCATCTATGTTGCGCAATCTACTGGTGACCTACCCTGATTATTTGGACTTATTTCTTGCCAGTATTATCCCATATTCTTTCATTATGTTCATCTCCTTAACGATTCATATTTATTTAATCATAACAAAGGGAGATAGAGTTTTTTTTGCCTTTTACCGGTATCAGTTACCTTTATGGATTATATCATCGGGATTATGGTGAAGTTCATCTTTTAGTCTGACCGCTCCCATACCGCTGCTTACATATTTTGTATAGCTTTATTAATAAACTTTTTTAATGTATATGCTATATACTTACTTGCCACTATTTTTTTCACTTACAATATTGTTTTCGTCTAGTCCCAGAAACCCCTTTAGCCAATTCACATTTATGCCCTTGAAAAGTTTCGCAACATGGAAAATGTGACTATACAAAAAAAGAGAAAACACAAAAAAACAACAAAAAACTCTTTATGGACTAAAAAGTCAATAAACCCAAACAGAAAGTCGGGAAACCCCCGCGGTAAATGTGTCATCTACTGACATTTCCAAGAACTGTAAAACATTGTGCACATCATTTAAGGCAGGAAGACCCCCGTTAAGCAAGCTGTTCACAGTTAACAGGATTGTGATGACTGGTTTTATTTTCTTAGTGTTTTTTGTGATAGATCTAGATACATGTCACATAGGAGCATAAGAATCTTCCCATTTCTTGCCCATCCACACAAGCATCTTCAACTTTTCTGTACCAGGTTCCTACTTTTTCCTCTCTCTGCCTTGTCTCATAAAACCTTTTATTTCTCATTCAGTGGAATCCCCAATCTGTTCCTTTTTGTTCTTTGGTATCCCACACACCTGCACGGTATTCTGTATGAATGGCATTGTTTATCAATGCAAGTATGAACCCGTGTCCTAGTATCGGTATTTGTGTGTGAATTCCTTGGCCGGGGTGATGGAGCGTTCAGATCTATCCTTAGAATAAGACTAAAAATAGCTACATTACCCTCTGATTAATCCTGGTCCCAGAGAGCAGGGAAAACCCTTGTTCTTTTATCCCTTGAGGCTACACCAAGACCGATATTGTTGACAGCTGCTCGGCTATAGACTACAAAGTAAGTTCATGGATCAGTCTACAGGTAACTATAAGGAGAGATGCAAAGGTGACACTGGGCGGGGAATAGAGCTGGAGTGACTGAGGCTTCAGATCTACTAGAGCTTGAACTTCATTTGCATATAAATTAAAATGCTGATTTCTCAGTAATGAAGGAACATACCGACCATGTACAGGTATTGCTGGACTTGTTTTTTAAAGCCACATATATGCATATAAATAGTTTCAATGGTAAAATGCTCCTGACAGATCCCCTTTAAGTCTAAGGCTACATTCAGACACGTATTTGATGCGTCTTGTGAGGATCAGTTTTTCAGCTGCAAAACTGGATCAGCTTTCCAAAAAAATATGCATCAAAAAACGAATGATCCATTTTTGTGAGGATCCGTTTTTTCAAGCCCATAGACAATGGTTTCAACGGAAAAAGCGGGTCAGAAAAACCCGGATCCATTTTTCACGCACAAAAACACACCACTGCAAAATGTTGTGTCTGAATGACAAATCTTGAACTCATTGACTTTGAAATTGATCCATGTCACTGCACTACCATGCAAAAACAGATCGTCACAAAATGGATCAAAAATGCACAGACTGAATGTAGCCTAAGGGTTCACTCACACTGTTGTATAACTCAGACGAGGGCAATCTGTTGATGTGATGTTACCGCTACAAACAATAACAGACACCAGGCAATTTTTCACCTTCGAGTGAAATATTCACAGGATAATAATGCAAAGAAGCCTAAAGAGAGCCTCCTACAGGATCCTATAGCCTACAACCCCTTTGTAAATACCATAAAAATACAAATAGGTAAAAAGGTCCAGATCACTGAAATTGTTTGGGGTGATTTAAGAAACAAAAAGTACAATAAAATACAAACAGGAACATTAGGAGTGAAGTAAGAGCAAAAACAGGTCACCTTTAACCTGGACAGTGGCAGGTCCTCTCTAATTAGGGTGGCTTATTGGATTGTTGGAATCGAAGGGGTAATACAAGTCATGATTCAGAAGCCCCATGTAACACCCTTGGAGGTGGAAACGTATAGGGTGGACCCACTGGACCTCAGATGGATTTTGTGGAAGCCGACCTCTAGCACAGGAACATGATGGACAATGACTTTAGTCAAATACTCGATATTTGTTGAAGTTTGAAGAGACAAATGAGAGAGGACCATCTGGGCCGAGGCACCAAACTACCCTGTAGGAGCAACTTGCATGCGAACCCCTTACAGGGATTGACCCGGCAAAACTCCAGAGGGTCGAAATGCCACGACTTGCAGGACCAGAGGGGCGACTCGTAAGGAGAGAAGCCTCTGCAGATAGAAGCACACATATTTTGTAGCAGGACTGGAACAGAGCATAGTGATGATGAGGTGTTCAGCAAAATCCGGAGATGACAAAAGACCGTAGCGGACATGGAGTAGTGCGCAGACTGCACAGCTGCCACAGAGATGGAGGATACATGGGGAGAGCAGGCAGACAGAGCAGTACAAAGTACATATGTGTATATCTGTGTGTGGCACTCATACTTAATGCTGACTAAACTGAGTTATTTTTAAAATTTAGTGTCACGATGACTAGGAGGGTCATGGGAAATCAGTACGCTTGATTTGTCCCTCAAGCTGGCAGGCCCTATGCAATCCCTTATGTCATGGGTACCACTAATGGTAACGAGGCCTGAGTTTCCAACCTGGCCCTTCTCTCGATCAGTCATGATCTGATTCCCCGACCCTCTTGGACAGGGGAGTAATGAAACCCACAGATACAGACAGACAAGGGAAAACCAAAACTCTGTCACACAACACAGCACCACCCACAAAAGTAAAGATAATAAGAGTTGTAGGAGAAAAAACAAGGGCAGGTAGGAAGCAACAGAACAACAGGGGAGAACTTACACAACTGCATCAAGCAAATAGCACAAGTTTCACCAGAGTCTGGGACACTGCACCTCACAGACCAACATATGATAAACTATAGCTGGCATGGATAGAAGGATTCCACCAGCATAAACAGGAGGGGAGCAGCTGTGATAGGCCTCCCCACAACATGTGATAAAAGGATCAAGCAGATAGTAGAGATTAACTCTTGCTAGCCAGCCTATGAATCAGCTTACAGCAGGTCGACGCCAGAGTCTGCCTGTGTTGCTCCCAGACGCCAGGGTGTCAGAATTGGCAATCTGAACAGAGTCCAACGCCGCCATGGCGGTCATCAACGCTCGTGCAAAACTCTGTTTGACATTTAGATTCTATGTTTTCATGATTTGCACATCATTATAGAGGTTATCGATCCTGTTATTTTCACAAATCTACGACTTTTCCACCTTGCTTTTGCAATTTCAATGTTGAGGAGTGTGTATTAATAATAGAAGCTATAGATCTATTTAGAATAAATATTCATTATACTGGGAATTGTCACGTTGTAATTCTTCAGGGTCACATACAGGGCTCTTGAGAGGAATGGCGTAATATATTCTATAAATACAGGTGTCTGGCAACTCAGTGCACATTCATACATTACGACTATGATTATCTATTTCAAGCTTTGCCTGTTCAGTAATAGGATTGTGTTACACATTACATCGTATTTCTAGACTTGGTGATGCCATATCTGGAAGCTCAGGAGCGAATTTTGGAATGACTAAACATATGTAGTTTGTAAGTTTCAGTGGAGCGCCTGTAAAAAGCTTTACTAGGTATGTGAGTAATTTTAGAGGCCCCATACTTTATTCAATATGGGGGCATTGGGAATATAAACTGCGTTCCCTAAAATATACCATCCTTTTTATGAGTCTGTCTGTGTGCAGATTTTTTACAGAACATCAGATGTTTATCTTCATTGGATTAATAACTCTGGATTGTATGACACAGTGTTGCTCACAGATGGTTAAGGGTGGACGTAGGCCTCCTACTTTCACTAGGCAATAAAAAAGGTCCTGTAGGCACCATAAAGGCGAAACGTGACTGTCTCTCCACGGGCTTCATGTACAGAGATGCTGTTTAGTAGCAGATTTCATTAAAGAGTATCCCTTGTTTTAATTTATAATTAAAGTACACTTGAAAATAGGCAACTTTGTAATATATCTTATCATTGAAAGAGCTTTTTTTACTCCTTGTGTGGAGCCCACTGGGACGGGGTACTCGGTACCGGACCGGGGTACTGCTGGGAATGTCACGGAGGTCCTGGTCCGGACCGTGTCCCGGGTTCTCACAAGTAAAGGGGGATATAAACAGGAAATAATGTTTGTCGTGATGCCACCCACGGGTTGTGGTCAGTGAAGGGACCACCACTGCCAGGAGGATGAAGGGATGGATGGGCTGCAGCTAGATGGATGAGCCTGCCGCGGGTCGGGCTGCTCCTGGTAGGGTAAGAAGGACAATAACAGTTCTGTATACCTGGAATCAGACACGGACACTGAGGCAATGTTCACTGGGTTTACTTTTAAGTTCTTCAAAGTCACACAAGTCACGGTACAGTTCTCAACACAGTTCACAGTTTAGTTAACTGTGGTAACTCTTAACTCTTTGCAGCCAGGCTGTCGCTCTGAGACCCTTCACTCCTATATGTCCTTTCAGGCTGTTCTCTCCCCCTCTGTTCTCTCTGCGGGTAGTATGGCGGTAGCTCAGCCCCTTGTATGCAGCTTCCCCCTCTGTGAGTCTGGGTGGTAAGCCGGGTCCTCGTGGTTGCTGCTGTGCCTCCAACCCTGTTGTAGGAACATGGACTTGGATTCAGTGTTCCCCGCCGGTTTGTCTGGGGAGTCGGTGTATTACTTCAGACCCCCTCAGAGCCGACACTCTGGTGTGTGCCGAGCCTGCAGTAACCCTGTCTTCCAAGGCATTACCAGGTTCCTTCTAACCCGTGTGGATCCCAGTGACTTCAAGGGGAATCTACCCCACCTGTAGTTGGTCGGTGTTGCCGTGTACCTCGGACCTGGTGATACCGGTCCGGTCTTTGTCCTCACAATCCCCTGGGATGCCGTCTATGGACGAGCTTTCTCTCCATGGATCTGTGTCTCTTTGGATTCTGCATCTCCAGGGAGCCCAACCCCACCGGGATGTGTCACTCTCTGTCTGTTCTTGTCTTTACAGCTCGGCTCACTCTGGCCTACTTCTGGTCTGTGCTGCTCGGCTCACTCTGGCCTACTAACTGCTACCTCTTCTTTTCCTCCTTTTGTACTAGTCTACCACCTGACCTTCCTTCCTTCCCACCCACTTTCCTCTAAACCCCACCACCCCTTGCCCGACTAGAGTCCCGGGCTCCGGGTTGGGTGCTGTGCTCTTGTGGGTGTGTGTGCTGTGAGGGTGTTTGATGCACAAACCATCTATCTTCCTGCCTGGTTGCAGTTCCCTATGTGGCCACCCTGGTCGCAGGGGCGCCACACTTGAACTAGGTCCAATTCTGGCTTTTTTGCTGTCCAAGGCAATAATCAAAATAACACCTCCCTACGAACCGATAAAAGAAAGGCTCATTAATAAAAGCTCATTAATATAAGATCACTAATATAAGATCAACACAAAAATAAAATCCAACTACTGATGATTGACAGATCAGACAAGTGGTATGTTTACACCACTGCTCTGAATTGTGCCCTCTCATAGTGCACACTGGATTTTTTCAGGTGTATTCTGCTTAAAAGCCACCTGAAAAAGCTCTTTAGAAACAAAAAAGAATGAACATATGCACAGCAATGTCAAAATGACATGCAGTGCATCTGTTCTGTCTTTATATGCTTCTTTTAGGTCTTCAAAGACGTGAACCAGTAAAATGAAGTCACCGGTACATTCTTTTGGTGTCCCCCAAGGCTGGAAGACACTTACATTTAATACAAAGGATATAAATAAAAAAGTGCCAGTATCAAAGACACCTCAAAAGACATCTGAAAAATATTTAAACAATGCTTAAATGGAACCAACCACCAGGATTTAACCACCTGTAAATTAGTGCAGCCTCACATCACTCTCTTTTTTTTATTCAACCCCTGTGGACCTTTCTTCCTGCTGTAAGGCCAAACCGCCTCCCTTCAACCTCTCATTCAGACTCATCCAGGGGAGGGGTTTGGCTTACAGCAGAAAGACAGGCCCACAGGGAGAAATAAAGAAAATCCCTTATAGAGATGTCATGCTGCACAAGTCAATCACCTGCTGCACTGATTTACATTTGGTTAAAATCCTGGTGGTTGGTTTCATTAAAGGAAAAACACAATTGGTGTTTTCCTGAAGTATGTTTTCCTGGGGAAAATGATTCGGGTGCGCCGGGGTATACAAAACACAGTGTCCACATATCCTTATGCTGCAAACAGAGGAAACTTTTACTGTGCAGCACCAGAAGAAGTCAGGAACACATAGCTGTTCAGATTGTTGGATTTGGCCAATGTCAGTGCAGCGCTTGCAAGTTCTATAGCAAAGACCTTGTAGATGCTGCGTGACCACTGCTGATAAAATTCAGAAGTGTCTGGTAACCTTGGCAACAAACAATGATTGATAAAATTAAAAACCCACCCGTTATGATAAGAGAGTGTGTTTTTAATAGCAGGTAGATTGTTTTTTGCTAGAAATTTGTACTTGTAAGACTTTAAATAGGTGGTGCACTACTTGGACCATCCGTTCTCAATTGCTACATTCGGAGGAAGACAAAGAGCAGCTTCTTCTCTTCCGGGTGTCCGTTTTGTTTGAATTAAGTGAGAGTGATGTGTCCACTGATTGGGTGCAAAGTTCATGTGATAAAACAACATCATGTGTGCCCCAGCACACCAGCTGCCAACTCTGTAGGTAAGGCGCTAGCACCGGAGGTGAGTATAGGCTGTTATTATGTTATTTAAGGGAACATAGCAATTGAGAAGGGGTTATTCAAGTTGTGGGCAACCCCATTTAGAAGATGAGCTACCTCTTTAAATATATAACTGCAGTAATCAAACCGTAGAGTGATACTAAGAATAAACAAGAAAGCCGGGCACCAATGGCATAGTAAGGGCTATCAGTTCTGTAGTCTCACTATAATCAAATAGCATATCAATCAAGTGCAAATCATAGTCACGGGGTGCTACCTATAAAGATACATCATATACCAAAAATGCAAAGAAAAAGGTGCACTTGTTTCGTGCTTTACTTAGCGCTTCCACTGGTCCTGAACCTGGACCAGTGGAAGCGCTAAGTAAAGTGCGAAACGACTCGTCCGTTCCTTCTCCTCCCTCCCTGCTGTATGTAACTTTCCATCATTAATTAAAAATCTGTGTGCATAAAGTCTGATACGGGTGAGTGCACCTTTTTCTTTGAATTTTTGCTAAACCATAGAGTGAATGTACAATACATATAAATGAAAAACCATACTCA
This sequence comes from Allobates femoralis, assembly GCA_033576535.1. Classification (NCBI taxonomy): domain Eukaryota; kingdom Metazoa; phylum Chordata; class Amphibia; order Anura; family Aromobatidae; genus Allobates; species Allobates femoralis. Next base: position 97,063,912 of record JARQOC010000004.1, on the reverse strand, counting down.
TAAATACCAGTAGTCAATCTATACACACAACTATATACCATTTATACACTCACTTATACTACTTGCACCTCAAAAAAATCTCTAGAATTTAATCTTTTCATAGCTTTGACTCTGTAAAAACTGTTACTGACGCTCTTATTCATTCTCATCTGAACTATTGCAACTCTCTTAATCGGTCTCCGCTTACTAAACCCTTCTTTCTCTAATTCAGCCTGAATGCAGCAGCCAGGATCATATTCCTGTCCAACCGCTTCACCGATTGCCTCTACCCTCTGCCAGTCATTGCACTGGTTGCCCATATACTGCAGAGTCAATATAACTTACCACCCTCACCCAGAAATCTCTCCACAGTTTTGCACTGCCCTCCATCTTCTCCCTTATTATCTCTATCACCCTACCTGTGCACTCTGCTCCGCTAGTGACCTAAGACTATCATCCTCTAAACTCCTAACCTCCCACTCGTGTCTCAAAGACTTCTTTTGAGCTGCGACAGTTCTCTGGAATGCACTACCCAGGATGACTCGATTAATTTCCTTGTATTCATAGTTTTAAATGTGCCCTAAAAATGCATTTCTTTAGACTAGCCAATCACATCACCTCACTAATCCCTTGTATCATCTGTTCACAAACCTTACATGCACTTAATTGCACTTTTTCTGTACTAGTACATACTGACTGGTGAACGGTTCATGTAGCATATGCTTTTATAGTGGTTGTGACTCTCACAACCACACAAGGTGAAGCCTCTGATACCTATTTAGGGAATATTTTATTTCCCAGACCCTTCATCCTCCCTACTTTAATTGTCTGAGATAATGACCTTTGGGTTTTCATTGGCTGTAAGCAATAATTATCAACATTTACAGAAATAAACCCTTGAAATAGATCACTCTGTAATGACTCTATATAATATATGTGTAATATATGTGTTTCACTTTATCTATTGAATTTCTGAAATAAATGAACTTTTTGATGATATTCTAATTCATTGAGATGCACCTGTATATCAGCATGAAGAAACCATTAAATATGTACACGGTGTGCAGAATTATTAGACTAGAACCATTAAAGATTTTGTTGCAAATAATTAAGGCCCGTTTTACACTGGCAAAAAAACGCATGTGCCACATGTGCAGCCTAACAGCTGCACTTGCGGCACACTTGCGGCAAGCCCCATGCATTGTCTATGGGGCGTGCGGCAAGTGCGGTATAACCGCAGTTCCGGCACTTGCAGCTGTTGCGGCCACGAAAAAAAACGCTGCTCACCGTGTTTTTTTTTGCAGCCGTAACTGCCACAAGTGCCGCAACCTTGGCTATACCGCACTTGCCGCACGCCCCGTAGACAATGCATGGGGCTTGCTGCAAGTGTGCTGCAAGTACGGCTGCAAGTACGGCTGTTAGGCTGCACATGCGGCAGATGCGGTAAATCTGCTGCATCTGCAGCAAGTTGAAAAAAAAAATAGTGTGAAAGGGGCCTAAGAGAGTCACAAAAAATGGGTGAAAAAAAGGACGTTCATTAACTGCCAACGATTTGAGAAGAATCAAATAAGAATTGAAGAGGAAGCAATTATTCCCCAGAGCTGTCACATTCCAGAACTATGACCTCCCTAGAGTCTCAGTAGTATAAGGTGCTCAGCAGTGGTGTAACTAGACTCCAATAGGGACGCACTCCAGAAAACTTCATTCACTACAAATTTATACTGAGAACTTACAATTCTGCCCTTCACCTGACCAAACAAATCTACTTCACCACTTTGATCTCCTCACTATCCAACAACCCAAAAAAACTCTTTGACACCTTTCACTCTCTCCTCAGTCCTAAAGTGCAGGCCCCCATCACTGACCTCTGTGCTGATGACCTGCCTTCCCACTTCACAGAGAAAATAGAAAACATCCGTCAGGAAATCAACTCCCAACCTCAAATTGCTGTTACCCCTACCTCTCCCCACATTTCCTGCGGCTCACTCACTACTTTTGACCCGGTCACAGAAGAGGAAGTCTCCAGGCTCCTCTCTTCCTCTCGTCCCACCACATGCACTACTGACCCCATCCCCTCACACTTACTCCAGTCTCTCTCTCCGGTGGTCACCACTCACTTAACCAAAATCATCAATCTCTCCCTCTCTTCCGGCGTCTTCCTCTCCTCCTTCAAACACTCTATCACCACTCCTTTATTAAAGAGATCTTCTCTCGACCCTTCCTGCACAAACAACTACAGACCAGTTTCCAATCTCCCCTTTATCTCTAAACTCCTGGAGCGCCTGGTCTACTCCCGCCTCACTCATTACCTCTCCACTCACTCTCTTGTAGACCCATTACAGTCTGGTTTCCGCCCCCTACATTCTACAGAAACTGCTCTCACCAAAGTGACCAATGACCTTCTGACGGTAAAACGTAATGGTCACCACTCTCTGCTTATCCTTCTTGATCTCTCTGCAGCCTTTGACACTGTTGACCACCATCTCCTACACTCCATGCTGCACTCCATCGGCATCAAGGACACTGCTCTCTCCTGGTTCTCTTCCTATCTTTCTGACCGTTCTTTTAGTGTATCATTCACTGGCTCCACTTCCTCCCCTCTTCCTCTCACTATTGGGGTCCCTCAGGGTTCAGTCCTTGGCCCTCTCCTCTTCTCTCTCTATACAGCTCCGATTGGACAGACCATCAGCAGATTTGGCTTTCAGTACCATCTTTATGCTGATGACACACAACTATACACTTCTTCCCCTGACCTTACTCCTGCTCTAATAAAGAACACCAATGACTGTCTAACCGCAGTTTCCAATATCATGTCTGCTCTCTACCTGAAACTTAATCTTTCCAAAACTGAACTACTTCTGGTCCCGCCCTCCACTAACCTCCCTAAATATGACATCTCTCTCTCAGTGTGTGGCACCACAATAGTGCCTAGTCAGCAGGCTTGCTGTCTGGGTGTTATGTTTGACTCTGATCTTTCCTTCACCCCATATATACAATCTCTTGCTCGCTCTTGCCGCTTGCACCTGAAGAACATCTCCAGAATTCGCTCCTTTCTCACCTTGGAAACCACAAAATCCCTCACAGTGGCCCTGATTCACTCCCACCTTGAATATTGTAATTCTCTCTTAATTGGCCTCCCCCGCACTAGACTGTCCCCTCTCCAGTCCATCCTTTTTTTTTTTTTTTTAAATCAGATAAATTTTTATTGATATATCGTACATATGTTACAGTATAAACACAATTACTGTACATCTTACAATTTAACAAACCTTCCCCAACTCCCCCCTCCCTCCTTTTCCCCCCTCAGACAGTACTTCCAGCTCACAATTTCCCCATTGTTTACAAACGGAGTTTCAGAATATATCAAGCATTATAGGCAATATACTTAAGTTACACTCTCTAAGAATCAACATGATCCCTATCTACTCATCATACCAAATTCAACCATGGTGTTCACAATTTTTCATATGTTTTATGCGTCCCATTCTTTTCATATACCTTTCTTTCCAGTTGTATGATATAATTGGCCTGTCGGCAGAATTCAGTTCTCGACGGCGGTTCCTCACTAGTCCACTTCCTCGCTATCAGTTTCCTGGCTACATATAATAGTCTAGCTATAGCAATTTTAAAAGCGTTGTCTACAGCTAGTTCTTCTACATACCCCAATAAACATACTATCGGATCACGGGTCAGTCCATCCTTAATGCAGCAGCCAGGATTACCTATCTAGCTAATCGTTACTCAGACGCTTCTGCTTTATGCCAGTCATTACACTGGCTACCTATACACTATAGAATCCAATTCAAACTGCTTGTTCTCACCCACAAAGCTCTTCACAGTGCAGCACCCCCATACATCTCCTCCCTCATCTCTGTCTATCATCCCACCCGTTCTCTTCGCTCTGGAAGTGACTTTAGACTCACTTCTGCATTAATCCGAACCTCCCACTCCCGGCTCCAAGACTTCTCCCGAGCCGCACCAATTCTTTGGAATGCTCTACCCCAAGAAATTAGGTGTATCCACAACTTAGATAATTTTAGGCTATCCCTAAAAACACATCTTTTTAGGGTGGCCTACCTATCATGATCCCAAATCAGTCATCTAGGCATAGCCTATCCGCTCCGTCTCAAGTGGATCACGTATAACGGGTTGTGGCCACTTATTCTGCTCCTATCTGTTCCCCATCTCCTCAAGTTAACTATACTATCATTGTTAGATTGTAAGCTCTTATGAGCAGGGCTGCCATTTTTTGCTCTAATTATTGTATTATGTTATGCTTTGTATTGTATTGCTTTTGGCATTGTATTGTATTTTCTAATTGTTTCTTATGATTGTTTAAAGGTGAAGTTTGTATTGTGAAGCGCTGCGGAATATGTTGGCGCTATATAAATAAAAATTATTATTATTATTATCATTAATAGGGCCCGGTGCGAAATTTGGACCTGGCCTTCTCCCCTCCCCCACAGCGCGCATGCTCACACACGTTGGTCAGATGTATTGGCCCCATGTAACGTTCTAAATCCTATAAAGACACAAACTGACCGCTCTTCCCCTTCATTATGTATTATTATTATTAATAATAATAATAATAATAATAATATTTATAATAATATTATAGTAATAGTATACATGTACAATGTACAATGTACAATAGTAATAGTATTTAGCGCTATTAATTCCATAGCACTTTACATACATTTGCAACACTGTCCTCATTGGGGCTCACAAATGAAAAACATTCTATCAGTATGTCTTGGAAATGTGGGAGGAAACCGGAGAGCCCGGAGGAATCCCACGCAAACACAGGAAGAACATACAAACTCCTTGCAGATGTTGTTCTTGGTGGGAATTGAACCCAGGACCTCAGCGCTGCAAGGCTGCAGTGCTAACCACTGACCCACTGTGCTACCCGTTAATGTCACTCATCCTGATATATATGATCCTCCTCCTGGAATATGTCCTTATCCTGTTATATACGTCCTCCGTCCTAGTATATATGGTCCTCCATTATAGCATAATGCAGCCTCATAGTTATCCAAATAGTATAATGCAGCTTCATAGCCCTCCATACAGTATAATGCAGCCTCATAGCCCTCCATATAGCATCATGCAGCCTCAAAGCCCTCCAAATAGTATAATGCACCCTCATAGCCCACCATGTAATATAATGCAGCCTCATAGCCCTCCATATAGCATATTGCAGCTTAATAGCCCTCCATATAGCATAATGCAGCCTCATAGCCCTCCATATAACATAATACAGTCTCATAGCCTTCCATATAGTATAATGCAGCCTCATAGACCTCTGTATAGTATAATGCAACCTCATAGCCCCTCCATTTAGTATAATGCAGCCTAATAGCCCTCCATATAACATAATACAGCCTCATAGCCCTCCAGATAGCATAAATTCCCCTAAACACAGACACACTGCCCCCTCTATAACTCCCCCACACACAGACATACTGCCCCCTATAAACCCAACTACCACTCCACACAGAAATACTGCTCCTGTATAACCCCCCCCCCACACACACACAGACATACTGGTCACTCTATAACCCACCAACACACAGGCATACTGCCCCTGTACAGCCTCCCCACACAGACATACTGCACCTATATAACCCCCATGAATACACATAGACATACGGCCCCTGTATAACCACCCACACAGACATACTGCCCCCTGTATAACCCCCTTCACACAGACATACTGCCCCTGTATAACCTCCCCACACACAGACATATAAACCTCCCCATACCCCCTCCCCACACAACCTGCCCCATACCCCCTCCCCAGGAAATGTCAGGATTTAAACACTTCAGCTCCTGCATGGAGCGCACACTTACCATACCCGCCGGCTGCTGTGTCCTGTGATTAGATCGCAGTGTGATGACCTCATCACAGTGCTGAACACAGTTTCCTGGCTGCCATTAAAGTTACAGTGCCAGTCCAACAGCAGCCTCGGGGACGTATATCCATGTGATGCAGACCCTGGAGTCAGGGGTTGGCGGCTGGTGGGCGCGGGCCTGGGCCCCTGTACCTCCAGGCCCCATCGCAGTCGTGACCCCTATAACCCTGGTTATTACACTCCTGGTGCTCAGAAACATGGCCAAGGTAGGGAAGGCTGAAACCGGCCTTTACTTAATAACACACGAGGGGAAACATAATTTCAGGAGATCCTGCAGCAAAATGTCCGTGTCACTGTATTTGACTTTTTTCGATGGTGTTGATCCAGCTGCTTATATTGAGGTTTCTCATTTATAAGTGGGGGTATCTAATTGTCTCTATTGCCCAAAACGTAAAAGTACTCTAAAGCAATGTTCACACAGAATTTTTGTGGATGAAATAGCCCTGTATAAAATGTGTTTTTTTTGTATGTTTTTGAATGCAGTTTTTTGTGTATGTGTCATATTTCTGCTTTATTCAATACTGTACTGAAATTTTGACCATTTAGTCAAGCAGAAAAGCCTCGAGAATTGACAGGTTTATTCTTTTTCACTGTAGATAAAAAACTGGAATCAAACATGGAATAAAAGAGCATTATGTGCATTTGTCACGAGTGTGTTACATCCAGCTGAGACCTTTGCGGTATCTGAGATTAGAAGGTCTCAGCAATTTGCAGATCGCAGGTCCTTTTAGGATTCCGCTTTGTGATTAACATGAGGGGAGCGGATTTATTTTAATTTCCTGCTGAAGAGGTTGAGAGTTCCTTATTAATTCTGTTGAGATTCTCCATAGCTCTAGTCTGAGCTGCTGCTCCTTTTTCCCACTCTCGTTCATTATTTAAACTCACTCCTTACTCTTCATATGCCAGTTATAGTTCTTTTATGCTGACTCTCCAGGAGAAATTGTCCTTGTAAGAGCTGTGAAGTTTTGTTTCTTGTTTTATTCCTGCTTGTTTGTCTGTCTCCCTGTGTTGTCTTATTGCAGTAGTAATGGTACCGTCACACGTCGCAATATCGTGAACGATATCGAAGATACGACTCATTTTTTGAGCCGTTGCTACGATGTCCAAACGATATTGTAGCATGTGACTCCTAGATATGACGACGATAATGCGTTGTATCGCTCATCGCAGATTTAAGAACATGTTCTCAAATATGCCGATTTTCGACCGTACGATCTGCTGCATCGTGCTGTGTGACACCGTGCAAACGATCTCATTAACGATTTCGCCTATTGCTGACACTGGCTGACCTAGATCGGTGGGTTGTGCACTGAATCGCTGGCGTGTTGCCAAATGTGAAATCGTTAACGAGATCTATGCTTGTGACACCGCACAAGCGATATCGCAAAATTGTGCTAACGATCTTGATCACGTGACTTTCCAGCCGATATCGTGATCGAGATTGAAGCGTGTAACCGTACCATAAGACTAGCATCTTGCTGCCCTACTCACTAGCTAGGGCTGGTCCAGGACCTAGGCATGTGATTGTGCTAGGGGGGAAGGATCCATCTAGGAACAATAGGGAGTGCAGGGTTTAGCCTCACATGAGTATTTGATGATCACCTCTCTCCTCTTTCCCTATCGTCATGGCCCCCCTTTTACCTTTCCCTGATTTATCCCTTCTTTTGTGCCGCACGCTGGGCATCTCCTCGCTCTGTCGTGACAGTACTGTAGGCTCGTTTTGCCATTGAAATCAAAGAAAAAATTGCATTTGTTTTTTTCACATGGATTTTTATAGCTGATCTGCTTAAAAATCCACATTAAAAAACTTGTTGGGAAGATAGTTTAACCATCAGTGTCCTATATCCTTGTTATCACCACATTTGTCACTCATCCCCTTTAACCACTTGCAATATCAGTAACCACTGTTATTTCTATCATCATTATCATCATTATCAAAGGGAGAGTGTCTTGAAGGGGCTGCCTTCCTTTCTTTGGGAGGGTGTTACTTCATGCCTTATACTTGATCAAATAAAATACTAAAAAAAAAGTGACCTTGCACAAGACTTTTTTTACAGTCTGTTTCTCATTTGAGTTTCAAAAATCTTCTATCACGTTTAATTTTTCTTATTTTAGAACATACATAACTAAGCCATATTTGTTCTGTCATTTATTAAAGGGAACCAACCCCCAGGATTTAACCACCTGTAAATCAGTGCAGCAAGTGACTGACGTGTGCAGCATCCCATCCCTTTTTTTTTCTCCCCCTGTGGACTTGTCCTTCTGCTGTAAGCCTCCCCTCCCCTTCCCCAGATGAGTCTGGTTAAGAGGAAAGGGTACGGGGGTTCAGCTTACAGCAAGAAAGACAGTCCCACAGAGGAGGAATAAAAAACATAAAACCCAAATAATGATGTCTTGTTGCACATGTAAATCACCTGCTGCACTGAATTACCGGTGGTTAAATTCTGGTGGTTGGCTCCCTTTAACCCCTTCAGGACCCAGCCTATTTTGAGCCTAAAGGCCATGGTATTTTTTGCAATTCTAACCAGTGTCCCTTTATGAGGTAATAACTCTGGAACGCTTCAACCGATCCTAGCGATTCTGAGATTGTTTTTTCGTGACATATTGGGCTTCATGCTAGTATTACTTTTAGGTCGATCATTTTTGCGTTTATTTGTGAAAAAATAAAAAATATGGCAAAAATTTTGAAAATTTAGCAATTTTCAAATTTTGAATTTTTTTTCTGCTAAATCAGAGAGTTATGTGACACAAAATAGTTATTAAATAATATTTCCCACATGTCTACTTCACATCAGCACAATTTTGGAAAAAAAAAAAATTTTGTTTTAAGTTATAAGGGTTCAAAGTTCATGAGCAATTTTTCATTTTTCAACCAAACTTTACAAAACCATTTTTTTTAGTGACATCACATTTGAAGTCCTTTTGAGGGGTGTACATGACAGAAAACACCCAAAAGTGACACCATTCCAAAAACTGCACCCCTCAAGCTACTCAAAACATTCAAGAAGATTATTAACCCTTCAGGTGCTTCACAGGAACTAAAGCAAAATGGAAACAAAAAGTGGATATTTTAATTTTTTTATCAAAAATTTTCTTTTAGCCTCAATTCTTTCATTTTCACATGGGCAACAGGATAAAATGGATCTTAAAATGTGTTGTGCAATTTCTCCCGAGTATATCGATACCTCATATGTGGTCATAAACCACTGTTTTGGTGCATGGCAGAGCTCAGAAGGGAAGGAGCGCAATTTGAATTTTGGAGCTAATTTTACATTTAAAAAGTGAAATGGCGCTCTTTCCCTTCTGAGCCCTGTCGTACACCCAAACAGTGGTTTATGACCGCATATGAGGTATCGATGTACTCAGGAGAAATTGCCCAACAAATTTTAGGATGAATTTTATCTTGTTGCCCATGTGAAAATGTAAAAATTTAGGCTAAAAGAAAATTTTTGTGAAAAAAAAACCCACTTTTTCATTTTCACAGATCAATTTGTAAAGCACCTGGGGGTTTGAAATGCTCACTACACATCTAGATAAGGTCCCTGGGGGGTATAGTTTCCAAAATGGGGTCACTTGTAGGGGAGCTCCAATGTTTAGGCACACAGGGGCTCTCCAAATGCAACATCGTGTCCGCTAACAATTTGAGCTGATTTCCATTCAAATTGTTAGCGGACACCATGTCACGTTTGGAGAGCCCCTGTGTGCCTAAACATTGGAGCTCCCCCAGAAGTGACTCCATTTTGGAAACTAGACCGCCCAGGGAACTTATCTAGATGGATGGTGAGCATTTTGAACGCCCCAGTGCTTCACAAATGAATCTGTAAAAATGAAAAAATAAATTTTTTGTGGAAATAAAAGTACTTTTTCATTTTAACGGATGAATTTGTGAAGCACCTGGGGGTTGAAAATGCTCACCACCCATCTAGATAAGCTCCCTGGGGGCTCTAGTTTCCAAAATAGGGTCACTTGTGGGGGAGATCTAATGTTTAGGCACACAGGGGCTCTCCAAATGCGACATGGTGTCCGCTAACAATTTGAGCTGATTTTCCATTCAAATTGTTAGCGGACACCATGTCGCGTTTGGAGAGTCCTTGTGTGCCTAAACATTGGAGCTCCCCCACAAGTGACCCCATTTTGTAAACTAGTCCCCCCAGGGAACGTATCTAGATGCATAGTGAGAACTTTGAACCCCCAGGTGCTTCACAAATTGATCCGTAAAAATGAAAAAGTACTTTTTTTCCACACATTTTTTTTTTTTTCATTAATTTGTGAAGCACCTGGGGGTTCAATATGCTCACTACCCATCTAGATAAGTTCCCTGGGGGGGATGGTCTAGTTTCCAAAATGGGGTCACTTGTAGGGGTGCTCCAATGTTTAGGCACACAGGGGCTCTCCAAACGCGACATGGTGTCCGCTAACAATTTGAGCTGATTTTCCATTCAAATTGTTAGCAGACACCATATTGCGTTTGGAGAGCCCCCGTGTGCTTAAACATTGGAGCTCCCCCACAAGTGACCCCATTTTGGAAACTAGACCCCCCAAGGAAAGTATCTAGATGCATAGTGAGCACTTTGAACCCCCAAATGCTTCGCAAATTGATCCATAAAAATGAAAAAGTTATTTTTTTCCACAAAAAATTATTTTTTCATTTTTGCGGATCAATTTATGAAGCACCTGGGGGTTCAAAGTGCTCACTATGCATCTAGATACGTTCCCTGGGGGGTCTAGTTTCCAAAATGGGGTCACTTGTGGGGGATCTCTAATGTTTAGGCACACAGGGGCTCTCCATACGCGACATGGTGTCCGCTAACAATTGGAATTGTTAGCGGATACCATGTTGCGTATGGAGAGCCGCTGTGTGCCTAAACATTGGAGCTCCCCCACAAGTGACCCCATTTTGGAAACTAGACCCCCCAAGGAATGTATCTAGGTGCATAGTGAGCACTTTGAACCCCCAGGTGCTTCACAAATTGATCTGTGAAAATGAAAAAATAAATTTTTATGGAAAAAAAGTACTTTTTTATTTTTATGGATTAATTTGTGAAGCACTTGGGGGTTCAAAGTGCTCACTATGCATCTAGATACTTTCCTTGGGGGGTCTAGTTTCCAAAATGGGGTCACTTGTGAGGGAACTTCAATGTTTAGGCACACAGGGGCTCTCCATATGCGACATTGTGTCCGCTAATAATTGGAGCTAATTTTCCATTCAACTTGTTAGCAGACACCATGTCGCGTATGGAGTGCTCCTGTGTGCCACCAGCATTGCCACCAGCACAAGGGCAACTGGAAGAGTTGGGGTACAGCACCAGAAAATGGCGCCTCTAATGTGCTATTTTCTGGGGTGGCTGTGGGTTGCAATTTGCCGCGTGGGGGGGCCACAACATTTGGGTCTCTCAACGATGAGGATTGCAGCCCCCCAACTGCCAAGTTGTACCTGGCTGGCAACCAAAAATAAGGCAAAGCTCCTTGTCATTTTATTGGTAGAAGTAATAAAAAAAAAATGATGTGGGGCTTCGCCATATTTTTGGTCCAGCCAGGTACAACTTGGCAGCTATGGACTGCCAGCAACCCCCAGCTGCCTCGTTGTACCTGGCTGGCAGCCAAAAATACAGCGAAGCCCATTTTTTTTTTTCTAGGACTAATTCTAGAAAAAAATGTCGTGCGGCTGCCATATTTTTGGTCCAGTCAGGTACAACTTGGCAGCTACGGACTGCCAGCAACCCCCAGCTGCCTCGTTATACCTGGCTGGCAACCAAAAATACAACGAAGCCCATTTTTTTTTTTCTAGGACTAATTCTAGAAAAAAAAATGGCGTGGGGCTCCGCCATATTTTTGGTCCAGCCAGGTACAACTAGGCAGCTGGGGGCTGGAATCTGCAGCATGGAGAGGCCCAAGCGTTCTGGGCCCCCCATGCTGCGAATTGCAGCCCGCAGCCCCCCCAGAAAATGGCGCATTCATTGAAGCACCATTTTCTGGCTCTGTACCTAGACTTTTCCAGTTGCCCTGGTGGCGGTGGCAAACTGGGTAATAAAGGGGTTAATACCAGCTTTTTATTGGCAGCTGGCACTAAGCCGAGATTCATAATATAGGGCCATTGTTAGACCCGCCATTAGGAATCTCTGGTAAATAGTCAGAAAATACACACAGAGAAAAATCTTTTTATTTGAAAAAAATAACACAAACAAAATTCGGACTTCATCTTTATTATAAAGATCCGACGTAGTCCACAACGAAGGTCCCACGACGCTCGATCGCCTTCAACATAGTCTACAATGAAGGTCCCACGACGCTCGATCGCCTCTGCTCAATCCAGAGACTGCAGCAAGGGATCAAGTGTCCTCTTCCTACAGCCTTTAGGGTCAGAGTTATGGTGCACTGTATGACAATGATCTGTCATACAGTGCACCATGACTATGATCCCAGAGACTACAACAAGAGGACACTTGATCTCTTGTTGCACCCATCCATCCACCTATGCACCCATCATCCACGCAGCACACTGACATCAACGCACGCATCCACGCACACACACTGACATCCACGCATGCTGACATCCACATCCACGCACGCTGACATCCACGCATGCACACATCCACGCACGCACACTGACATCCATGCACGCATACATCCACGCACGCACGCATCCACGCACGCACACTGACATCCACACCCGCTGACATCCACATCCACGCACGCTGACATCCACACACGCATACATCCACGCACGCACGCATTCACGCACGCACACTGACATCCACACACGCTGACATCCACATCCACTCACGCTGACATCCACGCAACATACATCCACCACGCATCCACGCACGCACACTGACATCCACGCACGCTGACATCCACATCCACGCACGCTGACATCCACATCCACGCACGCTGACATCCACGCACGCTGACATCCACATATGCTGATATCCACGCACGCTGACATCCACGCACGCATCCACGCACGCACACTGACATCCACGCATGCTGACATCCACATCCACGCACGCTGACATCCACGCATGCACACATCCACGCACGCACACTGACATCCACGCACGCATACATCCACGCACGCATCCACGCACGCACACTGACATCCACACCCGCTGACATCCACATCCACGCACGCTGACATCCACACACGCATACATCCACGCACGCACGCATTCACGCACGCACACTGACATCCACACACGCTGACATCCACATCCACTCACGCTGACATCCACGCACACATACATCCACACACGCATCCATGCACGCACACTGACATCCACGCACGCTGACATCCACATCCACGCACGCTGACATCCACATCTACGCACGCTGACATCCACGCACGCTGACATCCACATATGCTGATATCCACGCAAGCTGCCATCCACGCATGCACACATCACGGATGCACGCACACATCCACCGCCGCTGGAATTCATGCACATCCACATACGCACGTCCACGGATGCACACATCCACGGACGCACGCACATATCCACGGACTCACGCACACATCCACGCACGCTGACATCCACGCATGCACACATCCACGGACGCACGCACACATCCACGCACGCTGGAATTCACGCACATCCACATACATACATCCACGCATGCACACATCCACATATGCACACATCCACGACGCATCGCACACATCCACGGACTCACACACACATCCACGCACGCTGACATTCACGAACGCTGACATCCACGCATGCACACATTCACGCACGCACGCACACATCCCACGCACGCTGGAATTCACGCACCTCACATACGCACACATCCACGCACGCACACATCCACGTACACACACATCCACAGACGACACACACACATCCACGGACGCATGCACACATCCACGGACGTTGGAATTTTTGCACATCAACATACGCACATCCACCACGCATCACATATGCACACATCCACGGACACACGCACACATCCACAGACGCATGCACACATCCACGGACGCACGCACACATCCACGCACGCACACATCCATTCACCCATCCATCTATTCATTCATTCATACTTACCCATGAGGAGGAGGAGCCCCTGAGAGGAGGAGGGGCAACACCGGAGCTGCAGAGGAGGCCGACGGGCGGGTCGCACCGGCGCGTGCAGCCCACCGGAATAGGTGAGCTGGGCTAGAGGTGGGGGGGCTAAGGGGGGGGGGTGAGGGTGCAGGGAGGGGGGCAGGGAGAGGGGGCTTGCGGCTGAGGGGGGGCATGGGGAGCACGGGAGGGGCTTTGCAGGCAGACGGGGGCAGGCCGGATGCATAGAAGGAGAGGGAGGTGGAGGCGGGGAGTGGGGTGACACAGTGGGGGCTGGAGGGAGGGGGGACAAGACACCAGGGGGGCAGGAGGAGGAAGGGGGGGGCACAAAGGGTCGACGGCGGGTACACCGGATAAATATGATCGGAGGGGCAGGGGGGGCGGATAGGAGACAAGGGGGGCCCTAATGCTTCCTGGAGCGGGGGGAGCTGAGTAGGGGGAGGGCACCCGCCGATCCGCCCCTCCAGATCTGATTGGAGAGCTCCAATCAGATCTGGGAGGGGGGAGTCGCTCTGATTTCTCTGATCTGCAGTTTCAGTTTTAAACTGCAGATCGGAGGGGCCCTGGGCATGGGGCGGTTAATCCACCCCCCATGAGGTTAACTACAGGTTGTCACCTTGCAGTAGCAACGGTGACACCTGAGTTAACCCGCTCACACGGGCCGCAGGAGCCCGATCATTGCATGGCCCACCCCCTGGGCCACAGGTCGGGAACGCACCGACTTTCATGGCCCAAACAGTGGGCCAAGGTTCGGGAAGGAAATTCTGGTGGTTGGTTCTCTTTAAGTAGTTTACAGGAAAAAACTGGTAAAAACAGGTGTAAGGATCGTTGTCACAGTGGTCGCAACCAGGCCAAGGGGTGGAGGGGGCTTGCCAACTCCAGCATCTACAATACCTGGATGTGCATCTCAGATCACACATCCAGGTGAAATGCGTTGTGGTACAGAGACCCGTCAGGTATAGGCTTGTCAGGTATGTCTTTTTCAGTTCATACATTTTTGTGCGAATATTCCCCATAAGAGTGTATGATGAAACCAAATCTGTATCTCCAGCTGACAATGTGTCAGGTATTGGAGACATATTATTTGTGATCAGATCAAAGCAATCATCTGATTGTAGACGAGTCAAAGGACACGTCACATTTCGCCTTACAAGAATGAAGTACCACAATGCAGTCATTGAGAATGTATCACTGAAACCAATCTGGTGATTAAGCTTACAGTTTTTAATGACATCATAAACATATGACATCATCAAAGGATCTACAGGAATTGTGACCAGGAATACCTGCATAATTGAAGGTGACTAGAAAATTACATGAAAGATATTAGATGAAACCCATTCTTTCATTGTTGAATCTTTTTTAGTGGTTATAACTGGAGGGCAAGTAGGAAAATGAGGCAGGAGAACATTAGAATTAGCAAAATCAACCAGACTTCAGAGCATCACTCGATCATCTCAGGACAGGATGGGAACGTTGCTGCTGACCTTTCTGGCTCTGATTAGAATCATGAATATCCCTTTGTTTGCTATTGATGTAGTTCAGAAAATGTGGAGACCTGCAAAGCACCAGCACAGGGGCCAGGAGCAAAGTCAGAAAGCAAATAGCCCTCACTGCTATGACTGTTATGGCCACAGGCAGGGTCTGACTGGGGTGTCTGGGGCCCACAGGGGAAATTGACTCTAGGGGACCACCCTTCAAGTACACGCAAATTCCTGTTTGCTGTTATCCAAGTTGTCGAGGGGTCGGAGACACAGGTGCCATGTAGTCAAGCTTGAGTCCGGCACCAGGCCTCAGAGCAGCTCCGGGCCTGCAGTAGTACAACCTCCAGCCGGCTCCCTGATTGAAAAGTTCAGTTTGTTGTTGCCCTTGATGAGTGTTTGGTACATTTACACGCCGCTACTGAAATGTAGCAACAGGTAGGCACCGCACGTGCACGCGCGCATTTTCAACGGTTGCTAACGGTACCTGATACCGCAATTACACGCCGCCACAAGGTGCTCCACAGAAGGTATTTTCGGTCCCTGGAAGTGCCGACGGGTGCCGCAGGTTACCTTCTGTGGAGCACCTTCCCTGATTTACACGCCGCTACCACAAGGGAATCTGGGCGTACATATTGTGCGCCGTAACTACATAGGCGTGACAGAGTTGTGTATTACGCGGCACTCGTACCTTGATTGGACAATGCAATAACATCATGATTGGCCAGCTAGCGCAGGGAGGCTGGCTAATACATGACGCTATAGCAAATGTGTAGTGTGACTGGTCAGATCGTTAAATATGCCGCCCTGTGCAGGGACAGCCAATGGGTACACAGTAGCCCCGACCAATGATAGCTGATGGGGCGTAGTATACATGACGCTCAAGCACGCCCCAGGGATCTCAAATACCGTACCTGTGCCCCGATTACACGCCGCTACAATAGGGTTTATACCTGCTTGTTTTTCCGCATGGCTGAAAGACAGGTATCCAAAGAGACAGGGGGCAACAACCTGAATTACACGCCGCCACTTCGCGGTGTTTTGAAGGTAAAAGGTACAATTGTCTCCGACACCTGCCGGTTTCTACCTTTCGGTAGCGGCGTGTAAATGTACCATTAAAGTACATAGAGAGTTAATCGCTTCCAATGAAAATTCTTTACTAAATCAGTCTTGTGTAATACAGGCACGTTTCTTGAATGTTTCAGTTTTGTGATTATTTATTGTTTTTCTCTTTGGTACAGACTGCTCCCCCGTTCCGATACCTTTCGGGTTAGACCAATTATGCTCAGCATCCCGACTCTTGGCTGCACACTCATCAAGTCCCTGCTGGATTGGACACCAGATTTCCTGTAGGGATCTGCTCTGAGAAGCGGTTGTGGCCATATATCAGGACAACGTTCCTCCACTGCCAATACCTAATCCTCCTACTTACTGGGCTCCATGCTACCACTCCAATGTAGGGTAATGGGAGAGCCAGTGTCAGGCTGAATTTAGTGCTTGGTCTATAGTATTTGTGTATCATCTCTCTCCTACTGGGGACTCTCTTGTCAAAGTACATGTCAGCGACTTTTTATAAAATAAGCCTTGCCCACCAAGAGCACCAGTAACTCTGATTATTAACTCCTAACTAGCAGGGGAGCCGTCCATACCCTGGCCCCTAGAGGGCCAAAAACATAAACAGATATAAAATGTACCGTAACACCGGTGGATACACAAAGTATAGCTGCCCCCATCTGTGTGAGTGGGATAGTCGTGCAAGAGAATGTCACTACAATAAAAGAGATCAGCCTCTCCGACATTCACTTTAGCCAGGTAGTAAAAATGTCCTGCTTCCAACATTTGTTGACCCACATTATATTTTGTTATCACTATTGCAAATCAAGTTGGGCCTAATGAAGAACTTTGTAAAGGCAATGGATAAAAATGCAAAAGCATTTAAGTATCTCATTGGTAAGTTTCCAAGGCTGAGAAAAGCAAAAAATAAAGGAAGAAGTCTTTATTGGACCCCAGATTGGTAAGCTCCTTCAAGATGAGGAGTTTCTCCATTTGTTGCAGAGCAAGAAAAAGGCTGCATAAGTATTATTTGCATTAGTGGTAACTAATTTTTTGGGAAACTCAAGAGCAGATAACTATGAAGCAGTGGCGGACCTATAGCCCTGGTGCAACCATGCTGAGGAGCGGGGTTGGTGGGGATTGGGAGGGGTTAGGGGGTGCTGTCGGCCGTCGGCGAGGAGCGGGGGCCGGTTGTTGCTGATGCGACTCTCCTACCTGCACTGCTGAGCGGCCATATGCATTCCTGGGAGCCTGGGGGCCGGGACAGCAGAGGAGAGGAGGGGCGGGATCAGGCAAGGGAAGCACGAAGCTTCCCTTGCCTGACCCTCCTCTCCTCTGACATCGGGTTACGGGGGTCGGCTGGGGGTCCCCCTGCAGGCTTGAGGGGCCCCTTAGCCGGTCGGGGCCCTGGTGCAGCTGAACCATCATGGTAGGTCCGCCCCTGGTATGAAGAGTTGGTTGAAATTCTTCTCAAAAGATAAAATGGTCTTGGCTGTAACATGTCCATATAGATTCATTTCTTACATTCACATCTAGACTTTATTCCCAGCGAGTGATGAGCACATTAGGAGATTTCATCAAGATATTGAGAAAAGATATCAAGATATATCAAGGAAAATGGCAATGTTTGCAGATTACTGTTAGACAAAAAGAGAAGATCTGATGCAGAAGTACCAGAAACAAGCAAAAAAGAGTTAGCACTGAATAAAGACCTAATGTAGTGCAATTTGTGTAACTGTTTACAATTCACAATGGTGGTGGACAAGTTTTAGTTATTTAAATTGTTGCTAAGGTTCCTCTAAATAAATATCAGAATATTGGCATAACAAAATATTCATACATCTTTATATTAGCAAAAATAATAATGTTTCAAAGCACTGAAACTTTTATGCATTAATATATGGTAGTAAAAGGAAAACTCTTTGATATCATAAATATCTAAATCAGAAGGTTAAAACCATTAAGAAATGGCTCATTTCACAACTGAACCTGACAACTTCTGAAAATATAATGTCTTCGGAGAGGATTACCAGTTCCTATAGGCGGCACTAGTTGTCCCCACTACAGAGGCTACTTCCATATTTAAATTCCCAGAAGACCATGGCAAAAAAGTCTCCTTATGGAACTTTATCCCTTTAACAGGTATGGAACACTTTGCAAACAGCATATCCATGCCAATGTTCTAGCCTTTCTAGTATTTAATTATGAGCATTGTTACTAATGTAAAGAGACTCTTTATACTTGTCAGTGTCCTTTTAAGCCCATGCACGGTAGCGTGTAATAATAATATTCTTAAGTGTCTAGCTCTCCTGCTTTGATATGTGGATTGTCAGCCAGGTTGTGTCATCTCCTAAACTGAATACATGGAGATCTCCATTCTGCTGCAGTCTGTCTTCCATCATGTTGCCTCTGTGTTTACAGCGTTGGGGATTTAGCTTATATGACTGGATTGTCAGCAGGAGAATTTAGCACTGAAAGAAATATAGGCACAAGGAGATCAGACAACTGGGGCGGATTCGAGGGGTAACCTGAACGGGTGGCGGAATGGACAGAGGATCATCTATATCACTCACTCTCAATCTCCTACTTTAGTCTATAAGTGTTTGATGACAAGCTGTGAAATATAGGATAACTGCAGTGGGCCCTACAGCTGTGAAAGAAGTAACATTATCATCAGCCCCTCATACTTTACTTATAGGGGGTGTTGTCTTTGTCAATATATTAACACCGCCTGAATTATCTGATATACTTTACTATAGAATCTTTACAAATTGTACATTTAGAAAATAAAGGTTAGTAGAGAAAAATGCACACAACCATTAAGCATCTAGGCCAAAACTTGAGATCTACCTTACTGCACCTGTAGGCAGGGGCGTAACGATCGCGGTTGCAGAGGTCATGACCAGGCCCGGGGTTGCAGTAGCTCACCAATCCCAGCGCCTACATCAGCCTGGGGACTTCTCCAGTACCGTAAATGGGGGCAGCGCATGACGTTGATGTCATGTGTAACGGCACGCACTTCAATGTCAGTTGACGTCCAATGCACGCTGGCTCCGGTGGAGTAGAATTTTTTTAAATGTATTGGACTGTATATACCAGGAGAGGGACATATATACCGGAATTGGCCAAGGATAAAGACATACTTACCAGGATAGGGACATACAGTGTACATCAGGATGGGGCCCATGATAAGGGCACACATACCAAGATGGCAACACATATACCAGGATGGGAGCAGGATGAGGACAAAACAGTACAGGACCATCTATACCAGGATGGGAAGAAATTGTCATGGTTGTCTGGGCCTCACTGAAAAGGCCAAAAAAGTGAATTTCTTCAATTTTAGAGAATTTCTTCTGTAAGTGAATAATGTTAAATTGGTGGAGAAAAACTATTTGACTCTTCTTTTAAAATCATTTTTTTAGCTGCATTTGCATATAGGTTTTGTTTAATCTTTCCCTATAATTGAGCTTGACAAATATATGGCACATTCCTTAAGGTTTTATCATGGTTTCGCCATTGTATTGGTCATCTTGACACAAGAATAGTGCTGCATGCTGAGCTACTCGTGCTGTCAAAAGTGACAGGGGAAACGATGGCGACTTCAGACGGCAATGTGAATTGCCTAAAATAGTCATAGCCTCCATGCATGCGTGGGAAAATTGTGGCTACGGGAAAGAGTGAACCTGTTAACGCTTACTGTAATGATAATGTAAGCAATTGTGTTTCATTATCTAAGTTTGGCCTCTGCATTGAGTTTGTCTGTGGATCCCACGCTGCCCTAAATGATCTCTCTTTAGAAGGTGGAGCAGAACCGGATGGTTTAAGCTGCTGTTATTGTTTGGGAGCTATTTTAGGAATCTGATTACTGAAGGTGGGTGGGGTAATTAAGCACAGAATAAACATTTGTGAGGCTTAAGAGGGCGGATGTGAAAGCCTCAGGTGTTATACGACTAATATTTAACTTTTTATTGCCGGAGACAAATTTTTGCTTGTTGATCATTTTTAAAATGGGTGGAAATAATTTTATAAATAATATATTTACATTATTTATGGATTTTTCATGAATTTATAGTAGTCATAAGTCCCATCAATGAAAACTGAAATTGTCTCAAGAACAAGGTCATGATATGGACCACAATCAGTGGGTAGGTGGTTGAATTCCTATACAGATGAAAAGAAGTTCTAACCACCTTTCCTCAAGGTAGATGAAGTTCCTATGGTTGGACCCGCACCTGCTATACATTTATGATATATCCTATGTGACGCGCCCCGTGGGGCTGTGGGGTACACGGAGCCAGGTTGGGGCGATGTCGTCGGGGAATGAGATGTCATGAGTGGTGTGACCCGGTCCGTGTCCCCGGAGCAGTCAATAAAAGGGGGATTATTGAAGTTCATTGAAATAGGGGTATTTATAGGAATTTAGGGGTGTTTGTCGTGACGCCACCCGTGGTGTTCGACTAATGATGGCCGACGCTGCAGTCCGGGACATCTGGGGATGATGAGAGTGCAGCGGTGGTGGTTTCGCTCCCCACGGGTAGAGAGGGTCCCCAGGGCATCCGGTGTAGGGGTCTTGGTGATGGAGGGCCAGCAGGGTTGTTTCTGGTAGGGTAGGGGAGTTGAAGCAATTCTCTGGAAGGACTCCTGCAGCCTGAGTGGCTTATCAGTCTACCGCTCCTCAAGAGGGAAATTAACAGTTTCGCACATATTTCTGAGTTCCAAACTCGGTTTGCTTAGCTTTTTCTCCGCTAGCACCACAGAGTACAGTTCTAGGTTCAGTTGCAGTCTGGATATTCCTCAGCAACCAGGATAGCTTGTCAAAGACACCTCTTTTTGTGTTCCTTCCTTCTCGGGTTGTTTCCTTTCTCAGCGCTGCCTGTTTGCCTAACTACTGCTCGTGCCTTCGCACACAGTGCCCCAATCCAGCAGCCATGGGTCCCGTTGGGTGACCGAGACCAAGTCCCCTGACCCTAGTATGGCTACCTTCTCAGTGGATGTGTTTGGAGTTGACCACAGCTTCTCTAAATCTTTTGGCCTCCAGTTCCATGGTTGGAGCGTAGTCTCCTCGCCACCTTCAGGTCCGGTCCCCTGGTTCTCAACCTGCCCTTCCGCTTCAATTCAGATTTGGGCACACAGGTGGATCGCTCACTGCCAGTTCCCCTAGGTCTCCCTCTGTCTCTATGCAGTCTGCTGTTCCGGGACCTAGGACAAGCCTCATCTCAGCTCAAGTCCTCTGAGTCATTCTCCTTTCACTGTTCCCACATTCTTCTCTCTCTTCTGACTGTCTCCACACCTACTGACTCCGCCACACACTGACTGACTACTTCCTGTTCTCTTTTCTACTTACTGACTGCTTCCCTACTAACGTCCCACCCTCCACCTTCCTCCCAGCCAACCCACTGACTACCTGGGCCCTCCCCCTCTCGGGTCAGCCCGCCGTCCTCGGGACTGGGAGTGTTGGGTGCTTTTGTGGGTGTCTGGAGTTACCATCCCGTTTACTGAGAACAGGAATACCACATACATGGATTGGGTGCAGTAACCCTCTGTGGCGACCAGACTGCAAGGGTGCCACACTATGTATATGCCTTACATATATAAGAGGAGGTTTTGGCTGGTTAGATGTCTGCAGTCATGAAAGTTTAGATTTTTACACTTCAAAATATTCTGAGAACATGCTTTTGCTGACCCTTCTACATGACATATTATTCTAGTGCAAAAATAGTTTCTATATTGTGGTACTTGAAGGGCTAAATATTGCAAAAACCTTGGATGGTTGCACATGAAGTCTGCCCCCATACGATCTCTGTATGCCATGGTGCTTATGTACACTGATAGCAACCTATAAGACTAATGGTGCCGTCACACAGCACGATCTGGCCAGCGATGTCGGAAGCGATGCGCGGGTGCCCGCTCGGTTCCGACATCGCTGGCCAGCTGTCACACAGCATCGCTGCTGCCGGCGACACCGCAGCGATGCGGGCGGTGACATCGCTGGGCTGGGCTCAGCACAGCGAGCGATCCGCAGCAACGCTGCGGTATAGGCTGGATCGCTGCCGACATCGCTCTGGCGATGTCACACGGCGCGATCCAGCCTTATCGCAGGTCGCCGGTTGACAGGTTTACGGTTCTTCCCGTAAACCTGTCAACCTGCGACCAGCGATAAAACGCGGTCGCGCCGCTCGTTTACACAGCGCGACGTCGCTAGCGACATCGCTGATACGTCACTTTTTCGGCGCTGTCGCTAGCGACGTCGGCAGGTGTGACGCACCTTCAGGATAATGCATTCAGACGACTGTTTAAATCTGTCCGAGATTAGACCACACTGCTGGGACTGGCAACGACTCTCCAGTACCAAGCATGACAGCTTCAAATATTTCAATGCAGTTTTGGAGTTGCCAGACCAGTCCAAGCATTGCTGTCCGATCTCAGATCGATTTATACCAGTGTACCCCAACTCTACTCCTCGAGAGCCAGCAACAGTGCATGTTTTCTGTATCTCCTTCTAATGCATAGGTGTTGGAATAATCACCTGTGCATGTGATTACATTATCACCTGTGCAATACTGTGAAAATCCTTAAAACATGACCTGTTGGCGACCCTCGAGGACTGGAGTTGGGGAACACTGATTTATACGGTCATCTGAATGCACCCTAGGATCATATTTAAGAGTTATATGCGGCCTTTAACTCCAGTGAATTTTTTCACTAAGTTGTTCAATGTGTTGCCTATTTTGTGATGGCTGATTTAGATGGATAACACCTCTGACGTTTTGTTTGTTTGTGGGGTAAAAAAAGCATTGGATACTGTTGTTGTAAGGTATGAATTTAGCTGCCACGGACTCCATGAAACCTCAGTCAACTCCACAAGTTCATCAATGTTGAATATTTCAAAACAGCTTGGTGCATTTTTGTCATAACTTTATCAGTTTGGCCGGTCCCAGTCTGTCAGAGAGAAGATCGATCATCAATTCACATTTCACCGTTTTTCAAACAGGGGAACATTTCACAAACTTGTTTTAATCATAGCAGCTTCCTTGTTTGTGTCATATGATTTTTGTTGCTTTTGTTTCAAAAGGAAATAAAACTTCATAGCTGCATGTTGTTGGTGTCACTATTGGTGAAAGATTTAAAATACAATGTACAAGGAACGTATGTACAGTATATATTCGCGTATAAGCCGAGTTTTTCATTGGGCTGAAAAGTCCCCCCCTCGGCTTATACGCGAGTCACTGTATACTGCATACAATGTATATACAGTATACAGTGCCCCCCATCAGTATACAAGGCCCCCCCGCCGCAATCCTGTAAAGGAAGAGATTAGTATACTTATCCCTGCCGCTGTCCGCTGCCGCTGTCCCGCCGCCATCGCGATCCTCCGTCTTCTTCCGGCTTCCTCCGGTGGGCGCAGGCAATGACGTCATTGTCTGCGCGACCGAGGAGTAAGCCAGAAGAAGATGGAGGATCGCGATGGCGGCGGCACAGCTGCAGCGGGACAGCGGCAGGGATAAGTATACTAATCTCTTCCTTTACAGGATTGCGGCGGGGGGGGCTGTATACTGATGGGGGGGCCTGTATATAGATGGGGGGGCCTGTATATACCTCTGGGGCATCTGTATACTACCACTGGGGCTGCTGTATATAGATGGGGGGGCCTGTATATACCTCTGGGGCATCTGTATACTACCACTGGGGCTGCTGTATATAGATGGGGGGGCCTGTATATACCTCTGGGGCATCTGTATACTACCACTGGGGCTGCTGTATACTGATGGGGGGGGGCCTGTATATACCTCTGGGGCATCTGTATACTACCACTGGGGCTGCTGTATATAGATGGGGGGGCCTGTATATACCTCTGGGGCATTTGTATACTACCACTGGGGCTGCTGTATACTGATGGGGGGGGCCTGTATATACCTCTGGGGCATCTGTATACTACCACTGGGGCTGCTTTATACTGATGGGGGGGGCCTGTATATACCTCTGGGGCTTCTGTATACTACCACTGGGGCTGCTGTATACTGATGGGGGGGGCCTGTATATACCTCTGGGGCTTCTGTATACTACCACTGGGGCTGCTGTATACTGATGGGGGGGCCTGTATATGCTTCTGGGGCATCTGTATACTACCACTGGGGCTGCTGTATACTGATGGGGGGGCCTGTATATACCTCTGGGGCTTCTGTATACTACCACTGGGGCTGCTGCTGTATATACCACTGGGGCTGCTGCTGTATACTACCACTGGGGAGGCTGCTGTGTACCACGCTGCTGGGGGCTGTATACTTGTGCTGGGGTCCGCCCTCGGCTTATACACGAGTCAATAGGTTTTCCCAGGTTTTGGGGGCAAAAGTAGGGGGGTCGGCTTATACGCGGGTCGGCTTATACACGAGTATATACGGTATATTGGTGAAACAAAGCAAAAATTACAAGCAAGGATGAATCTACATAGACATACAATAAAAAATGAGCTGGACATGCCTGTAGGGATACACTTCTCTAGACCTGGACACAGCATGGCAGACTTAAAAGTTCTAATATTGAAAGGTCACTTTAAAAATGATAGAGAAAGAAAAATCTGGGAATTCAAATTCATATGAATATTCCAATCTCTTAAAATGGGACTCAATGTGACACCTGGATTCATGAGTCATTACATCGACAAAGTTAACACATCCACCAAAAGGTCGTCAGATTTGTAAAAAAAACACTTCCACCTCATCTACATCAGTAACAAAGACATTCATATAATTTAATTTCCTTAGCCCATCTCTACTTAGCACCTCACCTCATGTCCTGTTGTAATACCTATTTAAATGTCTCAGTAATTCATTTGTAGTAGTGTCTGATGAAGGGGTCATGTGAGCTCTGAAGGCTTACAAATATAATTTTTCTGGTTAGCCAATAAAGGTATCACTCCTAGAGTCCAATGAGCCCCGCTGCGAAATTTAGACCTAGGCCCCCCCGCGCTTGTGGGTCAGTTGTACGGGTCTTGTTTAACTTTCTAAATTCTATACAGACCCCTTTCCCCTTCATTATGTATTAATGTCCCTCATCCTGAAATATGGTCCTTATCTTGGTATATATGTCCCCCGTCCTGGTATATATAGTCTTCCTCCTCCCGTCACCATAGTCCTCCAATTATTATAATGCATTCCCTTATTCCTCCATATATTACAATGTACCCCTATAGTCCTCTTGTGTATTATAATGCATCCCATTGTCCAGTGGCGCACCCAGAAATTTCCCACGGTAGGGGTCCAAGAAACACACACCGGCCCTGAAAGGGGGGTGTCACCCCCCAGCGGGGTTCCAAGCGGCAAAGCCCCCGTCCAAAGGGGGGGTCCAGACACGTAGGTCCCCCCCCTTGGGTGCGCCACTACCATTGTCACCCATTCATAAGGTAACTCCCATAGTCATCCAATTATTATAATGCACCCCCATTATCCACCCTCCATATAGTATAATGCAGCCTCATATTCCTCCACATACTATAATACACTCTCACAGCCCTCTATATGGTATAATGCAGCCTCATAGTCCTCTATACAGTATAATGCCGCCTCATTCCTCTATATAGCATAATGCAGTCTCAAAGCCCTTAATATAGTATAAGGCAGCCTCATAGCCCTCCATATAGTATAATGTATTCTCACATAAATGCAGGAATATGCGGGAAATATGTCGTGTGTGAACGTAGCCTGAGTCTAGTATAAGGCATTGTGGTTATTGTACAAAATACATTTCAGATTTTTTTTACTGTCGAAATTTAAAAAAAATCAAACATTAAATGTATTAAAAAAATATTTTAACATAAAAAACTTATAAAAAACAAAGGGCCATTCTCTGATGACACATTCCTATTAAAGGTCTTTTCAAGCAGGTATGCTTATTCCTCTTTGGTGGGGCTTAACTGGGATAAGTGGGAATATTCCTACCCTTACAACTGACCGCTGGTGAGGTTGCTCAATCCTAGAGGGAGTACCTGCTGGATAAACACAAACCGGACTTATGGAAACCCAAGACCATCCACAAGCTCATCAGAGCTAACGACACTCTGTAATCTATTCTAGGGTTCACTGCAGATATGATAAAGACTGTAGACTAATGTGTCTTCAGGTAGGTTGTAGAGGCACAAGGACTTGTTATGGATTCAGGGCAGACTGCCCACCTGATCATTCAGACATGACTGAAACCTGTGTATAACCCGCTACTGCTAAAGGTTCCCATTCGTGGATGGGAACATCTTTGGTTTTTGGGATTGTCGTGTTGCACAGGGCCTGTTGCACAGCCTGACTCAAGAACTCCAAGACTCTGTACCCAGGATGAGCCTATTGTACTGACTCACCGTGGCCGGGACTCCGGTTTAAACAGGCAGTAGCTTCTTCCTCCTTGTCACGGGTGGACCGCGCCTGCCGGTAGTGGGGCCCGGTTGAGTGCAGATCAAAAAGAAGAGGGAACAGATTAAAGGTTTAATTTGTCGTGACGCCACCTATGAGTATTTTGGTAAGTCTTACCGACGCTGCGGGGCCTCCGGGGGATGGAATGCAGCAAGACGGAACTCTCCCCACAGGCTAAGCGATGATCCCCGGAGGCTGGAGCTGCTTAAGATGTTGTGCGGCAGCTGCGGTTACCTTGAAGTGCGGACAGACAGTTCATAAGAAAGCACGGACACTGTAAGTCTCTGTAACGGGTTCTTTACTGTAACCAGCAGGCAATACATGGTATACAGTTGTAGGTAGCAGACCGGGTGGACTCAGCAGTGGTAGGTGTCCCTCAGAGATCCGCGGTGTTCCTCCATTCTATCTAAGTAGGTTGCCGTTGTCGCCCAGGAATACCAGGTCGGGTACAGGGAGGCTGCTTGAATGCCCTATCCGGGGTATACGTTCCGGATGTTTTGTGGAGCCTTGGGTCCCTTGGTGGGTACACCGCTGGTTAGACGACTGGATTTGGCGATGGTGGGGTGCTCCTGTAGAGCGGTCCCTCCACTCCTCTGGTTCGCATAATAGAGCTGAACTACTGCTAGCTTCGGTACCAGCAAACCGGCTGTAGATGGGCACGGGATGATTTTGGACCCGCATGATGATGCCCGTAATTGGTAGGGAGATGGCCAGCGAGGGTGGCCAGGGGGTCGCATGAGACTGTGCAACCCCCTCTCCTAGGTTGCAGAGCTGGGAATCTGCAGAGGTCTTCTAGGTTGCTGTTGCTTCTCCAGACCCGAGACCAACTCTCTAGGCTGGACTAAACTTCTACTACTACACACTACCCTTGCACTCCGCCCACCAGGACCTTGATTGGCCCTCTATTCTAGGTGATGCATGCAGGGTATGGATCTCTGAGTTAACCATTCGACTGCTGGGTCAGAGAATATTGCTGCTGCATTTGTGGCTGCAATACCCTCCTGTGACGCACTCGTTGCGGGGCGCCACAGTACCCCTTGGCACTTTAAGGACCCTTTCCTGGTGTTCATATTATTGAAGCCATCCAAGTTGACTGGGGCCTATGAATTGTTTAAAGGTACCTTCACACACAGCAATTTTGCTAGGCAATTTCACTGGCAATTTGCTGGTTGCAGTGAAATCATATACACATTGTTCTATTTTGTTGCTGTGCACAAATGGAACAATGTGTCCATGATTCCACTGCAACCAGCAAATTGCCAGTGAAATTGATTAGCAAAATTGCTGTGTGTGAAGGTACCTTAAAGGATGCTGTGTGGCTTGCCAGGAACCGGCTCATTCTGCAAAGAAATAGCATGTCCGTCCAGGACTTCCGCAGGCTGATCCCATGCCTGCTCAGAAATTATTCCTTCTTGGATGGCCTTGGTGACAATGACAATAAGGAAGAGGACTAAATCCCCTCTCTTTACCTCCTTTCCTACCTGTGTCATTATTTTTCAATAATGCTTTTAGGCCTGTGATTCCCTTACCTATCCCCTCTTTCCATTCCCCTTTCCTCTATCACTTGTACTGCTGTTTTAGACTTTTAATTAACATAAGGTGTAGAGCAGGGCCAGCATCACCAATCAGTGCACCCAGGCAAGTGCCAGGACCCTGGACAAACAAGGGGGCCCACTCACTTTCGGACATACCATACATGCCACTTGCCGGACACTGTCCCCAGCCATTATGCCCCCTCCCCATGTGCTCTCTCTGTGCGCTGTCTTCTCCTTCCAGCACTGTGTGACAAGCGCAGCAACCGAACCGTTTGTGTTTTGTAAGCCAGCATCGGAGCAGAGCGACATCACCTGCGGAGCGGCGCTGATCTTCTGAATCACCTTAGGCTGCTTTCACATCGCTTTTTCTGCAATCTGACGCTGTCCAAGAAAATCGGATAGCATCGGATCCGATTTTGGCCCCATGTAATCCTATAGTGACGGATTTGCCTTTAATGGCATCCGATTTGCATCCGATCCGATCCTGTCCGATTTTCTGCAGCAGCCAAAATTGTAGACTGCTTCAATTTTGGACACCGCTGCAAAAATCGGATCGCATTGGATGCGATGTGATCCGATTATAATAATATGGGAGTCTATGGGGATCGGATCGGATGGAAAATCGGATCCGATATCGGATCCGAATTCTGTATTGCGCATGCTCAAACTCCAAGACCTCCCCCATTTAAATTGGACTCTGATGAGTCCTATCGCTGACATCCCTGTCCTCCTTTTCCTCCTATCCCACTTGAGAGTGGACAGAAGGACAGGGATGTCAGCGTTAGGACTCATCAGACCTGGGGTCGCCTTGTCGCGGCTGATGAACAAACGGACATTGGCCAATGTGAGTACCAAGAACCCCAAGAAAATAAAAAATATGATTTTTGAGTTTTTTGAAAAAAACGTACGTTTTTAAATTTTTTCCTCAAATATATACCGTAGTTGTAACTACGGTAGTTGTTTGACCCAGTGTTCCTGCTGGCACCAGTTCACATTATGTCTATGAGTGCTGTGCAGTTTTTTTCTGTTTTATATATATATATATCCTGCAACCTCTAAATTATAATCATAAATTGGGTATGTGTTAAAGGGGCCTGCTGAGGCTCTTTTGCCCGGGGCGCTGGAGCCGGCCCTGGTGTGTAGTAACCTGTGCTGTGTAATGTATTCTCGTGCTATGTATGACATATGTTATTATTTCTTGTGTGCTGCTTCTCGGCCTGAATTCTGGATGTTTGAGTTTGATGACTGATTGTGAATGAAGTTATTTTCAATCAATGAATATAGCTCTCTTTGTAGTACTATATATTGAAATATATTTTTTTCTAGAAGCCTTTGTAGGATTACAGCCATGTGTATACGGTCTTCCTCTTAACCCGTATTGTTTTGGCACGTGATGCCTGTCTATATACTATGAGTCTATGACCACATGTATACATTGATGTGTGAAGGTGACAATTATGTCAATATTCATGCACATGTCTGGTCTGACTTATATGTCATGATGACAACTGTCAATACTGTTTTGATACGTCATTAATAAAACAGTCCAGCTTTTAGAATTTAATTCAGATTCCTTGTTTGCATTATTTCGGAACCATTTAGCCTTACATCACTTCTAAATAAATGATCAGCTCTACACCCAAGTGTGCGCACTCCTCCAGCTCTCTTCTCACCCCGGGTAGCAGGCTGTAACTATTTTCTGACCGTCTCATTTATTTTGATATTACTGCACTGGACGGAGAGGAATTTTTAGAGCTAGATGCTTTGAAATGTGATTTAAGTGTCTAGACATTTAGTAGCAGAGCACACTGGTAGCTGCTGGGTTAATGCGGTGCGTGGATATATCTGGAGAATAGTACAAATACAACATGACAGATTTGGAGCATTGCATTAGCGCCGTACTTAGCTACATTAAATAATTTACTAGGATCGCTTCATGTGCTCCGACCTGGACTAAGAAAATCCTAGAAGTATTGCACGTAGTGCACATCGAAGAAAGGGGGCCCCGCAGCAAGGATCAGAAGAAGTTCCCCATTATGGTGCAGAGTTTTGCACGCTAGTAGAAACATACCTAAGTTCATTGCCCCTTCATGCTCTATGAAAACATTGGGAGGGGAGTCCGGCACAGGTTCATGCCACTTCATAGCAAAGGTGATGGGACCAATTAGACTTGTTCGCTCTCTCCAAGGAAACCAAAGGGCCCCCAAGTCTAATTGTATTGGGATCTATAAAGAATACATATTGGGGAGGTTAAGTTTTCCTTTTTACATTTTTTACTTATATCTTGGTTTGCATAGGATTCCGGTTCATACAAAGTATTTTTACTACAAAATATTCCAGATAGAAATAAACAGCTGTACTCAGCGTGGTGATCTTCAAGTCTTTATTGGGGGGCAACGGGTGCCATGCAGGCATGAAGGAGGATGTGGGCTATGTCCTGAGGGTGGACTACGATCGTTTTGGACCTGTTGAAGCTTACCTTTAAGGGTACCGTCACACGTGGAGATATCGCCAATGCGTCACCTAATGTAAATGGGCGACGGCGACACGTCTGAGTGGTCGCTTGGTTTCACATCAGAGCTGTGAAACCGGGCGACCATTCTTGGGCGATGTGTGCTGATCGCCCTGTGTAACGTCTCATGAGCGATGTCAAAGGCGACAGCACACATCGCCTACACCATTCCGGTAGGCATTTCAGGGCATATTTAGTAGCTCTGCCGGTCTGCGTGGATTGGTGGCAGCTCGAGCGTTACGATTGGTTGTCTTGTTCCTCGGCGCCATATTTGATGATGTGTGCGTCCAAAGTTGTATTACCAAGAAGCGTACATACTGTACAGTAGCGCATAGATGTCGCCTCTGTGTTTGCGGCTGTATCAAAAAGTGCAGAGATGTGCCTCAAATGTGTTATAACAGAAATGCAATTGCCAGTACATCCCAACTAATGTCTCCACGAGCGCTGTAGTGGCAGCCTTCCTGTATTACATGACGCACAAGCATACAGTGAATACTGTAGCTCTTGCGGCGCCTCTGGGCCTCTGTCAGCATGTGAATTATCTCCCGTGCGTTAATTCGCCCGAGCGTTGTCAATCTTTTGGCGCCACCTTCCTGCTGCTTTCCCCTTCCCCTGCAGAATAGTCAAAATGGCGGCACCCAGGAGAGCTTCAGTGTGGGGAGAGCCTGAGCTCCTTGTGCTGATCGCCACTTGTGACCAGAAGGATTGCTGGTGTCACCAGCACCACACCCATCCGCGCCTCCACAAGCAGGATGTCCTGCGCAGGGTGCAGAGGCGTCTGGAGAGTCGGTTGTGGATTCACCGTTCCACCAAGCAGATCTGCAAAAAAGATTGCAGATCTGAAGTTCAAAACTCCCGGACGCATCCCCAGACTGCGTACCATGATTGCCCGGATGAGGGGTGGGTAGCATGATATATGAAGGCCAGCACATGCCACTGTACACCACAACATATATAGGGGCAATGTATGTGACAGCTTTCACATGACTCTGCAGCTGCAGGATCATCTTCCTGCTTCATCCACATACACCCTATCTTCCCCTCTAATAAATAGGTCTACTTTACCTAGCCACATACTGTCATATGTTTACCCAAGCCATATATGACATAATGTTGGCGTATTGTGTCATTCTTTAGATCTCACTGATCCTGACCTAAGGAACTACAAACACCACTGTTTAATAAGTCCCCACATATGTGGCCATGTTGTTCTTGTAAAAAACGTATGCTGTTGCCTCAACAGGCAGGGACGAAAGCCCTGACCATCCCCCATCCCCTGTGGGAGGACCACAACCACCAGCACCAGCGAGCCAACCCGGGTCACCAGGCCACCCACCGGCTGGAACCCCGCTACAAGAAGAAGGGCCCACATCACCCCAATTGCCAACACCATCTGGTGTGGGGACCCCACGTGCTGATTCCACCACAACCGTTGAAGGAGACCAGTCTAGTGGGGACAATTCACCTCAGCGGTCCCCTCATGACCCTGCAAACGGACAAGAAGGTGGGTGTAATGTCATTATTACTCATATATACTGTGCACTATATCTGTTTTTCTTGTTTTTTCACTCTTAATTTGTATGTATGGACCTTTGTTATGGCCTAACAAAAACACATATGCTCATCTTATTACAGATCATCCCAGCCAAGCCGTGGATTGGGCAATAAGCCCCTCTCCATCCCCACCCCCCCAAATGGTGGATCCACAGCCCCCCGGTAAGTGGAAACACTTCTAATTAAACAAACCTGATATGTGTTAAAAAAATGTTACTGATGTTGATGTTCTGTATCCTCTGTAGGTGGGCCATCCCTGCATGACCTTGAGGCGGCACATGCCGAAGCGGCTGGGATACTGGACCTATTACACCGCCTCATTGAGGCCTACAAAAGGGACCATCCACCCTCTGCCCCTCAAGATGCCCATAGTATTCATCCCCATGTGTAGATTTTAATATATATATATATAAAAAAATACCCAAGTTTATGGGTTTTGTTATTTTACTTCTATATGGACCATGTTGGTCCTGTGTTTTAACATTAAAATGTTTTTGGACACAATTTACTGTTGTACGTGTTTTTTGGAATGAATGTATAGGTTCAATATTTGTTACCCCTGTAATGGGGTTTGACCCCATACCATTATTAGGTACAAAAGGTTGACACGATACCACAAGTACATCTTTTGTGTCATGAAAAGTGATTATTGGTCCCAGGAAAGGGATGCATGTCCCGGTATGGTTTACCACAAAGTTATGGTGACCAAATTTCAGATTTAAAGGGGTACATAAGCATTGTGGACATATGTACGGGACCCAGGGACAGCCCTTTGTGGTGACACTGTATGGTGCCTGTGTGCCTTAATCCCACATATACATGTATTGCATTGCACATATTCTGCACACACATGGAGAAGAGAATGTTTAGGTGACCAATACATATAGGCCACATAACTGTAAACACACACATATCTGGGCAAACACATACTTTGAAGGCTCCAATATTATCCTGATCAGGAATGCATGAGTGATTTTATTAGACAACGCAGTAGCACAACACACTTCACATTAAAAGCGCTGTAGAAATTTACTGTACATATTTGTCACGCGAGCGCCGTGTTTTGCCTTGTTGGCGACGCCAATACAGCTAGCAATAATCCGCGAATCACACGAGAAGTGCCTAAATCACCGAGCCAATACGCACATGCAGTGCCACATGTAACGATGTGCCGCGGGGAACAGGGGACACATTAAATAATGATTGGAGTTTGTTTGGAACCAATCACACGTCTTCAAGGCGTCACACAAGATATTGTTAACTCCTATGTCCGAGATGCGGCTCAAGATTACGCCCACATCGCTAATGTGATGGCTCTGTGTGACGTGGAAGCGGCGACCAGCAACATGATCGCTCCTGGGCCTTGGGCGACGCTCAGGCAATTTCCGGTCGGGTTGTTGCCCGAGCGTCGCCTAAGTTGTCGCCCCGTGTAAATGGGCGACGGCAACACGCAAATACGTGCATGCGCGTCGCCTATGGCATCTCCGGCGATATCTCCACGTGTTACGGTACCCTAAGGGAAATGATCATAGTCCACCCACCAGACATAGCCAGCATCCTCCTACATGCCTGCATGGCACCCGTTGCACCACAATAAAGACCTGAAGATCAGCACATTGAGCACAGCTCTTTAATTCTATCTGGAATATTTTGCAAACCGTGGTCTATATAGAGCATTGCACTGTTAAGTGGTAGAATTGCGCTATGATGTACTCCTCCTTGTAAATGAGTCCTTACACTCCCTAGTCGTAGTGCAGGTTCACTTCTGATTCTATGAAGATTGTTTTTTTATTACTAATCTTGATTTCTGTTGTTATTAGTCCTGATAATCCACTCCAATCCCCCATATATTTTTTTTCTAATTTTCTCTGCTTCATACCTTGAATGCCATGTTCCTGTTTTCATGTCTATTTATATATGGATACATCGGCTCACCGTTGGAATTAGTGGTGCTCAAAGAAAAAATGAATTTGCAAATATGGTTTACTTCGACACAGCACAAAGAAATAAGAAAATATTTCAAAAGGTAATTTTATTTTGTTGAAGCAATATTTTATCTGACGTTTCCGCCGATCCCAGGCCTTCATCAAGGTTATCTGTGAACTGTGGACTATGTTTTAGTCCTGAGAAGGAGAGTCCTGTAGGCAGTGATAGCTTTAAATTGAGAATATTATGAAGGACATCTTGTAGAGTCATGTGACTCACCCCAAGATTTCGGATACTCAGATCCTGGGCGTTGGATACTGGGGATGTCACAGGCGGCCGTTGCCCAGGATCGTGCCCTGGGGGTCGCTTTAAAAAGGGGGGATTATTACAGGGATTTGATTGAAGAAGTCGTAACGCCACCTACGGTGTCTGGTGAAGGCATCAGCGTTGCTGCAGACCTCCGGGGATGTTGGATGGGCAGCATGATGGTATAGATCCCTGTAGATGGAGCGGGATCCCTGGGGCAGTGATGTAGGGATAGGACTTGGCACAGGGATGAGGTTCTGCAGGCAGGAGGTACTTACAGTCTCTATGCTGGACAAGACAAAGGCGGAAAGAACGGACGCACACACACTGGGAGTAGTAGTTTTCCGTACCATTACTGATGACAAACCGGCACTTTCCATGGTACACTGCAGGTGGTCAGGAGGCACTTCAGGATTTCCACAGTGAGTGATTTGTAAGGCCTCCTTGTCCCTTCGCCTACTTGTGGTGAAGCCCTGACCTGTATAGAACCTGGCCTGGCCTGCAGCGCATTTCTCTTCCTCTGTAACTCTGAGCTCGGGTAAGATTGCCGCTACCTCTGGGGATTTTCTGCAGGTCCTGGCTCTTTGATGGTTATGGTTACAGGTGACCGGGGAAACCGAAGTCTCCTTGGTCGGACCGGTATTCTTCTAAATGGGCTAAATGCTCCTTAGCAGACTCAGAGTCCGGTGTCCGGGTTGCTGCCTTGGGATGAACCGGCATGGCTCCTTTGCCCCCAATTCTGCTTCTTCCTCTCTAGCCTTGCCTCAGACCCTCACTCTCGGGTACCTCACTCTGGCTAGGCTGTCCTCTGGTTCGGGCCTAGCGTGGTTGTCTTCACAGTCGTCCCTGGTACTGCACTGCCTAACTCTTCCCTCAGCAGTGGTATTTATAGGGGATCTTGCTTAAAGGCAGCAAGTGGAGCTGCCCCTATATGCCTGGGGTGGAAGGTGTTGAGTGTGTAGGTTACCTGTTGTGGAAATCCCTCCATGCACTGGGTGGTACTGTGGCTATCTGAAAGGGCAGGGTTCCACACATGTGGTTTCCAATTTGCAGTCGAATTTCCCCTTTAGTATACAGTAATTTATGGATACAAATCTGATTTAAGGTTACTGCATCCATGGGATTCTCGTCACCACTTTCACCAACAGACTCCCTTGCATGATTATCTGCAGACAGAACTGTATAACCACTTTGGTCCCTTGCCCATGAACGATTTCTTCCAGCAGGACTGCAGAGAGATCCCACCTGGAGAGCCACAGCCTGCCGGCTCTGTACACTAGCTAGAGGAAGGCTGCAGCAGCAGGAAAGTAAGTGAATTGCACCGTTCACAACCAACAATCATACACTTCAACCATCACTGCCCCGGGGAACCCAGCTCTACCCGTGGAGGGCTATTCCATCTACAGCTGCCTAACATCGTCCCCGGAGGTTCTGCAGCAGCGGTGGTCACCCTGACCACAACCCATGGGTGGCGTCACGACAAACATTTAATCCCTTGTACATATTCCCTTTTACTTGTACGGGCCCGGGACACGGTCCGGACCAGGACCTCTGTGATATCCCCGCAGCAGCAACCCGGTCCGGTACCGAGTACCTGGTCCCAGTGGGCTCGACAACCACCAAGAACCGAAAAATAGCCCAGCTGCTGAGAACCCTGGTTACAGTAATGAAAACTGAGGGCACCTCAGTATTGGCCTTAGGGGATCACCAAACACACCTGCAAAAGTTACAGTATTAAGAGGAAAGATAAAGCTTTGTGTATAAAGAAATGGGATCACCCAGACTTAATGAAAAAAAGTAACACATTTTTATTTGAAAAAGACACAGCAAACAATAATTAAGAACAATTAAAGTGCAATAATATGCAGACAAAAACCCACAAATTCACAGGCTCCAGTGCCGAATAAAGTGCATTCAGTGGTAAAGGAAAAAACCTTTTTTATAACCAATTGCACGAAGGAGCGAGGAGAGGGGGTGTGTGGGAAGACCCCACTCGTATCGCATAGTGCACTACATACTATCCCCTAAGGAAGCTGCACATGTAGCGTTGATACGCGTGGGGTCCTCCCACACACTCCTCCTCCTCGCTCCAAGTGCCAACAGCATAGCAGAGTCTCATTTTGGGTCAGTTCTCCACTCAGAGGCTAGGTAACACTGGTTTAGCCATGTGCTGTTTTTTTGATTGTCTTATATACCTGAGTTTGGACAGGGTTTGCATTTGAGTATTTTGTCTGTAACAGCTATGGTGTTGCCCAGTGTCACATGAACGGGCCCAGTTTTTGGGCTCTTTGGTGCATGAAACTATGCTCTATAGGTAGCAATCTAGCCTTCACTTGTCATTTGAACTTATATAGATGCTAAGTTTATGGAGAAGTGTAAAAAGAACAGCAATTGGTTGTAAAAAAGGTTTATTCCTTTACCACTGCATGCACTTTATTCGGTCCTGGAGCCTGGGAATTTGTGGCATTGTGTCTGCATATTATTGCACTTTATGCACTTTAATTGTTCTTAATTGTTGTTTGCTGTGTCTTTTTCAAATATAATTATAAATTTGTTACTTTTTTTCATTAAGTCCGGGTGATCACATTTCTTTAGACACCGCTTTTTCTTTCCTCTTGATACAGCTGCTGAGAACTCTGGCCCTTTCGACTGACACACCGCCATGGCAGTCAGCGAAGTTTATGTAAAACTCCGTGTGACAGTCAGTAAATATATTACACCTCCAGTTATTAAGAACTCATATACAGTTAGGGCCAGAAATATTTGGACAGTGACACAATTTTCGCAAGTTGGGCTCTGCATGCCACCACATTGGATTTGAAATGAAACCTCTACAACAGAATTCGAGTGCAGATTGTAACGTTTAATTTGAAGGGTTGAACAAAAATATCTGATAGAAAATGTAGGAATTGTACACATTTCTTTACAAACACTCCACATTTTAGGAGGTCAAAAGTAATTGGACAAATAAACATAACCCAAACAAAATATTTTTATTTTCAATATTTTGTTGCGAATCCTTTGGAGGCAATCACTGCCTTAAGTCTGGAACCCATGGACATCACCAAACGCTGGGTTTCCTCCTTCTTAATGCTTTGCCAGGCCTTTACAGCCGCAGCCTTCAGGTCTTGCTTGTTTGTGGGTCTTTCCGTCTTAAGTCTGGATTTCAGCAAGTGAAATGCATGCTCAATTGGGTTAAGATCTGGTGATTGACTTGACCATTGCAGAATGTTCCACTTTTTTGTACTCATGAACTCCTGGGTAGCTTTGGCTGTATGCTTGGGGTCATTGTCCATCTGTACTATGAAGCGCCGTCCAATCAACTTTGCAGCATATGGCTGAATCTGGGCTGAAAGTATATCCCGGTACACTTCAGAATTCATCCGGCTACTCTTGTCTGCTGTTATGTCATCAATAAACACAAGTGACCCAGTGCCATTGAAAGCCATGCATGCCCATGCCATTACGTTGCCTCCACCATGTTTTACAGAGGATGTGGTGTGCCTTGGATCATGTGCCGTTCCCTTTCTTCTCCAAACTTTTTTCTTCCCATCATTCTGGTACAGGTTGATCTTTGTCTCATCTGTCCATAGAATACTTTTCCAGAACTGAGCTGGCTTCTTGAGGTGTTTTTCAGCAAATTTAACTCTGGCCTGTCTATTTTTGGAATTGATGAATGGTTTGCATCTAGATGTGAACCCTTTGTATTTACTGTCATGGAGTCTTCTCTTTACTGTTGACTTAGAGACAGGTACACCTACTTCACTGAGAGTGTTCTGGACTTCAGTTGATGTTGTGAATGGGTTCTTCTTCACCAAATAAAGTATGCGGCGATCATCCACCACTGTTGTCATCCATGGAAGCCCAGGCCTTTTACAGTTCCCAAGCTCACCAGTCAATTCCTTTTTTCTCAGAATGTACCCAACTGTTGATTTTGCTACTCCAAGCATGTCTGCTATCTCTCTGATGGATTTTTTCTTTTTTTTCAGCCTCAGGATGTTCTGCTTCACCTCAATTGAGAGTTCCTTTGACCGCATGTTGTCTGGTCACAGCAACAGCTTCCAAATGCAAAACCACACACCTGGAATCCACCCCTGACCTTTTAACTACTTCATTGATTATAGGTTAACGAGGGAGACGCCTTCAGAGTTAATTGCAGCCCTTAGAGTCCATTGTCCAATTACTTTTGGTCCCTTGAAAAAGAGGAGGCTATGCATTACAGAGCTATGATTCCTAAACCCTTTCTCCGATTTGGATGTGGAAACTCTCATATTGCAGCTGGGAGTGTGCACTTTCAGCCCATATTATATATATAATTGTCTTTCTGAACATGTTTTTGTAAACAGCTAAAATAACAAAACTTGTGTCACTGTCCAAATATTTCTGGCCCTAACTGTATATATTTTCAATAAAGACTTGAAAACCGGGTGACGTTAAGTTTCCTCAGCAGCTGAGTTCCATTGGCTTCATTAATCAATGTTTACCTGGAATCCGAATTCTAGGAAAATCTACCCAACCATGAGATCCTTGGTATTAAAAGAAGAAGTAACCTGGAAATATTAGGACACATGGCCTGCTCAACCTCTTCTATTTACTGTGTGGGAATGGATGATGTGTAGATTAGGCTAGAGCATGATTACCAATCACCCGCAGACCGTCATCTAGTGGAAGGAACAGAACTAGACAAACACTCATTTGGTGACAGATAATTGGGAAGTTTTGTTTACTGAATGATGTGTAGCCCATTCTGCACTTCTTGGCCACTTTCCATGTTGCCAACCAACTTTGCGTTAAAAGAGTCGACGTCGGTCTATTAACACTTCGACATCTATCATTTTGTGTTTTGGAATGACATTTCATACAAACAAGCTGCTGTATGGTATGTGGCTTTGACTCACAGTCTAGGAGCAGGGCATAGGAAGGGCAGTCTGCCTTACTGGTCAGCGGTCTAGCCACAGCCTGGAACCAGGAGATGTGCTCTCCATAATCCTGCCCCTGTTGCGGCAGAACAGTGCGGCACTGTGTTTCTGGGTATAGGACTTCACAGATCAGCAGGCTCTGGACTTCATAAGCTGAAATCCATCAAAGGGCTGTTGAGTTTTGAGTGCAATGTTTGTTCAGTCAACAGAAATGCGAGTTTATAGAAAAACATCCATAAAAGCTATGAATGCGAACACAGAGGCCATAGTCTAAATAATGGCAATTTGAGAAACACACTACTTATAGCCAGAGACAGACTCATTCCTCCTTTTAGCTATCATATTTCCAACACTGCCAGCATCTTAAGGATTTTTTTTGTTTAGGTATAAGTTATTTCATTTATTATGCTTTTCCTACATAGCGCCAACATATTCCACTGAGAGTTACAGAGATTATCATCACAGTCCCCATTGGGTTTCCCAATCTAAAGGCCCTGTCTCACATAATGATATCATTAGAGAGATCGTTGTAACTGTGACGTTACAACGATATCTCCAGCGATGTCGTTCTGTGTGACACTTAGCAGCGATCAGGCTCCTGCTGTGAGGTCGCTGATCACTGCAAAGTGCTGCGGATCATTTTTTGATCGTTGGTTTCCCGCTGGTCAGCACGCATCGCTGCGTGTGACAGCGAGA
Source organism: Allobates femoralis (assembly GCA_033576535.1). NCBI lineage: Eukaryota > Metazoa > Chordata > Amphibia > Anura > Aromobatidae > Allobates > Allobates femoralis. The sequence continues at coordinate 97,023,576 of JARQOC010000004.1, read as the reverse complement.
AACCAGTGATCAGTGACCTCACTGGCCGGTAACCATGGTAAACACCGGGTATCATGGCAGCGCGCGCTGCCTAGATACCCAGTGTTTACCATTGTCACCAGCGTCCTCCCAGCTTAGCACTGCCTGTAAGCAGGGAGGACGCTGGTAAGTATGATAAACAGCGGGTATCCAGGCAGCGCGCGCTGCCTGGATACCCGCTGTTTATCATAGTTACCAGCGTTCTCCCTGCTTAGCGCTGCCTGTAAAGGCAGCGCTAAGCAGGGAGGACACTGACATCACCTTCAGCGATGTGGGAGGTGGCTCCCATGGCCCTGATCGCTGGGGATATCTGTCTGTTTGACAGCTCCCCAGCTATCAGGTAACGACGCTCCAGCGATCCCAGCAGGTCATTATCGCTGTCGGGATCGCTGGAACAGTCGTTATGTGTGACTGGGCCTTTAGGTCCTTATCAGTGAGGTTTTGAATGTCACTGCCTGTATTGATCCTGATACCAGGGGCCCCTGCTGTCTTTGGAGAAGGATCCAAGCAGATATGGAATCTTCCATTGATATACAAAAAACACAAAGAAATAAGCTGGAACACAAGTTGGTATGCATGCAGCATACAGGAGCACGTTCACAATGTCGCCATTTGACAGACAAAACCTAAGACAGGGTAAAAATGAGTATATACCCTGCAGTGAGTAATGAGTATAGAGTAATAGTACATATAAAAAACATAGGATACTTTGAAAAAAACTTTTTATGTTAAAAAACAAACAGACAAAGTATAAGCCATCCAACCGCAACAAGGTGTAACCCAATCGGGATGGTCCTATCTTCTAGAATTAAATTTTCACATTGTGTCTACCAACCTCAATGTTAGTGGGGCAGGACCGGGGCCTAACTGGTTCAGACGGTGAACAGAAAATTGCCCAAATGAAAAATGCTCACAGGCTTGGGGTTAGGTTTAGGGGTCAGGTTTTAGAGTTAGGTGTTAGGTTTTGGGTCATGTGTTAGGGTTAGGGTTGCATTTTGTCCTTGTGGGCATTTACCAGGGAATCAGTTTGATATGCATAGTTATATAGGTTGAAAAAAGACGTAGGTCCACCAAGTTCAACCTTCCTCTACCAGTAGAACATTCTCTATCACTAGATTATTTATATCCCACAATGGCATTTCTTGTGAGAAGGGTATCCAGTTCTATTTTAAAAGTTGTTATAATTTCTAACATTACTATCCCTTGTGGTGGCATTCCACAGTCTGACTGCTCTAACTGTAAAGAACCCTTTCCTATTTAGCTGCTGCCTATGGAAGGAATACGTAAGTCATGTGTCAGTCCTTTGAATTGACCACACAAGTATTTATACATATAAATGAGATCTCCTCTGAGATGTCTTTTATCTAAGCTAAACAAGCCCAATGTTTCCAACCCCTCATCATATGGGAGGGCTTCCATCCCCCAAAATAATTTAGTTGCCTACCTTTGACTCCAATTTCCGAATATCCTCTTTATAATGTAGAGCCCAAGACTGGATCTCCATATTCCAGATGTGGTCTTGCAAACAATTCATAGAAGGGTAACAATATGTCTGGATATATGTGGAACATTTCTGAGTGCTCTTAGTTTATTGTGCTAAAAAGTTGTAGAATCAGAGGCCATACATACAAATAATAATTCCTGGATGAAGAGTGTACACAACGACTTTGACGTACTTTCTACAAAAGGAGATATGAGACATCACAGCAAAATTTCACTGAAGTCAACTAAAGGATCTTTATTGGGAAAAGGATATTTAGAAAATTCCAAGTAGAATTGCAGTCAAGACCTACCCCAGGGTCTAATGGTGGGTTTACACGCCTCGATATCGGCGTCCAACTCCGACCCAACTCCGACAAAAAGTCACGTGGTTCGTGAGTTGGACCCGATATCGTTCCTGCATCGTACTGTTTGAAAGTACAATACGATGCAGGAACGATGGTAATCCGATATCGGGGGTCGAATGAGAGTGCTATTCAACTGCCCGATATCGGATGCCTGTTGGAGCCGGATCGTTGCGTGTAAACATCCAACTCCGATGTGTACGCCGACACTACCCATAAAATCCCATGTTAAATGGTCGTTACTGGGTTGGTGGGCGTACACATCGTAGGGACGTTGTTTCCCGATATCGCAGCGTGTAAACCGCCGATGCGATATCGGGAGAAGTGCTCAAAAAATGCGCGCTCCCGCGCCGTTGGATAGCGATATCGTCCTGATATCGGGACGTGTAAACCCACCATAAGTCTGTTTCATTCCTGCTGCCTGTCAGAGCTTCAGACTCCACTTATTACCTGACTGCTTGGTCTACTATTGCTGGTACCCATTGCAGGTTAGGTTTTGATATTTTAATTCTACAAAGAAATAAAAATGAATGGATAATAGTCCTTTTGTTTGAATTGATAATAAACTATGTATTATTCATAGAATAAAATTTGAGAAAAAATTATTCATTACAATATATCAGGCAATTTCATAAATAGTGTGAAGAACATAAGTCCCATACTGGAGTCCATTGATATTTTAACAATAGGGAATGCATCAGAGTCCATATATTTCATATATTGGAGAAAGATCTCCTTTCAATCCACACACATGTGGACCGCATTACCCTCCAATGCAAACTGTATTGACTTCCTTCGAAGGATTCAAGATATCAATGTGATTTCAATTCTACTGCACAATTTATATCAGCAGAATCAGCGTGAATTTCAAATTGCATGAATTTTCCGCATTATTGCATTACCGGCCGTATATGTGCAAGGAGACTGAGTCATTCCTGGTCCAGGTATCCATACGCTTTAAGTGTTATCAGTGTATTGAACATTCAGCCATAATCCAGCAGCATAGACCTCCACAACAATTCTTCAGCAGTGTATACATATGGTGTGGATTCGGCCGACATCCTGTCAAAACTTTCCTAAAAGCTTCATGTGTTAACCGCGCTGACAACTGAGTAGGTGAGTAGAGATGAGTGAACCTTTTCAAGTTCAAGTTCATCTGAACCTTTTGGCGCACTGTTCGTGACTCCGAACTTGACCTGAACCTCAATGGAAGTCAATGACTGGCAGTTCAGCTCTCCGCCCACATACAGCCAGCCATAAGTAAAACACTTCTGGGGTTGGGAGGGTCGGGTTTCTTTTTTAAAAATAATTTTGGACACACACTACACCCAAAAACTGTGCTTTTAAGCCCAGCGCGAGCCCATCAAACACCGCACACGACATCACTGGGCCAAGCACCAACCATACCCGACCACAGTGATGCTCCAGGGCTTTGCAAATGGAAAGCACCAGGACTCCAAACCTGAACAGGTTTGCTCAACACTTCTGCGACCCGAAAGTTGAAAGGTTTGCTCATCTCTATAAGTGAGTAACCATCATCTGAAAAAACGTTTGGCGTGTCCGCCCCCTTTCTCAAGCCAACAATCCTCTTCTTTTCTGGACTCTATATTGATGCATACCATGTGCCCACATCCAATCAAATCACTAATAACTTAAACATATAAAAACATTATGTTAATCCTTATCTTGATTTCTATATACACATGATTGAACTCCATCCGCATCTTCTCCCCCTGCAATCTTCAACTGGCTGTCATCTACCGCCCCCAGAATCCACCCTCACCTTTCTCAACCACTTCACCACTTGGCTCCTCCACTTTCTTTCTTCTGACATCCCCACCATCATCATGGGCGATTTCAACATCCCCATCGACACCCCCAACCCTGCGGCCTCCCGACTCCTATCTCTGACCTCCTCTTTTGGCCTCTCCCAGTGGTCCTCCTCAGCCACCCACAAGGAAGGCCACACACTTGACCTTATCTTCACCCGCCTCTGCTCCACCACTAACCTCTCAAACTCACCCGTCCTTCTATCCGACCATAACCTCCTGACCTTCTCCCTCTCCCCCCCAGCCACATTCCCACCTCTCCAGACACTTAATCACCCCCGCAAAAACCTTATCCTCATCGATTTCCACTCGCTCTCCGATTCCCTTCTCCCCCTCACAGGCTTAACTTCCTCACTCAATGTTGATATTGTTACCACCCTCTACAACACCACACTAACCACCGCCATCGATCGGGCTGCCCCCTCACACACACTAAAACCCGCACACATAGGCAACCCTGGCTCACCGCCCTCACCAAAGAACTACGTCGGGCGTCCAGAGTGGCTGAGCGGAGATGGAAGAAATCCCACTCTGCTGAGCACTTCACCTCTTACAAGCAATCCCTCTCCAAATTCAAGAACGCACTCACCACCACTAAACAAACCTACTTCTCTTCTCTAATTAGTGCACTGTCCCACAACCCCAAAGCAACTATTCAAAACTTTCAACTTCCTACTCCGTCCCCCTGCATCCCCCGTCCCCCCTCATCTCTGCCGACAACTTTGCCGCCTTCTTCAAACAGAAGATCGACAAAATCAGAGACAGCTTTGACCCACTGTCCCCCAGCCCCCCCACATCACCGCTCACCTTCCTTCATCCAAAGAAAGCTTTTCAATCATGACAGAAGATCAACTCACCACCCTTCTGTCACGATCACACCACACCACCTGCGCCCTCGACCCACTCCCCTCCCACCTCATCCCTAGCCTCACCACTGTCCTCATCCCTGCCCTAACCCATCTCTTTAACCTATCACTCACTACTGGCATCTTCCCCTCATCCTTCAAACATGCCCTGATCTCACCCATCCTCTAAAAAGCCTCCTTCGATCCATCCTCTGTCTCTAACTATCGCCCCATATCTCTTCTCCCCTTCTCCTCAAAACTCCTCGAACAGCGTGTCCACTCAGAACTGTCCTCTCACCTCTCCTCCTCCTCCCTCTTCGACCGCCTAAAATCTGGCTTCCAACCTTACCACTCCACTGAAACGGCCCTGATCAAGGTCACCAATGACCTGTTGACTGCTAAGAGCAAGCGACGTTACTCGATCCTCCTCCTCCTTGACCTATCTGCTGCCTTCGACACTGTTGACCATTCCCTCATACTCCAGATCCTGAAATCTCTTGGCTTCACTGACCTAGTCCTCTCCTGGATCTCCTCCTATCTAATGGACCGGACTTTCAGTGTCTCCCAATCCTCCTCGCCCTACCCCCTATCTGTCGCCATCCCCCAGGGCTCAGTCCTGGGACCGCTACTCTTCTCTATCTACACTCTCGACCTTGGACAACTCATTGAATCCCATGGCCTTCAGTACCATCTCTACGCTGACGACACCCAGATCTACCTCTCTGGACCCGACATCGCCTCCTTACTATTCAAAATTCCACAGTGCCTCTCTGCCATCTCATCCTTCTTCTCTTCTCGTTTCCTCAAGCTGAATATGGACAAAACCGAGTTCATTGTCTTCCCCCCAAATTGCTCTCCCCCTCTACCTGACCTGTCCATCACTGTCAATGGCTGCTCACTCTGCCCTGTCCTACGCACTAAGTGCCTCGGGGTTACTTTTGACTCCTCCCTCTCCTTCAGACCTCACATCGAAGCCCTCGCCACCTCCTGCCAACTCCAACTCAAAAACATCTCCTGGATCCGCTCCTTCCTTGACCATGACACAGCTAAAACCCTTGTTCACGCTCTCATTATCTCCCGCCTTGACTACTGCAACCTTCTACTCACTGGCCTCCCCGCCTCCTCCCTGGCACCTTTCCAATCTATCTTAAACTCTGCTGCCCAACTAATCCATCTGTCTTCCCGTTACTTCCCTGTCACCCCCCTCCGCCAAGCCCTCCACTGGCTCTCCATCACTCCGAGATCCCAGTTTAAAACCCTAACCATGACATACAAAGCCATCCATTACCTTTCCCCCCCATACATCTCCGACATGGTCTCCCGTTACCTGCCCACACGCAACCTACGATCCTCCGAAAAGCTCCTTCTCCGCTCCCCCCTCATCTCATCCTCCCACAACCATATCCCAGACTTCTCCGTGCAGCTACTATACTCTGGAACTCTCTCCCCCACCACATTAGACACTCACCTACCCTTGGTAACTTCAAAATAAACCTGAAGACCCACCTCTTCCGTCATGCCTACGGCCTACAATGAGACCTGACTGCCGCACCGCTACATTATCGGTGTATCTCCCTCCTATTGTCTCCCTGCCGACCCTTGTAGATTGTGAGCCCTCGTGGACAGGTTCCCCACCCCTCCTGTATCTGTAAAACTTGACTGTCTATGTTCTGTATTTGTCCATGTTATTCCCTCCCTATGTAAAGTGCCATGGAATCCAATGGCGCTATATAAATAAATAATGATGATGATGATGACCTTCCCTCACGTAATCTTCGATCCTCCCAAGACCTCCTCCACACTTATCCGTTCCTCACACAACCGCCTTCAAGATTTCTCCTGAATATAACCCATCCTCTGGAACTCTGCGCCCCAACACGTCCGTTTATCCACCACGTTCGGATCCTTCAGACGGAACTTGAAAACCTATCTCTTCTGGAAAGCTAACAGCCTGCAATGACTGAGCCACCGCCTCCCGAGCTGCTGCCCCACCGCCTCCAGAGCTGCTGCCTCTCCACCACCAGATCTGCTTCACCACTGACCTACTGTTTTCTCCCCATTGCCCTGTAGAATGTAAGCCCACAAGGGCAGGGTCCTCTCCCCTCTGTACCAGTCTGTCATTGTTAATTTGTTTACTGTAAACCATATCTATAATTTTGTATGTAACCCCTTCTTATGTACAGCACAATGGAATTAATGGTGCTATATAAATAATAATAATAATCTAATATATAAAGCTGAATGTGTGTGTGTATGTATGTGTGTATGTATGTATGTATGTATGTCTGGGATTGGCATCTACAACGTCGCAACTACAGCCACAAAATTTTGCACAGTCACACGTCTGGACCCTGAGAGCATCATAGGCTATGTTGTGAGGCGAAATTTTAACCCTGCGCGTTCTAGTTCACCAAACAATTTTGCCCCTATCTACATAATGGGGAAAAAGTGAATGGAAAATCGACAGCTGTCAGCTATAGCCACAAACTTTTGCACAATCACACTTCTGGACCCCGGGAGCATCATAGGCTATGTTGTGAGGTGAAATTTTAACCCCCCGCATTCCAATTCACCAAACAATTTTGCCCCTATCTACATAATGGGGAAAAAGTGACAGTTACCAGTTGACAGTTGTGAATGAGAGGGGCTTAATGATAGCGCCAAAGACTAACAGCACATACCAGCATATAGTCACTAAGGTGGGGCCCCAACATGAGATATTCACCACGCTTGGGGACATGTATACACACACCACACGCACACAAAGAGTAACAGCAAGTGTATAGTCGCTAAAGTGCAGCCCCAATATTGGATACTCACCACGCACCCGAACAAACACACACACCACAAAGAGACACACACAACACAGAGACGCACACCCCCACCCCCACGGGGACACACACCCTATAGCGACACATGCACTCACCCCACATGGACACACACACACACAACACAGACACACACACCACACAGACCCCCCCACAGGGACACACACACATGGCCACCCTATAGGGACACATGCACTCACCCCACAGGGACATACACACACACCACAAATAGACACACACAACAGAGAGACACACATACCCCACACAGACACCCCCCCCACAGGGACACATACACACCCTATAGGGACACATGCACTCACCCTACAGGGACACACACACACCACAAAAAGACACACACAACACAGATACACACACCACACAGACCCCCCCCACAGGGACACACACACATACACACCCTATAGGAACACATGTTCTCACCCCACAGGGACACACACACACCACAAAGAGACACACACAACAGAAACACGCAGCACACAGACCCCCCCACAGGGACATACACACCCTATAGGGACACATGCACTCACCCCACAGGGACACACACACCCCAGGGACACACACACCACACAGACAGACACAGATGTGCACAAATCACCTCACACAACTCGCCTCATACGTCTGCTATCTTTAATTTCCAAACATAAACATCTGATTAAAAACAGCCAATGAATTGAGGCAGATGTCAGTCACATGAGCTGTCTATTATGTGTATGTGTTAGGTAACATATACTGCCCGGCCAGGGGGAGGGTTTACTGTTGGCTGGAGATTTATTAGGCTGCCTATAGCAACCAATCACAGCTCAGCTTCTATTTTCTTACAGATCATTAATATGACATATTCAAATTCTATTTTGTTATAGCTAACAGCAGTTATTTATTAACCCGGACGTAGCCGGGTACTACAGCTAGTAATAAATAATTGTATACTTTAACAGATATCGTTATTCCTGAAAACTATAATTATAAATATACATTTAAATTACAGATTTTGTTTAACATTTTTGGTGCTAATGTATTTAATGAATATTTTAAATACACCTCGTCTGGATGAATTTCTTTTTAATCTGACTTTTATCAACTTCTTGGATATCTCCTCCAAAATCATCCATTTAAGTTCAGAAACTATGTTCTTTTGTTCCCAAAAGTGCTTTGTCACTTGTTTCTCCAAACTTCTTAATGTCTTTCTTTTCCTTCTCTCTTTCATTTAACCCTTCCCCTTTCCTCTGTCTTTCATCATATTGTCTAAGAGCAGAACGATGTTCAGTAAGCGGCATTTTGATTATGCGAGATGTTTAGCCAATGTATCTCATCTCATGGATTCCTGTGGAAAAGCTGCTTGAATGACTGATACGGTAGTGGAATATTAAGATCAATAAGTTTGCTTTTGATATTTTAATGTCATGTAATAAACATACCGTATATACTCGTGTATAAGCCAAGTTTTTCAGCCCAAAAATTGGGCTGAAAAGTCCCCCCCCTCGGCTTATACACGAGTCATATGGTATGCTGTGGGGGGGGGCTGTGACCGGTGGCTGGAGGAGGCAGGAGGGGGCCGCAGTGACCGCCTCATTAGTGCAATGAATATGCACGGCATCCCCCCGTCCATCAGCGGCTGGGGGATGCCGTGCATATTGCAATACACAGCCCCCCTCCTTATTATGGGTCCCCCAGCAGAAATAAACAGCCCCCCCCTCCTTATCATGTCCCCCCCAGGCTGCGGCAGCTGTGAAAATAACAAACACTTTATACATCACCTTCCGGCGCAGCTCCTCCGCTCCTCCGGTCCCTGCTTCTTCTTCCTTCTTGTGCCGGTGTCATGTGACCGGGCGCAGGAGATGACGTCATTTCCTGCGCGCGGTCACAGAAGCCGACACAAGAAAGAAGAAGAAGCCGGCGAGCGGAGGAGCGGAGGAGCTGCGCCGGAAGGTGATGTATAAAGTGTTTGTTATTTTCACAGCTGCCGCAGCCTGGGGGGGACATGATAAGGAGGGGTGGCTGTTTATTTCTGCTGGGGGACCCATAATAAGGAGGGGGGCTGTTTACTACCACTGGGGCTGCATATACTACCACTGGGGCTGTATATACTACCACTGGGGCTGCATATACTACCACTGGGGCTGTATATACATACCACTGGGGCTGCATATACTACCACTGGGGCTGCATATACTACCACTGGGGCTGCATATACTACCACTGGGGCTGCATATACTACCACTGGGGCTGTATATACCACTGGGGCTGCATATACTACCACTGGGGCTGTATATACCACTGGGGCTGTATATACCACTGGGGCTGCATATACTACCACTGGGGCTGTATATACCACTGGGGCTGTATATACCACTGGTGCTGCATATACTACCACTGGGGCTGTATATACCACTGGGGCTGTATATACTACTGGGGCTGCATGTATACTACCACTGGGGCTGCTGCTGTATACTACCACTGGGGCTGCTGTATATACCTCTGGGGCTGCTATATACCACACTGCTGGGGGCTGTATACCTGTGCTGGGGTCCACCCTCGGCTTATACACGAGTCAATAGATTTTCCCAGGTTTTGGGGGCAAAAGTAGGGGGGTCGGCTTATACACAGGTCGGCTTATACACGAGTATATACGGTAATTTATGATAAATAGGATGAAAAAAAAAATTTTGTCCACAAGAACCTTTTAGATGTTTGGTCTGTTTAAGCTGAATTAGGCTCTATTGACATTTGTATTGTTGCGCGATGGTGCCATTCTGTGCCATTGTCTATACCTGCTCTCCTCCTGATCAAACATTGCCATCCCACCGTCAACACGAAAAAAACTACTCAATGTCAGGTCATCCGTGCAGCTCTTTTTCTCCTTACAGCTCCTAGATGAACATGACTGATGCAGGTCTAGGTCTGAAGCATGATCTCTTTATAAGATCAAGCTCGACCACCGTAAGGGTGCCACTAGAAAAAACAGTCAAGTAATAAAGTCTATCTTTGGCACGCCTTGAACAAAAGCTTTTGAGAGATTATCTTTGTATGCAGTGGTTTTTATTCATGTGCAGGAGTGCTCCCCCCAGACACTTATGGACCACATTCAAGCACCGGACTAAGAGGCAGGAGTCACATACCCAGCAAATACAGGGTTCCCACTGAGGACCATATCCCAAACCAGCTTTTGTATAAGCTATAGGCATACCAGGCATCTTTTATTAAAGACCCAGGTACTTTAACCTAATCATAGAATCTCGGATCAAAGGATCAATAGAAGACCAATCCTGACGAAGACCCGTTGTGGGTCGAAACGTTGATTGTTTTTGTCTTCAAACCTCTGCACATGAAAAAAAACCACTGCATTCAAAGATAATCTCTCAAAAGCTTTTGCTCAAGGCGTGCCAAAGATAGACTTTATTACTAGATCTGAAGCATGACCATAGCCCTTCTATCCTTTCTCCATTTCATCTCATTCTAGAGGAAGGTAAAGCGTACACTCAGTTTGTCACGGCCCAAGTTACCATTCTCAGTTGGCCATCTTCATTGTACCAGGTGAGAAGCTTCCCTCTTACATCTGCTAGACTTCCCCTCTGCTGTGTCATTTCTGGGGCTACCTTACCCACAGACCTCCATTTTACATGTCGGATGTGCTCTCTGGTGTTTAGCAACATCTTCACGATGGCAAGTCTCATTGGTCATGGTATCACTGCATAAAGGTTATCCTCAAAAGAGAAAGGACTTCCTGACACGCATGAACATACACTACTTATGCCTCCATAAGAGGGTGACTCCATCTTTACCTGTACCTCCTCTTGGGCTCTGACTTCCTGCTACAGCACTCAATGTTGTAGGCCTTTTTCTGACTTCACATCCAGCAAGATGTACTCAACTTAGCTAGTATCACACTCAATGACAGATGGCACTGTTTGGCAATTTTATCATGACTCTCTCTGTTTTCCCTTCTAAGGCATAACTAGCCTCTCCAGAGAGGAAGAGGATTGGAACTCTAGTCAACAAAAGTCAACATCAACCCTTTAAAGCAGTGGTGGGGAACGTCCGGCCCCCGGGCCGGATCCGGCCCGCCACGTTATCTCATCCGGCCCGCCAGGGCCGGGACGACAGCTAGGCGATCGACCGCCGCCCGGCCCTGGCGAGAAGCTGCGGCAGCTAGCTAGCGGTGGGCGCCGCCATGTTCTTTGTGGCTGGCGCCCACTAACAGTACAGCCGGTCAATAGAGGTTGAGACCTCTACACAATGGCCGCGGTCTCCAATTAGCCGCGGCCATTTTGTTGAAGTCTCAGCTTCCACCGAGCGGCTGTACTGTTAGTGGGCGCCGGCCACAAAGAACATGGCGGCGCCCACCGCTAGCTGCCGCAGGCCCGCAGCTACTCCCCGCAGGCAGCGTCCTGCAGTCAGATGTGCCCTCCGGGCTCCGGCACCCCTGCTCCACATCCACAGCTCAATGGTAAGTTTTGCTGGAGGCTGTGAGGGAGGCTGTGAGGGAGGCTGTGAAGGAGGCTGTGAGGGAGGCTGTGAGGGAGGCTGTGGGGGAGGCTGTGAGGGAGGCTGTGAAGGAGGTTATGAGGGAGGCTGTGAGGGAGGCTGTGAAGGAGGCTGTGGGGGAGGCTGTGAGGGAGGCTGTGGGGGAGGCTGTGAAGGAGGCTGTGAAGGAGGCTGTGAGGGAGGCTATGAAGGAGGCTGTGGGGGAGGCTGTGGGGGAGACAGGGAGGCTGTGGGGGAGGCTGTGAAGGAGGCTGTGAGGGAGGCTATGAAGGAGGCTGTGGGGGAGGCTGTGAGGGAGGCTGTGAAGGAGGCTATGAGGGAGGCTGTGGGGGAGACAGGGAGGCTGTGGGGGAGGCTGTGAGGGAGGCTGTGAGGGAGGCTGTGAGGGAGGCTGTGAAGGAGGCTGTGAAGGAGGCTGTGGGGGAGGCTGTGAGGGAGGCTGTGAGGGAGGCTGTGAAGGAGGCTGTGAAGGAGGCTGTGGGGGAGACAGGGAGGCTGTGGGGGAGGCTGTGAGGGAGGCTGTGAAGGAGGCTGTGAGGGAGGCTATGAAGGAGGCTGTGGGGGAGGCTGTGAAGGAGGCTGTGAAGGAGGCTGTGAGGGAGGCTGTGAAGGAGGCTATGAGGGAGGCTGTGGGGGAGGCTGTGGGGGAGACAGGGAGGCTGTGGGGGAGGCTGTGAGGGAGGCTGTGGGGGAGGCTGTGGGGGAGGCTGTGGGGGAGACAGGAAGGCTGTGGGGGAGGCTGTGGGGGAGGCAGGGAGGCTGTGAGGGAGGCTGTGGGGGAGGCTGTGAGGGAGGCTGTGGGGGAGACAGGGAGGCTGTGGGGGAGACAGGGAGGCTGTGGGGGAGACAGGGAGGCTGTGGGGGAGGCAGGGAGGCTGTGGGGGAGGCAGGGAGGCTGTGAGGGAGGCTGTGAGGGAGGCTGTGGGGGAGGCAGGGAGGCTGTGAGGGAGGCTGTGGGGGAGACAGGGAGGCTGTGGGGGAGACAGGGAGGCTGGCCCCCCGTGTACACGTGTGTCGTGCGCCTCTGGCCCCCATGTACCGGTGCGCGAATTTATACGGCCCGCGAATGATATTCTAAATTTCCAAATGGCCCTTTGCAGAGAAAAGGTTCCCCACCCCTGCTTTAAAGGGCCTTGTCAAATGACACAGAATAGGAAGACAACCAGAAACTCAATATACAGACACACACTTGGGGTTGTTTACAGCCCATTGGGGCTGAGTAAGAGACCTCTATCAAGGAGTCACATTTCTTCTTATTGAGAGCGCCACGTTGGCATAGGGAGACATATAGACCATGCAATGCTTCCCTGCAAATATAAAACATTAACATAGAGTGGAAAACACACCTTTGCAAATATTGACAATATTGAATTTGATATTGACTTTTAAGTTTTCTACTTGCAACAGGTAGCACTAGAGTTTCTCTCCTCTTCCACTCTGATGAATCTATTTGCATATTAAAATTCCTAGAGGAGCACTGCATGACTTACAAGTCTCTCAAGGCCTACTTGGTGGTAACGACAAGGAGAAACTTTAAGGGTATGTGCCCACAGGAAGGTTTAACGTCGGTTTAGCAGCGAAAACTGCCGGCGGTTTAGCATAGGTTTTATTTCAATTTATGTAAATCCTAAGCAGCGTTAGGACTTACATGTAACCCTATGTAATTTAGAAACCGCTGTGCACACATAGTCGGTTTATGTGAGCGGATCTGCCCGCGGTTGAGCAGTTTCCCAGCGGTTTAGCAGCATACAGCATGTCAATTCTTCTCAGCGGTTTTTGATCGGTTCCATGAACAAAATCCTCCATAGAAAACCGCCGGAAAAAACGCTGGAAAAACCGACTGAAAACCGCCGGAAAACAGCTGGAGACTTCAGAGCTCAGAACTGATAATTTCCAGCGGTTTACTGACGGTTTGAACGCCACTAAACCTTCCTGTGGGCACATACCCTAATTCTTAGAACCCCTTCTAAGGAGGTGATGTGCTGTGGCCATTTAAAGATGATCAGCCCTGGGTTTTCAGAGCAATAGTCTTTATACAAAATGGCCACACATTATAGCAAAGGTCCCCAACCTTTCTGATTTTGACAGCCACATTCAGCTTTGTAAGAGAGACGTGAGCCAAATCCAGCTCTTGCCCCCATCACAGTAGTGACATCCCCCCATTACCAATATAATGTGACAATAAAAAAGACAAAAGGGGTGCTTCTGAGTTATACCTGGTGGTCCAGTGGGGCACTGTAATTACTAGTAATTCCCACAAACCAAACCAGGTTGTGCACCCTTGCACAACACCGGAGAGATCCTGAAGGATGGGTACATGCCAGAGACAGCTGGTCCGTGCCAAACGCTGGTTCCTGGAAGTCACGTGATCAGAATGACATCGCTGCAGGTCCTTGCAGGTCTGAAAAAGTTGATATTCAATCCCTATAGCTGCTCCTGCCGCAAACCAAAGAGGGATAAGAAGCATCGTAACCCTCAAAGGTGCTAGAACTTAATAAAAGTTTATAAAGAAAGCTGAGGTTGCTCTTATCCTTTATCTCCCCCTCCTATACTGCTCCATTAGACTGCACTACAATCTGTTCTCTATTACCAGTATAACAGCCGAAGCTTTTCCACAGAAGTCACACGGAGGCAGTATACCAAGATCCAGGTGTTCCTACCTTACCCTCATCCACATCTGCTCTTCTGCATGGGGCTACTCACAATAGTCTCCATCTGGAGGTCTGCTTTTCACAGCTGTTTGCTCGACCTGGTGCTAATGCAACAAGCTGGAAGACTGTCGTGAGCCACAGATCAAGGACCTTCGAGCCACATGTGGCTCCAAAGCTATAGCTTGGGAACTCCTGCCTTATAGTATGTCAGGTCCCAACTGAAGGACTCTTTTGGCTTACAATGAGGTTGCTTGGAGTTTAGTTGGTGAGAATAGAGCTGTGTTGCTCCACTATTGTAGCTGACAAATCTGACGTTACTTCTGATGGAGGTTCCAATCTGTGTATATTCCTTCTATGGATGTTTTTTCTTTCTTTTTCTGCCCATCAGTGCAGAACTACTATGTATAACCAGGCAAATCCAAATGAAATGGAAAGAATATCCTGCCCTCCCTCTTCATAACCGGAAGTCCTGGCTCCTAGAATCATAAGATAACCTTTTGATGAAAGGGTCTTTTTTTAAATCCGATCCAGTAATAGTGCTGGTGACCATATTTCTGTAAGTCCTTACATTAGCAGCATTGGTATTTTAAACCTTTAATATAATTACAGTCATTTAGAAATGACACACTGGCTTATTCTAAGAGAGTTTGTGACATTCTGTACCCTCCCGGGAATTAGAGGGGTGGGTGACACAGTAACGTGAGCACTGATGGTATGGGAGCTTAAATCTTGTTAATTAGTTATGTGGAAGGAATGAAAATTTCATATTTCAGAAATATAAATATAGGTTGTAGCTCCAGCAGAAATGAGAGCAAGATCCCACCCAACGTGTCCTTATGTGCCATGATTGTATTCAGTCACTTTTATTCATGGCTGTTCAATGTTTCCCATAATTCAATTTCCTTTACACTTATTTATAGTGCATTTCCATTCCTATAAATCATGCATAATAAAGAAAGAATACTTTTTCAATTTGACATATGGATCTGGTAAAATTTGATACATAGTAATATTGGAGATGATTTGCTGTTCAGAAATTTGGAAAATCTATGTGATATCTTGAAAAACACAGGCACGAAGAGAAGGGGTTAATCAACTGGACTGCCATGTCACAAATCCAGTAAAACGTGATGAAGTTCAAAGTGATTTATTCTTCGACGCGTTTTAAGGAAAAAGTTCCCTTCTTCAGGAAAAATCACACGAAGCAGAATTTTTCTCCATAAGACATCAAAGAATAAATCACTTTCAATTCCATCATGTTTTACTGGATTTGTGTCATGGCAGCGTGGTTGATAACCTCTTCTCTTCGTGCCTGTTTTATCCTACCATTTGGGGTCTGCAGCAGCCAAACCTTTTATTATATGTGATCTATGGTTGTTGTCACTTTCTCACATTCTATCCAGATGAGCAATTCCATGACTATTCATGTGTATTCTTTTATTTGGATACAACCCTATATGCGCAATTTTGATCTTCCAGCTATCTCTATATGTGATAACTTGAGCAGTCTCTTTCTATTGGACTGCAAAAAGCACCATATACAAGGAATGGATTGGTGGAGCCCATGCATAGCCATTGTTACATTCAAACGGGGCTGTTCAGAGCCTTGGGAATGGTTGAACAACCAAAAATCGACAAATTATCACTTAAAGCTAACCGCCCTTTAAATGTTTATTTCATAATCATGTAGAGCAAGTGATTTTAATAAACCTTCAAATATATTTTATCAGAGAATTCTGGTTGAAAACCATTCATAAACCTTCCACAAGGTGTCCGCACTAGACTGTGTGTGAAGCAGACATATGTTCATTCTCAGTCTGAACTGTCTCCACACTGAGTATGGGGCATGTAACCATATAAGGGTGGAGGGGGTGGGCCTACACAGTGTGAGAGCTCCTGATTGCAGCTGATGAGGAAACAATGTATCAGATTAGCTCAGCCTACAGCACAGTTGCTAGGCAATGTCAGGGTCACTGCAAACTCTTCTGTCTTTGGCACAAGCCTCTGATTTGTCATTAGGCTCCTTCCCTGCTTCCTGCTCCCCTTTACTGCTGGCTCCCCACACAACTCAGGAACTCTCTTGCCCCTTCTCTGCTATCACTTTGCACTGCTCCCTATCAGCTGCTGGCCATGACCTCACAGAAATAAAATGCAGTTTTTAAAAGATGACAGAAAAATGTGAGAAAATAAGTAATATGACATAATAAATCATTATCTTAGCTGCTATGTGATCCATTATTAGCAACCAGTGCAGTATTTGTTTTCAATGACATGACATTTACACTTTAATCTTTCCAATTGGGAAAAACCTTTTAGCTACTGGTATTGGAATTGTCTCAGATAATAGGATTTTGCAGTAAAAATGTGGCAGTATACAGCTGTGGTCCTGTCTAGAGATGAGCCACTACCCCAGTGTTCGAATTCGATTCGATTTGTCAAATTTGATGTGTGTTCGTCGAATGTTCGTTGAATGTTCGTCGAACACTGTCGAACACCATTGAAAACAATGGCAGGCAAACACAAACACATACAAACACATAAAAAACACCTTCTAAGGTGTCCAAAAGGTGACAAACTACTCATAACACACAACAAACACATGGAAAAGTGACAAGTACATATACAAATGCGAAAAGAAAAGAGATGGACGAGTGAAAGGAGGAGACACAGATATAGGCTTGTCATGCCCCTCTAAAATCCGTTTTTACTCCTGTATTTGTAAGGCATCACGCAGACGATGAGTATTTGGTGAGTTTTACTTCAGTATCTGTAAGGCCACGTTCAGACGAGGAGTACTCGGTGAGTTTTACTTCAGTATCTGTAAGGCCATGCTCATGGTGGGTTTACACACACCAACTTATCTGTCCAACTTCTGACCAACTTGCTGGTTGCAGTGAAATCATGGACACATTGTTCCATTTGTACACAGCCACAAAATGGAGCAATGTGTCCATGATTTCACTGCAACCAGCAAGTTGGTCAGAAGTTGGACAGATAAGTTGGTGTGTGTAAACCCACCATCAGACGAGGAGTACTTGGTGAGTTTTACTTCAGTATCTGTAAGGCCATGTTCAGACGATGAGTATTTGGTGATGTTTTTCTTCACTATCTGTAAGGCCTCATGCAGATGATGAGTATTGTGTTTCATTTAGGGAACTACAAGAAGATTCTCCATTTTTTCCAAAAATTTGGGTACAGACACCACTTAAGTGGCGTCAATTGCCCCACAGTTGCAAAATTTAAAAGGTTACTTTTAGGCCAAAAACCACAAGGCTTTAGTCTCCCCAGGATGACACAGGGGTAGAATAGTCCTTGCGGATCCATGCCTTGTTCATCTTTATGAACGTTAGTCTGTCCACACTGTGGGTGGACAGTTGCGTGCGCTTTTCTGTCAGCAAACCACCAGCAGTGCTGAAGACAAGTTCTGAGAGAACGCTGGCTGCGGGACACAACAAGATCTCCAAGGCGTGAGTGGCGAGTTCAGGCCATTTTTCCAGTTTGGAAGCCCAAAATGCCAAAATGAGCAAGGCTCCAGTTCCCCAGTCATGGCATCGATGTTAAGTTCGAGATACTTGTGTACCATCTGCTCCAGGCGTTGACTATGTGTCAGACTTCTCGTGTCTTCAAGCCTTGCAAACAATGGTCTGAAAAAATTTTGGAACGAGGCCACAAAATTGGTGTTGCCACCACCAGCTACAGTGTTACTGGTACGGTGTGAGTGATGATGACTCGACAGTCCCATGGTTGACAAGTGAGAGCTGTGAGATTCACTTTGTCTACTACTGGTGGTTTGTGGAAAAGCCGATCTTAGATTATATATCAGCTTCTGCTGATACTCCTGCATGCATGCATCCCTTTGTATGGCTGGAATTATTTCAGCAAATTTGGTCTTGTACCGGGGATCGAGATGTGTGGCAACTCAGTAGTTGGCATTGCTTCTAATTCGGAGAATCCGAGGGTTATGTTGCAGGTAGTGCAGCAAGAAGGCGCTCATGTGTCTTGCGCATCCAGGAGGACCAAGTTGTTTGTATTAGAAGTGGCCTACACTACTTCTTTTTGTGGCACTGCTACTTGACCCGAAGTGAGACCTGGGCAAGGTGCAGTTAAAAATTAGTAGGAACCACACAGGCGGTGTAGTTGTTTATATTAGAAGTAGCCTACACTACTTCTTTGTGTGGCACTGCTACTTGACCCAAAGTGAGACCTGGGCAAGGTGCAGGTAAATATTAGAAGTAAGTGACTACACAGGCGGTATAGTTGTTTGTATTAGAAGTGGCCTACACTACTTCTTTTTTAGTGGCACTGCTACTTGACCCGAAGTGAGACCTGGGCAAGGTGCAGGTAAAAATTAGCACCAACTACACAGGCGGTGTAGCTTCTTTCACAAGTGGGCTACACCACTGTGTAAGTGACACTGCTACAGTACTAGCCCAAACAAATTGCCTGGACTAGCTGCAGCAAAAATATGCCCACTTAAGGCAGGTGGTGTAGCTTTCTTGACAGCAGTGCTACACTACCTGCCCTAAAGGACTCCCAGAGCTAGATGTGGCCAGATGATGTGAAAAACACTTGCACAGCACTGGCACACTTCTGCCTGGCAAAAACTAATAGGGACTGCTCTAACCTAGCCCTAAAAAGGGCTGAAATTAAAACTAGTCCCTGCTTCTATGAAGTAGAACTGAAAAAGGGCTGCTAGACTACTAGTCCCTAGTCCCTAATCGCTACTCCTATGAAGCAGCCCTCAAAAGGGCTGATAATCCTAAAATTCGCACCCTACCTCCAGTCCCTACTCCCTAAACCTATCTATCTACCTCACTAGTTGAATCAGAACACAATTGCTTGATTTCACTCTATATCGCCCACAGCAGCAGCAGTGCCGTCTGACAGAGCTACAGCAATGAGCAAATGGTGGCGATGGGGAAAATGGCTGGGTTTTATAGGGCTAGGACATGTGACTTACACAGCCAATGATGTCTGACCTTGCTTGCGTGCAAAAAATGCACTTTGCTGTGTGTATGTGTGATTGGCTGACAGCCTGCACCGGCCCCACTATATGTGCAGTTTGGAGAAAAAAAAATGGAGATCGCTATTATTTCTGCAGCACTGGTACAACCACCCCCCTGCACACTATACCAAGGAAATGGATATTCACATTCATTAACATGGTTAGGGTTAGGATTAGGGTTAGGGTTAGGGTTAAGCTTTTGGTGATCGAAGGGTTATCGAACATAACCTCGAACTGCCAAATTTCAAGCTAATTGTTCGCATTCGTCGAATGCCTCGAACACCGCCCAAAACAGCTCGAATTTGAGATTGGCGAACAAATCCAATCGAACACCGCTCATCTCTAGTCCTGTCATCTTTAAGGTACTAAATTCAAATACCCAGTTGGGGAATTCTGTGTTGATAGAGGAGTTCCTTTTTAAGAACTATTAGCCTAAATGTATCATAGACAGCCCATTGATTTCGTTGATATGTAATGCCGTTTTCCCCCCTGTGGCGGCGCTGTAGGGATAATAAACATTAATGATGGATTTTCTCATATAATATAGTTAATCACTGAACATCACACAGGCGGGACGTCCAGTGATCAGGTTATCATTAGTGACGTGCTATCACAGTAATGTTTGTGTAGGGATGAGCACTTTATCGGAGAGAATAACTTCAGACCTAGTTTTATGTTGATGTTAGAGGGATAACACTGGTTATAACATTTTTTATTTCTGGAGAAAATTGTTTGAAGATTGCTTTAGTATCATCTGGAGATAAGAACGTCCAATAAAATATGTGCTGATGAAATAATTTATTGAGCGATTATGATGTTCCTGAAGAAGGGTTGCAGATGAAACAATTTGCGTTGAGTGCCCTTGTTTATATGTAAACTGTATCTGCTCTGAATCTCACCCAATTGTAGTTATCTTGCTTATTCACCTTCATGTGCTTGGCAGGAGCTGGTGTGTAGAAGAGGTTTGGAATACTGGGTTAAAAGCCTGGAACAAGTGCTGACACCTGCTCTACTGTGGAAACAATTGTAGGCTCTGTTCACATGTCCATTTGAATGTAGCGTAAACGGAGTGCACTCGCTTGGTTATTCGAGGCGCTAGTGTAATGGGAGTGGATTCCCCAGATACTAAGGTAGATTTACATTGTGCATTCTTGAGATGCAAAGTGAAAGATCTTAGGCCCCCTTTTTTGCCTGTCCATGTGGCTCCTGGAATTTCAAGGACCACACGGACAGGAACGGATCTGTGCAAACAGAATCCACTGATGCCCTTGGATGCTTGTTTTTCTCAGATCCGACATCAGTGTGCAGAGTATAGGGGTGGGCGGAACTGTACTCATGCTCAGTACAGCAAACTGAATCTGTTTCACGGATCCGTATAGATCCGAGCTTCATAGACCCCCATGTTATTTGAATCGGACAGCGTCGGATCCGATTCTGTCTGATTATGTCCGCTATTTTGAAGGCAGCCCAAAATCGGAGCAGTCTCCAATTTTGGGTACATGAAAAAAGTGGACACAGTCGGATCCCTGATAAAACTGGCACACAGGGATGGCCATTAAGGACCAATCCGTGCCCATAGGGATACATGGGGAGCCAAATCGAATCCGTGGCTATCCGTTTTACAACAGATAGATAGGTATCCACAAAAAACGTGATGTGAGGGGGTCTAAGAGAATTATCAAACAGTCGTAGATAGCCGTAGAACTAGAATCACAAGACTGACTATATTGAAGTCCATATGGGACCATGGGTGGTGATACACTGGCGCGAGGGCAGGCATTGAAACCAGCAAAATTGGTGAAGGACGTGGGCTGCACAGTGTGGTACCCCTGCGGCTAGGCGCCACAGGGAAGTATTGCACTTTTGATATTAAATGTGTTTTCCCCTGTAAAGTTGTCAGTTCAGGGTTAAACCTGTGGAGTCTGTACTTACACCCACTTAGGACCACACCACTTAGAATAGGGGGGCCAGTAATTTAGTAGGTCCCAGGAGGGTGGGGGTGGAGCCTAGGATAGGGTAGTGAGAGAGACAGTTTTTAGTTAGACGGTGCTGGGAAGGCAGTCAGGAAGGACAGGCCTGACAGCACAGCCGACAGGAGGGAGCCCCATCTTTAAGTGGGGGGCCCAGGACAGCAGGCAACGGACCAGGACTGGTTGGAGCCAGCTGGTCGTGTTGAAGGAACACCGGCAATGCAGGAAGCCGAGGCAGATAGAAGTTCAGCTCTATCTGCAGACTGACGAGCTTCAGGCCCATACAAACCGGGTTGCTGACAGCACCACAAGGTACTTCGCCCCTCAGGACCGAGAACCAGTTCAAGACACTACAGGAGAAGGGCTACAGGAGAAGTGTCCGAGTACCCCATAGCCCTGGCCGCATCACACAGCGCCAATGGAAATTCTTCCACCATATGGACACTCCTTCAGCATTTTTGCTCCATTATCCTAGAACCAGGAGTACTTTTCTCCTTCTCCGAACATCAGTATCCTCCAAGCTGGGAATGCCAGTATTTTCCACGTCTTAGGACGCTTTCACATCAGCATTTTACGCTGATCGCGGCAGTTGCGGTGAAAAAAACACAACTGCCACGATTACCGCATAACGGCCGCGATCGCGGTACACTTGCGGCAAGCCCCATACAATGTCTATGGGGCCTGCGGTAAGTGTGCGGCAGGTGCGGCAAGTGCGGTTTCGGCACTTGCCGCAGGTGCGGCTGCAAGTGCCGAAACTGCACTTGCCGCAACTGCTGCAAGCCCCATAGACATTGTATGGGGCTTGCTGCAAGTGAACCGCAAGTGTGGCCGTTATGCGGCAATCGCGGCAGTTGCGGTTCTTTCACCGCAACTGCAGCGGTCAGCGCAAAACGCTGACGTGAAAGGGGCCTTACCCAGTTAACCATTAGCAAGTATAGATTGCGCTTATTTTTCTGCTTTTTGCTATTTTAAAAATAAAAAATTGTACTGTACATTGTTATATTTTTCTATGATTTATTTTTTAGACTTACTACATTTTTTTTTACAATACAATTTTATTACCCTGGTCTTATCCCTAAGCCTAACTTTTGTCCTAAGCCTAGCCCTAGCACCAAGTAGCCCTATCCCTATTTAGGGTTAGGAAAAGTGAAAAAAAAAATCAATATTCAGCTCTTAGCAATAAGTAAAGAGAATTTGGAATCATGTTTAGTGTTCGTGGTTCAATACTGTCTTCAATTGTTGGCTGCTCAGCTTCTGCCATCTTGCTTTTTGCTTATGTGCAGCAGTCAAATAAAATTTTTCATTGGCTACTGCGCTCTGCATAGGCAGTGACTGAGATTTCAGAGCTATGCAGTGCTCAGCAGATGATGACAATCTCATCTCTCCTATTGTGCTCTCCATCAGCAACTCCGGGCAGACACACATGCCGTTATAAGAAAAAGTTGTAGGTGCTGATCACTTGACAACATGGGCATGAGATGACTAAAGTTTTACACCCCCATAGATTTTGGTACCTTTTGCAAACTCCTTCCCTGGCCAACCTAACATCATGCCAGGGGTTAAAAAACAAAAAGCAACTTTGTTTCTCTTATCAGGCTCTGTGTGATTGTTTACGTAAACTAATGGCTTTTTTACCCTGTGATTAACATTGCAAGAGTAGTAAGGCACACACATGGCAGTCTGCCACGCCCTCTGCTGTGATTGACACCTCACTGTGAATGCACAATCTCTACTGAGAGTCTGGTGTGGGCGAAGTCTGTGCAACTTATACTCTTATAAGGGTCTATGCAATTGTTTACCCAATCTAAAGCCTTTATTACCCTGTGATTACCATTACAGGACTAGTTTGGAATGTGCATGTCAGTCGTGACAATCTCTATATAGAGCCTGGTGTGGGCGGGGCAGCTCCCCAGCTCTGCTGTGTTCCTGAAACGAAATTCTTTAAGTGTGTCAGAATGGCTTCAGCCAGTACGGTAATTTGGGAAACCTTATTGTATTCAGGATTTCTTTGCCTATATTATGTGGCTGTCAGATAAGGTAGCAAAGACCTACTGACATTCCCTTTAACTGCCAGCATGTGTGGCTACAACCCAGCCCTTAACGATTTAAGGTGCAAAGAGGTGCAAAACAGAAGTAGGGGCAGCAACGGGAACAAGTCAGATGGACGCACGACATTTGACCTTCCACCCAGTCAGTGCAGCAATTAGACAGAAAATACTATTTGTATGAAAATTTAGGCTTGCAGAAATGAAGTCTCCAAACAATTCTGTGGTTCTCCATACAAAGCAAAAGTGTAAAATGGCTGTGTGCGTGTGGTCATGTGTCCGTTTCTGTAGCATTCAGTCCAAGAATGGCAGAGTTGTCCTGTCTATACAGGGCAATATGTGGGATTTATATTGAAGCATTTTTAGCTGCAACAGTGTAAACTTTATAACTATCAGGTCAAAAGGGTTAATTGTGCTTTAATGCTTCTGGTCTGCTTGTTAGGCTGTAATAAATGCATTGTAAGTATACTATTCTCCATTATAAAATGGCATGCAGTAATTATTGGGTTACTTACTAAGGCTAGACATTGACATTTAGAAGGGTGGAATGAGCTGAGTTAGTATTTATGCCACTGACACTCTCCCTTTGTTATAAATATGAGGTGTGTGCCTGTCTCCCAGTCTGACATACAGCTGTAAATAGGACTCGTGGGCTGGGGAAATGTTGACAGCTTCTGTGGCTGCGACTCAGCCCAAGATGGCCAGAATTGTTCTTTTTAGTCATGGAAACAAAGTATGGTGCAGAGGATGAATATGGAGCAATGAATAGTCAATGTAATAGGATAAGATCTGGGACGTATACATCCCCTGCAGAAAATTACTTATTAGAAATTACTTTTCCAAGTCTCTATAGGGGTTGGTACGCAACATATTTTTTGCATTGCATAATACCTTCAAAAATCCACTCCACTTCCACCGTCAAATTCTTTAGCATGGAGACATATATACAAGGGAAGGACCCAGGATGGGGGACATATAAAAAAGGATGAGGGGTATATATACCAGGACTGGGACAGATATACCAGAATGTGGGACAGTTATACCAGGATGAGTCCCATGATTGTGGACATATATACCAGGATGTAGGACAGATATACCAGGATGGTGGACATTTAAACCAGGATGTGGGACAGATATATTAGAATGTGGGACAGTTATACCAGGATGGTGGACATATATACCATGATGTGGGACAGATATACCAGGATGTGGGACAGTTATACAAGGCTGGTTCCTAGGATTGGGGACACATATATATACCAGGATGGGGGACAGATATACCTGAAAGGTGCCTAAAAGTGGAACATGTACACCAGGATGGGTCTCAGGATGGAGGACATATATACCAGGATGGTACCACTCAATAAAAGAAAAGCTTATGGATCTACCTGTAGCAAAGCATTTTTCCTGCCCTAACCACAGGGAAACCGATATTAGTCTGCTCATTTTAAAAAAGCAACTTCAAATCTCAGAAAGAGAGAAGAATTTGGGAATACAAATTGATAACCACCTTTGACACATTCAAAACAGGATTAAATATCTCACTTGGATTCATGTGTTTTTACATGCAATGAAAGGGCATTTGGGAATATCACAGATCCATGTGTCTTTATATGAAAGGGCATTTGGGGATATCCATCTTCAAACAGAATTTGTGTCATCAGCCTGATGAAGGGGCCAAGGTGTCCCGAAAGCTTGCTATGCTTACCATCTTTTCAGTAAGCCATTAAAAGGTATCAACCACTGAGGACTCTTTTTGCGCCCAGGCTATGGGGTACTCGGGTGTCAGGCGGCAAGGGTTAACTGCTGTGTCACAGGGAATGGCGGCCACGCCTGACCTCTTGTCCTGGGCCTATCTTCCAAAAAGAGGTGATATTTACAGGGGATTATTTACACGTTGTCTGTCATGACGCCACCTGCAGTATCTGGTGAGATGCCACCAGCACCGCCACAGTCCGCCGGAGGTGGATGGTATTGCGGCCAGTGTGGTAAAGTTCTGTAAAGAAACGAGTTCATGCAGAAGGAAATGCAGCATAGTCAAGTTCACTTCTCTCCGGGAACTTTACTGGAAACGTTTAGTAGCATTAGTTACAGTTCTCAGTTCAGCATTCAGATGTTATAACAGGTAGCTAACGGGTGGCTGCAAGTGGAACCCAGGTGGTATGATGGAACCCTTGGTGTGTGCCTTCTTTCCCATCTGTTCCTTCCTGCTTCCCAGTAGTTGTATGAAGCCCGGTGACTTGAAATCAGCCGGACCTCCACTCTTCCTCTCACCCTTGCTGCCGTCGGGTAACCCTCTAGTGGCCGACCGCTGCCCTTAAGCGGTGCCTGGTTCCCTCTTCTGGGTGCTTTGGTGCCTGGGGAGACTTGTAGACTTCCCAGGACTCCAGATTTTCTGTGGTCCTATAGTGTCCCACAGGTGCAGGCTCCGGTGCCCGGTAACTTTTTGTGCCTGGGAGCCCTTCTCCTACTCCCTCTCTTCGTCCCTCAGAGGCAAAAGACCTCTCTGAACCCAAAGACCCTTCTTGTTGCCCTAGAGGTGGTTTTATTCCTTCCCAGGTACCCTCCAACCGTGTAATCTAGTGTGGGAGTGCTAGTCTATGGGTTCCACCCACCATCCTGGGTTCCACTTACAGCTGGAGTATCTGCACCTCTTTTACGGGTGCAGTACCCCTCTGTGACGCCTTTGTCGAGCCCACTGGGACGGGGTGCTCGGTACTGGACCGGGTTTGCTGCTAAGGGATGTCACGGAGGTCCTGGTCCGGACCGTGTCCCGGGCCCTGGCAAGTAAAAGGGGAATATTTACAGGGGATTAGAGTTTGTCGTGACGCCACCCACGGCTTGTGGTCAATAATGGGACCACCGCTGCTACAGAACCTCCAGGGATGATGTTAAAGCTGCAGATGGAATAGTTCTCTGCGGGTAGAACTAGATTCCCCGGGGCAGTGATGTTAAAGTCAATGGTGTAAGCTCGTGGTAGGTGCAGTTCACTTACTCTCCTGCTGCTGCAGCCTTCCTGCTTTCAGTGCCCAGAGCTGACAAGCTGTGGTTCTCCAGGTGGGATCTCTCTGCAGTCCTGTTGGAGGGAATCATGCACAGGCAATCGAGAATCATGCAAGGGAGGCAGGTTTCACCGTGCTTACTTTGCAGTTCTTCAGTACAACAATTCAGTTACAGTTCTTACACGGGTTACAAGCTTTCCCCTCCAGTTCCTCTCTTCTCCTGCAGCCAGGTTGTTCCTCTCTGTGACCCCTCACTCTTTCTCTGTCCTTTCCAGGCTTTACTCTCTCTCTCTTTCTGTGCGTGTCTCCAGACAGTTTAGCGGTAGCTCGGACCCTGTGGGTCCTTGTGGTCGCCACTGAGCTGCCTGTCCTTTGGGTAGGAACTCCAACCTGGAGTTAGAGTTCCCCGTCGTGAATCTGGGGAAACTGGGTGAATCGTCGGTCCCCTTCAGAGCCGACACTCTGCTACTAGCCTAGCCTCCAATAGTCCTCTCCTTCCAAGGCTCTATCAGGCTCCCTTCTAACCGTGTGACTCAGGTTCCATACAGAAGGCTACTCCGCCTGCAGTTGGTCGTCTCAGCTGTGTTCCTAGGACCCAGTACTGCTGTCCTCTCTTTCCTCACACTCCTGGGGTGCTGGCTCTGGATGGGCTTTCTCTCCGTGGCTACACTGGCACTTCTAGATTCTGCGCTCCATTCACCCCACTCCTCCAGGACGTGTGCTTCTGTTCTTTTCTGCTCACCTAACTCGGCCTACTGACTTCTTCCTCCTCCGTTCCCTATTTCTACCATCTATCACCTAACCTGCTTGCTGTCCCACCCACTGTTCTCTAAACCCACCACCCCTTGACCGCCTAGAGTCCCGGGCTCCGGTTTGGTGCTGCCCTCTAGTGGTGTGTGGGATGTCTGTGAGGGTGTTGTGTAAACTGTCTTCCTGTCTTACCTGACTGCAGTTCCCTATGTGGCCTCCTGATCGCAGGGTGCCACACCTTCATGGTGGGGCGCCACACTCTCAGATTCTAATATTTTTCTATCTACTGGCTAACACGGTATAAACATTCTTTACCTTATCAACAGGAAGAAGGAATCCAATATTAGGCCTAGTGGCCAGTGTGAAAATTGCAGGATTTTTTAAAACTTTTTTTTTAATTCAGACAGTTGAGGTGAGGAGTTCAATTTGCTCTTCAGGTCAAAATGTTCAATAATAGGAAATTTTCAGATGAATTTATTACCTTTAAAATCTCAACCACTTGCGTGTTACTATATTCTGCTACAGATTTTACCTGTTGAAATAATCTGTTTTCTTTCCATCCGCGGAAATTCAGCCTAGCAATCTGTGTCTCACCTGTAAAACGTGTTCCCAGCCAATAACAAGTGTGAATTCTCTAGAATGTTTCTTTACCCTGACAGATGGTACAAGGAATGTCAGGAATGTGTCAGTGTGGATGCCAGCCTTTTATTTTTATTGTATGCTAATTTGTTTTAGCAGCTTGCTTGGCTAAAGAATTTACACTGCTTGGCCTCATATGAGGATTGTTAACCTCAGGGGAAACATGTAGAAGAACATATGGGAAAAAAGGTCCCGAGGAAGGTGATAAAAGTAAATAATCAAATAATATTGTTGCCTAATGAAATGTTGAAGTTCAAATATAAGTTACGCCCTCAGGGAGTACTGGGGTGTCTTTCGAGCAATACCCTGGTGCAATTGAGGTAACTAGGAAATTACTGGAGTTTAGCCTGTTTAGCTTTATCTTCAGCTTAGACATAGGCTCCATCATCAGAATCGGCTCCCATAAGTCTCCTCAGCAGTATCCTTCTGACTCTGTGCAGTTAAAAAACCCTCTATACCTCTGTGAACTGTTAGTAGTGATAAATGTTAGATAACAGGGCACGGTACTTTTCTCATCTCCACTTGGCCCTGCCCCTGTGATGTCTGCTTCTGTCATCATGCGGTATTGTATTCCTTCTGTGATCAGATCTGGTGGCGAGGAAGAAGTCATGAACACATGACCACAAACATTCTGTGATGCAGGCAGATATACTTCTTAAGCTGGGACCTGTAGTGCCACCCTGCCCTGCAGTATAGGGTGTGTGCTGTTCAGCAGGATAAATTAGCTCCCTTCTGCAGCCAATGGGACAGCACCAGACCATAGTAAAGCTCCCAGTTTACTGCTAGGAGTTGCCAGTTATTGTGTATACTCACTCTGGTTCACTCCTTGGTATTCAGCTTTTGTCCAATCTGTTTAATTTACATTTCTAACCTTGGCCCACTTCATCCATAAGCAGCTAAGGTGTGGACCCAACTGAAGGGCTGCTGTCAAAGAAAATTTATTTATTTATTATTAAGTATACAAGTGAAAAGGTAGACAAAGACAAGGTAGTAAAATGACGACAAATCAGTCATACGGGTACAATAGGGCAGAGGATCCTGTCCGCGATGGCTCACAGTCTAGAGACGGTGGGAAGGAATACAGTATGAAGGGGAGAGGAGAGGGTGAGGTGGTGCAATGGATGGGGCTTAGTGTGGGCCATAGGCTTGTAAGAAGAGGTGGGTCTTCAGGTTTTTCTTGAAGGTTCCCAGAGTAGGGGAGTGCCTGATGTGGTGGGGAGGGAGTTCCAGAGTAGGGCAGAAGCACAAGAGAAGTCTTTTATGTGGTTGTGGGAGGTGGAAATGCGAGGGGAGGAGGGAAGGAGTTCTTGAGAGGAGCGCAGGTTGCTCAAGGGGAGGTAATGGGAGACCAGGTCGGAGATGTAGGGAGGGGACAGGTTGTGTATAGCCTTGTATGTCAGGGTTAGGGTTTTGAAGTGGGATCTTTGGGAAGTGGGGAGCCAGTGGAGGGCACAGCGGAGAGGGGAGGCGGGGGAGTAACGGGGAGATAGGTGGATGAGTAGGGCAGCAGAGTTGAGGATGGTGCGGAGAGGTGCAAGGGAGGAGGCAGGGAGGCCGGTGAGCAGGAGGTTGCAGTAATCCAGGCGGGAGATGATGAGGGCGTGGACAAGTGTTTTAGCCATGTTGTGGTCAAGAAAGCGGATATGGACAATGTTTTTTAGCTGGAATATACAGGTGGTGGCGAGGGCTTGGATGTGGGGTTTGAAGGAGAGGGATGAGTTGAGGATTACCCCGAGGCACTTGGTGTGGGGGACGGGTGAGAGTGTGCAGTCATTGACAGTGATGGATAGGTCAGGAAGAGGGGGAGGGTTGTTAGGGGAAAGACGATGAATTCGGTCTTGTCCATGTTGAGTTTGAGGAAGCGAGCAGAAAAGAAGGATGCAATGGCAGATAGGCAATGATGAATTTTGGATAGAAGGGAGGAGATATCAGGGCCAGACAGATAGAGCTGGGTGTCGTCGGCATAGAGGTGGTATTGGAGGCCGTGTGACTCAATGAGTTTGCCTAGCCCGAGGGTGTAAATGGAGAAGAGTAGTGGTGCCAAGACTGAACCTTGGGGAACTCCTACGGGGGTAGGGCGAGGAGGAGGTATGGGAGTGGGTGGCACTGAAGGTCCTGTCCGTTATGTAGGAGGAGATCCAGGAGATCTAGGTCAGTAATGCCAAGAGATTCAAGGATTTGACGTAAGAGGGAGTAGTCAACAGTGTCGAATGCGGCATAAAGGTCGAGAAGGATGAGGACAGAGTAGTGTCGATTGCTCTTGGCGATCAGTAGGTTGTTAGTGACTTTGGTTAGGGCAGTTTCGGTGGAGTGGTAAGGTCAGAAGCCGCATTGTAGGCGGTCAAAGAGAGCACAGGAAAAGAAGTGGGAGGACAGTTTGGAATAGACATGTTGTTCAAGAAGTTTTGAGGCGAAGGGGAGGAGAGATATGGGGCGATAGTTGGAGAATGTTGTAGGGTCGAGGGATTTTTTTTTAGGATGGGCATGATTAGGGCATGTTTGAAGGGTGAGGGGAAGGTGCCAGATTTGAGTGATATGTTGAAGAGATGTGCTAGGGCAGGGATGAGGACTGTGGTGAGGTTAGGGATGAGGTGGGAGGGGAGTAGGTCAAGGGCGCAGGTGGTGAGGTGTGATCGTGCTAGAAGGGAGGAGAGGTGGTCCTCTGTCATGGGGAGAAACAACATTTGGGCGAGGAGGGATGGGCGAAGGAGGGAGTGGGGCAACGGGATTATGGGTCGAAGATTTATCTGAGTTTGTTAATTTTTTCTTTGAAGAAGGTGGCGAAGTCGTCGACGGAGATGGGGGGTGAGGAGGGGGGTGCAGGGGGACGAAGTAAAGAGTTGAAGGTTTTGAAAAGTTGTTTGGGGTTGTGAGACAGGGCGGTTACTAAGGAGGAGAAATAGACTTGTTTTGCAGAGTCGAGAGCAGTCTTGAAGGTATTGAGGGAGCGCTTGTATAGGGTGAAGTGCTCTATGGAGTGGGATTTCTTTCATTTCGCTCGGCCACCTAGTCATCTGTCAAAGATTTTTGGTGAGGGTCATGAGCCAGGGTTGTCATTGTACTCGGGTTGTGCTAAATGAGAGCGGAGCAGCCTGGTCGAGGGCTGTAGTGAGAGTGGTGTTGTAGAGGGAGGCGGCTGAGTCAGCATCTTGAGAAGAGGCCAAGTCTGAGAGGGGCAGGAGGGACTCTGAGAGTGAGTGGAAGTCTATGAGCTTAAGGTTTCGGCAGGGGTGAGGGAGTGTCCGGAGAGGGGGGAGCATGGTAGGGGGCAGAGGGATGAGAAGGTCAATAGGTTGTGGTCGGAGTGGGTGAGGGTTCAGTTTGCGAGCTCGGTGAGGGAGCAGAGGCGGGTGAAGACGAGGTCTAGTGTGTGGCCACCAGTGTGCGTGGCGAAAGAGATCCATTGGGAGAGGCTGAAAGAGGAGGTAAGGGATAGGAGTCTGGAGGCAGCGGCATTGGGGTTGTCGATGGGGATGTTGAAGTCACCCATGATAATGGTGGGGATGTCGGAGGAGAGGAGGTGTAGGAGCCAGGTTGTGAAGTGGTCGAAGAAGGGGAGGAGGATCCAGGGGGGCGGTAGACAATTATTAAAGGGGGAGTAGATGCGTACAGAGTGTGCCTTGAAGGAGGGGAGGGGGGCAGGGGGGTGGGAATAAGTGGGGTGAAGGAGCAGTCGTTGGCCAGGTGTAGGCCAACACCTCTGCCGCGGGTGTTGATGCGGTGGGGGGGGTTGGGGAGAGTGTGAGTCCACTGTAGGAGAGGGCAGCCGGGGAGGTTAAGTCGAAGGGGGTAAGCCAGGTCTCCGTGATGCCGAGGAAGGAGAATTTTTTGGAGATGAAAAAGTCAAGGATAAATGGGAGTTTGCTACAGACAAAACGGGCGTTCAAGAGTGCGCCAGATAGAGGGACAGGGGAAGCAGGGGTGGGGGGAATGGGTCAGAGGTTAAGGGGGTTACGAGGGTTGGTGATGGGTCGAAGGAGTGGGGTGGAGGAGAGTGTGGTGATGTGGTGGGGTGGGCCAGGATTAGGGGAAATGTCACCGGAGAGTAGGAGGAGCAGGGAGAGGGTTAGGAGGTGGGGGCAGGGGAGCTTGCGTGGTGGGCATGTACATCTAGAGATGGTGGGTTGAAAGTGGAGGAAAAGTTCAGAGGATTGGGTGAGGAGGGTAGGAAGAATGGAAGGTGAGAGTAGTATTTCCTTACTGAGTGGGGGGGATGAGTGGGGGCAGTAGGAAGTGGAGAAGGATGGGAGTGAAGGTGAGAAGAAGAGGGAACATGGTGGGGTGAGTAGGGGAGGAGAGGTGGCAGGGGTCAGAGGCAGCCGGGGATCGGGTGTAGCGAGGGTGAGTTCAAAATGATGGGTGGTTGACTATGTTTGAGATGCAGCCAGGTGTTGAGATGCAGTCCGGGGAAGAGATGCAGTTCAGGGATGAGGTGCAGTCCAGTGAAGAGGTGATGCAGCCAAGGACGTCGGGGCTGGGATGAGTTGGCGCAGCCAGGGATGAGGTGATGTAGTCGGGGATGGGGGAATGTAGCCGAGGATGAGATGATGCAGCCGAGGATGAAGTGATGCAGCCGAGGATGGGGTGATGCAGCCGAGGATGGGGTGATGCAGCCGAGGATGGGGTGATGCAGCCGAGGATGAGGTGATGCAGCCGAGGATGAAGTGATACAGCCGAGGATGAAGTGATGCAGCCGAGGATGAGGTGATGCAGCCAAGGATGAGGTGATGCAGCCGAGGATGTGGTGATGCAGCCGAGGATGAGGTGATGCAGCCGAGGATGTGGTAATGCAGCCGAGGATGAGGTGATGCAGCCGAGGATGAGGTGATGCAGCCGAGGATGATGTGATGCAGCCGAAGACAAGATAAGCAGCCGGGGTGAGGTGAGGCAGACGGGATGAGGTGATGCAGCCGAGGATGAGGTGATGCAGCCGAGGATGATGTGATGCAGCCGAAGACAAGATAAGCAGCCGGGGTGAGGTGAGGCAGCCAGGATGAGGTGAGGCAGCCGGGATGAGGTGACGCAGCCGGGATGAGGTGACGCAGCCGAGGATGAAGTGATGCAGCCGAGGATGAAGTGATGCAGCTGAGGATGAGGTGATGCAGCCGAGGATGTGGTGATGCAGCCGAGGATGTGGTAATGCAGCCGAGGATGAGGTGATGCAGCCGAGGATGGGGTGATGCAGCCGAGGATGAGGTGATGCAGCCGAGGATGAGGTGATGCAGCCGAGGATGATGTGATGCAGCCGAAGACAAGATAAGCAGCCAGGGTGAGGTGAGGCAGACGGGATGAGGTGAGGCAGCCAGGATGAGGTGAGGAAGCCGGGATGAGGTGAAGCAGCCGGGATGAGGTGAAGCAGCCGGGATGAGGTGACACAGCCGGGATGAGGTGATACAGACGGAGTGAGATGATGCAGCCAAGGAGGAGATGATGCAGCCAAGGAGGAGATGGTGCAGCAGAGTATGAGGTGATGCAGCGGAGGATGAGATGATGCGGCAGAGGATGAGATGATGCAGCAGTGGATGATGCGGCAGAGGATGAGATGATGCAGCAGTGGGTGAGACGGTGCAGCTGGGGTCGAGATGGCTCAGCCGTGGTTTAGATGAGGCAGTCGGGGTGGGATGATGCCGCCGGGGATGCACTGATGCAGGTGATGGTCATAGGGTTTTCAGAAGCAGCTAAGGGGTTCAGAGGCAGCCAGGGCTTTCGAAGTAGCCAGGGGGTCGGAGGCAGCCAGGGGATTGGATATAGCCGGGGGGGTCAGAGGCAGCCAGAAGGGCTAGTTGCAGCCAGGGACCAGGTGTAGTCAAGGGGCTAGATGCATCTGGGGAGCCAGGTGCGGTAGGGGAGTTACTCACGGTTTTGAAGATTAGGATGGGGTCAGCACCACCTTGCAGCGTCTCCCATACAGCCTGGGGAGATTTCACCGCCGCCTGCAAGCTTTCCGCCCTTGGCTGTGAAGGATAATGAGGAGGGTCCTCCCTGCTGCACCGCTCTGCACGCTCTGGTGCTCACTCCCAACAGTCCGATACGTCACATCCAATTTTGTATAGGAGAAGAAAAAGAAGTCGCACTCAGAGTTTCTATAAACAGCGGTTCTTTATTGGGAGGATGGGGCACAACATTCGTGCCGTATAAGGCTCTTCAGCAGGTTAGTCCTCAGAGTGTATTGTTGCACTAGGCAACTTATACACCCACTGATGACATCACAAACTTAATTAGTGAACAATTCCCACCAAGGACACTAAGGACAACATCTGCAAGGAGTTAGTATGTTCTCCCCGTGTTTGCGTGGTTTCCTCCGGGCACTCCGGTTTCCCCCACATTGTAAAGACATACTGATAGGATGTTTAGATTGTGAGCTCCAAGAGAGACAGCATTACCCATGTATGTAAAGTGCTATGGAATTATAGCGCTATATAAATGAATAAATATTATATTATATTATTAAGATAAGATTATGGAGCTGAAACCAAAACAGCTCTTAAAGTGACAGTGCAATTAAGTGATCAAAGTGCATTACATACATACAGTACAGTACTATGTGCTTACAATATATACAATAAAAACCTTTTTACTCAAACCACAGGTTAAAAATATTTTTTCCAGTCATAGGCCAGTACACTATTCGACTTACCCTCTTCTCTTTCCTGGTAATAAGTTTAATACCTATTCATCGGGATCACTATACTGATACCCTCAGGCTACCTTAGGGGATCCTCTTATATTTACATTTCCCCATTTCTAACCAGGGTGAGCCTGTTAAGTTCTCATCAAACATAGGGACTGAGCACAAGACCTTCACAGTTATCCAAATATAGAGAGTTCTCATCAAACATAAGGGACTGAGCACAAGACCTTCACAGCTATCCAAACATAGAGAACCATGAATTACTTATCAGGCCAGTATACAGAGTTGTATTGCAGACTGCAATACTTGCAGATTCAAGTATTCACTAACCTAAATCCACAGTACCTCATTACCCAAATCCAATTACCCATAACTGAACCTTACAGAAATACAGCAAGATCGTTCTTATCATTAAGTCCAGCCTGGCTCTGCGCCCTCAATTTTATTATCCACGCTGCCTCATTCTGCAACAACATTTTATGTAGGTTAGCCCAGATGGTGGTAACATTACCCTTTCTGAGCCGAAGAATCTTAATACAGAGGAATCCCCTCCATGCTCAGCCCTGACATGCTCTATCAACCGTGGGGAACCAACTCCTGTAGTTATTGACCTAACGTGCTCTTTAAAGCGTATGTAAAGGCAACGTATCGTTTTTCCAACATAGAAGCGACCACAATCACAGACCACGGCATACACCACAAATTTGGTTTTGCAAGAAATAAATTCTTTCACGTTATGCATAATATGCCCTATCTGCACCGGATTGGTCGTAACGTGTTTGTCGCAAACGGAGCAATTCCCACATTTAAAATTTCCTACTGGACAGCCTCTCTCTAACCAAGTTTTTTCTGCAGTAAACCGTCTCCGTACTATCATATCATCAATATTTCTGCATCGTCTATGCGTAACCAAGGGTTTTCTCAAAGCGACCTCCTTAAGATGTTTATCGCTTTCTATCATGTACCAGTTTCTAGATATGGCCGTTTTTATAGCCCTATCCATAGGTCCAAATTTGAAGTTGAATATGAACCTCTTCTCCTTTTTTCCTTCTTTTTTACTCCCTACGGTCTTTCTCCAACCCTCCTTCCAGATATCATCAACCTTTACCACGGCCTCCTCTACCAAATCATCAGGGTACGCTCTCTCTCTAAGCCGTTTCTTTAACTCCTGGACCTGTTCTCTATATCTATCATCTTTGTTATTATTTCTTCTCAAACGCATTACCTGATTGAATGGCAAAGCTTTTTTAACGTGAAAGGGGTGATTACTCTCATAATGGAGTACGGAGTTGATAGCCGTTTTTTTTCGAAAATTTTCAGTGATGATCCTTCCATCTCTGATCGTAACTTTCATGTCCAGAAACTCCAGAATATCTCCGCCTAGCACTGAGGAGAATTTCATGTTCATCTCATTTTCACTGTTCAAGTAGTTAACAAACTCCAAGAATACCTCCTCTCCGCCATCCCACACCAAGAAACCATCATCCACGTACCGATAATAGGTTTTAATACATTTTGGTACGGATTTTGTAATGAATAGATATATTTATTTTCAAAAAAGCCCAGAAAAATATTTGCCAGGGTGCAGGCCACTGGTGTACCCAGCGGTGTCCCAACGCGCTCGGTAAACCACTGTTCCCTAACTTGAAAGAGTTGTTAGTTAATACAAACTCCAGGGCTTCCAGAATGAAGTCCTGCAATTCCTTGGGTTTATCAGTAGCCTTCAAAGTTTCCTTCACTGCATCAATGGCGAGTTTCTGTGGAATCCTGGTATATAGATTATCCACGTCAATTGACGCCAATTTAAATCCAACCTGCCAATCATACCTCCCAGTAGCTCTATAAAAGCGCTAGTGTCTCTTAAATAAGAGGGGATTTCCTTCATCAGAGGACGCAACTGCCAGTCGAGCCATTGTGAGAGTGGTTCAGTAATTGAACCTACTCCTGACACGATCGGTCGACCTGGCGGTGCGTCCAATGATTTATGGATTTTTGGCAGGTAGTACCAGTGAGCTTTACACGGAAACTCAGGGAACACCTTCTCGGCTTCTTTTGCAGTCAACGCACCCGAGCAAATTGCTCTGCTTAACATAGATCTTAATTTTATTTTGGTCCTTGGTGTAGGATCGAACGTGAGGGGTTGATAAGTAACCTCATCAATCAACTGTCTATATGCTTCTGCTACATACTCAGTTTTTTTCAACAAGACTACATTACCCCCTTTATCTGCCTTTCGGACTCTAACGTCCTCCCATGTTCTCAATTCTTTGAGAGCTTCCCATTCTTTTTTAGATAGATTTTTTGGGGTCTCAGAATAAATTAATGATTCAACCTCCCTGGCCACCTGATCCTGAAATAGATCAATCACATTGCCCTGGACAGTAGGGGGGAAGAAGGTTGACTTCAGACCTCCCGTGAAGGGTCCCTCATTTGTTTTTGAGACTATGGGAGCCTCCACTGTGTTTTTACTAGTGATACTCACCAACGTCCTTGCGTCATTTTCAATTTCGTTCAGATTGGACTTGAGGGGGTTGAACCCCAAAGGTCCAATTTTATTAGATTTACTGTTTTTTTCTTTTCCACCTAATTCTTTCTGGCTTTCAAAATGCTTATACAGATGTAATTTCCTGGTTGACTTATACAGATCTACCCTAAAATCAACAAAATTAAAACTCTCTGGAATGCAGTAATTAAGACCCTTTTTAAGGGCAGATATCAAATGTACAGACAGAGATTTATCAGTCAATTGATCACAGTCGTATTGTCAGAGGGCGCTGAGGGGTTAATTCCATGACACCTGTTTTCTCTTGTTGCCCTGGGTTACCCACTCCCCTCCTCCTCCCCCTCCCCCTCCTAGTCTTCCTCCGCACTGAAGCACAATAAAGAACCGCTGTTTATAGAAGCTCTGAGTGCGACTTCTTTTTCTTCTCCTATAATACAAAAAAGCGGTAGGGGAGTTAGATGCAGCTGGGGTCAGAAGGAGTCCAGGGCCAGGTGTAGCAGGGGCCCAATGTGGCCAGAGATGAGGAGCAGACATGGGCCTGAGGAGCCCGGGGGTTAGGCTGGTCAGCTTGCTGCAGTGCCCGCCTGGAGTCCCAGGGCAGCTCTGTGCGGTGGCTGTAGGGTTGGTGCTGCACAGCAGCGGTGCCTGCTGCGAGGAGTGAGTTTGAGCGGTGGCCGCAGGATTGTGGGTGTCGCTCAGCTGTTGTGCCCGCTGGGGGTGCCGGGAGCGGTTCTGGGCTGTAGTCGCGGGATTGGCGCCGTGGGTTCTACACAGCCGCTGTGCCCGCCTGGGGTGACGGGGCTTGTAATGGTAGGCCACGGGACTGGCACTGAGGGGGCCGCTCACCTTGGTGTCCGCCTGTCGGTGTTGTGGGCAGCTAGGCCGGTGCTGAGTGGTGGGGCTTCCGGCTCTTGCTGCCGCATGCAGGAGTAGAAGGGCGCCACTGGAGGTGGTCCAGTTGCAGCGGGTCCCCGAGCAGGAGGAGCTGCGAAGAGGTCGTGCTGACTCACCGGAGGTGTGCGGCCTGCCACCCGAGAGCCAGTGCAGCCTGGATCTCGGATCCCGGGTAAGGAGCTTCAGGGCCCAGCCAGTGGCCTCGTGGACCAGCCGGCTGCAGATGGAGGTGTGTGATGCAGATGGTCAGTGAGGTGTTCCGGGGTGACGGCGGTGAAGCTGGGAGTGTGCAGGGAGGACTGGGGAGCTTGGATGCCGTGGATGGTGTCCAAGTACCTGGAGCCTCCCTACATGCGTCCATCACCCCCGACGGCCAGTTTTGGCAAATATTACTTTAAGAGTGAAAGGCAGTGGACCCTTTGGATTCTACTAGGGAGTTGTTAGGGTAAAGCTCATTTGTGTAAGTCCTAGTAAGAGCTGCCATTCTTCTAATGACAGTGATATATGGCAGCATTGCTTTGTCAAACCACTGGAAGCACATTTTTTTCCTTACTCTGTCTCCCCTGGGGTTATAAATTCTTCATTGTATTTTGGATATTTTCATTACATGTTTTATGTAAACAAACATATTAAATATCAAAAAAGTAGAAATTTGCTGGGCACTAACGCACATATAGCATCAACCCTATGTCACAATGTGACCGATGCCAGTAGTGTAGTCCTGTGGTGCCGGCGTGTACAAATAAATGTGCATTCAATAAGGACAAAAAAGCCGCACTCACCGACAGATGATCTTCATTTTATTCATAGTCCAATTAGTTCTTTACATGGCTATGCATAGCTAGGAAGGGGGTGCAGGGAGGCGGACGACGGTACACCGTTTCGCGGTATACGACCGCGAAACGGTGTACCGTCGTCCGCCTCCCTGCACCCCCTTCCTAGCTATGCATAGCCATGTAAAGAACTAATCTGGACTATGAATAAAATGAAGATCATCTGTCGGTGAGTGCGGCTTTTTTGTCCTTATTGAATGCAAACATATTAAATAGTTATTGTCAAATTTTTGAAGGGGTAAAATTTCAGAGTGCTTGTTATTGCAAGAATGGAGAGAATTTTAATAGTATACCTTGGATAGCTAATAACTTAGGAAAAGAGCAGTGCTTTATCAGCAGTGGCCGATCTCCTAGGCAAGGAGTGCAGTGCTTACAAGCTAATTCCTATAGAGTTTGCAAATTCTGAATCTGGCTGGATTATTGGATCTGGACAGCTTCAGTACCCTTACAATTTCCTGAAGCTACAAAGGCAATACTTCTTATTGTTGTGACCATGCTGTTGGTCCAAATTTTCAACCAATAAGGGTCGGGAGGTCGGGAGTGTTGCACTCCTGTTCGGTTAATGAGGTAATCGCTTTTGGAATCTTACAAGATATTAAAAAATAATTAACTCCATCACTATGTTGTGCTTACATGGGTCCTCTGCAGCTGTCAAAATATCAATAATTAGCTATATTCAAGTTTAAGGGACTTAAGGTAATTTTCCAGTTTGATACTAATAGTACCCTTGAATCGTGACTGGGCAGCCCTTTCAGAATATGTAAAAATTGTTACTGTGTGCTTTGTAGTTCTCTTGCTGTAAGCATCCACACACCCAGCAGGCAGCTGCATCACTAGTCTGGCTCATTGCTTTAACTGTTGAATAGTCTGCAGTATGTAAATATTCATTTGTTATTCACTCCTTCCCAGGCATCTATTCCCTCCCTCCCCCATGCTCTGCATCTTACACCTTTCATTTTCACTTTGGTTGTGTGATTGCAGAGAAGAGCAGTGCAATGATGTCACTACATGAATATTCATTCCTTGGGGAGTGGGCAGCAGAGAACTAAGTGATCACTCACTGTGATTGACAGATGGAATGAATCTCTTTATTTGCTGTTTACAGAGGATGGGGTGAGTGTAAATAAAAAATACATGAATGGAAAGAACTTCACTAAAGGAATTAGAAAATAAGTTGGATTTTTGACTTGACAGATTCCCTTTAAGTAGCAGTCATTTAATGGCCGATTGGCTGACCACAATTCTGTGCATCCAGAACATCATAATATGATTACGCAGGGCGATGTGTAGAAAAATAATAAATGTTATTAATGATATTTTTTTCTAATTTCTATGGTGTTGACTTGTTTTGATGGCCTGATAGTTCCTAGGAATCCTCATTCCCCAATTATTTGTCAGAAAGGCCAAAGAGCCCTATAAGGGTGAATAAGCCAATGACGAGCTGGAGGGGACTGGAGGTCTGAAGGGGTTAATAGGTGTAGGATTATAGGGAACAAAACCTGACCTTAAGGGATTGGTTACAAAGGAGAACAGTGGGATTGGAGGAAAGGATTGGGGGGGGGGGCTGTGAGAGGGTATATAGAGGATGCAGGGTTTGGGTACCTCCTCTTTGCTGGACGGTGCCAGATCCTGGTGTGTGCTGCAGCTCCTGCACTGTGATGGCCACCTGGCTGCATTATT
Source organism: Allobates femoralis (assembly GCA_033576535.1). Classification (NCBI taxonomy): domain Eukaryota; kingdom Metazoa; phylum Chordata; class Amphibia; order Anura; family Aromobatidae; genus Allobates; species Allobates femoralis. Next base: position 96,983,109 of record JARQOC010000004.1, on the reverse strand, counting down.
GGAGATGGTGCGAGGGGCCTCTGAGGTCCTTGGAGTGGATGTCCTGCGGGAGCAGCTGGCAGCTGTGTTTGCTCCCCGCCCGGTCGGTGCCAATTCCTGCACCCGGGCCTGAACTGCGCTTGCGCGCTCGGCGTCCAGGAGCCCCCTTGGGGACCCTCTGGGACTGGGGAGCCGCCCGATGCCTTCTGGGCTTCCCCAAGCACCGTGAGGAATTCCGCGCCGTGGAACCCGCGAACCGGAAGTGGGCGGAGCTACACGGACCCCTACTTCCGGTTTGCAGTCTGCAAGGCCCCGACCCGTTCTACGGGGCCCCCGGGAGTGCGGGCCGGGGGAGGTGCCCAGCTTGAGGGGAATGTGGAGGACTACTCCCTGCAGTCTGCAGGGGAGCAGCACGGGACGGGATCGGCTGCAGACCGGACGGATCACCGGAGAGAGGGAGGACGGCAGCCTGGGAGGAGAGGATGTGAGCTCCGGCAGTTGGCAGGGGCATAGTCTGCGTTCCTTGGTGACGGTTCCCTCCAGTGGGGATCGTGCTGGAGGGCGTACCCGGCAGGCAATGGACACTGTACGGCTTTCCTGCAGTCGGCAGGGAGGAGACCAGTGGGGATATCTGAAGAGCCAGCAAGGTCCAGTGGCAGCAAGGCGCCACGCCGGAAGAAGAGGAAGCGAACCAGCAGGGCACGACGTGCGGATCAGGGTGCGGTGACCGAGGGGGTTGACGGCGCCAGGAGCTGGTTGTCCCTCTGCTGGTCTCCCCTGAGGCTGCCAGCAGCACTACGGATTCCGGAGAGGAAGGACAACTGTCAGCTGCGTCCGGAGAGGAGGAGAGTCGACAAGAACCGCGGATACGGCTGTTCGCGACCGTCTCAGAGGCAGCCGGGTGAGAGATCTCTAATGCATTGAATGTTGCGGGTTGTGGGGGCACGTTGGCAGTGGTGGGGCCGAGTGATCGGGTTGTGGGTCCGAGTGGGCAACTAGCCGGGTTACCTGGGCTGGATTTTTGGGGGCAGTTGTTAGGTGTGTTAAAAGGGTGGGTAGCAGAGGGTTCGGCGGTGTCCGTATCGGGGACTCCGGCGGGAGCTTGGGATGGGCCCCACTGGGGTGACACAGCCGGTGGTGGCGGCACAGGAGGACAGGGCGGTGGCGGCTGGGGTGGCAGCTGCGGTGGCAGTGACACAGGTGGCGGAGGTGGCGGCCGCTCGGATGGGGCGGTAGACAAGGAAAAGGAGAAGGAAGAGGAGTTAGTGCAGTTGGATGATAGGGCGCGGAGCGAAGTGTATGTGTGCTTCGAAAGTCCGCTTGGGACCCATTTGAAGAAGGAGGTGAGGGAAAAAAGTCTGGAAAGGGGAGTACGTGGAAATATTTTCCCTGCTTCCGTTAGAAAATTTAATTTAGATAAAATTAAACGAGCGACTCCAAAAAGGAAAAGGAAGATGAGGAAAAGAGGCATATAGATTGATCCCCAGGACCTTTACTAATTGGCTACAAGCCTTTGCCATTCTGGCTAGTGTCATTGGGGAAAAGGAGTCGGAGCATTGCTCCGTCCTTTTCGGTTATATGGACTCGATAGGGGAGGTGTACAGAGTGTATGGAGGCTTGGGATGGTTAAGATATGATGAGCAGTTCCGGCAACGGAAAGCTCTGCGGGCTGGAATCAGGTGGGATCACAAGGATATTTCCTTGTGGATGCGGCTCATGATGGCTCCAGCTCAGCCCTTTCGTGGGGGCGCCGGGAGCCCGGGCACAAGCGGTGGGTCCTCGACGGGACAAAGAAAGGGGGCTTGTTGGCAGTATAATGAGGGGCAATGCAAGTTTGGGGCGTCATGCCGGTTCAAGCACGAGTGCTCCGGCTGTGGAGGTAACCACCCTTTTGCCAGGTGTTTTAAAAAAGGAAAGGGGAAGGCAGGTGAGGGTGCTGGCAAGAGGGAGGACGCCAGTGAAGGTAGAGGCGATGCTTCCCTATTTAAATAGATACCCGGATGTACAGGCAGCGAAATTGTTGCGGCGAGGTTTTGTTGATGGCTTTAGGATCCCGTTTGATCCTGATGCCCCCGTTTTTCGCCCGGGTAATTTGAGGTCCGCTAGGGAGCATCCGTAGGTCGTGAAAGAAAAGCTATTCAAGGACATGGAATTAGGTAGGATGGCGGGTCCGTTCAAGGACCCTCCACTTCCTAATCTTAGGATTTCACCATTGGGGGTGGTGCCCAAGAAGGAGCCGAATAAATTCAGGCTCATACATCATTTATCCTACCCGGCCGGGTTGTCAGTTAATGATGGGATCTCACCTGATCTGTCAGTAGTTTGTTATGTTTCGTTTGGCAGAGCCTTGGATTTGGTGAGAGCTGCGGGACGGGGGGCATTGTTGGCGAAATCGGATGTAGAAGCTGCATTTCGATTGCTTCCTATTCATCCGGATAGCTTTCATTTGTTGGGGTGCATGTGGGAAGGGGAGTTTTATGTAGATTGTTGCCTGCCCATGGGTTGTTCTATTTCGTGTGCTTATTTTGAAGCATTTAGTTCTTTTGTGGAATGGGCAGTTCGGGATGTTGTAGGGGTACACTCGGTGATTCATTATCTGGATGATTTTTTATGTGTAGGGCCTGCGGGGTCATCGGTTTGTTCATTGTTGCTGTTTACCTTGGAGAGGATAGCGAGCAGTTTTGGTATTCCTTTGGCAAAGGAAAAAACGGAAGGGTCAGCGACTGTTTTGTGTTTCTTGGGCGTTGAAATTGATACGGTGGCCATGGAGTGACAGCTGCCAGAGAGGAAGTTGGTTGATTTGAAGGAGTCGGTCCGAGCATTGTTTTCGGCTAAGAAGGTGAGGTTGAAGGAGTTGCAGTCAGTGTTGGGGAAGCTGAATTTCGCATGTCGCATTATGCCGATGGGGCGGATTTTCAACAGGAGATTAGCAAGTGCGACTGCAGGTGTCACATCTCCGAATCACTTTGTCAGGGTAACTAGGGTGATGAAAGGGGACTTGGTTGTTTGGGACTCCTTCTTAGACAGGTACAATGAGAGGACGGTATGGATGAGCAAGGTCATGTCCAATAGGCAGTTGGAGCTGTTTACGGATGCGGCAGGAGCTGCAGGCTTTGGAGCGATTTTTCGGAATCATTGGAGTGTGGGTGAGTGGCCACAGTTATGGCGAGAGAAGGGGTTGGTTAAAAACTTGGCTTTGCTGGAGCTCTTTCCGATTGTGGTGGCGGTTGAATTGTGAGGTTCGGACTTTGCAGACAAGAAGGTTTGCTTGCATTGCGATAATATGGCTGTGGTTCATTCCATCAATACTCTTTCTGCAAAATCACCACCGGTAGTGGAGTTGCTGCGACATCTAGTGCTGCGTTGTTTAGACTTTAACATCTGCGTGGTGGCGAAGCATGTGCCGGGCGTGGAAAATGAGGTAGCTGATGCGCTGTCCCGTTTTCAGTTTTGCAGGTTCCGGAGCCTGGTGCCAGGAGCAGACGTGGAGGGAGAACAGTGTCCCGATTGGTTGTGGGATCTGGTATCAGTTTAGCTTATGAAGGGATCAGGAGATTGGTGACTGAGGCTACTTGGTGCCGATATCAGTTGGTTTGGCAGGAATGGGAGGAATGGGAGCGAGGCGGATTATTTGGGCCGGGCTACGAAGGCAGGGTTTTTGGGGTGTTGCCGTTTGTCAGCGGAGATTTCGCGGCAGGCCGGTCAGTGTCAGCAATGGGACACAGGTTGTCCGCTCTAGCATTTTGGTTCAAGTTGCAAGGGGTCAAAGATGCAACGAAGGATTTTTTGGTTCGGCAGGCCATGAAGGGTTTTAAGAAGGGGGCGAGGGCCCGCGACACCAGGAGGCCGATTTCATTTCAATTGCTGGAACAGTTGGTGCGCAGTTTCGGGGAGGTGTGTTCCTCCCGGTAAGAACAGAAATTGTTTACGATTGCATTTGTTTTGGCGTTTTTTGGGCCGTTTCGCATTAGTGAATTGGTTAGTCCTGTGAAGCATGTGTCAGGAGGTCTTTTGTTCGGGGATGTGGTGATTACGGAGGATCGGGTGGAGTGTAAGTTGTGTCACTCCAAAACGGATCAGTTGGGTCGAGGACACTTGGTGGTGATGTATGGTATACCGGGACATCAGTTGTGTCCAGTTTTGCAGGTGGCGGGTTTTGTGAGGCTGCGCGGAGGATACCCAGGGTCCTTCTTACGACATGAGGATGGGTCATCATTGTCTAAATTTCAGTTTGTATCAGTGTTAAAGGTTTGCTTGGCACGGTTGGGAGAGCTGCCAAGTGAGTATGGGTCGCATTCCTTTCGGATAGGGGCGGCGACGGAGGCTTCTAGATGGGGGTTGAGTGATGAATTGATCCATTAGATTGGGAGATGGGAATCCTCTCGTTTTAGACTTTATGTGCGGCCTCATTTATTGAAGGGAATTAAGCACTGAATGTGTGTGGGGGGAAGTAGTTGTTGTTTAAATAGGGGAGTTAACTATTGTGTGCCAGGTTGGTGTTTTTTTGTTAATGGTGTTTATTTTATAGGTGCGTGTTTGGTCTGGATCCTCGGGCACTCCTACGTTTATTGGGGAGCGATACGTGCGGACGCACGTCCGGAGGGCAGACAGCTTGGACTGGCAAGAGAGGACGCGCGGGTGAAATGGATTGGAATACTTGGGATGACGTGGGGGAGAGTGCTCCTGGAAGTCGCGTATTATGCCAGGGTTGATCAGGACCCCAACATCCTTGTCTTGCATGTGGGAGGGAACGATTTGGGGGTGCAGACAGCTAGAGACCTGAAAAGGGAGATTAAGTTGGATTTGTTGCGGTTGTGGAGAGAGTTCCCGGGTCTAATTATTGTGTGGTCCGACATAGTGGCTCGGACGAGTTGGCGTTTTGCCAGGTTGGTCGATCGGATTAATAAAGCACGCATTAAGTTGAATAGGACGATTGGTCGGTTTGTTGCCAGAAATGGAGGTTTGGTGGTACGGCACAGAGAGTTGGAGGAGTCATTTGATCAATATTTACGGCAAGATGGTGTACATCTTACTGACATTGGTTTAGATTTGTGGATGCTGGGACTGCGGGATGGTTTGGAGCAGGCCATGGGTGTGTGGAAGGCCCGGGCCACATAAGGGCCAAATTCGAAGGTTGATACAGGAATTAAAAAAAAAAAAAAGATTTTTTATTACAATGTTTGTCACAGTCACAGCGGGGGGATAGGTCCGATTCCAGAGGCTGGGAGTACCAATATTTCGTGGTGGTACGAAGTCATTCATGGTAGTGGCTTCGTAAAAGAATTTGGGAACTTGTGCGTGTAGGTCCTGCAGGTTCGGGGAAGGGGTATTTAACGATGGAACGTTGATACCTCACACCTTGGGTCGGTTGGTCACGGCCGAGGTGGTTCCCTGGGCTGGTTTGAGGATCAGGCCAGGGGATAAAATAATGGTTGCTTCTGGGACGGACCTATCGGTTTTTAGGTTATGATTGTGTTATGTATATATATATCGGTTATAGTTGTTATGGTTGTATTAAAAGGGGCGGCATGTGGAGCCGCATAAAGATATATATATACGTGTTAAATAAAGCTGTGGCCATTCGTCCAACATATGTAGTTATGTATTTTATTTATGGGTTTGCGTTACAAGGAAGGAGGGGGGAGGGAAGTTTATAATTAAGGTAAGACAGAGGTATCCCTCATAGCATCGTCATGCTTAAATGCAGCAGTACTTACATATTGAATGTGTTATGAATGCTTTTCTGGATGCCCCTCTGGCCCTGTTCTCATGATGCCCCAGCCATCATTCATTTAATATCTACTATCAGTCACTGCAATGACGTTAGCACATATATGGTTGGATAAACTTTCTAATTATATGGGTGTACACATTTTTTTTCATGTGTTGGTTTTTGCAATTAATGCAATAACTATAATTTTAAACATGTGTTGCACCTCATGCCATTATATGTAGTCATATAATTGTAGGCAGTGCCTCCTTATTATTGATTCGGCATTGTAGTAATATAGGATGGCTTTCCAGAGTGGTTCCCACAGACTGGCTGCAGGAGCTGTCTAGGGCTGAGCTATCAATCCAATTCTTTCGATTCATTTGCTGCTTAAAAGATCTACTCCTATTTTTAAGAAAATGGTCATGTTCCTGTACACTTTCAGAAAGAAAAAACACAATTTATATCAATCTATGGCCCCGATAAGGGTCCATCAGCAAGAAAAAACAGTGTGAACAGGGTCTGTAAAGGAATCTTTTAAAATGATCTGTGAAAAAGAATGTCATCCACACCTTTACTGAAGCAATGTACCATATATACTCGTGTATAAGCCGACCCGTGTATAAGCCGACCCCCCTACTTTTGCCCCCAAAATCTGGGAAAACCTATTGACTCGTGTATAAGCCGAGGGTGGACCCCAGCACAGGTATACAGCCCCCAGCAGTGTGGTATACAGGCCCTCCCAGTGGTATACAGGCCTCCCCAGTGGTAGTATACAGCCCCCAGCAGTGTGGTATACAGCAGCCTCCCCAGTGGTATATACAGGCCCCCGCAGTGTTACAGCAGCCTTCCCAGTGGTATATACAGCAGCAGCCCCAGTGGTAGTATACAGCAGCCCCAGAGGTATGTACAGCAGCCCCAGTGGTAGTATACAGAAGCCCCAGAGGTATATACAGCAGCCCCAGAGGTATATACAGCAGCCCCAGTGGTAGTATACAGCAGCCCCAGTGGTAGTATACAGCAGCCCCAGAGGTATATACAGCAGCCCCAGTGGTAGTATACAGCAGCCCCAGAGGTATATACAGCAGTCCCAGTAGTAGTATACAGCAGCCCCAGAGGTATATACAGCAGCACCCCATCAGTATACAGGCGCCCCCCATCAGTATCCAGGGCCCCCCCCTTGCTCCGCAAACCTCTAAAGTAAAATCATTATACTTATCACTGTCCTGTCTCCACCGTCCCCGCCGCTGCCATCGCGCTCCTCCGTCTTCATCCAGCGTCTTCTGGCTTCCTCCTCTGGCGCAGACAATGACGTCATTGCCTGCGCCGACCAGAGGAAGCCGGAAGAAGACGGATGAAGCCGGAGGAGCGCGATGGCAGCGGTGGGGACGGCGGAGGAAGGACAGTGATAAGTATAATGATTTTACTTTACAGGTTTGCAGAGCAAGGGGGGCCCTGGATACTGATGGGGGGGCACCTGGATACTGATGGGGGTTGTGGGCGGCCGGCCTGCCGTTGGTATGACTCGCGTATAAGCCGAGGGGGGACTTTTCAGCCCAATTTTTGGGCTGAAAAACTCGGCTTATACGCGAGTATATACGGTATACTCTCTGACTGTAAATAAAACTGTGGTTATGATTCAAATGTAAATGAGGCTTAAGTGCTCTTGGAGTGTCAAAGCACTTCCCAAGCCTCTGCCTCCCTGCTTCTATTTCTTTCCCAGCTCCACCTTCCTCTGCATGGCTGACAGCTCACTGACTTGGCTATACAGAAAAGAAGTCAGTCAAGCAGAGGAAGGTGGGGCGTGTAGGGGAATGAAGCCACAATGCTTTTTTCTTCTGTTCGTAGATTACACTATCCTTATTAAGTGGCAGCATAGAACTCCAGGAAATACAAAGAGGAATCCAGACAGGGGTTAACGCTCCTGTGTCACGGGGAGCGGTGGCTGCGCCTGATCCCGTGTCCTGGGGGACTTCTTTGATAAAGGGGATTATATTTACAGATGACTTTATACACAGTTGTCGTGATGCCACCTGTAGTTTCTGGTGAGGAGTCACCAGCGCCACCACAGTCCGCCGGAGGTAGATGGTAATGCGGCTAGTTGGCAAAGTCTCCTACAGGTAGGGCTGGACCTCCGGGGCAGCATTCCTGAAAGGGGAACAAGTTCATGCAAAAGGAACACAGGCAGAGGCAAAGTCACTTTTCTCCCGGGTACTTTACTGTTAGTTGTAGCAGGAGTGGTTACAGTTCACAGCTCAGCACATTAGATGTTACAAAGACAGGTAGCTTAACAGGTGGCTGCAAGTGGATCCCAGGTGGTATGGTGGATCCCTTGGTGTACCTTCATTAACTAACCCGTGTCCGTTCTTCCCGCTTTGGATCGATCTACACCCAGTAGCTCAGTGTAGGTAGTACCGGGAGTCCCCTCCCTCATTGGTGAGGAAGCAGGCAGACCTCTCCGATGGCAGGGTGCTGCGGCTGATGAACAAGCCACAGCAGCCGGTTGTCGACTGCAAGCTGGACTTGGCCGGTTCCTAGGGCCCGGCGTTTCCCTGGTTGGACTGGAGTATCCCCTGGAGTATGGGCGCTCCTCTCTGAGTATCTCACTTTCTCTCTAGGGCCTGTACTTCTCTTGTTGGCCGCCCTCTTTCAGGACCTCCTCAAGGTCCCTTCTTCTATCCTATGGTGTGGCCTGTAACCGACCGGTGTGACCTTCCGCCTCGTTCCACTTAGCTATTCTTTCTAATATCTCTCCTCTTCCTCCATCTTTCCCTAGTCCCTCAACCGAGAGACTCTAATCTCCCAGGCTTAGAGGCAAAGACCAATGGCCTTCTTGTTCCCCCTAGAGATGAATTTATTCCCTTCTGGGCAACCTCCCACCCTAAACTAATGTGGGAGTGCTGGGAATGGGTCCCACCCACCATCCTAGGGTCCACCTGCAGCTGGAGCATTTACACCTCTTTTACAGGTGTAATACTCCTCTGTGAAGCCTGCATTTGCGGGGCACCACAAATCCACTCTGGAACCAGCTTTTAGTACCAAGCTAAATCCTGCTAATACTATTGCTGTTTACACATACAACTCTACTGCATTAGGTTACTTGTTAATGAACTCATCTCTGTCTCTGCTATTCTGGTACTATCATAGCTACAACTCAACTGCGTCTTGTTACCTAATAAAGTACTCGTCCAAGCTATTCTGGTAGTTTCAAATCTTCTATTTCATTGTTTCAATACAGTCCGTACATTTGGCTTTGTTGCATCTAGTGCTTCCTAGTTTTCTTATTCATCTGCCGTCCTGTATATCCAACTGTACAGATCCTCGTGCTACCTGGCAAGTCCAGCTTCATTGTATCATTCCTTCTGGTCCACACTCCTTAAGGTACCGTTACACGGCACGATGTTGAAAAGATATCCGCAACAATCTCGTGGGCGTGCGGTCATTGCAGACATCGTTATGACATCGTTGGTGAGATGTCACATGTCTAGATATCGTGAACGACTCACCAACGATCCAGCGGGCATGTATCGTTCAGACAACCCAGCGAACGATCCCTGCTCATTGCTGTGAATGGGCGAAGTCGTTAACTACATTGTTATCGCGGTGTCAGACATCATGATATACCAGGTTGGCTGATTGTTGATTTGAGAACATGTTCTTAAACATGCGATCAGCGACCCGACCATTTATCGTTACAACTTGCCACAGTCACACGCAACGATGTCCTAACGATGTCGCTGGAACGCCTCCAAACCAGTGACGTATCAGCGACATCGTAACGATGTCGCGCCGTGTAATGGTACCTTAACCCTGACCTACAACTTAGAGAATTCAACTCACCAGGTGAGCTTATATAAGGCTAGGATCACACATACCAGCCGTTTTTGCTTCAGGACCGTTTTTGAAGAAAAAAAAAATTTTTTTTTCTATGTCCAAAAACGGATCCGTTAACTGTGTTTTTTCAAAGACTCTTTCCAGACTCAAAAAAACATTGCAGGCTCAAAAAACGTTGCAGGAAACGTTTTTGGGCGCTGAAAAAATGTGTTTTTTTAACATGGGGCCCTATGGGGAAGCTATCCATTAATGCAGGGCACCTATAGGCACTATCCGTTAACAGATATCCGTTTTTGGTGAAAAAATGACTAAGTCCAAAAAACGGCCAGGACCTCAGGTAACACTTTTAGCACCCTAACGTTAACGGATCCGGTTTTCTATGCCCTCAAAAAAGCGGATTGGCATGTGTGACCCTAGCCTAAGCTTACTCAGGCTTGTATTCCAAAGGTGCAGAGGCTTCCACACTGTTGCCGCCAGATATGGAGGACTTATTTGGACAGGTAATGTAACTTGCTGTGAGCCAACAAGAGGTTGACGAGAGTGTAGATGAACTGTTAGCCTACATTTGCACACTGTCTCAAACATCTGCTGTTTTACCACTGGCTCCTCAACATTAGCTCCATTGGGGTTGACTCTTAGGGACATATTGTGGCTGTCAAATAAGAAGGAGCTGGAGATGTCCCTTATTGAAGAGAAATTTGACTCAAAGTAGAGGTAGCAGTGTTACTGGGGGGTTTGCCGCTCCTGGGAATATTGTGACTTGGGTATCTGGGCCTTTGTTTCGGTTGGGATGTCACTAGTGGCCTGCCCAGACCCGTCACCTGGTGGCTATGCTTTTAAAAAGGGGTAGTATAATGAGAATAAAGAGTTCATGATGCCACCTGCAGATTCTTGTGACTAGACACTAGCGCCGCCTCAGTCCTCTGGAGGGCGATGGTATGGCAGCCTAGATGGAACAGCTCCCTGCAGGTGGAGCTGGGCCTCCGGGGCAGTAGTACACCGATGATGGGGATGCAGTCTGTAGGAGCAAATTATCAGCAATGCAGTATTAGGACAAACACATGGAGACTCTGTCACTCTACCCGGGTACTTTACTGGAACAGTTCTGGTGGCAATACAGTTCACAGTGAAAAACAGAGAAATGATGGGAGTGTAGGTGTGTCACGGTCCGCGCTGCTCCAGTGCAAAAAAACTCACCAAAGAGTCAGAAAATCATCAGTCAGATTTCCATCCTTTTATTTCTTCCTCCGACGCGTTTCGGCGCCCCACCTGGCGCCTTCCTCAGGGATATCCAGGTGGGGCGCCGAAACGCGTCGGAGGAAGAAGTAAAAGGATGGAAATCTGACTGATGATTTTCTGACTCTTTGGTGAGTTTTTTTGCACTGGAGCAGCGCGGACCGTGACACACCTACACTCCCATAATTTCTCTGGATATAACCACTGGTTAGTGGTCGGTGGAGGTCCAGCAGCAGCTTGGAATATCTTTAAACGCCTTCAAACCAGTTGTGGGAATCACAACTGAACCAGGTGAGTGGCCCCTCAGCACCACTCCACTACTCTTAGTGTCACTAGTGATAGGGCACTATTGCGCCTCTTGTCCCCCACCCTCTTATATTTTCACAGTGAAAAACAGTCTTTTTGTGAGGTAGCAGGCTGCGTAGTCACAGCAGGCTGCAAGATCTCTTGGAGACTCCTGTGGTATGCCTTCTCTTGACTATCCCAGGTCCTGTTGCTGATTCCTGTCCTCGCCCTACCCCCTTACTACCAGGCCCGTTGGGGTGCTGCTGAGTTCCCGTGCTTCCCAGCTCTTAAGAAGATGGGCTCGACCTTTAGTGGGTGATCCTGGTGTGGCGGTGCTGTGTGGACACGGTGTAAGGGCCGGTAGACTGACCCGTGACGGGCGGCATTGGCGGCTCAGGGGCTAGATGCCCTGCACCGTGTCCTTGGAGCTGGCTCCCCGTGGTGGACCAGGGTTCCCCCAGAGTATGGATACTCTGGTATGGGAGTCCCCTCCCTCTTCCCCTGGGCTGCCTTTTCTTCTCTCAGACCCCCTCCCTCGGAGACCCCCTTTTCTCTCTCAGGGCTCCCTTTCCTTCTTCTCCTTGAGGCAAACTAAAGCTCCCCGTTTTTCTACCTCCCTCCTCCCCTACTCTCCCCCCAAGGACTGGGCTCCAACCGTTTGCCTAGGCTCGAGTGTGGGAATGCCGGGGTGGGAGCTTCTTACAAACCTTGCATTCCCACTGTGACAAGGATAACCGCACACTCTTTTTTGGGTGCAGTACCCCAACTGTGATGCCTGACCAGTGGGACGCCACAGGGGCACTGTAGCTGTGGCTTAGACTAGAGGGGGCACAGTGGGGGCACAGTGACTTTCACCAAATAATCTAATGAAGCTAACACAGTTGTGCCTGACACTTGTGGGGAGATTAAAATCACACATAGCTAAGCTTTGGCGATGACATTTAGGAGAAAGTTGGAGAAATGCATATCAGGTTGCAAATAAAGAGAATAGAGGTTGCATGACTTCATTTCCTATTTACCTTTTAGACCATGTGCACATGTGTAGCAGTAAGGGCTGGGGTACCCAGCAGCTGGGCAGAGGTTAAGTTTACGGTGGCAGTGCTCAATGATGTGGCCCTGGCTCACATTGAAAAAGGAGAGGAAAAATGGAGAAATAAAAACAATAAGAAAATAATAAGTTTGACACCAGTTGGGATATTCAGCAAGATATAGCTGACACTGCAGATAATCCCTGGGAGTCAGGTGGTGTGGCAGTGAAGATGTTAAACCATTCCCACCTAGGGCTGGCTCCCAGAGGATGATGATAGTAGTATTAAGATTGATGAGATGCAGTGCAGCAGAGACATTTTGCAAGAAACAGTCTTTTGCTTTACCCCTTATTGGAAATTGTTGCACCAAATCCAGGATTTATAAGCACCACCAGGCTTATGGTCTGGCTAGTCTGATGAGAACTGCAGTCCGCTCTGCTGAGTGAGAGATATAACCTTCCTTCTGATTTCTGTAGTTTGGTAGGTTTCTAAGTGCCTTTATCTGTCCTGTACTCCCTCTTTCTCTATGTGGATTACCTCCTGCCAGACTTGCAATGCAAGCTCTTCCAGCAGTTCTCTATCCCTTTGTATTGCTAATGCCCCAAAAAGCTCCACTTAAGTGGCTAGTGACCATGGAATTCACTAACCTCCAGTTTTTGCCCCCAGGCTTTGTAATCCCCGAGTAGGTTAGGGACTGGTACCCTACTTTGCAGCTGGTCCCTATGGAGTGCTTCCGAGCTCCCTCCAGACAGAACTTCTCCTTAGCTCTCCTCAGTCATACTAGACACTGCACTGAAATTAACCCTTCCCCCCCCAACCAGAGACTGAGCTACAGCCAGAAAACAGATCCTAGTACTCATCCTTCTGGTTAGAGTTCAGGCAGTGTGTGAATGCCTCGGACTTCCAGCAGAAGGTGCCCCAATTCTCTTCAGACATGTCATACAATTGATGCTAATGAAATACCATCTATGGCAGCCAAATCACAAGGTTGCCACACACACGTTGAACATACATGTCACAACTTCTGGATTTATCACCCACTCCTGGTTTGGTCATAAATACTGAGTTAAAAAACTCTCCAAATAATGAACATGTGAACGTGGCCTTGTTGCTCCAGAGTTTCTACGTTGTGATAATTCTGAGGGTTAAAATAATGCAGCCAATTCACTTCAATTAACCACAAATAATACATTATGTATTAAAGTGCCAAAAGACATCGGCTCCATTATTTCTATGTAATGCCCACACCATCCTATAATAGATCTAAAACATAATTCTATTTCTTGGGTTTAAATGTCCCAGTATGTGTTGACAATCCTTTTACTACAATGTTTGCCACAATCCTAGTGGGAATTAATAAGATAAGGAGGAAGAAGTTTAGTGTAGTAAATATATGTAGAGCCGCGGACGTCTCCAGGGATCACGGTGATGCGATGTGACACCATAACGTAACCACAATAATGGACCGTCGAGCTGTCAGAGCTTTGAGGTTGTGCTAGAGAGAAAATCAAATGCTGATTTCCTCACCCCTCATTTTCTATTTATCACAAGGAATGGACCAAATATCTTGGGGCACCAGGACGTTATTAAGGGGCTTTCAATACTCACTGGTTCTAGGGGGACAGTTATGGGTTTTCCTACAGGGACACATTTATTAATTCCTTTCTAATGTGCATTACCACCTTCTCTTTTTTACTTATAGGGTAAAATGAATAAAAATTACATTTTATTAGCAAAAAAATGTATAATGTGCAAACACAAAATAAAATAAATGGAGTCAGATTAAGCTCAAATGCCACAAAACTAAATTCTGTGTCACAAAATGGACATTATATTCTAGAAACACGACCCCCATTAATCAGACGTGAGTGATTTGTCTAATAAAGGAAGACCTGTATTTGTGTTTTGGAATGTAGTACACCAATTTGACATAACATTAAAACTGCATGTGTAATATTGTGTTATAAGTCCCCCTCATTTCCGGAACCAAAACCTTAGCAGTAGATCTCTTAAAAGGAGATTTCACTAAACTTTTCACGTAGAACTGGACATATAGTATTAATAGTTTCTGCAAAGTTGAATAAAATGTTTTTTTTTTTAATTTAAATTTCGCCTCTCCGTTGCGGAGATATTAGCAATCAGATAATCTGCACTCAATGAATTAACTTTATTCAGGCCCAAGTGGGTGTTATCAGATAGTGGGGTGTGTACTTCTTCTCCCTGTAGGCTGCTGACCAATCATAAGCAGGTAGCAACATAGAAGAGCAGAAGGACGGTGATGACGTAATCAGGGTCTCATGGACAGAGTCCACAGTTCCTGCCATACAGAGTGTGCAGCCTAAATAAGCACTGAATATACATTACACAGCACAGAAATATGCATCTAGCCAGGGAAAACTTTATGATAACACCCACTTGGACTTAGCAAACGTTAACTCATAAGTTGCCAAATACTTGATGGCCAATATTACCGTCACAGAGAGGTAATATTAAAAATAACAAACAAACATGTTTTATTTCACTCTGCAACCAATGTAATATAGTATGTCCAGTTCAAAAAATTGGTGACAAGTTTATTGGGTCCTCAATTCTGGACTTGTATTTCCAGCACATCCCACACAGGAATTTATTGAGATTTTTGGGAATTTGGAGGATGAGTCATCACCTTGATGTCAGTCATGTTCCTCAAAACATTCCTTAATAACTTTGTAGTACATTTGCTTGTACCTACACACGTAAGCGTTAAAAACTTAGAAATTCCCGCAGCGCATATCGTTAACGTATCCTGCCCGGAACGAACCCCATAGTAACCCGGTGTTTACCTTAGCTGCCAGCCACACACAAAGCCCCAGGATGTGCGCTTTACAACAGTGCACAAGAAATGCTGCAGACAGTGTTTCCTGTGCGCTCAGCTAAGGCGCACATCCTGGGCTTTGTGTGTGGCCGGCAGCTAAGGTAAACACCGGGTTACTATGGGGTTCCGTTTCCTGGCAGCGCATAGCGTTAACGTATGTGCTGCGGGGAAAATTTCTAAGTTTTAAACGCTTACGTGGTGCTAGGTTACAAGCAAATGTGACCCTAGCCTAAGTGATGCACACGTACCCACATAATGTTAGAGAAAATGTGATTCAATAGACTTGTCCTCCTTTTTCCATTGCTGCATAGTGTTAGTTTGGATGTTCACATACCCATTTTAGGTATATGTGCAGATGACAAAGTCTGTTAGTATACAAGTGCTTCTCAATAATTAAATATCATCAAAAAGATCATTTATATCAATAATTCAATACAAAAAGTGAAAGGCATATGTGGCACCCCGCAACGAGTGCGTCACAAGAGGGTATGCAGCCCAAACTGCAGATGCGATATTCTCTGACTAGGTGATGACATGGTTAAAACTCAGAGCTCCATACCCTACATGCACATCAGCATAGAGGGCCAATAAGGTCCTGGTGGGCGGAGTGTAGGTGTAGTGTGTAGTGGAGAAGTTAGTGCAGAAAGAGGAGAACTCTCTGCAAGAATGTAGGAGAAGGAGGAAGCAGAGCGTGGCCGGGAGGAACGTAGGAGAGGGGGCCTGCACAGTTCCGTGCAGCCCCTAGGCCACCACCACCACCGGTTAGGCGCCATTACCCCGGTGCCTCAACAACCGGTCTCTGGGCAACCATATGCGGGTCCAAAATACACCTGTGTCCATCTACAGCCGGATTACTGGTTCCGAAGCTGGGAGTCGTTTATCACTGCCATGCAAACAGGAGTGGAGGGACCGCTCTACAGGAGCACCCCACCACCGCCGCAAACAGAGCCGTCTTGCCAGCGGAGTACCCACCAAAAGGACCCAGACTACCCCTCACACCGGAACATACACACTGGCAGGGCAATATAAGTAGTCCCTTGTACCCGACCTTAGCACTCAAAGGCGACATCGGCAACTCACTTAGAACAAGCTTAGAATGGAGGAACACCGCGGAGCTCTGAGAAACACTGGTCATTGCTAAGTCCACCCGGTCCGTTACCCGTTAACTGTATACCATGTACTTGCCTGCTGGTTACAGTAAAATACCCGTTACAGAGACTATCAGTGTCCATGCCTTTTTCAGAACTGTCCATCTCCGCATGCTAGAAGTACTGCAGCTGCCTCACAACATCTTGTGCAGCTCCTAGCTCCGGGGACTCCCGCTCATCCTGTGGGGAGCGTCCCATCTTGCTGCATTCCATCCCCCGGAGGCCCAAGCAGCGCCGGTGAACTCACAGGAACTCTTACAGGTGGCGTCACGACAGAATTAACCCCTAAACTGTTCAGCCAACCCTATTGATTCTGGACTACCGGCCCCACGGCCACAGGCACGGTTCCGTGACAGGAGGAGAAGAAACGCCTGCCCCGTGAAGTCCCGGCTACGGTGAGTCACATATATTATATAGTCATTACAGACTGATCTATTTTAAGTGTTTATTTCTGTAAATGTTGATGATTATGACTTACATCCAATTAAAATCCAAAGGTCTTTATCTCAGAAAATTAGAATATTACATAAGACCTACTGAAAAAATTATTTTTAACTCATAAATGTTGGCCTACTGAAAAGTATGTACAAAAAATGCACATACAGTGTGTTGTGAAAGTATTTGGCCCCCTTGAACTTTTCAACCTTTTACCACATTTCAGGCTTCAAACATAAAGATATAAAATTCTAAGTTTTTTTTTAAAGAATCAACAACAGGTGGGACACAATCGTGAAGTGGAAAGAAATTTATTGGATATTTTAAAGTTTTTTGAAAAATAAAAAATTGAAAAGTGGAGAGTGCAATATTATTCGGCCCCTTTTCTTTCAGTGCAGCAAACTCACTCCAGACGTTCAGTGAGGATCTCTGAATGATCCAATGTTGTCCTAAATGACTGGTAATGATAAATAGAATCTACCTGTGTGTAATCAAGTCTCCGTATAAGTGCACCTGCTCTATGATAGTCTCAGGGTTCTGTTTCAAGTGCAGAGAGCATCATGAAGACCAAGGAACACACCAGGCAGGTCCGAGATACTGTTGGGGCAAAGTTTAAAGTCAAATTTGGATACAAAAAGATTTCCCAAGTTTTAAACATCTCAAGGAGCACTGTGCAAGTGATCACATTGAAATGGAAGGAGTATCAGACCACTGCAAATCTACCAAGGCCTGACCGTCCCTCTAAACTTTCATCTCGAACAAAGAGAAGACTGATCAGAGATGCAGCCAAAGGCCCATGATCACTCTGGATGAACTGCAGATCTACAGCTGAGGTGGAAGAGTCTGTCCATAGGACAACAATCAGTCGTACACTGCACAAATCTGGCCGTTATGGAAGAGCGGCAAGAAGAAAGCCATTTCTCAAAGATATCCATAAAAAGTCTTGTTTGAAGTTTGCCACAAGCCACCTGGGAGACATCAAACATGTGGAATAAGGTGCTCTGGTCAGATGACACCAAAATCAAACTTTTTGGCCACAATCCATACCTCATACCTTACGGACCGCACTTTCAGCGTCACCCACGCCGACACCTCTTCCTCGTCCTACCCCCTTACTGTCGGCGTCCCCCAGGGATCGGTACTTGGACCGCTACTTTTCTCCATCTACACCCTCGGCCTAGGTCAACTCATTGAGTCCCATGGCCTCCAGTAACCATCTCTACGCCGACGACACCCAGATCTACCTCTCCGGGCCCGACATCACCTCCCTTCTGTCTAAAATCCCCCAATGCCTGTCCGCCATCTCATCCTTCTTTTCTGCTCGCTTCCTCAAGTTGAACATGTACAAAACAGAGTTCATCGTCTTCCCCCCCAGCCGCCCTCCCCCTCTGTCAGACCTGTCAATCCGAGTCAACGACTGCTCTCTCTCCCCAGTCCCCCACGCAAAGTGCCTTGGGGTCACCCTCGACTCCTCCCTCTCCTTCAAGCCTCACATTCAAGCCCTTGCCACCTCCTGCCGACTCCAACTCAAGAACATCTCACGCATCCGCCCGTTTCTTAACCATGACACCACCAAAACTCTCGTCCACGCCCTCATCATCTCCCGCCTTGACTACTGCAACCTACTGCTCACCGGTCTCCCTGCCTCCTCCCTTGCACCTCTCCACTCTATCCTGAACTCAGCTGCCCGTCTAATCCACCTGTCTCCTCACTACTCCCCTAGCTCCCCTCTCCGCATGGCACTTCACTGGCTCCCCACCCCCCAAAGATGTAAATTTAAAATCCTAACCCTGACTTAAAAAGCCATCCACAACCTATTCCCCCCTTACATCTCCGACATGGTCTCCCAATACCAACCTGCACGCAACCTACGCTCCTCACAAGAACTCCTCCTCTCCTCCCCCCTCATCTCATCCTCCCACAACCGCATACAAGACTTCTCCCGCGCCTCCCCTAGACTCTGGAACTCCCTCCCCCAGCACGTCAGACACTCGCCTACCCTCAAGAGCTTCAAAAAGAACCTGAAAACTCATCTATTCCAACAAGCCTACAACCCATGATGAGACCCAGCGCCGCTCCACCAACCGCTTGGCGCTTCCCCCCCTATCGTGTCCTCCCCCACCCCCGTAGACTGTGAGCCCTCGTGGACAGGATCCTCTCCCGTCGTGTATCAGCAAGCATTGACTGCTCATATGTACTGTACCTGTCCTTGTTACCCCCACTTCTTATGTAAAGCGCCATGGAACCAATGGTGCTATATAAATAAATAATAATAATAATAATAACAATCCAAAACCATATGTTTGGCGTAAAAGCAACACAGATCATCACCCTCAAAACACCATCGACGCTGTCAAACATGGTGGTGGCAGCATCATGGTTTGGGCCTGTTTTTCTTCAGCAGGGACAGGGAAGATGGTTAAAATTGATTGGAAGATGGATGGAGCCAAATACAGGACCATTCTGTAAGAAAACCTGTTGGAGTCTGCAAAAGACCTGAGACTGGGACGGAGAATTATCTTCCAACAAGACAATGATCCCAAACATAAAGCAAAATCTACAATGGAATGGTTCAAAAATAAACGTATCCAGGTGTTAGAATGGCCAAGTCACAGTCCAGACCTGAATCTAATGGAGAATCTGTGGAAAGAGCTGAAAACCGCTGTTCACAAACGCCTCCATCCAACCTCACTGAGCTCCAGCTGTTTTGCAAAGAAGAATGGGCAAGAATTTCAGTCTCTCGATGTGCAAAACTGATAGAGACATACCCCAAGTGACCTGCAGCTGTAATCGCAGCAAAAGGTGGCACTACAAAGTATTAACTCAAGGGGGCCGAATAATATTGCACGCCCCACTTTTCAGCTTTTTATTTGTTAAAAAAGTTTAAAATTTTCAATACATTTCGTTCCACTTCACGATTGTGTCCCACTTGTTGATTCTTCAAAAAAAAAAAATTTAATTTCTATCTTTATGTTTGAAGCCTGAAATGTGGCAAAAGGTTGAAAAGTTCAAGGGGCCAAATACTTTCACAATGTACTGTATTTACCGTATATACTCGCGTATAAGCCGAGTTTTTCAGCCCAAAAATTGGGCTGAAAAGTGCCCCCCTCGGCTTATACGCGAGTCAATACGGCCCCCTCAAAGTTTGGCGCCCCCACCTCCCTTTCTGGGCCCCCCCCCGCATGCAGCGCATATACATTACCGGTCTAGCAGCTGTCACCCTCCGATGGCGGATCAGGGCTCCCGACTCCGGGCTCCATCTTCCTCGCTGTCTTCCTGCTTGTCAGGTGACCGGCCGGCGTCGCGATGACGTCATCGCGATGCGCGATGAGCCCCGGTCACAAAGCAGGAAGACAGCGAGGAAGATGGAGCCCGGAGCCGGGAGCCGCGATCCGCCATCGGAGGGTGACAGCTGCTAGACCGGTAATGTATATGCGCAGCGCTGCATGCGGGGGGGCCCAGAAAGGGAGGTGGGGGCGCCAAATTATGAGGGCGGGCCCTGCTGGGGCCATGTATACTACCACTGGGGCTATATACTACCACTGGGGCTGTATACTATTACTGGGGCTGTATGAATACTACCACTGGGGCTATATTCTACCATTGGGGCTATATACTACCACTGGGGCTGTATACTATTACTGGGGCTGTATGAATACTACCACTGGGGCTATATACTACCACTGGGGCTGTATACTACCACTGGGGCTGTATACTACCACTGGGGCTGTATGTATACTACCACTGGGGCTATATACTACCACTGGGGCTATATACTACCACTGGGGCTGTATACTACTACTGGGGCTGTATGTATACTACCACTGGGGCTATATACTACCACTGGGGCTATATACTACTACTGGGGCTGTATACTACCACTGGGGCTGAATATACCACTGGGGCTGCTGTATACTACCACTGGGGCTGTATACTACCACTGGGGCTGTATACTACTACTGGGGCTGTATGTATACTACCACTGGGGCTATATACTACCACTGGGGCTGTATACTACCACTGGGGCTGTATACTACTACTGGGGCTGTATGTATACTACTACTGGGGCTGTATGTATACTACCACTGGGGCTATATACTACCACTGGGGCTGTATACTACCACTGGGGCTGAATATACCACTGGGGCTGCTGTATACTACCACTGGGGCTGTATACTACTACTGGGGCTGTATGTATACTACCACTGGGGCTGTATACTACCACTGGGGCTGTATACTACCACTGGGGCTGAATATACCACTGGGGCTGCTGTATACTACCACTGGGGCTGTATACTACCACTGGGGCTGTATACTACTACTGGGGCTGTATGTATACTACCACTGGGACTGTATATACCACTGGGGCTGCTGTATACTACCACTGGGGCTGTATACTACCACTGGGGCTGTATTTACCACTGGGGCTGCTGTATACTACCACTGGGGCTGAATATACCACTGGGGCTGCTGTATACTACCACTGGGGCTGTATACTACCACTGGGGCTGTATGTACTACTGGGGCTGCGTGTATACTACCACTGGGGCTGTATATACTACTGGGGCTGCGTGTATACTACCACTGGGGCTGCTGCTGTATACTACCACTAGGGCTGCTGTATATACCTCTGGGGCTGCTGTATACTACCACTGGGGCTGCTGCTGTATATACCACTGGGGAGGCTGCTGTATACCACACTGCTGGGGGCTGTATACCTGTGCTGGGGTCCACCCTCGGCTTATACACGAGTCAATAGATTTTCCCAGGTTTTGGGGCAAAAGTAGGGGGTCGGCTTATACACGGGTCGGCTTATACACGAGTATATACGGTATATACAGCTCTCAGTATGTTCTTAACAATGGTAAGGAGTACTGGGATTTGTTGTTACCAGCCATCATCAGACTAAGGACTACACAGAAACCACAGTACTGATAAGATGAAGTCTGTATCACAAATGCATTTTTATGTCCAGGTACCTTATAGACAACATCTTTCCTGATTGAAGTCTTTCTCATCCCTTTATTCTTCATGTAGTACATATGCCATGATGACATTTCATACCCACAGCTCGTCTCTGCAGACTTCCCTCTTCTTTGCATTCAGCACCACTTCCAGCATGATAATTCATTCTAATGGATATTAAATAACAGGATATTTTTTGTTTACACTGGATTATATTCTAATATTATAGAATAAGTTACCCTCTACAACTGTATCCTCACCT
Source organism: Allobates femoralis (assembly GCA_033576535.1). Taxonomy (NCBI): domain Eukaryota; kingdom Metazoa; phylum Chordata; class Amphibia; order Anura; family Aromobatidae; genus Allobates; species Allobates femoralis. Next base: position 96,961,373 of record JARQOC010000004.1, on the reverse strand, counting down.
GTCCCTTGTAGACTGTGAGCCCTTGTGGGCAGGGTCCTCTACCCTCACCTACTGAATCCTCACCCATCCCTTATAGACTGAGTAATTGCGGGCAGGGTCCTCTCCCCTCTCCTAGTGTAATCTCACCCAAACCTTGTAGACTGTGAGCCATCGTGAGCAGGGTCCTCTTTTATAACCTACAGTATCGTCCCCCATCCCTTGTAGACTGTGAGCCCTCATGGGCAGGGTCCTCTCTCTTCTCGCCCACTGTATCCTCACCCATCCCTTGTAGAACGTGAACCCTCAAGGGCAGGGCCCTCTCTCTCCTCACCTACTGTATCCTCCTCCATCCTTTGTAGACTGTGAGCCCTCGCAGGCAAGGTACTCTCTCTCCTCACCTACTGTATCCTCACCCATTCCTTGTATACTGTGAGCCCTCGTGGACAGGGCCCTCTTCCCTCACCTATTGTATCCTCACCCTTCCCTTGTAGACCAAGTCCTTGCGGGCAGGCGACTCTCCCCTATGCTAGTGTATCCTCACCCAAACATTTTAGACTGTGTGCCCTCGTGGGCAGGGTCCTATTTTCGAACTTACTTTATCCTCCCCCATCACTTGTAGACTGTGAGCCCTTGCGGACAGGGTCCTCTTTCCTCACCTACTGTAGCCTCAACCAAACTTTTTAGACTGTGAGCCCTCATGGGCAGGGTCCTCTCTCCTCACCTACTGTATCGTCCCCTATACTGTGAGCCCTCACAAGCAGGCTCCTCTCTCCACATGCTGTATTCTCACCCATCTCTTGTAGACTGTGAGCCTTGTGGGCAGGTCCTCTCTCCTCACCTACACTATCCTCACCCATCCCCTGTAGACTGTGAGCCCTCGTGGGCAGGGTCCTCTCTCCTCCTGTGCCTATGTGTGCCTTCTGTCGTTGATAAATATTGTACTTGTCTATGTATGCCCTTTTCACATGTAAAGCGGCATGGAATAAATGGCGTTATAATAATAATTATAATAATAATATAAGCTATTCTATTTTTGGCTTCATGTATAAACCCTTAGTGTTAGGCCAGTTAGTGTGTGCTGTATACTGAGTGCAGCAGGTATGGCATTTACATCCTCTATTCTGCTTCTCGAACATTTCCCAGAATTGTCTGAGAGACGAGTTGCCCCAGCTACCGCGCTATTGTCCTTCTTAGATCTTATTTGATACATAGACATTCTCAATTAGCTCTTCATTGGAATTCTACTTTCAGGTCTTTGGGCGTTAAAGCCAATGTTGGGAAAAGGGGATGATAAAGAACTCTGCTGAATAGAGGCAAAAGAGAAGTAAATTGATATGGCATTAATGAAAGGACAGCAATCTTTTATATTACGCAAGTAAATGGTGACAGGGTGGTCTCAGGGGATGCCAGAAGGAGAGTGCTTGGTATTGAGATAGGAAGACACTGGGGCGTGTGAAATTGTAGGACAGGGACGTGTTTCTCCCACAATGCACAAAGCTACAGATCATTTACAAACCTACTTTTGTGCTAGTTCACAGTGTCCCCGGCCACCCCGTACCTTCCAGTCTGTCAGCACCAAGCCTTATCATAAGCAGACAGGTCCCACGTCTCTGATCTGCCATATTATATGTCTATAGGAAAAAGTTCCTGAACTTTGAACTACTCTGCTGTTTTGCATTACAGGTAGATCTTTTTTTCCCGCAATAGTCAGCTGCACACTTACCTATTAGAGTATAAGATTTCAGGGAATGAAATTAGTGAAAAAAATATTTTAAACTCCCATTTCACACTATGGGCTATGTGGACAATAAAAGATTAACAGCAGAACAGAGTATTTAAGGTGTAATTGCCCTTCAGATGACTTTGCACAATGAGCTGTCTACTCTAGTTAGTAGAAGCCCCCTAAGAATCCCCTTTGTGCACCCACGGCGGGGTGCTGCATATCCACCGTCTATTCAAATCAATAGAGGGCAGATATGCAGTACCAGACCGCGGCCACTATTACGTCAAAGGAGCTGTATTGTGCAGCTCCTCAACTAAGTAGTTCCTGCTGGCGGTGGCAATGCGAACAGCTGATCACCCTCACCAACCAGACATTGATGACCTATCCTGTTAAAGTCCTGGGCAGCCCCTTTAATAAGGACCTGTCAGTAAGTCAATGTTGCCATGTTTTATAGTATTGTTTTGTTTTTATTTTAAATCCACCATATGGCTCCATAGATAGGGTACCTTTACACGTCGCAACATTGCATGCAATTTCACTTGCAATTTGCTGGTTGCAGTGAAATCATGGACACATTGTTCTATTTTGTGCCGTGTACAAATGGAACAATGTGTCCATGATTTCACTGCAACCAGCAAATTGCAAGTGAAATTGCATGCAATGTTGCGACGTGTAACGGTACCCATACGGGCATTTTATTTACTGTTCATTTCTATGGTATTTGCCAATGGGGTTTGGCTCACAGGATTCTCTGGGGGGTGTCTTTTGACTGCTTTGCATTATTACACTGTGTGCAACAAGCACTTGGTAAAAATTGGCATTAAATAAAAAATGAATATTCAGAGGCGCAGTGGGAATAAAATAAAAGCAAAAACTGGAAACTTTTGACTTTGGGGGTAGGCCCCTTTAAAGGATTAATCCCATCCTGCTCAGACAAGAAAAGCTAAGCTGCAGAAGTGAGGTTACAAAAACCACTGATCACAGCTGCGTTATGCCGTTGGTGTAAAGCCCAAGTTGAGGAAACACAGTAGCTTTCTTTATTACGCTGCTTCTTTAACTTCTATTAAAGGTGTTTGTGGAGATAGGAGGGTCCAGGGTGCTCTCATCCTCTGGCCTGGCTGTATTTAGAAAGACTGCATGAATCGGGGCTCATCCTATTGAATGCCCATACTCTTCCATAAGGGCAGAACACTACTCAGACAACAGAGGGTGAGGTTATAACACTCAGGTAAGAATTTATTGGGTCCCCAACAGTCAACAGCATATAATACATTCCCAACAATGACACAAGATGGTGCGAGTGACAGATTCTCATCCTTCCACTGACTCACCAGTGATTAGAACCTCCACGACTTTAGGACATCCAGGGCCAACTTTCCCAGCCAGTAGCACCACAATTTTGGCAAGCACCCTCTGAGAAAACTGAGGAAATCTTAGGAAGCTGACCGAGCACAGCAAGGTATGTGTCCAGATAACCGGATTGTCCCAACCTGGGTTCTCCAAATGCATTTGTGGTCTCAGTGTTGGACAGTGGAGCAGTTCTATAATCCACAACCAGCTAGAACCGTGGCCCCTAGGCTGAAGTCCTGTAGAATCCCCGTTGATAGGAGCAAGAAACCTCTTATATCTCTCAGCTCCCATTTCAGGGCATTACGTCCCAAAGGATTGGGAATAGATAATCAGATCCATTCCCTCATTGTTTGCTAGTTCAATTGTCCTCCTGATGACGCAGACTAGTACATGGCAGGGGGCTCATGCAATCCACAATCAGCAGTAACTCCGTAAGGTAGCATTCAAAAATGCCACAGAACACTCCCAAATGAAACAATGACCCATGTCCCTTGACTCACCCAAAACAAAGAAACAATATGTCTGGCATAATTAAGAATAGTTTACACCCACACAAGTGGCCAGATATCCTTTATTGATACTTAGTTGTCACAGGGTTATCTGGGAGTATTTTATTACTTAGTGCTTAGTTAGTTAACAGCAGGTAGTTACTAACTAACTGCCTTTTCTACTTGGCACCAGCCCAGAGGGGTCACACACTGCCTCTGTTGGTGATTCAGCTGCTTCACATCAACTGAGCAGGTTTTCTTTTTCCAGACTACTCTGTAAATGAGGCTTGACCGTTGACATAATACTGATTGACAACGGCTCTTCACACTTATGCAGTGGGTAGCCGGCTGTTAATCAGTAGGATGCTGGAAGTCATGCCCGATGAACAGAGCACAGCAGAAGAGAAGCTGCTGCTCTGTTGACGTGACGTTCCCAAAAGCTGCAGAATCACTGGCAGAGATCAGGCTCTGCAGGGAGGTAGTTAGGAGTTACATGCCTATTAGTTCTTGGGCAGATTGTAAAAAAAAATGTGTTCTGGAAACCCCTTTATTTTCTATGCAAGTTATGTGGAACTGCTTAGCTGTCTTCATAACATTGATTCTAGTAGCTGCAATCTAGAAGCTGTAACTCCCGTGTATCGGCCATAATGGGCAGACATAGGAAGATCTCTTTATAACTTTAAACAGTTACTCATTAACATACTTACGTGGAAATATTACTTAATTGATTAAAACTTTGTGGAAATGCAAAACGGTTGATAGTCATGAGACCAATGTGGCTGAACTGAGCAGTAATGTATGGTAATAACTGGACACTTTTTAACACTATTTGGGAACTTCACTATACTACCTAGCCAATTTAAAGGGTTGTCTGAGACTTTTTTTGTGACTGGTCCAGTTGATGGAACTGAGGCGGTCGTCAGGGTAGGGGGTACTTGGTTACCGGGATAGGCGGTTGCTTCGATGGGTGAATCACTGCTGGTCGGTTCCCGGTTCCATGCCGTGGACTCTCACTGGTGGGGAATGGGGGGTGATGATGATGATGGAGGGGGGGAGGAATGGTATCGTGACACTGGGATAGACCACTGGTTGCCTCAGCTCCGGTATGCCGGTGTCGACACTGGACTTCCCCAGCTAGCTCCAACCAGGCCTGGTTCGTCCCTCCCAGTTCCTGGGTCACCCCTTTCTAAGAGACCCCCTCCTGTCAGGACTTTTGTCAGGCACATCCTCTCTGGCTGCCTTCCCGGCACTGTCTGACCAAAATTAGCTCAACTGTCACTCAAGTCTCCCGCTCTACTCTAAGCTCCACCCCCTGGACCTACAGAATATACGGTCCCTGTTCTAAGGGGGGCTAGTGTATGGGTGCTTAGGACAGACTCTATAAAGAAACCTCAAATCCATAGCTCTTTAGGCACTACACCTTCAGTTTGGGGTACAGTACCTCCCTGTGGCGCCTAGCCATAGGGGCCCCACAATTCTACAGTATCCTGTGGTTTCAAGTCGACAGAGCGGTTCCTTCGCTTCTGCTCTGTCATCTGCCAATCACTGCTAATATCATGCTGATTTGTAGAAACTGATTGACTCTCCGCAGCCTAATTCAGCACAAGCATGCTGAGTTAGGGTGATTTACAACAAATATAGGACTATTTACTGTACTTGAATGTGTATTCAATTTTTCCTCTGTACAGGTACATTGTGCTGGTGCTGGAACATAGAGCACAAGGTGCTTGTAGAGAAGAAGGATACACATTCAAGTACAGAAAATTCTCCTCTACCTCACAGTACAAGCACATTGTGCTGATGCTGTAACACAGAGCTACATCTCTATATACTAGTGCATTTCTATGTACCTGTATTCAAGGGGTGAAATGAAAGTGAGAATTTATGTTTCTTTCTATAAAATTATGCAAAATAATGAAAAACAATTACAATAATATTATTAATGCACTTTAAAAAAATAAAATAAACATCACAAGTCAACAAATAACATACGGTATTGCTGTAATTGTACTATAAATGCTGCATTTTTTCTTTTACTTTGTATCTACACATTCTCTGTAGGTCTCTGCATCACACTATGTAATGTCAATCTTCTCTGATTTTGAATTTTTTTGCTGCATTTTTAAAATATTTCTTCCCATTATTTCATGTGCTTTTGGTGAAGATTTGAAGCAACATTTTTATTTATTTATTTTTTTAAGCAGAGAACAGCTGACTCACCGTGGCCGGGACTCCGGTTTAGACAGGCGATGCTTCCTTCCTCCTTGTCACGGGTGGACCGCGCCTGCCGGTTGCGGGGCCCGGTGTAGTGCAGATCAAAATTGTTGAAGACGTCTTGGTGGAACAGATTAAAGGGGTTTTTAATTTATTCGTGACGCCACCTATGAGTAGTTTCGGTAAGGACTACCGACGCTGCGGAGCCCCCGGGGGATGGACAGCAGCAAGATGTTACGCTCCCCACAGGCTGAGCGGTGATCCCCGGAGGCTGGAGCTGCTCAAGATGTTGTGCGGCAGCTGCGCTTACCTTGTAGTGCGGACGGACAGTTCATAAGGAAGCACGGACACAGAAAGTCTCTGCAACGGGTCTTTACTGTAACCAGCAGGCAATACATGGCATACAGTGGTTGGGTAGTAGACCAGGTGGACTCAGCAGTGATGGTGTCCTTAGAAATCCGCAGTGTTCCTCCATTCTAACTAATTGATTGCCAGTGTCGCCCAGGAATACCAGGTCGGGTACGGGGAGGCTGCTTCAATGCCCTATCCATGATGTACGTTCTGGATGTCTTGGGGAGCCTTGGATCCCTCAGTGGGTACACCGCTGGTTAGACGACTGGAAGTTGGCTGGTGGTGGGGTGCTCCTGTGAAGCTGCTCCTCCACACTTCTGGTTCGCGTAGCAGAGGTGAACTGCTGCCAGCTTCGGTACCAGTGAACCGGCTGTGAGTTGTGGGCACGGGAGTCTTTTGGGAACCCGTGTGAATAATGCCCAATCCCGGTAGTTAAGGCCTCAGGTGCTGACACCCGACCGGTGACGGCCCAGGGGCCCGCACGGGGTGCGGAGCCCCCGCTCCTCTCCAAGTTCTGTGTTCTACGCTCTGCTCTAGATTCCAGACTCCTTCTGTTCTGTCTAGACTATTGTGTGTTCTACTACACTTCCCTAACACTCCACCCACCAGGACCTAGGATTGGCCCTCTGTTCTAGGTGATGCATGCAGGGTTGGATTTCCAAATTAACCAGATCATTGCTGAGTCAGAGAATATTGCGGCTGCATTTATGGCTGCAATACCCTCTTGTGACGCCCTCGTTGCGGGGCGCCACACAGCTTTGATTTCAGAAAAATATGCAGCATTGACACTACGTTAGAACACAGCCTTACCCACATGTTTGGCAAATCAGCAAAAATATACAGCTTATGAAGCAAAAAAAGCAATACATCATATAGTGAAGGTTACATAAAAATGAAAAAGTTATGACTGCTACAACTATGAATGACTGAACAGAAAATAAATCCATAGGTCCGGATACAGAGGGATAGTCCTATATACGCGTCTACGTTCTGCTGTCCCACGTGTCTGCAGTCTCTCATCGACACCACCCCTCTGATATCTCCTTCTGCCAGGGTAGACAGATGTGATAAATATGTGTGGCTAATGGCACAGTTGCGGGTGTGGTAAGGGGCGCAAACACAAATTTATCACCGTAATGTGCAAATCTGGCTTCACCCAATAAAGATTTTACAGATTTTACCCATAAAATTGAGAATGAAAGATCAGTCCAGATGAGAAAGAAGCAGATTTCTTCGATAAGATATACTACTAAGTTACTTATTTTAATATGTACTGTTCATTTATTAAATAAAAGTGATGGTTAGTCTTTAAATTTGTAAGGGTACTCCATGGGGAGAGTGGTGTAATTTGTGATGGGCAAATCGGTCGAGGACTGTACTGTTCAGGACTAGGGTTGGGCTGTTAAAGCAAGCAAACAGTTAGTAAACAAAATATATTTACTGGGTCTGCTTTCTCCCTTCCAGCTATCCCACGGTGCTGCGTCACTTCCGGGCCGCTTATTATTGTGGCACCCCAGAGTCCAGTTGCCACGATGTCCTTGCCTCCCTTGGGGGGGTAAGGTCCTGCTTGGAAGCAAAGTAGGGTATCCACACAAGGTAACCCACAGCAGAGAACACTTTCCTGGCTCCAAACCAGAAGGGGGAGCTCTAACCTGGGTTCAGGGAAGTCTTCCCTATAAATTCTGGCTGGAGGTGGGGTTAGTCAGTGCAGTTCCTGGGAGGAATTTGAAGAGGACCTGTGGACTTGAGCAGTGCTAAGCTTGTCCCAGGTTGAGCTGAGTAAGGAACAGCCAGTGTGAGGTGCCCATGAGCAAGGGTCTGAGGAGAGGAGTAGGTCTGGGGAGAGTAGCCTGTCACTGGTTCACTCCAGAGCAGTGTGCCAGAACTGGACACCGGGGTCCGAGGTTGCAAGAGTGCTCTAGGCCCAGCAGCCAAAACCGGAGGCTGGGAGATTCCAAATCTTTTGGCTAACACAGCAGTGTAGAAGAGCCCAGGGACAGTGGTCAGAGGAGAGGCACCCGAAAGGGCTTAAGCTGCCTGCCATACGAGTGAAGGTCTGACTTGCAGGAACAGAGGGTTGCAGCTTAGCTACAGGCAGCTAGGACCAGCAGGCAGAGGCGCAGCACGGAGGCCTCAGAACCAGCTGTGTGAGGAGAACCCTAACTTGCTTCCAGGCTACCCAGATTCCTAACATCGACTGTGGACTGTACCCTGACGTTTGCTACTACAGTAAGGGTAAAGAAAACAAGCCCTGCGTGTCTGTCAGTTATTCAGCACCCTGAATTCTGCATCCCAACGGCCTACCATCGCCATAAACTGTTACGGTCGCCCTGGGGAACTGCTCCACCTGTGAGGAGCGATAATACCTCAGTTCTCCGTCTATCATCCCCGGAGGTTCCACAGTGCAGCGCCGGCCAAATAGCTGGATACCACAGGTGGCCTCACGACATCTATCCCTAAATCCTATTCCCCAGGGCTCCCCTTTTTGAAAGCCGATCCCCAGGGTCACGGAAGCCGGGTCTTGACCCCTGTGACTCCCCCGGACGCGCTCCAAAGCCCGATTCTGAGTACCCCACGACCCTGGGGCGAAACATTATCTTCTGGGAATATTTTCTTTACTGGCTCCAACAGCCAATCACATACACCAGGAAGATAATGAGTAGGAAGGGAGAACCGGTAAGTATATTATGTTTATTAACTGTTTGCTTGCTTTAAAAGTCCAAACCTGGACCCAAACACTACAAACCACGACCAATTCGCCCATCACTAATTGTAATCTTAAGCAAATCCCACTGTGTAATGGCCTCATGCATACAATGATCATTCAATTTCAAGCTTGCCTTACCACTGACTATCCCCTTTAAATGAACCATCACTATGTCTATATCATAAGAGAGAAGATATATGGTGGTTGTGAGGGTACATGACCTTATGAGGGCGGCATGTTGGCTCAGTGGTTAGCACTACATGGTGGCTCAGTGGTCAGGCCTTGCAGCTCTAGGGTCCTGGGTTCAAATTTCACCAAGGATTATATCTGCAAAGAGTTTGTATGTTCTCCCATGTTTGCGTGGGTTTCCTCCAGTTTCTTCCCACACTCCAAAGACATATACAGATAGAGAGTTTAGATTGTGAGCCCCAATACGAGGACAGTGTTGCTGCTGTAGGTAAAGTATATTATTACTTCTAGTCTTAGGTTGATTGCCTTACCATACCCTAATAATTTAATGGTGCATTATTATTCTGCCTTCACAGATACCCTGCTGGTGTTAGGTGCTTGGGCTATAATTCCTCCTGATGCCTGTATGGACCGTTTACTGACATGCATGTAGAGGTGTCGTTAGATTACTTGAAACTCAGCTGCAAAGATATGTAAGAAGTCTTCAGAAGATGCAATTTATTTTTTCTTCAGAAATCTTGAGTTATACCCATTATAGCAAAAAAGGATAATTCTTATCAGAGCTATATAAAAGATGATGAGACTAAAATAGCTAAAATGGCTAAATACATGGAGAAGAGGGGAGGAGCCACTGACATCAGAGAAGCTACAGGGAGGGGGAGGAGCCAAAATACAAACAAGCCAAACCCGTTCCATAGTAACACAATGAAAACAATACAACACTGTACAGATCCCAAGTCGTGGGACAATGATTAGTAATTCTAAAATTCTTTACAGGTTTTGGTTACATCCACCACTACCCAGAGGTAAAATGATAAAGACTTGATTTATCTAAAATAGTTACCATAGTTTTTTTTTAACGTGAAATAAACAGATATAACATTGAAAAATCAGGGGCGGACCTACCGTGGTGCAGCTGGTTCAGCTGCACCAGGGCCCCGACTGGCTAGGGGCCCCTCAGGCCTGCAGGGGGGTCCCCAGCCGACCCCCATGACCCTGTGCCCCGTGTCAGAGGAGAGGGGGTTAACCGAGGGAAGCTTCCTGCTTCCCTTCGCTGATCCCGCCCCTCCTCTCCTCTGTCGCCTCGGCTCCCAGGACAGTGCGGCCCGACGCAGGTAGGAGCCGCAGGACCCATAGCGATACCCTCCCCCCCCCTGCTCCTCACCATGAGTTGCTGCACCAGGGCCCTCTGGGCACAAGGTCCGCCACTGAGTAAAACAGTTTTACTAGTGCCACAATGAATATTACAAATTATATGCAGCCCCTTGGACAGACATTTTGGTTCTTCAGCTATCTCCTGGCATTATCACTTAGTTTTTTACACATTGTTGAACAGTAGTATTGAAGGAAATAATGCATTTCAACAGACTAAGGAACAGCAGGCTTAGGTGACATGCTCCTTATAGCGACCATCCTAGTCATCACCCACAGACAGATGCAGTAAATGCAGAATTCATTTTCCTAAAGACCATTTGTTATGTAATGTCTGTTATATAAGGTGTAATATATTAATGGACCTGTAAAATGTGGATGTATTACAGGTGCTCGAAGTCAATACATTGACATTACTAATGTATGTATCAACATGAAATTGGACAGAGCCCCACCTCCCTTCATCCATAAAACCTGTCAGTGCATCAGAGATCAAAGCCATGTCACACCTGGGCTGTATCACGTTCTTTCCTCCTGGCGTAGTCGCCATTGTTATCTGCTCCCTTTTATCAGTTCACAATAACAGAAAACTTTGTTCTACAAGGAAATGAGTCAATGATCTGAAAACCGCCTTACCGAGTGGAAGCTGCTCCTGTGTACTTACCTGACTTCTTACCAGTCTGGCAGAGAGACCGCAGATCAGGATCTCAGCTATCAGGGCACAGTACTAACTACTGAGTCATCATAGTCCTAGAGTTCTTGATAAGGCTTTTGGAAGACTGACTTATGCTGGGTTTACATGTTGCGCCCCTGTGACCAGGGTGGCCACAGGTAAGAACTGCAGCCAGGTAGGTGGAGACAGGTTTTGCACAAACCACCTTCATACATACACCCACCGATACAAGGAAAATGGCAGCGTTGACAGAGGACTACTGGCAGGAAGGAATCCCCTGACGTACACGATAGTTACACGGGTAGGAATCAGCCCGGTGATCCCCTGCAACATAGGGACACCCAAGGCTAGGCTGGGGCCAGAGAGTCGGCTCTGAGGTGGCCGTAGCTACATGCCGGATCGCAGATACACCGACAGGGAGCTCAGATTCCAAATCTGACCTCCTAACACACGGGCTGGAGGGACAGCAACATATAGGACCCAAGCTTGCCACCCACACATCGCGGGAAGCCAAACAAGGGACCGAGTTGCCACCATACAACCCACAGGAGAGAATGTTCGATTTTGGTTTCATCTGACCAGAGCACCTTATTCCACATGTTTGGTGGTCTCCCAGGTGGCTTGTGGCAAACTTCAAATGAGACTTTTTATGGATATTTTTGAGAAATGGCTTTCTTCTTGCCACTCTCCCATAAAGGCCAGATTTGTGCAGTGTACGACTGATTGTTGTCCTATGGACAGACTCTCCCACCTCAGCTGTAGATCTCTGCAGTTCATCCAGAGGCATCATGGGCCTTTTGGCTGTGTTAGGTCCCCTGGCACCTCTCCCCAGCTCACCTCTCCTGGGTCAGCATCCCCTGCACTTCTCCCGACCGGGTATCCGCCGTCCAGGCGTACTGTGTCTCGAGTCGTCGCAGGGTCCCCTTCCTGTCTGCTGACCGCCCAGCTCACGCACCAGGGGTCAGGTTTCATGAGTGTCATGAGCGGTGCACTAGGCCGGCCGCGCCCTTCCCCTGTGACTCTTGGGGCCGGCCCGGCCCAACCTGACACTCCCCTTGACCAATAGCTACCGTCCTCTGGTATATCAGGCCACCTCCACTAATGGGAGGTGCCTGATTATTAAGTTAGTTTGCTTCTGCCTTGCTGAGTGTTGGTCAGGCCTTTCTTGTACTCTCCTCCAGTAGAGCCATGCCTGCTCTCCCAGCCTCGGGCTCTGTACCTGTGTTTCCTATCTTGCTATACCGTAGTATAGGCTAAACCTACGAGCCGCCCCCCTGGTACTAGCAGCTGTGGTATTTAGACCCTGTGGGCTTGCCTCTGACAATCCCTGTATAGGGGTTGGTTAAAGGTTGAGTACCACGGCCCAGTGGGTCCACTCCAGGGCACCTTTCCCCGGAAGCGTGACAGGCTGCATCTCTGATCAGTCTTCTCCTTGTTTGAGATTAAAGTTTAGAGGGATGGACGGATCTTGGTAGATTTGCAGTGGTCTGATACTACTTCCATTTCAATATGATCGCTTGCACAGTGCTCCTTGAGATGTTTGAAATTGGGAAATTTTTGTATCTAAATCCGGTTTTAAACTTTGCCACAACAGTATCTCGGACCTGCCTGGTGTGTTCCTTGGTCTTCATGATGCTCTCTGCACTTGAATATGCATTTATATGGAGACTTGATTATGTGGCGCCCCGCCAAGCAGGCGTCACAGATAGGTACTGCACCTGTAAAGGAGGTGCAGATACTCCAGTTGCAGGTGGATCATAGGATAATGGGTGGAACCCAGTAACCAGCACCCCACACTAGGTCACACGGTGGGAGGTTATCCGGGAGGGAATAAAACCACCTCTAGGGGGAACAAGGAAGGCAGTCAGACGGTTAGTCTGGATGACACAGGCTTGCTGCAAGGTGTTTGCCTCCAGGTCTTGGACCAGGGAGCTGAGGAGTGAAAGGAAGCAGAAGGGTCTCTTGGCTGAGGGACCAGGAGTTAAAGAAAGATCCCAGGAGCAGACAGCCAGAAGGGAGTAGGAAGAACTTGAGGAGGTTCAGCCCCGAAAGCTTACCGGGCACCGGAACCCACACCTGTGAGATAATTTAGGACCACAGAAAATCCGGAGATCCTGGAGTCTACACTTCTCCCTGGCACCTGAGTGACTGAAAGAGGGTACCAGGCACCGCATGATGGCTCAGCGGTCATCCAGCAGAGGGTTATCCGACGGGAGCAAAGGAGAGAGACAGAAAGAGGTCAGGTTGGCTTTAAGGAACCAGACTTCACCACCACTGGGAAGCAGGAAATAAACAGACGAGGGTTGAGCACAGCGGCACACACCAAGGGTCCACCATACCACCTAAGATCTGCCTGCAGCCACCTGTTCAGCTACCTGTTCTCACACCATCAGGAATACTGCACTGTAACTTTTGTATGAAACTAATACAATTGCCAGTAAAGTACCCGGAGGAACAGTGACTTTGGACTCAGTTTGCTTTCTTCCCATGAACTTGTTTCCTTACAGGAACGCTGCCCCGGAGGTCCCAGTCCTACCTGTGGAGACTACATCATCCTAGCTGTGATACCATCTACCTCCGGTGGGCTGTGGCGGCACTGATGCAAATCACCAGAAACTACAGGTGGCGTCACGACAACAAACTGTATATAATCCTCTGTACATAAAACCCCTTTTTTGGAAGATAGGCTCAGGACACGGGGTCAGGCGCGGCCACCACTCCCCGTGACAACCGGAGCATTAACCCTTGCCACCTGACACACCCGTGTACCCCAAAGCTTGGGCGCAACAATTACACACAGGTGGATTGTATTTATCATTACCAGTCATTTAGGACAACATTGGATCATTCAGAGATCCTCACTGAAAGTCTGGAGTGAGTTTGCTGCACTGAAAGTCAAGGGGCCGAATAATATTGCACGCCCCACTTGTCAGTTTATTTGTTAAAAAAGTTTAAAATATGCAATAAATTTTGTTCCACTTCACGATTGTGTCCCACTTCTTGATTCATCACAAAAAAATTAGAATTTATTTCTTTATGTTTGAAGCCTGAAATGTCTCAAGAGGTTGAAAAGTTCAAGGGGCCAAATACTTTCACAACGCACTGTATATAATATTAAAAAAAAACTTTTTATGTTTTCAAATCTTAATAAATGGGAAATAACAATTCATATTAAAATCCTTTTAACTGTCTTTTTTTGTGTCCTAAATGACACTGTATGTAGCCCTTTCACATTTCATTACAGAGGACACTGCACCCACTCCCTTCTTTGTTGACATGGGATCCTGCTGACCACAGAGATTATGGTGTGATCACAGGTCCCCGGACCTCTGCATCCCGTCCTGTCATTCAAACCACTTTGATCATCTGGAATGAAAGGTAAAATGTTTGGTCTAGAGTGGGGAAGATATAAATTTGGTAACTGCAGTAATCATAGAGACAAACCCATTACATTTAACTTATTATTTATATGGGATATCGAACAAAATATAGAATATCAAAAACACAATGGTAATGAGTTACTTATTTTTAATTCCCCCATTAATAGACAATAAAAGGTTATAGATTATATATACCCTAAAGTGGTACCAATAAAAAATACACTTCATTCCAGCAAACTACTTATTTTCATATGGTAACAGCAATGTTATTTGATGGTTCTTGGATTCTGACGATGCTTCATCCTAAAAATCCCAGATTGGCCAATATAAAATTAATAAAGGGTTATATAGCAGTACACCCTAGATAAACTGATCAGAAGAGGAGTGGACACAGATAGGAGAGTCCCCTGTGCTGCAAGAACACTATATGGCGCCTTTGCCATCCACAGACCATCTCTGTGTTGAGGGGTCGGCCATAAGAGACTTCAACAGTTGCGGTCAAAGCAGGACCTCGGCTGCGGAGTAGCCCTGGTTTTGCAGCTTGCGCCCCGGCCAGCTCCCCAATGCAATAGCTAAGTTCACAATTGCCCTTGTTGAGACGTAAGGCAAACAATGGTTCAGTGGTGCTTGAAAACAGTTCTTTAACTTAAATGCAGGCATATAGCTTAAACGTTACTTTCTTAGGAGTGTTTGCAATGACTGACTTTGATCCAGACTGTTCTCGCCATTCCGATCCCTCTAGGCCAGGGGTGGGCAACTCCAGTCCTCAAGGGCCTCAAACAGTTCATATTTTCAGGATTTCCTTAGCATTTGACAGTTGGAATCATCTCCTGTGCAGAAAGTTAAATTACCAACTGTCAAATACTAAGGAAATCTTGAAAATCTGCAGTGGGTGCAGCCCTCAAGGACTGGAGTTGCCCACCCCTGCTCTAGGCTCTCGCCCACTCCATTCAGCATCATGGTATCCTGCTGCAAATTCACTTAGTCTCTACTGGCGCCAGCCCTACTCTTTCCATAGGGGCCACATTTTAGACAAAAGTTATTTTACTGCCAACACCATGTCGACTCATTCGGCCAAGTCTATGCTGAAGTTTGCCAAACATGTATCAGAGGGATCAGTTGCTTCCCGAGAAGGGTTGTTTATCAAAGCAGGATGGGAGACTCTGGCTTTTTTCTTAGTCCCACTTTCCCGTTACCACACTCGATTCCTGGGGTGACCGGAGTGACGCTCCTGCTGTTCCTTTTCTCTTCTACTAGGGGACTTTCCTCTAAACTCTACACTGCAGACCCTTTTTATAGACAAGGCCCCACCCCTAAGGAGTATCAAGAATTATTAACATCTTTCATAAATGAAGAGGACATGGGAGCAGTCTTTACCTTAACCACCAAGTGGCTACATGTGCATAATTAAATATACAACTTTAGACACAGACATAAAGACAATATACCCTCCGGGACAGAAGGAGGGACAAGCCCTAGACCCCCTTACATCTGGATGAGAAGATTCAAGTTCTTTTCCTCCCTTCCCTCCTAGTTTTTTTATTATGGAAAGATTAGATGGATCTAGAGAGAGGTTCTCTCTGTGTATTACATCCGTGTGGTGTGCCGGCTTTGTGAGCTTTGATTATGGAAAGATCCTGTTCGGTAAGAAGACAAATGACTGCTTAGCACATAAGAGAATTACAGTGCTGCATCCTAAAACTGCGGCTTTAAGAAATCAAGATGCTTTTCAGGATTTTGCTAAGACACTTGACAAACTGAATATCCTCTTACTGAGCCGCCATCTGTTTGGAGCTTCTGGGAGCTAGGACTATGTCAAGTAGTGCACTCCGAGAAGCCATGTGTATATTAATTATACTGCATTTTTACCTCTTTATATAGCAAAAAGAGCAATAAATATACGTAAATTTTACAGATAATAGAACTGCTGATGTAAGCCACACAATATATAAGGAAATGTTCCTGGAGGTTGTCAGACCTGGAGATGGGTGAGATTAGTTAATGATTGGGGACAGACATTTTTACTGACTTTCTGACAGTCATTGCACTATAGTTCTTGTTGAGAACATTGGAGCGTTTTTAGCTGCACAGATTGATTAATCTTTAGGACTGATGTCAATAACAGCGACTTTAAAAGTTGGGGGGCTTTGTGGGGGCATTATTCTGTTTGAGGAGCTTTGTGGGGACATGATATTGTGATGAAAACATTTGGGGTTGAATAGCAGGAGCAGTAGGTTTACTAAACTTAATAAATAACAGTAAATTATATGGTTTTGATCCACTGCTACCGATGAGAATACAGTAATGGCCACTTTACACGCGGCAACAGGAAGATAGAAACGGGCAGGTGTCGGAGACAATTGTACCTTTTACCTTCAAAACACCTTGCAGATACCTGAATTACATGCTGCCACTTCAAGGTGTTTTGAAGGTAAAAGGTACAATTGTCTCCGACACCTGCCGGTTTCTATCTTCCTGTTGCCGCGTGTAAAGTGGCCATAAAGTTACAAAAAAACTTTTTATCATAAAGTGGCCATAAGATATATCGTAACATGTATGAACAGCAGAAATGAGTCAACAGGCTCAATATTTAGACTATGTTCACACAGGGCATTTTCCTGTAGTTTTGGTGCGTTATTTTGGTGCATTTTTACCTAGATTTTATGCAAATCTATGCTAATCAAAACTTGTGTTTTTCATTCTTATCAAAACCTATGTGATTCAGGAAAAGTTGTTCACACACATTGGTTTTATTTCCTGCCAGAAACTGAAAAGCCACGTGGTTGTTGCTGCATTTTTGACAGAATAAGCATGTCAATTCTTTGCTGTGTTTTTGCCTCAGTTTTGTAAGGTTACAGATCGCAAATAAATGAAGTGCAAAAATGCAGCATAAATGCAACAAAAATGCAACAAAAAACACAGGTTTTATACCGGCAAGAAATTTTTAATTTTAAAACATCAGGTTTTGCTGCAGAAATAATGCAGCTAAAATGCCCTGTCTGAACATAGCCTAAGTGATACAAATTACAAAACAATAATAAGCAGAATTATGTTTGGCTGGTTAGTTCTGCCTATCATAACCAGGGCCATGACAACACCCCGGCCTGGTACAAAACAATGGGTCCATAATGGGCACTGTCACTCCAGTGGGTCAGGTAACAGGCACTGATGACCACTTCTGGTAGAATTGAAACCTTTTTTACCAAAAAATATCAGCAAAAGTAAAAGAAAAAGTGGTGTACTTTAGGAGTGTGACTTAACAGAGAGAGGCAATTCAAAGTTAGATATAGAATAATTTATTAGCCAAGAAAAGAAAAAAATAGCCGCACTCACCAAGGCAGGGTTTTTCAGTCTTTATTCTCCTTATCAATCGTGGCAGTACACCGAATAGCAGGAGGGGGAGCGGGAGGTGGACGACGTTCACCGTTTCGCGGCATTCTCCGCTTCTAGGTCTTACTAATTATTATTTGAGTACTATTTACACAATACAAGGGAAAAAATGATATCCATCCTTAATGTACTATATTTTAAATTTCAAAGCCAATGATAGTGATGGAAACTAATATAGCTTACCTATAATTGGGGCTCTTTTTTTCAATTGAGGTGTCCAGCATTAGACTGACTCCATAATGGAAGCTAAACATACTCCAATAAATAGATAAAGGGATAAGTGTGATTGTGGCTAGGGTCACATTTACGTTTTGACCCTAGCCTACCGAATTGCGCTGTAAACTTAGTACTTTTCCCAGCACCTCATAGCGTTACTGCTTTGTGGTGCTGGATAATGCTGCCCCTAGTTACCCGATATTTACCTTCCCAACCAGTTACACAGGAAGCTGCTGGGAGTGCGCTTTACAGCACCGCACAGAAACGCTGTCTGCAGCGTTTCCTGTGCGGCGCTGTAAAGCGCACTCCCAGCAGCTTCTGTGTGACTGGTTGGGAAGGTAAATAAATATCAGGTAACTAGGGGCAGCGTTATCCAGCACCGAAAGCAGTAACGCTATGAGGTGCTGGGAAAAGTACTAAGTTTACAGCGCAATCCGGTAGGCTAGGGTCAAAACGTAAATGTGACCCTAGCCTGTGTCCATCATGCAACAAATACAGCTTGTACAAAACAAGTGGAGGGTCTGGCGATACATCAGTACATGAATACGACACTAGAACCTCTCTCTTTACATTAATATCACAAGAACCACAATAAGAACAGGAGTATGTCACAAAAAACACCATCAGTACATGAATGCATCACCAGAACCACCATTTGTAAATTAATAAATTAACAGAACCAACACAAGTACATGATGACTATGTCACCAGAATTATAATCAGTACATGAATATTTCACCAGAACCACTATCAATACATAAACATGCCACCAGTACCACAATCAGTACTTAAATAGGTCACTAGAACTACCATCAGTTCATGCATACATCACCAGAACCATCATCAGTACATTAATATGTCACTAAAGCCACCATAAGTACACAAATATATAACCAGAACTACCATCAGTATATGAATACATCACCTGAACCACAATCGGTTCATTAATATATCATTAGAATTAATACAATAACCAAGCTTAGTACAGCAATCAATTGTAATGACAAGTCAGCCCTATATGCTGAGAGCTGGTAGAAGGTGAGTTTTTCATGCTTCTTTCACTGGGTGTTGTTGTTGTGCATCAGCCATTGTTGCTGTAGTTTTAAAGTGCATGCGGGGCGGTAGGGCCTGGAGTCATAGGGGCTCAACCTTACAGCATGGGTGCTGTGGGGCAGCAGGTTGCCTGTTCTGCCAGTTCATAGCCGCTGTGCAATGATTCGCACATGTGCTGCACCTTTAAGGCATTTGATAGTTAGCAACCCACTAGTAGGTTTGCCTTGACGTGGCAATAGGCTTTATATATTCTGATTAGAATATTAAACTAAGAACCTCATTTCAGTTTAAATTTTTCCACAGCAGCATTAAATCATCTTATGATTTTGGATGTGCAGTCCATGTCTTTTTCTACAGCTATGATGTCCCAAATACAATAGGATGGTGTGAACCTACAACTCCCAGCATGTCCTAAACAATGATAAAATGATGCTGGAAGTTGTTGTTACCAGCCATCATCAGACTGTGGACCATACAGGAACGCAATAATGATGACATATAGTCAGTATCACAAATGATCACTAACATCCAGGTAACTTATAGGTGATAAATTCTTTGATAAGAGTCATCTTTCTTTTCATCTACATCTTGCCAAGATGCAATGATGACTTTTTACAGCCACAGGCCCCAGGTCATCTCTGTAGATTTCTGTCTCCACCAGTCTCCTGCAGCACATCCAGACACAGTGCACTTAAAAATAATCAAATCTGCTCTGTTGAGTGAGTATTATGACCTTCCTGCTGACTTCTCTTTGTTTGTAGGTTTCTAGGTGCTATTTTAGCTGTCCTTTACTCCCTCTTGGTACTGTGGTTGACCTCCTGCCAGGCTGGTAGTGCACGTTCTGTGGGTATCCGTGCCCTACTCAGTGCAGTTTGCTAATCCTATATACTGCCCCTGAAGGTTCCACTTAAGTGGCTAGTGAGCATAAAACTCACCAGCCTCCAGTTTTTTGTGCCAGGCTCCCTGAGCCTAAATAGCCTAGGGTCTGGTGCCCTACCTTGCAGCTTGTCCCTCCAGAGCAGCTTCCCAGCTGATGCCTCACTGGACCTTCTCCTTTGACTACTCAGCCTTAATACCCTAACCTCTGCCTCCAACCACAAACTGAGTCACAGCCCAACCCAGGCCTTTCAGGGCTCAGCTTCCCAGTTGGAGATCAGGCTGTGTTGGATGTTTCAGACTTCGGCAAAGGGAGCTCCGCTTCTCCTCAGACATGGTATTACACGATGTAGAAGAAATACTATTTGTGGTAGCCAATCGCAGGGGCGCCACACTGACAATATTTTTTGCTCACGCATAAACTTGAATGAGCGTGTCTCATCAGATATTTGGAAGATAATAGTGCTGCTACCATTTTTTCACATGTCCATGTAATAAAATGAGGTCAGAACCACCCTATTGAGTTACATTGGGCAGGGTGCTGTCCAGTTATTCCCTTGATTTTTGATTAGCCTGTATTACACTCTCGTGTGAATGAGTCCTAATTCTCAGGAGACCTTGTGACAAGCATCTGATGACCATGTGCGTCACAGAGAAAAGTGCTCTCCTTTAAAATGACTGCTTGCCATTGTGCTAGATCAGCAATTTCTAAAGGTGAACGGGGAATGCCATCCCTTTATAACACCAGAGTCATTCTGTTGGCAAACACATGCAGAACTGTGCCAGGAAAGCCCTGTAATAATGTGGCGGTGAGCCTTGCCCTGTATTCGCTTCTATACAGCGTTAATGCATTATACTGCAGCGAATCTAGCTCAGATAATAAAGGAATTCTTACTTCAAATCATTGCAAAATCAGGGGAAAAACCTCATTTTTAAGATTACTTGGCAGCAGGTGGAAATACTCGTACCCCTTCTGTTATTTATGCATCCAGTCCAAATCTGCATGTCTTTACTTGTGTGTAGAGAGTAATAGAAGGCAATGAACAATATAGGCCAGGTTCACACATGCAAATCCGTTTTTTAAGCCCTTAGAAAAACAGATCTGTTTTTCTAGGGGTGCCAATAGTGTCCCCTGACATCCTCCGCCATAGAACTAATGCTAAAGCTTTCAGTACCCTGGATAGCAGCATGTGTACGCACATTACTTACTGTATCTCCTCCTTACAACGAGGAGCTGCCGGCTGTCATTCATGAAATAGTAAAAGCCGGCAATACCGTAGTAATAAAGCCATTTAACCCTTCATATGCCACCCTATATGGACAACATGTCTCTAGGGAGGGTGGACACTCCCTGGAGACATGGTGCCCACATATTATATTAACATTAACCCTTTGTTCATCCCCACAGCAGCAAGGATGAACAAAGCATACGGCTACCGCAGGCATTCACAGGTGCCTTGCGGTAGCCGGATGGGCTCCCATAGGCGCCCATCATACAAAACTGGATCCGGTTTTGGAAACGCTGCGATGGACGCTGCCTGCATGATTTTTCCCTCAGGCTCCAAAACCGAAACCGGTAACTGGATTGCAAATAGTGCAATCCGGTTTTTGTATTGGAACCTGTGAGCTGCGGATGCGTATCCGGTTTTGAGCATTTTTAATGCTCAAAACCGGATCCGGATGGAAATAAAATGCTAATGTGACCCCAGCCAATGATGCTGAGGTTTTAGAAATTGTTCTCCATGTGTGGTGACAATGGACGTCCCCTTATTTCACATAATTAATACCGATCCTACCTGAATATAACCTCAATACACAGAACTCTCTGTCCTGCATTCCTTTCTCAGGCTGGGCTTATTACATAATGTGTTTGCCAAATAGATAAGGATTCTTAGTTCAGTAACCTGTTCAGATACAGAACCTCCTGCAGTTTCTATGACAAACAAGTAAATGAGCCAAGAACATGAATTTGAAGAGTAAAGTATCATTTATATATTCTCATAGACTGTGAGCCTCGTGGACAGGGTCCTGCTCCTTACTGTATGTCCAATCGCTAGATTTAGTGTACTTGTTCTGTCTCCCTCACTATGTAAAGCCATGGAACCAATGGCGCTATATAATAAAAATAATAATAAAATAAAATAATATACAACAGTTATATACATAGGTTCCTTTCCTATCTTTCATTCCATGGTGGTGCCAACATGCTGAGAGTTCTTAGTCCGGCTGCATTATGTATTGTGATGAAGTAGGTGGCCAGCACTTCTGGGGGACATTATGACTGGCATTGTTAGGAGTGTAAATATTCAGGGAATACATCACCAGAAAATAGCATATTCTTATGTCATGTTTTGTGCTAAATGTGTATATGAAAAAAAAATTGCAAACATTTTTTAGATATAAATTATCTTAGGCCCTTTTCACATCTAAGCCTGGTCTGAATTTTGCTTCATTTGCGTTTCTAAGCATCCAAACGCATGCGTTTTTGCCCCCATTGATTTCAATGGAAACGCATGCAAAAACGCATGTGCATGATCAAAACGCAAAAACGCATGCATTTTTTGCAAACGCAGCCCTAGACACATTGGCCGATGTTTTTGGCTGCGTTTGCAAAAAAGCATGCGTTTTGAAAATGCACATGTATTTTTGCATGCAGTTTTGCATGCGTTTCCATTGAAATCAATGGGGGCAAAAACGCATGTGTTTTGGATGCGTTTTTAGCAGTAAAAACGCATAGAAATGCAAATGAAGCAAAATAGGGAAATGGGAAATAGGCCTTATACTGTGGCGATCAAAATTGTAGAACAACACACAATTTCCTTAATGTTAAAGTCATCGATTTGTCCTATGTGAAAATATCCTAACATTCGTAAAATAGCAGTATTTTAAGGTTATTTCAGAAATATATTCTAAAGCACAGAATAAAAATGTAAATGAAATAAATGAAAAAGACACTGATCAAAATTAGAGAACAGCTTCAGATACCTGCAAGTTATCGGTGTGAATCTGGCACCTGGTGCTGATTTCCTTAATTATCTGACAAACCCTATTTAACTGCCAGCCTAACTTTCCAGTTTACACTCACTTTGCAAAAATGTTGTGCCGCTCCAAAGTGACAGAAACCCTCCTGTAGTAGGTTGTTCAGATGAAGGCCAAAGTCACCGTATCAGCCATAGCAAAAGAAGTTGGTCTTTCCAAGTCTGTGATTTGTAGAACATTGCATCTTTACAACATCAGAAACTCTTTCAAGTCCCCCAAGAAGGCTGGTCGCCCTTGAAAGACAACTGTAAAGGTACCTTTACACGCCGCAACTTTTGGCGGCGATAGGAGGTAATCTAACATGTGCGGCACATGTTTCATAGTTGCCTCCGAACGCCAAAGGCGCTTTTACACGCCGCAATTTTGCCCTAAACCTAAGGCGATGTGTCGTCCCGGAAGTTTCCACACCAACAGCGGGAAACATCCAGTAGATTCTCCACGCCGCTTCACACGCCGCAATCCCCAAAGGAATGCAGCCCGTACCTGTTCAGCGCGGCGAGAACATAGGCGTGCCAAATTGTTCTACACCGCGCCCCAAACACAATCATTAGACAGCGCAATAGCGTTATGATTGGCCAGCCTGCGCTGGAAGGCTGGCTAATACATGACACCTTTGCCATTGTGTGGTGGTGAATGGTAAGCTGTTTAAATATGCGCCCTGTGAAGGGACAGCCAATGGAAACACAGTAGCCACCACCAATCATCGCTGATGGGGCGCGGTCTCCAGCACGCTGTGGCACGCCTATGGGAAATCACTAGACGACGCAAATTCCATCCCTATTGCCCCTTCACACGCCAAAAGCCAGGAATTTTGCCTTCATGATTGCCTCTGATTTTGAAGCAGTGCTGTGAAATCGGAACCAGGCGACAGGTTTTTATCGCCGCCAAATTCCCCAATTATACGCCGCAATTTCGAGGCAATTTTACGGCGATGGTGACGGGGCAACAGATTGCTGGCCAGATTTCTCGCCCAGAGAATCTCCATGGGTAATCATTTCAACACTGCAGCTGGAATAGCTCACCAGTTCAGCACTGAACAGGGTAAAGATATGTCTCATCATACAGAGTGAAAAAGTTTAAGAGCATTAGGACTGAAAGCCCACTCTACAGCGATCAAACCTCTCATTATCAGAAAGAATTGAAGAAAAACTGGAATGGAAAAGGCACAATCTAGGGTGTTACCAGTATAACAATTGGAAGAGTTCAATAGCGACACACTCACCTGGCAGGGTTGTGTAAGCCACAACCACTACAAAAGCGTATTAGAAGGTTTGCTGCAGTCTTCCCAATAAAATTGTGTCAATAAAATAGAAATAAAAAGAAAGGGAATATAGACCGCGCTATCATAAATGAAAATCAAAAAATTCATGGATTGATTGTGATTTTTATTTTCCACGGGTTTCTGGGTCCTCTGGCCCCTTCATGAGGAAAAAGTTGTACATTTGTGATTTTTTTCCTGATGAAGGGGCCAGAAAGCCTAGAAACGTATAGAACATAAAAATCACAATTAATCCACACATTTTTTGATTGTCATATATGGTAGCACGGTCTATATTCCCTTTCTTTTTATTTCTATTTTATATCAGAAAGAATCAAAAGTCTAGACTCACCTTTGGTTGTTGTGTGGACAGAGAAGTGATCCACAGTTCATCTTGGTGATGAAAGCAAGTTTAATTTATTTGGGCCTGATGGGAAACATTATGTTCGTCGACAAACTGAGAAAAGACTGAACAAAAAGTGTGTAAAGAAGTCAGTGAAAGGTGGTGGAGGAAGTGTCATGCTTTGAGGAATTCTCTCTGCTGCAGGGGTTGGACCTCTCATTCAGCTACATGGCAGAGTGAATACAAGTTTGTATCAGAACCTTCTTCAACAACACGTGGTTCCTTATTTGTATTCAGCACTCAATCAGCCAGAAATTTTCATGCAGGATAATTCCCCCTGTCGCATAGAAAAATTACTAAAGCAGTTTCCCCTATTTTTGTGTCCAGGTACAGCAGGCAGGTACGGACTGACCCCAACCCCCAGCCGCCTTTTTGTACCCAGCTGGGAGCCAAAAATATAGGGAAGCCCTTTTTTTAATTATACCATGATTTTCATGAAATAATTTTAAAAAATATTGTGGGCTTCGCCCTATTTTTGTGTCCAGCCAGGTACAACTAGGCAGCTGGTTGCTGGAATCCGCATGGCAGGGTGGCCCAAGCTTCGTGGCCCCCTGCTAAAAATTGCAGTCTGCAGCCGCCCCAGAAAATGGTGTATTCATAGAAGCGCCATCTTCTGGCACTGTATCTAGCTCTTCCAGCGGCCCTGATCCTGGGTGGCTCGCTGGGTAATAATGGGGCTAGGGCCAGCTTTGTATTATCAGGTGTCCCTAAGCCCGAAATTCCTAGGGTCACACCAATATTAGACATGACTACCATGAATTTCTAGTAATCAGATGAAAAAACGGAGAAAATATTTTTATTAGAAATAAAACACAACACAATCAGTGACTCCATCTATATTAAAGAAATCCCCCCCCCCGACGTAGTCTAGGCTCGAGGGTCCCGCGACATCCATGCTATGGCGTTAATACCTGTATTAGAAGATTACATCCCTTTGTATACAGGTATTAACGCCATATTTTTTTTTTTTAAACATCATTTCCTAGCAATGTCTCCACCATTTAGGGTGTAAAACCACTCCCAAAGACCTTATAAGTTATCATTTCACTCGTGTTTCAGATTATAAGTATAAACCTATGCATACTGGGAGAACCGTAGAAAGCAATACGACAGCTGACAAATAACCCCTATCCATCAGAAAGGTAGGCAACCGTCGCGCTCACCTTCTCAAAAGACATCTTCTTTATGCAGGTCTCATATAGCCATTCTTACACCATAAATTTCATTTCCTATAGGATTATCAACCCATTAAGAATAATAAAAGAAAACAAACGAAGTAATCCATAGCACATACGCCAGGACTATAGGAAAAGACCTACAGAGAATTCTGATGGGACATATTCCCTGAATGGACCCTCTTTGATACATATTTATCGCTTTTAATGTTTGATATATGTTTTTATATAGTACATGGTAGCACGAGAAATCAATAAAATATTGTTTTAATTTTTAATGAATATACAGTGCCTACAAGCAGTCTTCAACCCCTGCAGATTTAGGTGGTTTGATAAGATGCAAATAGTTAGAGCCTTCAAACTGCAAACGAGAGTAGGATTTATTAACAGAAGCATAAATCTTACAAACCAAAAAGTTATGTTGCTCAGTTGAATTTTAATAAATTTCAAACATAAAAGTGTGGGTCAATTATTATTCAACCTCTAGGTTTAATATTTTGTGGAATAACCCTTGTTTGCAATTACAGCTAATAATCGTCTTTTATAAGACCTGATCAGGCCGGCACAGGTCTCTGGAGTTATCTTGGCCCACTCCTCCATGCAGATCTTCTCCAAGTTATCTAGGTTCTTTGGGTGTCTCATGTGGACTTTAATCTTGAGCTCCTTCCACAAGTTTTCAATTGGGTTAAGGTCAGGAGACTGACTAGGCCACTCCATCACCTTGATTTTTTCCCTCTTGAACCAAGCCTTGGTTTTCTTGGCTGTGTGCTTTGGGTCGTTGTCTTGTTGGAAGATGAAATTACGACCCATCTTAAGATCCTTGATGGAGGAGCGGAGGTTCTTGGCCAAAATCTCCAGGTAGGCCGTGCTATCCATCTTCCCATGGATGCGGACCAGATGGCCAGGCCCCTTGGCTGAGAAACAACCCCACAGCATGATGCTGCCACCACCATGCTTGACTGTAGGGATGGTATTCTTGGGGTCGTATGCAGTGCCATCCAGTCTCCAAACGTCACGTGTGTGGTTGGCACCAAAGATCTCGATCTTGGTCTCATCAGACCATAGAACCTTGAACCAGTCTGTCTCAGAGTCCTCCAAGTGATCATGAGCAAACTGTAGACGAGCTTGACATGACGCTTGGAAAGTAAAGGTACCTTACGGGCTCGTCTGAAACGGAGACCATTGCGGTGGAGTACGTTACTTATGGTATTGACTGAAACCAATGTCCCCACTGCCATGAGATCTTCCCGGAGCTCCTTCCTTGTTGTCCTTGGGTTAGCCTTGACTCTTCGGACAAGCCTGGCCTCGGCACGGGAGGAAACTTTCAAAGGCTGTCCAGGCCGTGGAAGGCTAACAGTAGTTCCATAAGCCTTCCACTTCCGGATGATGCTCCCAACAGTGGAGACAGGTAGGCCCAACTCCTTGGAAAGGGTTTTGTACCCCTTGCCAGCCTTGTGACCCTCCACGATCTTGTCTCTGATGGCCTTGGAATGCTCCTTTGTCTTTCCCATGTTGACCATATATGAGTGCTGTTCACAAGTTTGGGGAGGGTCTTAAATAGTCAGAAAAGGCTGGCAAAAGAGATAATTAATCCACACATGTGAAGCTCATTGTTCTTTGTGCCTGAACTACTTCTTAATACTTTAGGGGGACCAAACAGAATTCTGGTGGTTTGAGGGTTTGAATAATAAATGACCCTCTGAATTAACTTTTAACGCTTTAAAAAAAAAATTTTTAAAAATCTTTTTGGCTGCAGTGCATTTCCCACTTCCAGGCTGATCTACAGTCCAAATGTCACAATACCAAGTTAATACCGCATGTGTCAACCAGCTAAATCTGCAGGGGGTTGAAGACTACTTGTAGGCACTGTAGATTCATTTTTATACGCGGTTTTTATATTCAGTGCGCTGAACCCCAAAATTCTATTTATTTTACGCCTTGCAGCAGCTGTCTGACACTGGGCAGAAAAGTTAAGTTTGCCACACACCCATACACCCAGGTCTTTTTCAGTGATAGTGTGGTGCCCCGATGAACAGGTGGCCACAGGGTGAGCTGCAGCTGGGATAGGCAGGACGGTTACTCCACACAAACACCCACACACACACTCCGACTCTGAACCTAAGTCACTTCATGTCAGGCGAGGGGTGGTGGGAGTAGTTACATGTGGGTAGGAAGTAGAAAGAACCCAGAAAAATGGGTGGAGGAACTGTAGTAATACTTAGGAACACCAAGTTGGAGGCAGAATTCTCTGGAGGGTGAGGAAGAGGGAAGGATCCCCAAGCCGAGACTCCGTTCAGCTAAGTGTCACAGACAGGGAGAACAATGGGGCCTGGCGGCCTTATCCACTAATGGCCGGCCAGGAACCCTAGCTGAACTCATGGAGAGATAGAAGGAGCCAGGTGAGCCCTACTAATCTGGGTCACTGGTGGCTGGGCCAAAGAACGAGAGTGCCGACTCTGTAGATGTGGCCAGGACAGCTTCAAGCCCCAAACCACGAGACACCCGGCAGCGTGCGGGAACTCTATGTCCCGAGATCCAACAACCGATGCGGTGTAGGGCAAAGCCATCGTACTAGGGCTAGTGACCCAGACGTGTGGGACAGATCACTGCAGAGTCTGTGATGGCCGGACCGAAATCATATGCGAAGGAGAGGAGAGAAACAGAGAGCCTGAAAGGTACACTGGGAGGGAGTGACGCAGAGGAACCATCCCAGCTGCAGTGAGAACCTGAGCCCGTGGCTGTTTTGTAAACCCGGTCCACTGCGAGTGTGTAAAAGAACCGTAAAGTAGTGTGGCAGAGACTGTGTTGATGTGTTGGCAGCGGAGTAAAGTACCCGGTGAACTCAAGAACTGTGTTTGAGACTTATTGGTGCTGAGAATGCAGCGGCTCGCCTGCGGAGCTGCACACTTGTTTCTTGAATGTTGCAACTAAGGTCTTCACTATCACACCTGCTCTGGGGAATCAAGCCCTGCCTGTGGAGGGCTCACCATCCCGGCTGTCGCCATTACCATCATCCCCAGAGGTCTGAGCAGCAGTGGTGGCCCACGCTGGCCACAAACCATGGGTGGCATAAAGAACTACAATTCCAATAAACTAAATTCCTTTTATCTTTTATCCCCTTTTTATTGCTGCTCCTGGGCATACGGATCCGTGTCACGTCGCCGTGACATCCCCTCTGCAGGCTAACAAGAGGACCTGGTTTCAAGTACCCCCTGCCCTTGGGTGCGATAATAGTTTTGCCTAGTGTTTTATAATTAAGCACATAATTATACATTTTACTTCCTCTGCCCAAGTGCATGACCTTTCATGTATCCACATTAAAGTTCAATTGCCATTTATCAGCCCAAGCGTCCAGCTTACACAAATTTTCCTGTACTGTAAAATTGTCCTCCTCTGTATTGATTACCCAGCAGAGTTTAGTGTCATCACCAAATATTGAGATTCTACTCTGTATGCCCCCTACAAGGTCATTAATAAATATGTTAAATAGAAGTGGGCCCAATTCTGACCCCTGTGGTACCCCACTGTTAATTGTAACCCATTCTGAGTGAGTTAATGACCACCCTTTGTTTCCTATCACTTAACCCACTTTCACATATTTTCCCCTATCCCATTATTCTCATTTTATATTTCTGGACATTGATCTTGTACGTAGTTGTCTGGTTTTTGCTGGTCTTGCAGAACAAAGACAGTGAAATGTCAGCAGTGGGTAATGTCTCGTCCCATAAATATGTACAATTTGTACTATAATACTATAATATTTGTGCAGTTGTGCATAAAAATATGCTGCAGTATCCTTTGTTCTACCTGTGAGAATCTCTTAGATTATTGTACTCATGAAAGTGTTGACTTTCCTGTGGCTTTGATGACAATACTAACATAAAAGCACTATAAATAGCATTCTAAATAGCACTATAAATAGTCTTTTATGCACTTTTTCCAATACCTACCATATACTCATCCTCAAAATGACTCCGTTTAGGAAGGATTACATTACATGGTCCTACTCACAAGTGTGATAGGATTCCTGCTGGTAATACAGGCAGAAAATAATGCTTATGTGTATAAACATATGGGGGAAAATAGGAAGCATTTAAAGAATCAAAGACTAAGGCCCCTTTCACATCTCTGCGTTTGCTGCATTTTGCTTCATTTGCGTTTTTTTCGTGTTTTTACCGCTAAAAACGCATGAAAACGCATGCGTTTTTATCCCCATTGATTTTAATGGGGACGCATGAAAAACGCATGCAAAAACGCATGTACAAACGCATGTGCGTTTGCAAAAACGCACAACGCATGCGTTTTTGCAAGCGCAGCTCAAAACGTGGCAAACAACGTTTTGGGCTGCGTTTGCAAAAACGCATGCGTTGTGCGTTTTTGCAAACGCACATGCGTTTGTACATGCGTTTTTGCATGCGTTTTTCATGCGTCCCCATTAAAATCAATGGGGATAAAAACGCATGCGTTTTCATGCGTTTTTAGCGGTAAAAACGCGAAAAAAACGCAAATGAAGCAAAACGCAGCAAATGCAGAGATGTGAAAGGGGCCTAATATTTTGCACAGTATGTACAATATAATATGTCCGATTGTAGTAGGGTATTGCAGGGTACAGGTGAATATATCTTATATATGACTTGTGATCTTTAAAGGACATCTTGAACCTTGGATAAGATCAATAACATGGATATAGAAAAATATTTAAGATTTTGGGAAAACCCCTTTAAAAAAAACCTGTCACTACATAAAAGTGATCACTTCTTGCTGTGATTTTATTCCCCTGAGTATTCTTTTTTTATATACACATTACAGTTCCAAAGAGCTTTTTGTTTGCTACTAATTTTATGGGGGCATGGTTCACAGATACCCTGGGGGTGTGTCCATATCCTGCTCTGCATTATTACCCTTTAAGCCATGCCCCCATAGTAAAGACCATGCATTATTACCCTTTAAGCCATGCCCCCTTAGTAAAGACCATGCATTATTACCCTTTTAAGCCATGCCCCCTTAGTAAAAACCGTGCATTATTACCCTTAAATGCATGCCCCCTTAGTAAAAACCATGCATTATTACACTTTAAGCCATGCCCCCTTAGTAAAGACCATGCATTATTACCCTTTAAGCTATGCCCCCTTAGTAAAGACCATGCGTTATTACCCTTTAAGCCATGCCCCCTTAGTAAAGACCATGCGTTATTACCCTTTAAGCCATGCCCCCTTAGCAAAGACCATGCATTGTTACCCTTTAAGCCATGCCCCCTTAGTAAAGACCATGCGTTATTACCCTTTAAGCCATGCCCCTTAGCAAAGACCATGCATTGTTACCCTTTAAGCCATGCCCCCTTAGTAAATACCATGCATTATTACCTTTAAGCCATGCTCCATTAGTAAAGACCATGTAAATTATCAGTAAATAAAAAAGGCCCATATCTCTGGAACCATAAGGCAGGAGCAGTTGGAATAAAATAAAGGCAAAAACTACTCACTTTTGACCTAGCAATGGTGAGTGTATGATGAACGAATGTGGGAATTAGATCGGGGTAGTGAGGAATAGAGGATAAATGTTTCGACATTGCTAATTAGGAGTACAGCTGATGTCTAATCAAGAGATATTCCAGAGGTTGACCTGATTCCTGTTGGCGGAGGCTCAATAGTGCCAGAAAGATCTACAGTTGAAACTAGAAGTTTACATACACTTTATAAAAAGACACATCTGCATGTTTTTCTCACTATCTGACATGAAATCAGAATAAACCTTTCCCATTTTAGGTCAATTAGGATTACCATAATTATTAATATTTGCTAAATGTCAGAATAATGAGCGAGAGACAGAAATAGAAAAGAGTGAAACAGAGAATGTTTTAAGGCATTTTTACTACTTTCTGAAAAGTCCCAGTTTATATATATTACGATTGCTATGCCTTTAAACAATTTGGGACAGCCCATATAATGATGTCATGTGTTTGGAATATTCTGATAGGTTTATTGGCAACATCTGAGTAAATTAGAGAACCACCTGTGGATGTATTTTGATTACAGATGAGCCACCACCCTAGTGTTCGAATTCGACTCGGTTCGTCGAATGGGAGATGTGTTCGTCGAATGTTCGTCGAACACCCTCGAACACACTAAAACACTAGGGTGGTGGTCAATTTCAGTTCCGCAATATACATGCATACATTATGAAACTGAAATGAAGTAAAATCAAGGGTTAAAAATAAAATAAATCGATACTAACCTCTCTAATCCATCCAGCGACACTTCCAGCAGTGCCTACCTGTCGGAGATGTGATCCCGGCAGCGTTTCCCAGTGAAATGACGAGTTCTCGCGATAACTCGTCATTACAGGCCCTCACTAGTAGTGAATAGTAGTGAGGACTTGTAGGACCTGCGGTGACGTCATAATCCCGGCAGCGGTTTCTAGTCACATGACGAGTTCCCGCGAGGTGGGCATTTTCAAATCACCGCAGCATACAACACCTTGCTGTGCCCCCCAGAGGAACCCTAGCAATCAATCTGCTCTCTGTGAGGTGCCAGCTCATGGTGTGCACTGAAGGGAGCTGTGTATTTGTGTCAGAATGATAATTATTAGTGAAGAGTCCGATCATCTCGGCGGTACTCGGTGCTCGCCGAGCATCCCGAGTACCGGGATACTCGTGCAAGTAACGAGTAGCGACGAGCATGCTCGCTCATCACTAGTGGTCACCATCGTCACCCTAATCTTTCTCCATTGTATCATGGGTTACCATATGTGTGCCCAGGAAACATGATGCATCTAGTCATCTGTTTTTTAGAGACTCAATTCCCACATACCTATATTCACTACAATTGCTGCTGTATCACGTGAATTTATTTCCTTACGTAAAATGATGCTCTGCACTCAGACTCGATAGAAAATACCTATCATTCATTATTTGTTGACAAAAGCTGTCCTTGCTTTATACTCTCATGGAGGCAGAGACAGTGGAAAGCTCCTTGGAAGTGAGGTTGTGCTACAAGGGACACTTCGTGATTGATAGAACCAAATAGCAAAGGGCTTGTACAAGTCTTTCATGGTCCATTCCATTAGTGTTTTGAATGACAGTGATGCATTAGCATTTTCAGGTTAGGTGTTTACTGGTGACACCCTCACAACACCCAATACTTATGCACGTTCTCCAAATAATCTCCAATGGACATCTCCCCTGCTTTCACAGCATCTTTGGGGCAGAACTTTGTATGAAAAAAAATTGTAGGGGCTTCCATGACTACACTTTTCATTACTATAATCATCATTTTTTATTAATACAAGAAGTTATTTGGGATCACTTGGTGGGAATTTCCTTGGTAGGACCCTGTGCAGGATTGAGCACAAAAGGGGAATATTTTTATTATTCTAATATTGATTGGCAACCATCCATAACTACAATTTGGTTTACCATGATTTGTGCTTTTGGTAAAATACAGTATTTTATATGCAGTGATGGCTGTAAATTCCACCCGGTGGAACCATGCCAGGGGCTGACATATCAATGGTACAGCTTGTTCAGCTGTACTGGGGCCTAAGAGATAAGGGGGGCCTTTTTCCACCTCAAAAGCAGGTGAATTTGTGCATTTTTTATGAGCTATTGGACACCAAAGGGGCCCGTATACTGCTCTTGCATAGGGGCCATTTTCTGTCTGTGTCCGCCAGTGAACCATGCTAAGGTTTGGGCCCCTGCCAAAGCTGGATACACAAGGTAAACATTTTTATATATTTTTATATTTTAATTGCTGTGAACCTCCTTGTAAAACTACTGTTACACCCATGCCACCAGGAGGGCAACTTCAATTGTCCATGGAGGAGGTGGACCCATTGAACCACAGGGGGGACCCTGGCCTACCCAGACTAGTGAATGGTAGTGTCCACAGACTGTGGCAGCTGATTTGGGACTAGGTGACAGCAGGACAGGGAACAGGCTACGGTCAGGCAGAATTTGCATGGGAACACAGTACAGTTCAGGTGGGACTGGCATGGGAACAGAGTACACACAGAAACAGATCAGCACACAGGCCTGATCCCAAGACACAGAAAAAGACCAGGAACTCAGGCAGGACGGATTAGGAGACAGGCCAGTCCCACTACACAGGAATGGACAACCAGTGTGGCAGCCTAGAGACAGACAGGACTAAGGCTGCCTTCAGATTTGCAGATGCCTCCGCAGCATTTTGCGGAGGCATCTGCAAGCATCTGCATGCAGACCGCAGCCCCTATGTTTATAATGGAGCGCACGCGGTCTGCAGATGCTTGCAGACCGCCGTGCGCTCCCATTGCCCGCCACATGTGATCTGTGCGCAGGCGGATGCCTGCGCACAAATCACACACTCCTGGCCGCACCAAGACGCGACATATGGCAGATCACATATGGCGGGCAATGGGAGCGCACGGTGGTCTGCAAGCATCTGCAGACCGCCGTGCGCTCCATTATAAACATAGGGGCTGCGGTCTGCATGCAGATGCTTGCAGATGCCTCCGCAAAACGCTGCGGAGGCATCTGCAAATCTGAAGGCAGCCTAATACAGGATAACAGACAATGGGAGTCATCAGGCTCCACGTTGAACAAGGCTAAACATTGGGTAGGGGTCATCAGGCGCCGAACATCAGGCAAAGCTCCAGACATCAGACAGCAGTGGTCGGGCACTGGACATCAGTACGAGGTTGTCAGACACCAGACATCAGCAAGGCTCCAGATATCAGGTAGAGGTCATCAGGTACCAGACATTGGGCAGTGGTGCCGAAGCACTGGACATTGGTCATGGCTCAAGACATTGGGCAGAGGTTGTCAGACACCGGACATCAGGCAAGGCTCCAGACATCAGCAAAGGTCATCAAATACCAGACATGGGCACGGCTCCATACATTGGGCAGAGGTCATCAGACACCGGACATCAGGCAAGGCTCCAGACATCGGTCAGTGATCATCAGGCACTAGATATCAGGCAAGGCTCCAAACATTGGGCACTGGCATCAAGCGCTGGCATAAGTCATCAGGCGCTTGTATGGCAGGTGCGGACCGGAGAAGAATGGTGCAGCATAGCAGTTACACAGGACTTCAGGTGCTGGCTGATGCACGCTCAACAAATATAGACTGGAGCAGGATGATGCAGCACAGCAGTTACACAGGACTTCAGGTGCGGACTAGTTCAGGAATAGAAAGTGCGGAACGGAGCGGGTGGTGAAGTCACATCAGTTATACAGGACTTCAGGTTCAAGACACAAACAGAGCTTTATTCACAGGACACAGGCTTCAGGTAAGGCTACTTTCACATTACGATTTTGTTAAATCCGATGCTGTCCGATGCTCAAAATCGGATGCCATCGAATGCCATCCGATCCGATTTTTTATCGGATCCGATTTAAATGGCTGGGGGAGGGCTATGGGAGGTTTTGGGAGTGGTCTAGGGTATTGAGCATGCTCAATACAGAAAATCGGATCCGATATCGTATCCGATTTTCTATCCGATCCGATCCCCCATAGACTCCCATATTATTTTAATCGGATCATGTCGGATCTGATGCAATCCGATTTTTGAATCGGATACCAAAATCGGAGCAGTCTCCAATTTTGGCTCCTGAGAAAAATCAGACAGAATCGGATCGGATGCAAATCGGATGCCATTAAGTGCACATCCGATCTGATCCAATCCCCATTGAAGAATATGGGGGCTAAATCGGATCCGATGCTGTCCGATTTTTATCGGACAGCATCGGATTTAACAAAATCGTAGTGTGAAACCAGCCTAACAGGCTTTATGTACAAGACACAGCAGGGCTTCAGGTACAATACACAGCAGGGTTTCAGGTAAGAGGCACAGAAATTGGTACCAGGGGAACACACAGACAAGACGAGTCCAGGGACTTAGACAGGGCAGACATCAGCAAGCCAAAGCAAGTTGCAGTCAGGACTGGTGCTAGATACGAGCAGACCAGAGCAACAGGGCAGGACCAGTACAGAGCCAAGTTAAGGAACCTAATGAAATGAGTTGCTCAGGCAACGCCCATCAGGGAAGAGGAACTTTATATACCCGATGCCACCCAGCCATAGGCTGGGGAAACCAATTCAAGGTGTGCGCACCACCCTTATAAAAGCGGGGAAGGAGTGTTCATGCACCTGTAACCAGGAACCTAGCAGAACAAGCTCAGGGCCTGGGGCCTAGGGAGCCCAGCAGGAGCCAAGCACACATGGATGGCCATACAGAACAGCAGAGGACCACACTACCGATGGGCGGCAATGCAGCGGAGCATGGAACCATGCAAGCAAGTGAGGAGGAAACAGTAACAGAATCCCAGCTGGGTAGGGGAGGAGAGTGCAGAGACACTGGCACCAGGCATATGTGGGACTAGAATGCCAGCAGTAAACCTTCAATAGATTGATCCTCCTCATAGAGCCGAGCACAAAAGGCAAATAGGAAATAACTTTATTGGATATCGTCCATGATCACAATTTTCTTTATTATCATACTAATTTTTTTTTATAAATGAGGATTTTCTGTATTTCGACAGATGTGTGGTAGAACGCTGCATAAGATTGGGTTTCTGTGCAATGATGGGCGATAAATGTGATTTTTTTTCTTAAAGAGGACCTGACACCCCCCCTGCTGCATGGCAGACTGAATGCAGCACTGAATGCGGCATGTCTGTTGCATTCAGGGAAGGGGTCTCCCATGGCTCTAGCCCTACTGTAAGCTTTAAAAAAAGACATTAGAAAACTTACAGATAAGTAGTTTAATGGGTGGGATCTTATTAAGAGGTCTTCACTGCTGGCACAGTCCTCCAGCCTTCTCCTTGTGTATTCCGCCCCTTCTATGTCTCTGTGCCGCCTCTTGTTCTGCTGGCTCTGCCCTCCTCCTCGCCTGTTCTCTGAATAAAGCATAAACAGGGCAGGAATCTGGCCCTGATGTCAGGCCAAATACTTTGCAGCCACTCTAACCAAGCTCTGTGCGGCAGGTTCAGTGACAGAGAGTAGGAGAGGAGGAGGGAGTGTAAGAGTGTCCTAATTTGGAAAATGGGTCATAGCTATAAGAAATTCTAACGTGTTTTTCAACTCTTACTACTTTTACCTGATTTGTGTTGCGTATAAGTTAGTAGATTTGATGAATGTGTCGAGCTCCAGGCTTTGGGGTACTCGGGTATCAGGCTCCAAGGGGTTAACGCTCTCCTGTGTCATGGGGAGTGGTGGCCGCACCTGATCCCGTGTCCTGGGGGACTTCTTTGAAAAAGAGGGAATTATTTACAGGGGATTATTTATATACAGTTGTTGTGACGCCACCTGTAGTTTCTGGTGATGGATCACTAGCGCTGCCACAGTCCGCCGGAGGTAGATGGAAGTGCAGCTTAGTTGGCAAAGTCCTCTACAGGTAGGGCTGGACCTCCAGGGCAGCGTAGTGTGAAGGGGCAGCTTGTAGTGGAGCCGTGGATGGGATGGGGAGTGTTGGAGCAGTCTATGAGGAGCACCGGGAACGGAGAGGAATGACACACGCACACTGCAAAGTCTCTTTTACCTTTTACTGAGGGTACGCAGGTAAAGATGTCCAGGGCACTGACAGGTGACCAGGTTGCACAGTGGGTCTCCACAGCAAGTAGGTATAAGGCCTCCTCTGTTCCTCTGGGGTAATTGAAGCCCAGCCTGCATGCAGCCAGACTGGCCTCCTCTCTCTTCCTGACTCTGATATCTGTCCTCTCCTCCTGTGCGGTCCACGGGTTACCGTCTCTGACCACTGCGGTGGAACACTGCTGTGTCTGGCTCCCTCTCTTTGACCCATAGGGGGACCGGGTGGCTGAAGCATCCACGGTGTGACAGGGTTTTCTGTGGTCCTGGAGTATCCCACAAGTGCGGATTCCCGATGTCCGGTACATCTTTAGGCGAACTTCCACTAGTTTCCTCACTCCCTCTAGGCTGTCTGCTCCTTGTTTTCTGTCCCCAATTAGGCTTGCGGGACATCAGAAGGGCTACTCCGGGTCACTGGCTCGGACCTAACCGCGGCACCGACCACCAGGACGTCTTCGCAGCTCTCCT
The DNA here is from genome assembly GCA_033576535.1 of Allobates femoralis. Classification (NCBI taxonomy): domain Eukaryota; kingdom Metazoa; phylum Chordata; class Amphibia; order Anura; family Aromobatidae; genus Allobates; species Allobates femoralis. The sequence goes on along the minus strand of JARQOC010000004.1, from coordinate 96,923,726 downwards.
AGCGTCTGCACACTCTGACTAACTCCTCCCCCAGCAGCAGTATTTATAGGGGATCTCACCTAAGATCAGCAAGTTGGGTTCCCCCTACTGTGCCAGGGTGGACGATGTTGCATGTAGTAGGTACCTGCTGTGGAAACCCAGCTGTGCATTACAGAAGTCTGTGGCTACCTGCGTGAGCAGGGCACCACAAATGCTTAAAACGAACCTATCAGAATAATGATATTAAAGGAAACCTGTCACATGAAAAAAGTGCTATTACCCTGCAGCTATGGGGTTAGTGTGAACCCCACTGCCTGGAGGGAATGTACTTTAATCCTCCTGGCAGCATTCGGGTTTCAGTTACAAGGGCAGTGCTCACGTGGGTTCAGGCATTGTTCTGTGTATCAAGAGTGGAGGCTGTAATCGCATTCCCCACACTGAATGGCAGCTCGCTCAGCATTAGAGGAGGCTGAACCTATGCCAGCGCCACTCCCATGACTGAAACCTGAACAGTACCAGGAGGATTAAAGTTCATTTCTTCCTGGTAGCGGGGTTCAATGCATAAACGTCAGGCAGGTTCCAAACAATATTAACCTGCAAATTAACTCAGTATCTGCATGTTAATTGCATTTTTTCACGTGATAGGTTCCTTTTAATCTGCAGATATAAGGTTAGCCTGCAGGTTAATAGCATTCTGAAGCTGTCTGGCATCCACAGTGAGAGCTTTGCTGCTGGAGAAAATTAATTTTATTCCTCCCAGCGCCTGGGGTATTCAGTCAGAGGAGTGGCACTAGTGCAGCTTCAATCACGGCTCTATGCATAGTAAGTGACCACTGTAACCACATCCCGACACTGATAGCAGACAAAGCATTAGAGTTGGCTGCAGGGGTGTAACTACAACAGGTGCAAGGGTTGCAATCGCACCCAGGCCCTGGAGTCTAGGGGGCCCCAAATGTCCCTTTGTCCTGTAGAAAAAGACTATTGCTATTAAAGATTTGCAATAATTGGGGGCCCGGTGAAGCTTTCGCATCAGGGCCCATGAGCTTCAAGTTACGCCACTGGTTGGCTGTCAGTCAATGCAATATGTTCTATTTCTTAAAAACTAGAGCTGATGATAGAAGAAAACTGGTATAATTTTTTAAATCAACAGAGCAAATATATCCAGAAACAGGTCAAACATTTGAGGCACCAAAATGTGTATTGGGCAGTGTTATCAGACAGTTTTCAAACTTTCTACTGGAACTGTTGAATAACAGTTTTCCAACCAACAGAAAGTTTTGGTTACTGTGTGTACCCTTCAAGGTACTGATCTCCAGGGAGGTGTCCTAACCAAGGGTCAATAATACAAAAAACACTTGTTGGGAATTGCAAATATAGAAGAAACCCTGTTAGTGGTTCCTGCTCTTCCAATAAATTTGCACATGACATTTACGTTATTAAATATCCCAATGACTTAACGTTTCCTTATGGCCACAAAATTTATAGCACAGGTCTTCAACTTGGCAGGATGTACACCTTGATGCTGTCTAAAACAAGAACTCCAATTACAGAAAACCATTAATAATCCAGATGATGTAAGAATAGAAGGAAAACTAAACCACATTCTAAAAGATGCTTAACCAAAATAAATTCTGGTTTGGCAGGATAAGATGTGGATAAGAAGAAACATTGTGATGAGTACAGAGAGAGGGGTACTTGGGTAACGGGATGGGTTCGTGGCTGTAACGGGGAATCAGGGGTGGTCAGTTTCCCGGTTCCGTGCCCTGGCTCTCATTGTTGGGGAGGGAAGGGGGATTTAGGGAAAGGTTGTGACGTCACCTGTGGATCCTGGTAACGATGATATCAGCGCTGCAGGCCGGCCACTGAGGTGATGGGATGCAGCTTAGTGTAGTACAGCTCCCCACAGGTGGAGCTTACCTCAGGGAAGCGAGAATGGATGAGGGGAGTAGTTGTTCTTACCCCTCTGATGATGCTGAGGCCCTCTCAGCGTCGGTGGGAAAGAAGGACAGACACCGATTCAACTTCAACGTCCCTTTAATGGTACCGGCAGATGGTATCCATGACACAGTACAATCTGGTAAAATGGGAACGTAGCTGCAGGTTCAGGGTGCCCTCATGGAGTCTAAGGAAGTTTCCCTCCTTGTGGCTTTCGGAGTGTCAGTCCTTTCTACTCTCTCTTGACCGATCCCCTGGCCTGTTACGGATAGGTGCGATTTGTCCCTTTACCAGTACGGACGAGAGCAGTGGAACTTGAACCCTCGCGTCACCAGAATCCGGGCTGTCTTGTCTTGTCTTGTCGGTGTCTTGGGCTAATTATAGGACTGAGGAGGAGGTACCATTCTGTGGTGCTACAACTTCCGTGGCTCGTCGGTTTACGGTCAGGGATAGACTACTGACCGCCTCGGCTTCCGTGTTGCCGGTGTCGACCCCAGACATTTACAGCCGGCTCCAAATGGTTCCGGATCGTCTCCCTCTGTTCTGGGTTCCCCTCTTAAAGAGAGGTGCCCTTCTGTCAGCAGCCCTGCCAGGCACGTCCTATCTGGCTGCCTTCCCAGCACTGTCTGACTAAACTCTCACTTTCTCCTGGTTTCCCACTCTATCCTAGGCTCCACCCCCTGGGACTTACTGAATAACCAGTCCCACTATCCTAAGGGGCCTAGTTTTGTGTGTTAGTACAGACTCCATAAGTTAAACCCCAAACCCACAGGTACGGAGGCCCTACACCTTCTATTCGGGGTGCAGTACCTCTCTGTGGTGTGGCACCCTGGCACCTGTTGGGCACCACAGAAATCCTTAGGTACAAATGGAGTAAGTAACAGCACAGCAAAAACCCACAACACAAACAACACTTAGAACACCTGGTTTCACCCCGAGCCTCTAGGGGGAGCTACCACTGGTCACTTGAGCCAGTTCCCCCTATAAAAAGAGTCTTGGAGGGAGAAACTTCAGAGTGTGGTAGACGCTACAAGAGCTGCCTGCCTGTGTGAAACCTCCACCCTATGAGGAACACACTAGGCCCAACCAGCCTGTTAGCCAGTGGGAGTCCCTCCAATTGGGACAAGAGGAAGAAGGAGATCACCTCTCAGGAACACAGAGTTAATCCGACTCTTTCCTTAACAACCGGTTACTGGAACCGAAGCTGTGAGAGCCACCGAGCCATCACAGAAGAACCAGCATCCTACACAGGGAGTCTAGCCCCCTGTTCACCTGTCGCACCTACCAGCGAGAGCCCAGGGAAGAAGGTAGAATTATCATCACCCTTTTACAGTGCCCTCAGTGCTGACAACCAGGTGACATCAGTTCCATTGAACAAACTGCCCGGTCCGGAGGGATTCCACATCCACCCGACCTTAGCACCAGAACTAGAGAAAGGAAGCCTAACACTGCTTGCTGTGAAACTCCATAAGTGCCAACTTCACTATCCCGGTCCGAGTGTACCTGACTACCATCCAGTAAAGGTACCTAAAAGAGACTTTGTGTGGTTGTACATTACTCCAGGATTCAGCGCGCAGCATCCCGCAGCTGCCTCACAACATCTTGCGAATCTCCCGGCTCCGGGGATTCCCGCTCATCCTGTGGGGAGCGTTCCATCTCGCTGTATACCATCCCCCGGAGACCTGAACAGCGCTGGTAAAGTTACCAGAACACCCGCAGGTGGCGTCACGAAGACAAATCGCCCCTACTGTTCCGCCATTCACACTACCGCAGGCGCGGTTCCGTGACAGGAGGAGAAGCAACGCCCGCTACGTGTACCCCCCGGCTATGGTGAGTCAGTGGCACCTAGTCATAGGGGAGCCATAAGGTCGTCACAATTGCATCCATAGATGATGCAGCAGAGACTGAATGAGGGCTAACAAACAGCAATTCTCACTTTGGTGGATTTGGTCGATGTTCGGTGCCCAACACAGAGCCTAGGTATTCACTGTAGCACAGCATCCCTGGGTTGGCAGTTCGCACCCCGGCCGACTGCCTAGACTAGAGCATCCGTTCAGTTCACAATTGCCCTAGTTGAGGGCCAAAGCAGACACAGATTAAGCAATTCTCTGCAACCATTGTTTTCTCAGTCTAGTGAAACATGGACTTCCAACTTAAATGTTACTTTCTTTGGAACAGATACTTCAACAGAATTTAGTGCAGGCTGCTCCTGCCATCCCTGTACCTCTATGTTCTCACACCTTTTGTCCAACATCATGGTGATGATAAACTCATGTAGTCCCACTTGGCTCCAGCCCTTCTCCACCCACAGGGTGACATTTCAAAAAAACAAACCGGACATCAGCTGTACAAAGTTTCATTACTACTTACACCATGCCGACCGTTTGCCAGAGTGTATTTAGGAGTCCACACACCTGGTACCGTTGGAATCAGCTGCTTCCCGGGAAAGCCTCCTCAAGGCAGGGGTACAGTACCAACACAATCTGCACATGACACGCTCCTCTAGGACCTTTGGATACTCAGAACCAGACTTCTGATGCGCCCCAGGGCTGTGGAGTAGTTTGAACGGGGCTGCTGTGTTTCTGGGGAATCACAGGGGTCGAGACCTGGCTCCATGACCCTGGGTTCAGTGTTAAAGAGTTTTTGGGGAATAGAGTGGTTTAAAAGGAAAGTTATTCATGACACCACCTGTGGTTTGTGGCTAGGGTAGCCACTGCTGCTGCAGAACCTCTGGGGATGATGAACGGGGATGGATTGGCTTCCCAAAGGTGGAGCGGATCCCTAGGGCAGTAGATGTTGAAGGGTGTAGGATGGAGGATGCGCATTAACAGACAGACTCACGGTTCTGTTGGTTCCTCAAATCCTTTACTGGCAATACCGATTCAGCCACAGGGGATGATTCTTTGAGTCCGTGTAACCTGGGAGCAACTTGGGGTTTCCTCACCCGGCAAGTTCTGACGCCTCCCTGCTGCGCTTTCTCCTGTGGGTCTCTGCTGCTGCTTGAAGATGAGCTGTGACCCTCTCTCTTCCTCTCTCCTGCGCGTGCTGATATGACAGGCAGCTCGAGTCCTTTATTAGCCCCACTTCACAGGTGGCTATTCATGGGCTCTTAACGCTGCTTTGCCTCTGGGCACCTGGTGTGGATGGGGAACTTGGAATTTCACACCCTCTGGTAGTTGCTGCCGGGTTGTTAGGCCCTGCACTGCCTCGGACTTCCATGTCCGTTTCTTGGCTCTTACTCCTCTGGGGTGAGCTTGACACTGCTCTGCTCCCCAGGCTCTTCTCGACTTTTTCAGACCCTTGACTTAGGTCCCTCAGCTAGGCTTAGCTATCCTGGGACGAACTTAGCACTGCTCAAGTCCACAGGATGTCTTCCTCAGTACTGCTCAGTACTGAACTGACTAACTCTGCCCCAGACCAGAATTTATAGGGCAGCTGCCGTGAACCCAGGTTTTAGATCTCCCCCTTCAGGCCTGGAGGCAGCAAGGTGTTGTGTGCTTTGGTTTTGCCTGATGTGAATACCCTCTATTGCTCTCAGGTATGACACTACTCCCCGAAGGAGATAATGACATAGTGGTATTCCAACTCTGGGGTGCCACACTTCTTTGAGGCTTCATCATGGGGATCACAGGGACCGAGACCCGGCTCCGTGACCCTGGCGGTGTCATTAAAAGTTCAGTGTGGGTGGCTCTCTCTCTTAGGGAAGGGCATCTGGCGTGGAGGGTTCATTCTGGGAAGGGATATCTGGACCTGGGGATACTTGTTAATTTTATGTGACGCCACCCCCAGGTTGCGGCTATAGATGGCCGCCACTGCACGACAGTTCTCCTTGGGGCCAATGGTTGGGAGGCAGCAATGTTCTTAAGCCCTCTATGGGTAGGGCTGATCCCCAGGGCAGCTTGAGGTACCTGAGTGAGTTGGTAGTTGTGTTTCTGGTGCTTTTGATGCGTTAAGAAAGTTCACAGACACAGCGGGTTACAGTCTTCAGTTCCTTTACTCACAGACTTTGTGTAACAGCCCGCTGAGCACTGGGTTCTCGGAGGCAGGGATCCAGCTACTCTCGGGTAGGAGCATGAAATGTAATCGGCACCCCTTCTCTGTCCTTTCACTGCCTCTTTACACTGAGCTCACCTTGCCCGTTCTGCCTTGCGTCTCGCCACACAGAGCTCTGTGCCAGTGACCGTGGGCTTTTCTAAGGGGGTTAACCTGCAGTGTCTCCCCCTTAGCCCTATGGTTGCCACCTTTTCAGCAGATGTGTGCGGTTGTCGACCGTGTCACCTTTGAAGTGCGACACAGCCTCTGGGTCGTTAGTTGAGCCTGGTCTGAACTCTCACTAGTCTTGGGGTTCTCGGAGCCCCTGTTCTTCAGCCTAACCCCCCCCTGCCTTGCGCTGGACAATTAAGACAATTAATTTGAGGCCCACGGGTGGATTGCTCACTTCCTGTGTCTTTAGGACCCTCTCTTCCTCCTGGAGCCACCTGTTTCTTTTGACATGCTTTCTTGCTCTAGCTTCCCTCCAACTTGACCCTTGTTGTTCAGTGGGCTCTCCTCAGCTGGTCAACATCTCTCCTCAACTGTACAACTGTCTCTCCTGCATTCTAGATCTTTTCTGCGCTATTTATACCCCTTGTCAGGTGTCCCACATCATCTATGTGTGTTATTCCAGAACTCACTCCTCCCAAGTGCTCCTTCTAACTACTTCCTTCACTACCCAACCCCACTACAATGATTCCTAGTGTGGTCTGGGTGTCCTGGCACTGGTCTGTGCACCTTTTACCCATGAGTGGGATACTACACCCTAACGGGGTTGCAGCATCTCTGTGGCAACAGGATCCGCAGGGGCGCCACACACAGATCCTGGAACAATATCCCAGCTACATTACTCTCGTTCTTGGGGTGACTCAAAAGGTGAGGCCAAATTAATTGTGCTTCTTAACACAGCACCCAATCTTCACCTTGTTTCACACTGGGGGACTCTCCTTACTAAACTACACTACAGGCCCTTTTTACTGACTATGCCCCACCCCTAAGGAGTACAAGTAATTATTATTAATTGCTTCCCTATCTCAAGGGAATCAGGGAGCATTCCTCACCTTTGGTCACAAATATAATTCCACTTACCAACTTTGCACAACTCATGCCTCTCTATATATATGTACAGTACCTCCAACGCAGAGTGGGGCACAACACTTTACCCCCTACACATAGCCTGGGTGATGTTTCCTCCCTGTTAAATCAACTGTTCGGCTCTGGTTTTATATAAAAAGTGTTATTGGTGATAGGAGAACCCTTTCGAGTTCTTTTAAATCTTACATTCTACCTTACATTTAAGATTTTGAGATTAGGCAATACCATCAAAGTATGCATTATTAGCATTGGATGAGACATTAATTTTACGATCGATTTTGTCTAAAGATGCAGTGCACTTGATGAATTGATCATTCTTCACAAATACCCATTGTAGACTAGGGAAGGCTGAGTGTAGTGGAGGAGGAAAATATCTGTACATGACCACTAGTTTGTTTATTTAGCTTTTGTTCTGAGAACCTCCAGCAAAATGTACATACACTGTGTGCACAATTATCAGAAACAAGCCAGCAAAATAGTCCATAAGAGAATTCTTAAAATCCAGGTGGATCTTATGACCGTAGCACGTGAATTTTGTTCCAAGTTCTATAGTCCGTCAATGGGTTTCTGGATCGGTCGTAGCTCTGATTCTATGGCTTGCAAATCACAACAGCAACTGATCTCCCCCAAATATGTCTTCTATTCTCCTTCCAGCCCCCTAGCAAAGATAAACACGTCCAAGCCCCTCAACAATAAGGTACATTGAATTAAAAAACAGGGAAGTCTACCCTGCCAAGAGAAAGAAAGGCACAGATTCCCCCACCAGTTGCAAGATAATAAATGTAAATGTAAGCCTGATGGCATTATAGCCTATGAACACAGGTTGAAAAGAGACATCCTGGAACATTCCCTCCCCCCTTGAAATTATGAACAATAAAACTGATGTAACTAGCCATCCGTGCTGGGAAAGTCTGATAGCTCCTCACAACCAATATAGCCCCTCTTCTTGTGAATAACATTGATAAGCTTTCCATTCATGGAGTCTGTCAGCTTCTTAATCTGTTGATGACCATCTTTTGGGCAGCACCGACCACAGCCTCTCAGACACTGTTCGGAGAGGTGACTGTGGCGTCACAGGAGGGTATTGCAGCCATAAATGCAGCAGCAATATTCTCTGACCCAGCAATCACACAGTTAACTCAGAGATCCATACCCTACATGCATCACCTAGCATAGAGGGCCAATCAGGTCCTGGTGGGCGGAGTGTAAGGGTAGTGTGTAGAGGAAAGTTTAGTCAGTAGAGTAGAGTCTGAGTCTGGTCGGAGACTGTAACAGCAACGTAGAAGACCTCTGCAGATTCCCAGCTAGGAGAGGGGGTTGCACAGTTTCATGCGGCCCCGTGACCACCTTCTACCGGCCATCTCCCTACCGTCTCCCGGTTGAGCGCTGTAAGACCTGTTAACATTTATATATATGGTTAAAGGAATGTTTTGTCGACTCTTCTTTGTGTTATACTGCCACCTGCTGCCAAAAAGGAAAGGATAGCAGAGAACCCCCCTGCTGCTGAGAATGACATGGAACAGTCCATGAGATGGATGGGTGGGTCTCCTGAAGGAGAAGAGAGAACTTCCATGTGTGTTGCAGAGAGAGACAGACCTAAAAGAGACTGGATGTCGAGTCAGGGGCCAGACTGCAAGTGCAAGCTGAGATCCAGGACAGAGATCCAAGACTGACTGCACTCCACACGTCTGTCAGCGAATTACGGGCCCCAACGGCAACGAGGTACCTCGCAGTAAAACTTGTAGTAAAGTGTGCACACTGTTTTAGTTAGGGAGAGATAGGAAAAGACTCTGCAGTTCAATATACAAGGAATAGAAAGAAAACGAACTCTCTGCGTCTCGCTTGATAAAGACTTTGCATTTCTTTATTTAAAGACATTCAGAGACCTTGCATTCGCTGCAGACTAGGCACAGTGGTTATATGCATTGTATTTACTTTTGCACACCTTCCCGCTCCTTCCCCTTCTTTTCCCTCAGTTGCATTAAAATTGCATTTGTTTAACCCTCTGTGTTCCGTGCAGTCCTTGCGTATCCCGTTACCTGTGGGCTATTACACTTGGCGTAGCCGGCAGGATACGCAGGCTGGTACTGAACAATGGAAGGACAGAGGGATGTTGTTGATGTAAATGTTCCAATACAACCTGATAGGGGAATACCAGCAAGGCAATTGTCCCTGGGTGCTATGCTGACCCATATACCAAAATTTACTGGCAACAATATACCTCTCCATGACTGGGCGCAGAGAATGAGGGGCATGTTGAAAGTAGCAGGAGTAACTGCAGAAAACCAAGGGGAGATACTGTTGATTGCCCTTGAGGGCCATGCTCAAGAGACTGTTTTATTGCGCCCTGAGAGTGAAAGAAAGACGTTAGAACAGGTGGTGAAGATTCTGGAAAGGGTGTATGGCGGCAAGCCAGAAGCAGGTGATTTGCAGGCACAACTGTTCTACCGGCTGCAGGGTGAAGAGGAAGGCTTGCCACAGTATGCGAATGCCCTCCAGAGAATAATGAGACAAATGCTTACAGCAGAGCCAGAGCTAGCACAGACCCCTGGTTACGCTGACCGTACCCTGCGAGATCAATTCCTTAGAGGATTACATAACCCCAAGATCAGAAGTGCTCTCCGTGAACGGCTCAGGGTAGAAAAAAAATTAACTTTTCAGGAAGTACTGGAAGAAGCAGTCTCCCGCACACAAGCTGAAAATTGCGACCCGCAGAATGCGGGGGGAGAAGTTTGTGCTCATAGAGTAGTCCCGAGTGAGAGAAACCGAGAACCAAGCCAGCTTGAAGCTAAAGTGGATCAGTTACAAGAGACTGTTACTGCTCTACAAGAGTTGCTGAAGAATATGCAAGCCCCGGCGTTAGAAGTCCGAACGGCAGCACCGCAGCCGGGTACCCGCATGTATACCTATCGAGAAGAGAGGGGACAGATCGAGCAGAGGCGATCCAGACCCGCTAGAGACTACCAATGCTGGAACTGTGGAAATCGGGATCATATATCACGGCACTGCCCGGAGAGGAGGATGTCTCAAGAAAGACCGCCGTTAAACTAGTACCTCCCTCTATGGTCGGGCACATGGGGGGGGGGACCAACTGAGCTTAGAGAAAACAACCGCCCTGAAGATATAGCAGCCAGCACGCCGACAATCACAGCCGAATTTGAAGGGAAAGCAGTAAGATGCCTGATGGATACTGGGTCTCAAGTGACCACCATGCCAGAACAGTTCTTCTATCAACACTTTGGACAAACTGTATCCATTGATAAGAGGACACATATCAGACTGAAGGCTGCGAATAATCTTCCCATTCCGGTTGCAGGGGTCGTGTGGATGAACATACGTGCCTGTGGTCAGAACTTAGGCCAAAAAGGGATCGTGTTAACGGAGGGCCGGTATGACAGAGAAGTGCCGGCTATCGTAGGCATGAACATCCTGAAGGAACTAGACCAGTTGCTCTTCAACAAGGAAGGCTGTGATTACTGGAAAATGACTGCTGCTAACGGGCCCGCTCAAAAGGTCTTCCAACACCTTATCCGTGCCAGGGGGCTGTGGAGGAATGGTGGGAGCCACTACCCAGTGGGGAGGGTTCGAGTCCCAAGACAGACAACAATTACTCTACCTCCAAATCGGGAGACAGTCCTCACCTTGCCAGTCGGGGCCCATCGTATGCTCGAGGGGATGGAGGTGTTGGTAGAACCTTACCGTGGTGAAGAGAACGGAGACGAACCGTTGGTGGCTCGCACTTTAGCAACAGTAAGAAATGGAAGAGTCCCTTTCCGTTGCGTGAACACCGGTGAACAGGCCTACACCTTGACCTCGGGAGTTGTTCTGGCCCATGTCTACCTGGCGCCTGAAGAGGTGGCGAACGCAGAATTGATTGAATTGAAGCCCATGGCAGGGGAGACCTGGACTTTGGCTGTTTCTATAGAGAGAGAAGAGAAGCCCACTGATCAGTGGAACAGTCAAGTTATCCTAGGACAGATGGAAGTGGACCTGACCCCCTTCGCTTCAGAGCAAGCCCAGGTCATAGAAAACTTCATCTGGGAGAATCAAGCCACGTTCTCCCGTCATGCAGAAGACTTCGGCTGTACTGACAAGATTCAGCATGAAATACCCACAGGAGATGCACCACCGATCAGAGAAAGGTACAGACAAATACCCCCAAAATATTACCAAGAGGTGAAGGAGCTCTTGGCACAGATGCTGAAGAGCGGGGTGATAAGAGAGAGTCAGAGTCCATGGGCTGCCCCAATCGTGCTGGTCAAGAAAAAGGATGGGTCTACTCGCTTCTGTGTTGACTACCGCAAGCTTAATGGATGCACTGTTCGTGATTCCTATCCTCTGCCCCGGATAGAGGAGTCCCTGTCTGCGCTGGGAAAGGCACGCTACTTCTCCTCCCTTGATCTAGCAAGCGGATATTGGCAGGTCCCTGTGGCAGAGAAAGACAAGGCCAAGACCGCATTCATTGTGCCCATGGGACTCTTCGAGTTCAATCGCATGCCGTTTGGGCTAAATAATGCCCCAGGAACTTTTCAGCGCCTCATGGAGAGTTGCCTTGGAGACATGAACTTTGAAGCCACGTTGATTTATCTGGATGACATCGTAGTGTACTCTGCAACCTTCGAAAAACATCTCGAACAACTGGGTCAAGTGTTTCAACGGTTACGGGACCATGGGCTTAAACTGAAACCAAAAAAATGCCGGATCTTTCAAAAAGAGATTGAATATCTCGGGCACAAGGTGACGGAGGCTGGCGTGCAGCCGTCCGATGAGAAAGTGAGAGCAGTGCTACAATGGCCCACACCCAGCACAGTGAGAGAAGTTCGAGCTTTCCTGGGACTGGCCGGATACTACCGTCGCTTCATCAAGGACTTCGCGAAGGAGGCAGAACCTTTGCATGAATTGCTCCGAGAAACTGCGAAAGGACCAAAGGCACAGAAAATTTGCTGGGGACCAAGACAAGCAGAAGCCTTACACCGACTAAAAGAGGCCTTGGTCAACGCCCTGTGCTTGCCTATGCAGACTACAACCTCCCCTTTCGGTTATATACAGACGCGAGCCTCTACGGTCTGGGTGCAGTACTGGCCCAGGTACAGGACGGTATTGAACGGGTGATTGCATATGGAAGTCGGACGTTGCGAGAAGCCGAACGCAATCCTGAGAATTATAGTTCTTTTCGTCTGGAGTTACTGGCACTAGTATGGGCAATAACCGAAAGGTTCTCTGAATATCTCACGGGAGCTCAGATTGAAGTCTATACGGATAATAATCCATTGGCTCACATCTCCACCGCCAAACTGGGGGCAATGGAACAGAGGTGGTTGGCACGACTCTCCAGATATAATTATCATGTGCAGTACCGTTCCAAGCACGAAAATCAGAATGCGGATGCCCTCTCTCGTGTTACCACAGAAGCCCCAGTGGGGGAAAGAGACGAGCAGTTAGAGGAAGATGAAATTCCAGACTTCAGTAAATTCACCGCCCAAGTGGTGGAGGCTTGTATACTGGAGATTACGTCGGGCACAACATCGCGCCTGCTTGGCCAAACCAGAGAGGAATGGGTGAAGATCCAGTCATCTGATCCAGAACTGCTTCAAGTGAAAGAGTGGGTGATCCGGCAGCGTAAGCCTAGGAAGGAAATACGGGCCATGCTGTCACACACGGCCCTACAGATTCTCAGCCAGTGGGACAAGCTATCGGTGCAAGAAGGGATGCTGTATCGGAAGGTGCACTTAGCTACGGAGCTGGAAGTACGGTGGCAAGTGGTGATACCCCAGAAGTTGGCAGTACCATTGGCCCGAGAAGCGCACGAGAGAGGAGCCCATTTTGGGCCGGACAAGACTTACCAGTGGTTGCAAAGAATAGTGTACTGTCCTCAGATGCTTCGGGCAGTGGAGAAGGCCTGTAAACTGTGTCGTTCCTGCGAGTTAAATAAAGCTCTCCCACAGCGAGCACCAGTACAGACCATTGTCACCAAAGAGCCATTGGAAGTACTTATGATAGATTACCTGAAGATTGGCCACTCCCACCGGGGCTATCAGTTCTGCCTTGTGATGACAGACCACTTCTCAAAATTTGCGGTGGTGACGCCCACCAGAGATCAGACGGCTGAATCGGCTGCTCGAGCCATCAGTGATGACTTTATCCGGGTATACGGCTGCCCTAAAAGGATACACTCTGATCAAGGGGCCTGCTTTCAGGGCAGTGTCATGAGAGAACTGCAAAGGATCTACGGGATGCAAAAGTCAAGAACCACACCTTATCATCCACAGGGCAACGGAGCCTGCGAGAGGTTTAACCGGACCCTCCTACAAATGCTACGCACACTGGAAGATGATCGTAAGAATCACTGGCCCAGTTATCTTGCAGAACTCGTATGGGCATACAATAACCGTGTCCACTCCACCACTGGGTACGCCCCATATGTGCTATTGTTCGGAAGAGCCGGAAGAGGCATTGAAGAACTAAACCTGGCTCCACCCGAGATCAGTGAAAGTCAGAGCGTAGGGTCTTGGGTTGACTGTCACCGTCGACGGCTGGAGACTATCCATCGAATTGTCACCAAGCGGTTGCAAGAAAAGATATACCCCCGGCAGGAACCTGTACATGAGGCCCCGTTCTTACCAGGAGACAGAGTGCTAGTTGCAGAGAAACACCCGAGACACAAGTTGAGTGAGCGCTGGAAACCAGAACCGTACATTGTGACCAGAAGAGTCTCTCCCAATGGGCCAGTGTACGAAGTGAGAAGCGAGCGGGGAGGTGGCACCCTCATCCTGCATCGTAACATGCTGAGGCCCTGCTATTCAGAAGACAGGACCGGACAAAGCGACTCGGGGACTGTGCCCGTGCCCGTTCCTGCTACTCTCGAGGAGGGCTCTGACGATGAAGAATGGTGGCGGGCCCCGTCCAACCCAACAGACTGGGGAGGGTCCAACCCCCCATCCGTTCAAGATGCAGGTGCCACCCCTGCAGAGCATGAGCCACCAATCTCCAGAGATGATGACGAGGATATTGTACTCCCTGCTACTGCACCAGCGTCTGGTGAATTAGCCGTACCCCCACGTAGGACTGAACGGGCTAATGCTGGTATTCCCCCTGATCGGTACTTGGCAGATGAATTTGTGTATTCTGTCAATGGAGTCGGTTGTAAGACATTGACTCCCAGGCAACAGGTTGTAAAGCACGGCAGAGGTTGCCATCGTGTGTTCCTGTGCAGAGGGCCCCAAGAGAGTATCGGCCGGGACGGCCGATGTTAAAGAGGGGGGGAAATGTAAGACCTGTTAACATTTGTATATATGGTTAAAGGAATGTTTTGTCGACTCTTCTTTGTGTTATACTGCCACCTGCTGCCAAAAAGGAAAGGATAGCAGAGAACCCCCCTGCTGCTGAGAATGACATGGAACAGTCCAGGAGATGGATGGGTGGGTCTCCTGAAGGAGAAGAGAGAACTTCCATGTGTGTTGCAGAGAGAGACAGACCTAAAAGAGACTGGATGTCGAGTCAGGGGCCAGACTGCAAGTGCAAGCTGAGATCCAGGACAGAGATCCAAGACTGACTGCACTCCACACGTCTGTCAGCGAATTACGGGCCCCAACGGCAACGAGGTACCTCGCAGTAAAACTTGTAGTAAAGTGTGCACACTGTTTTAGTTAGGGAGAGATAGGAAAAGACTCTGCAGTTCAATATACAAGGAATAGAAAGAAAACGAACTCTCTGCGTCTCGCTTGATAAAGACTTTGCATTTCTTTATTTAAAGACATTCAGAGACCTTGCATTCGCTGCAGACTAGGCACAGTGGTTATATGCATTGTATTTACTTTTGCACACCTTCCTGCTCCTTCCCCTTCTTTTCCCTCAGTTGCATTAAAATTGCATTTGTTTAACCCTCTGTGTTCCGTGCAGTCCTTGCGTATCCCGTTACCTGTGGGCTATTACAGCGCCATTACTCCCGGTGCATTACCAACCGAACAACGGGCATCAAAATGCGGGTCCAAAATCATCCCGTGCCCATCTACAGCTGGTTTGCTGGTACCGAAGCTAGCAGTAGTCCAGCTCTGCTATGCGAACCAGAGGAGTGGAGGGATCGCTTTACAGGAGCACCCCACCATCGCCAAATCCAGTCGTCTAACCAGCGGTGTTCCCACCAAGGGACCCAAAGCTCCCCAAAGCATCCGGAACGTATACCCCAAATAGGGCATTCAAGCAGCCTCCCTGTACCCGATCTGGTATTCCTGGGCGACAACGGCAGAGTGCTTAGTTAGAATGGAGGAACACCGCGGATTTCTGAGAACACACTGGTCATTGCTGAGTCCACCCGGTCCACTACCTGTAACTGTATACCATGTACTGCCTGCTGGTTACAGTAAAGAACCCGTTACAGAGACTTACAGTGTCCATGCCTTCTTATGAACTGCTTATCCGCGCATTCAGGTAACCGCAGCTGCCTCACAACATCTTGTGCACCTTCTGGCTCCGGGGATCACCGCTCAGCCTGTGGGGAGCGTTCCATCTTGCTGCATTCCATCCCCCGGAGGCCCCGCAGCGTCGGTACAGTTACCGAAACTCTCATAGGTGGCGTCACGAAACAATTAACCCCTTAATCTGTTCCCACAAGACGTCTTTTGATCTGTACCACCGGCCCCACTACCGGCAGGTGCGGCACCCCGTGACAAGGAGGAAGAAGCAAACGCCTGTCTAAACCGGAGTCCCGGCCACGGTGAGTCATGACACCTTTCCTTCACTGTAAATTTCCCATTTAATAAGGGTCCAGAAGTTCTCACTATTGTTTAAGGTGAGGAAGGGGGTCATGTCATTATTCATTCATCTTTAATCCTCTTACTGACTAATCAAGCAATGAAGATTTCAATGCTGCAATGGAGCATTGCTCTACATAATACTCATGGTCTTCTTGAAAGATGCAGAATTTTTCCTGTACCACTGCTTGGAGAAGGAATCTTGTAAAAACTGTCAGCACATTTGGGAATTGATTTTGAGTCCATCTTCAACATGAAAAGGACCAGCTAGCTCATCTTTAATAACGCCAGCCCATAGCAGTACCCCACTTGCACATTGCTAGCATCTGAGTCAAACCGGAGGCCTGTGCCCATTAATGAAACAGCCACGGGCCCATCCATCCGGTCCATGAAGATGCACTCTCATCTCATCAGGCTATATAATCTTTGAAAAATATTTATTAACCTAGTCTTACTCTTGATGTTTCAACTTCTGTGTCTTGTCAGTGAAAGTCGGTTTTAGCCTTCCTTACCTCGGACATGTCTTTGAGCACTTAGCACCTTGTACTTCTAGGGACTCCAGGGAGGTTTCAGTTCTGGAATATGAAAGCTCTGAAGGATAATGGTTTCCTGATTTGCTTCTGCTGAAATCTTTGGCAATCAATATGTGTCATTTTTTCTCAATACATTTTTTGCGACCCAGTTGCCTATTTGCAACTAAACCTCCGATGGTTCTGTAATCACATCCCAATATGTTAGTGCCTTGGATCACCTGGTGAGGTAGACCCTCCAAGCCCAAGGTCCAGGTGGGCAGATGGGTGACGGGTTTCGGTGCAGCAGGCGGGAGCGGTATGTGGGAAATGGGTAACAGAATTACTGGAAGCTGCAAGGAGATAGGAGACCAGCAGCAGAAGTACTGGAAGCCAAAGGCTGATAGAAATCAGGAACACTACAAGTCTTAATACCAAGTCACAGGTGTGTCTTATAAAGGCCCAGGCAGACGATCATATGAGAGAACACTGGGCCACTTGCATACCCAAACATGGAGCACAACAGACTAAAGTGAATCGATATGAGGGGAGCAAAGGAGTGTAACACTTTGCAATTTCAAGAGTACTGTGGCCATCTGTCAGATTTGTAACAATTGCATTTTTAAAGACAGTTAAAGGGAACCTGTCAGGTCATTCTAACCCTCTATGCTATCACTACCTGTCCCTGCACCTTCCTAGCTGATCCCTAACCATCCCTGTCTGCTCTAAAAGTGCACAATAAAGATTGAGAAAAATGACTTATAACTTACATACTGTCTCTACCCGGAGACTAGAAAGGCAGGCTCCGGGGCTCCATTCTCCCTCCTTGCTTGCTCTCTGTACACCCCGCTGGGCGTCATGAGACTTTCTTCTGTTCCACCGCCTGTTTGAAATTCCCGCCTTCTCTGCTACTGTGATGCCCGTCCGGAACGTCATATCTGGCCCAGTGCATTGTGAGGGCTGATCACGTGGTAAAGTCTGACTCCAGCACTTGTGCAGTGCGCATATTGAAGCCGGTCCCTACCACGTAATCAGCCCCCACAATGCACCGGGCAAGATATAACCTTCTGGCCGGGCATCACAGTAGCATGGGAGGTGAAATTTCAAACAGGAGGGGGACAGAAGAAAGTCTGATGATGCCCAGCTGGGCATGCAGAGTACAAGCGAGGAGGGAGAATGGAGCCCCGGAGCCCGCCTTTCCAGTCTCCGGATGGAGACAGTATTTAAGTATATAAGTCATTTTTCTCAATCTTTATAGGGCACTTTTAGAGCAGACAGGGATGGTTAGGGATCAGCTAGGAAGGTGCAGGGACAGGTAGTGATAGTAGAGGGGGTTAGAACGACCTGACAAGTTCCCTTTAAATGTCGTTTTGGTCCATTTTGCCTTAGGAAAAGAAGCTCCCTAATAATTCTGCTTTTCTTGATAAAGGTTGTTCGTATCCCTAGGCCACAAAATCCCTCATTACACAAATATATATCACCTGATTTGCTTCATCCAATAAGCATTAAAGTTTATACAGCGTGGAGTTGGAAAATTTGCATAAAAATGATGATATGGTCAAAATACTCCCTTGCCTAATAATTCTTCACACAGTGTATTTTTATTCTGCAGTTAAAGTTACATCTCTAAATAATTTCACTTGATGGTTGAACTGGAAGTCTCACTTTACATTTCAAGAGAAAATGAATTCATAGCGATCCTTCTTGATCAACTCTAAATCTAAAGATGTTAAACCTTGTCCATAAACTCCTCTATCTCATAGTGGCAGTGGGGTTCTCTCAATTGGGATTTCCCTTTGTTGTCAAAAGAAAAGAGAGTATTGTGCTCTTGTGGCTTGACAACGTAATAAAGCTATATAGGAACCAAATGATGCAACTTCCTCTACGACATTGCATGGGGTTTTAAGATCTGTACAGCTTGCCTGTACAGAGCAATGAAGCAAAGCTGACATTGCTCTTCCTGTGGATTACATTGGACTGAGGATTTTTTTTGTAATAAAGATGGAGTCTCTAAATATTTTTTGTTTTATTTCTAATAAAAAATGTATTCTTTGTATTGCGTTTTTTTTTACTGTTTACTAGAAATTCATGGTGGCCATGTCTAATTTGGTGTGACACCATGAATTTCGGGCTTAGTACCATCTGAGAATACAAAATTCGTATTAACCCGATTATTACTCAGCATGCCACCCCCATCAGGGTTGCTGGAAGAGCCTGGTAAAGTGCCTGGACATGGTGCTACGATGAATGCCCCATTTCTAGGGGCGGCTGTGGGCTGCAGTTTTCAGTGTTGGTGACCCAGAACGCTTGGGCCTTAACACACTGAGAATCATAGTCCCCAGCTGCCTGGTTTTACCTGGCTGGTGATCAAAATTTGCCAGGAGCCCACACATTTTTTTTAATTATTTTTTTGAACTATTAAAAAAAATTAATGAGCTCCCCTCTATTTTGATTACCAGCCAAGGTAAAGCCAGGCAGTTGGGGGTTGCAGCCCGTAGCTGTCTGCTTTATCTGTGCTCAGAATCAAAAATACTGCAGAGCGCTATGTCATTTTTTAAAATGATTTATTTATTTTTACATTACTGTGATGTCAGTTAATCTATGAAGGGTCCAACAACCAATCACAGATGCTGTCACAGAGTGGGCGTCTGTGATTGGCTGCTGGAGTAACCTGAAATCAGCCCATACATTCTAGCATCTAGAAGGCGAAGTTACTAGTGATTAATGATACAGTAAGTTGTTCAGCGCTTATTTAGCTTTCATTTTCATACATTTTATTATCACAATATGGCATTGTATGGAACGGTCGCAGGTCTAATGACTTGAGCTCAACAGATTCATAGGCATATATGTAGCTATTAAGTTTGGGACAAGGGAATAGGGGGCGGACTGGACATCGTAGTCTGTACTCGGAGCATGAATGTTGGAAGTGTGAAACTGGCCTTACATGTGAGTGACCAAACGATCGCTACTGTGATGGTTTATTCTCATACAATTTGCTTTGTTTTTGGCAGCACATGCCGGTTTTCACGAGCCAATGTGCCACTAAAAAGTGATGGTTTAAAGTCAACATAAATGATGCAACAAGCTTATTTTCTTGGCTGTTCTTAGCACATTTCTTCCCCTGATTATTGGACAATGAAAAAGGACTTTAATAGGTGAAACTCTTTCAAGGTCCAGCTCTTGGCAAGTTCCCAAAAGACCATTTTTCCCCATAAGGCTATGTGCCACAGTGCATTTTTGTACAGTTTTGACAGCAATCTGATCTTGATATCCTGATGCCAGCAAAGTCAATGAGAATTCTGAAGTGTTATGCACACGTTGCTTATTTTATCCTTGCAGATTTGGGTGCCGAAAAAATGTGCAGCATGTCAATTCTTGGTGCAGTTTTGCCTGTGTTTTTCCACCCTTCCGCCCATTGACTTCATTATAAAAAATGCATGGGAAAAAACTGCACCAAAAATGCATTGAAATAATGCGTTTTTGGTGCTTTTTTCTGCTAGAAGGTGTCGCAAATGTCTTCATCAAATACTTAGCGTGCGCACGAAGCCTAAGAAGGCGGCAGAATTATAGATATCATGTGACGTTTGATCTGTCCCTCGTATACAAAACTGTTGTGCACCAAGCATGGGGCATTGATTTCGCTTCCAGATAAAGACAATACCCATTTTCAATTAAATTAAAAGAAACATCCACCACAAATGAGTACAAAAACGACGTTTAATATCCAAGGGTTTTCTTTTAAATAACTAATATCCAGCCAATCACACAACATTGCAATTAATTTAGAATACAAATAAATTAAGTTTTAAATATTACCTTCTCTTTCAGTGCAAGATATACATTAAAGTTACCATTTCTACAAAGTGACTGTTCATTTAGAATAGAAAAGAGTCGTGGAAAACATTTAACATCGGTTGGTATTAAAGCTTTTGCAAAACACACGTTGCAGGTCGTAGCGGTACGTTAACCAGGGTCAAGGCTCAACATCGAATTTTAAAGTATTTATGAAAAAATAAAACTTTTTTAAACATTTTTATCAATTTGGTAATACAAAGACTTGTTATGAAGACATCATGGAGGAAGGTATGACTTCACCTTTAGAGTCAATTTAGTTGGTATATTTAGAACT
This sequence comes from Allobates femoralis, assembly GCA_033576535.1. Classification (NCBI taxonomy): domain Eukaryota; kingdom Metazoa; phylum Chordata; class Amphibia; order Anura; family Aromobatidae; genus Allobates; species Allobates femoralis. The sequence continues at coordinate 96,903,294 of JARQOC010000004.1, read as the reverse complement.
TTCATGAAGATATATTAGAGTCGTAGCTAGTTTTCTGCCACAACCCTGTATTTAAATACCACAGTCATGGCCTGTTGTGTTCCCTTTGGCTACCAGCACCCAGGGCTCATGTCCGACCAACCCAACTAGCCAACCCCGGATATATTTTGGCATTTTTTGTTTTGGTGTACTATGTCTTAATATACTTGTTAATTTGTTCTAAATACATGGAAAAAAGAATTCTGTGAATAAAATTAGGTTCTCTACTGAAATAAGAATGCAACGTTTCATCGGAGAGTCTTTTTCAATCATAGACATTGCTCAGTTGTTGATTACTGACACAGTTGTAGCAGTAAAGATTGTTACGGAGAATAGATTTCAAGCAGGTCCAGTTAATTCAAGCGATTCATTAAGTCAATACTTTACAGAAGATTATATCATTACTGATCCACAAACGTTTGCCATCATTGTCTTTAAGTAAAGGTACCAAGCGAGTGGCCTCCTTTGCCTACTTTATGTAAATATCAAGCAATATAAAGTACAATCAATTAGCAAACTATGGTTAATAATTCACATTAAAGAGGATCTGCAATAAAATGTCTACATAAACTGCATACGTTATTAAATAGATCTCTTATAGTTGATGAGGCTGGGGTATTTATTTTGAAAATTCATCTTGGAATGTCTACATAATCTTATTTGAAAGCTTAAATCTTTGCCCAACTATTATGATCGACAGCTCTTCAAGGACCCTCCACCCTGTTGAGATCTCACAATGCTCATTACAACCTGCAGCTGTCAGTCAAGCCTGAGCGTGCAAAGATTTTATACACTTGGACTCTTCAGCTAATATCAGGATAATATAGCCATCGTGACAAGAGTTTTGAAAATGAGTATACCAGCCTGATCAAGTCTATGAGATCAATTTAATATTGTATGCGATTCATAATGTGAAATATTGAGACAGATCTGTTTTAAACTAAACCCTCAGTTCACTGGATGTGATAATGTTGCACTTAGGAGTAAAAGAGTAAATATAATTAAGGGAAAATGCAGACGATGCAAAGCATTTGTACAAGTTCTATAGTGTAAGAAACCAAAAAGATAAAAAAAAAACTTCAATATATTGCAGAGTGGCCCATTTTAATGAACTGTGACCTAGTTATATAGTAATTAAAAGGTTATTCCAATCTTCAAGATCCAATCCCAATACATAGTAGGTGTAATAATAATAATATTAGCAAATGCCTCCATTTACAAATATAGTATAGTTCTCCTGATATAGACATGTCTGTTATCTCATGTGCAGGCCTTTAGGTATCCATCCATGGTTACGACCATAAGCAACAATCTAACTAACTAGCTTTCAATATATAAGTGGTCTTAACTATGGATACCTAAGCTGCAAAGGCCAGCACATGATGTAACAGACATGTAGTATAGTTCTCCTGAAATAGCCATGTTTGTTATCTCATGTGCAGGCCTTTGCACCTTAGGTATCAATGGCTACAACCCACTCATATAGTGAAAGCTAATTAGTTAGCTAGTTGCTTTTGGTTGTAGCCATAGATGCCTAAGCTGCAAAGGCCTGCACATGAGGTAAGAGATATAGCTATATTCAAAGAACTATACTACATTTCTAATTGGAGGTATTTGCTAAAATTAATAATATTATCATTAGCATTACACCTTCTAAATATTGGGATAGGATTGTGGAGATGGGAAAAACCCTTTAAGAAAGGTAAGAATAACATTGTTATTCATTTCTGAAGGAAGTATTAAATGGAATCTGTGAGCAGGATTTTGATATGTAATCTGAGAGCAGTATGATATATGGGTAGAGACCCTGATTCTACTGGTGTGCCACTTACTGGGCTGTGTTTTGCTGTTTCAACAAATCAGTTGAAATCAACAGGAGATAACAAGATTAAGTGTTTCATCATGCCTTCTAGTCCAGCCACACCACCACCAATGATTAGCAGCTTTTTGCCAATATACGTTGTACCCAGACAGCTACAATCAGTGGTTCGGGCAGCGTAATATACAACTCAGCATTCTGAGCTCTGTTAGATGTGCAGTAGAGAAAACTGTGATTCCAATAGATGCTGCACCCAGTAAACTGAGTGACACATCCCTGTAATCAGGGTCTCTGTCTTGACATCATGCTGCTGTCAGATTCCATAGCAAAAACCTGCTAACATATTTCCTTTAAGTAGTGAGTGAACTGTGTTCGGTCTCTCTCGCTGCTTCACCTTCTTGCAATGTTCTGGTCTTGCTTTTCAATAAGGTCCCCTACTTCACCCCTTTTACTAGGTACCCTATATCTGACTGCTATACAGTATTTTACACTGCAATAAACAAAGATTTGGCTGGAAAAAAACAACAAATGTAATTTTTTCTACCCGATATAACAAAGATTAGCGCAATTAAAAATTTATGGCAGCAAAGTTATTTGTACTGAATGAAAAGTTCACAACCTAATTGGCATAGAGTTCAGGCTTCGACTTATACTTTATTACATTAACTAAGGCAAATTCATACTTTGTAACCCAATGTTTTTTTTTTCCTTTTGTACAAAACGAAATACTTAAGACAGCCAAGATTAAACTATAGAAAGCTCAATTCACACATAGCAATCTATGATTCCTAAGGATTGAGACAATCTGGGCTGCACTGTCAACAATTAATCTGGTATTTCATTACTGGGATACCATAAGATCCTCTACCCTGGCTGGGATGATCAAGCAATGTGCAATTTTTGGCCCCATGTCATGGTCAAATTGGTGCACGGAGGACACTGGACGTGATCAGTACTAACTGAATACACAAGATTAAAGATTGAAGAATTGAGAGCAAATGCATATCATTATACATCATTGCTACAAAGCCTAAAAACCAGTAATTAGATGTAATGAAGACAAGGAAAGGGTTTATTTTCGAACTCCTCGGAGGCGGAGTTTGCATTGGACATGATCGACAATTGGCCAGAGCTCCAAAGTGAGTTTTATCTAGAAGGGTCAGAAAAAAGGGACTAATTTTGGTCATAAAGATTATATTTAATTAGGATATAAAGTAATATAAGTCAAGAAGAGAAAATTAGGCCTAATGATTAGATGCTGTCATAAGTAATGAAGGAAATATTTAAATTTTCATTGTAGATGTGTAATTAAAATGTTAATATCATTTTGCTTTTAAATGGTGGCTCTCCCCTGATATGAACAAAACTGCTCACTTCACAGATTGCTGTGAATTAATACTCCTACCCAATGTCTGTGACTGTCGTCATAACCTTCCTGTAAGGTGCACCAAGCTTTAACAAATCTATAAAAACCTGTCCATGATTCATGTTGCCCAAACCGTAGGCCGTATGAATCAGAGCCTTGCTGCACGATCACCACCGTGTATGTGCTGCTCCAAAATGCCCTAGCGTTTCAAAGAAAACATCATTTGTTGAGCTTCTCCTCACCCCCTGATTGATAGGTCTCTTCCTATGTACTCACACAGCAGAGTCCTGTCAATCAACTAAAGCCAGGCGGGGGCAACGCTGCATGTATATTCCTATGGTTCAAATTATATTGTCTCTGGAACACTGGAGCGGTTTAGAGAAAAACATACACGGTTGCACTCATGTAGCCAAACTGATTCATGTTGCCTGTAATTTGGGCAGCATAGAGCGAGTGACAGATTCCTTTTGAAGCATGTGGAATAACATAGTGTGTGTACATTTTTTTTAGATGTTTTGAAAATGGTTTTGTGCAACTTATGCATTTTGCATAATCAATTGTAGAATTAACATGGGTATAAAAAAAGTAACAAAATACATAAGCCCTGATTCATCAAAGTTTCTGCCAGAAATCAAGCATAAAACACTTTGATCAGCCAAAACGTTTTGCGACTTTTGTTAAATTGGGCATAACTGGAGTGGGACGGGGCAGAATGGAGCCATGATAGGGTGGTTGGCACTACAGCCTTGCAAATCCCACCAAGGACAACATCTGCAAGGAGTTTGTATGTTCTTCCCATGTTTGTGTGGATTTCCTCTGAGTTCTCTGGTTTCTTCCCACACTCCAAAGACACAATGATAGGGAACTTAGATTGTGAGCCCCAATGCGGACAGTGTTGCTGATGTATGTAAAGTGCTGTGGAATTAATGGCACTATGTAAATGAATAAATATAATTATGATGCCACAATTAGGGACGAGCGAGTACTGAAATATTCGGACTCTCTAGACTCGTAACGAGTAGGTCCCGATACTTGGTACTCGTTACGAGTATAGCGAGTCCTATTTAAGTCAATGGTGAAGCGAGTATTGCGATTAATTCCTCTGCTGCTGGACCCTATAAAGAGGTCTGGCAGCAGAGGAAAAACCTGCAATTTCCTAATTCATTGTTTAGAAGCCGGCGATAAAAATGCCGTAAGCTGTAAATTCAAACTGGATTCTCCTGGATTGCCCTGGTCCGGAGCAATTCGGTACCATAGAGTCTCATGTTACGGGGCGCTGGATCGCACCGGAGCAGTGCAATTCTGGAGAATCCGGTTTAGGGTACGATGCTAAAGATCTGTCAAAATCGGATTCACCTGGTCCGGGACAATCCGGCGCACCGTAACATGGGGCTCTATGGTACTGGATTGCCCCGGACCAAGGCAATCCAGGAGAATCCGGTTTGATTTTACAGCTTACGGCTTTTTACCACGGCTTCTAAACAATGAATTAGGGAATTGCAGGTTTTTCCTCTGCTGCCAGACCTCTTTATAGAGCAGCAGCAAGAGGAATTGCATTTCCCTTGATTTACATTGGACTTGTTACTGTGTGAGTAATCGCTAGGAAACTCGCAGAATAACGAGTAGCCCGAGTACCCTACTATTCAGCGAGTAACGAATAGTAACGAGTAGACTCGCTCATCCCTAGCCACAATGTATCTAGTTCATGTCAAGCTGTGGTGTGCCATATGCTAGAACTTTTACTTCAGTTCTTGACTCAAGTAAGATTTGTGTCAACTTTTCGAGTGCCCTGATTCATTAAGAGGCGCCTGACTCCAGCATGCCCCCTCATCAAGACCAACTTGAACGGCGCCAGTCTTGATGAATTGGGGACATAGATTTTTTAAAAATAAGTTTTACCAAAACACTAATAAGATGTAAGATGAACCGAGTGTTCATATATGATCAACTCATTAACTAGCATTTTCGGTGTCACCCTGCCGGTTTAGACTCCCACAGCACGAAACAGTTATAATTAGTAAATACCCAACTTCTTAGTGATGTGTAACAACACTTTTGATAAGATCCATTGTACACAGCACCAGTGAAAAGGGAGGTAAAAGTGGAGAGCCAGGGAGCTGTGGCATTGTGGGGTTTCTAGGGGCAACAACATAAATTCTAAATATTGGTTATCAGAATTAGTATTTTTTCTTACGAGAGATTTCCTTTAAGCTGGAAGAAAGCTATATATACCATCTGACTATCAACACATGCTAAAACCTGCTTTACAGCAATGAATATGACTTATAGGCATCTCATCTTCTTGGATCTTCAGGTAAGAGCTAATCTTAGGAATGTAGACCAGCTGTTTTTATTATATGTCTCCAGACACAGGATTGCGAGATCGAAACCCTCATCTTATAATGACTCACTTTCTCATCACTGTCTAGAGTGGAAGCCAATAATTAGGACACCATGGTAAATCTTCCTGCCATACATGCTATTCTTCCATAGTACAGGCAATGAATACAATACAAGAACTCAACAAGGGAAGGTCCATTGGATCAATGACCACCATCCGAGCCATTCAGTGTGTAGCGTTGATGAACGAAGAATGAGTTGTAATTCTTGTGAATTAATACACCAAAAAAATCATCTAAATTAGTCACTAAATAGTTTTGGGGAGGGCAAAGTATGCCCTAGCTAAGATAGGCCGTAGGCAAATAGCAATGTTTGGGAGTTCACGTGAGTCTTCTCATGAGTTTTACTAGACTGAAGAAAATAGACTAACGGAGAATAATACTAATGCACTGTATAGGTAATTAGCTTTTTAAATATACAAAAATAACATTCTTCTCCTCAAGTTGGATGATGTCAACATATTAACTCAAAATGAATTTTTTCCCGTGGATATCACCAAGCCGTCCCTAGATAGACATCTATGAATATACTGAAATGCCAGCAGCATGGTATATAAGCGAATGGTCCATTAGAAGGAACACTTTTTAGAGTGTCAAAATGATAAAAAAAAAAAGTATTCATCAATGTCTTACCAACAGACGGGCCCAAAAACTCATTGACTTACACACTGAAGACCCATCTGGCAGTATAAGAATTAAAATCTTAGTCCGGCTCAAAGTAGATGCCTTTGTAACAAAACACGTTCAGCACTTGTAGCGTCAGTCTTTCTTATGCTGGACGCGCACCATGATCCCCGTAGAGTACTTGGAATCCAAATATATTTCCAGTGTGAAGTGTTGTCCTTCTCCATTCATCACTGCTTCACATTATACAAGGCACGTTGGGTACAGTTCCCATGTCTTCGGATCATGGACCCCAGCATGTGTCCTGTTAAGAATATGTGTCCCAGCTGTAGTCTGACATGTGAATTGAGCAGGATGGGTCAGAAGGTTTCTCCAAAACTGGGGAACGCCGTTGTTTTCTGCATATCCATCTCAGACCACTGCAAAGCAATTAAAACAATGAGAAGAGTAAAACGGATAGGGCAGCTAACACTAACATTTGCCTTGAGAAGGCACTGAATGAATGCTTATCCATATATGATCAGAAGATGATTACTATTCATGATACTGTCATTTATGATCACCTTCATGCTACCACTTCTCAAAGCAAACGCTACAGTAACTTCCTGGGTAAATGTCAAACTCAAGACTCCTAGTCATTAGGAATCAAACAGAAGATGAGAAAATCTTCAAGGCGACCAGCTGAAGCCACCACGTATATTTAGAGATCAGATAAAGGAACATTTTCCCCAATGCTTCGACTATGGCCTTATTTCACAACCTGAGCTTATTTATTCAATATAACTAACTGGGTTAGGGTGCGATCATGGCTTTGACTGGTGTCAGGTGTAGTATGACAGGTCATGGTATGGAGAATCATTTTTATGTAATTGTGAAAAAACAAGTACAAAAATATATGCAATATCATGTAAGCAACTACATACTTATGGCAGTTGCTGTCTCAAATTGGCTTCAAAATCCAACGCCCCTGTCCTATATAGATTACTGTAATCTCATAATACTTAAATCCAAAATAATCCATGAGTATCTTTCTGAACTAAGGGAATGGACTTCAAGCAGGCACCAGAGCAACATACAAGCTTAAAGTAGTTTTTGGCCTAGTCAGACTGAAACTCGAGACCCTAGTGCTACATACATACAAGTCTTCAGACATAGGCAAAGAACCATCATACTGCCCTTAATTATTGGAACCATCATCTGACTTGCACAGATAATATACATAATGTTAAAGTCCTTTATCATGGGTGTCACGTGTGGAGCGGATGAGGGGAATGGAGCAGGAAGGGATAATGGGCAAGGGCAACTGGGAGGCTAGTCTGGCCCTGGACTTGGGGTCCCTGACTAGCCCTGTTCCCGAAGGTACCTCTGAAGGTGCGGAGAGTCGGACCACCACCCTTTCCCTCAAATCCTCAACCTGCCCTCTGCTAAGAACTCCTACCTCCACCCATGGACCAGGAAAAGGACACTGCTCCAATGGAAGGGGACAGCAGCTTCTCTAGCAGCACATCTGCACAGCATGGGTGCTAGATGAGAAAGAAATCAACCTGCGACACCTAGTGGAGTGAAGTGGAGCTATTTCAAAGCTGGGGGAGTAGAGATCTGAATGCTAAGACACACCCCTCCATCTCCACCTGCAGAGCCACGGAGCAGATAAAATACTCAATTAAATAGCACAGCAGCAACACTCCAGGACTGCAAAGGCAGTCAATACGTGACGACAGGTTGATAATTGGCTGAACAAGTGTTTGTAAGTACGCTTGTTCCCTATAATTGCCAATGTAAACATGTCTCGATCAGCTAAAAAGGAAAAATGCTTTTTTTTTGGCTGATTGGATCATTTATGCAGCCTAAAAATTATAGTTGCCACAAAACATGATCCCGCATAAACAGGGAATGTGTAATTCACTGTATCCAAACTCTATGCGAAACGATTAATATTACTAACAATTGTTTAGCTCCCATACAGTTTGTATCAACCTATGTGAATGAGCTTTAAAGAAGACGTGTCACCAGATCAACAGTGGCCAGTTTTTTTATTATTTTATTGACTGATGAAAATTATGCAAAGCAGCCTAAAGACACGCCCCCAGATAATCATGAGAGCCACACCCCCTTAGTAAAGTCCATACTATTTTACACTGAATTACAAGGCAGATTTGAGTATGAAAAAGAGCATACTTAGTAAATAAAGTATGGGAATAGAATAAGAACAAGCTTGCCACTTTTGACTTGGTTACCGGTCTTTTTTACACAACTTCCATTGTTACATCATTTTGCTGTTTATTGCTAAATTTGGAATCGGCAAAAAAAAAAAATTATACAGAATTTTGTGATGAGGATGATGATAATGGTAGCTATGAGTACGTGATCAGAGCAGTATATAGGAGGCTGTCTGACCCTTGTGTCCCTTGTGTACTCTCTACTCCATAAATAACTAGGATCTCTTCCTTCGCCTGCTCTTTAATAGGAAGAAGAACAGGAGAAACAATAGCGCAAATAGGGTATTAGCTTTGATAATTGAGTTGCGCAACTAAAAGATTGTGATCACCTGGCAAGTCACAACCACTGTAAAAGCCTAAAACGGCTGCAGCGATGGATAATACTGAACAAATGGATAACAGGGGTCAATCCACGCTGTCGTAGAAATGAAGACAGGAGAATGCAGATTGTGGATAATAACTTGTCTATGCATTCCGGAGTAAAAAAATACCCTTCCTCAGGACAGTCATAGTAATCATAATTGTCCTGAGTAAGGAGTTCTTTACTCGGAAATGTGTAGACAAGTTATTATCCAGGATCTGCATTTTTCAGTCCTCATTTCTATGGCAGCGCGGAATAACCCCTGTCATCCTTTTGTTCAGCATTAGCCTGCTCTTTGGTTTATACGATACGGCCACCGTTTACAAGACAATAACTCAATATCTGACACTTTGTAAAATGGTCATAAAATAATTTGATGAATGACCTTTTCTGTCTTAACTCATTTTATAGAAAGTGGAAACAGGACGTTCTATAAGATGAAACTTGGAAACCAGAGGTTTTGGGTTTAGGGGTTGAAAGGGCAGTTCAGATCATAAATCTGTGGCCTTCTGCCAGATGCAATTTGAAATCAGTGAGCGGCGGCGCTGAAAGGTCTCAGTATCCACAGTGTTGCTACGTTAAACTGTCAACGTGAAGACAACGCGGCCATTGTGCGGCTGAGTAAGCCGGGGACTTGCACAGAGTTACTTTGTGTTTCTCCTATGGAAACATGTGGAGAGATGGAAAGACTCCTCACCCACATGAGGTTCTCCTGTAAAATCAGTGTAAGGCCTGAGCATGATCCCTGCTCCTCACATCAGCCAAGTCACACCTGTTGTGTTCCAATGTTAAAGGAACGGATAAATGGAGGATTATTACAAGGTTCTTAGGTCTGCCACCATGAAAGGTTCCTGAGTCAGAAGCACATCAAAGGCAATTCACAAAGCAGCAAAGACTGATGTGGATGTTATAATAATAATAATAATAATAATAATAACAATAATAGCTTAATCATGAGGTGAGTATTATAATCCATATAAACCATATAAGCATGTGCTTCCAATTTTTGAATGGTTGTAGGAAACCACAAAATCTGTCTAACAAGATGTTCACCTCAATCTTCTTGATTGCCAGTCCCTCATTAATGCTGGATATACACATCAAACATACTTAAATGGGTGACCCAGAATTTGAAGAACTGCTGTCTGCCGAAAATAGTGCCTAACCTGTCAATTGGCTGTGTGTGATATTGTATCTCAACTCTAATATTGCTAAGCTGCAATATCATGCACAACCCATGGGCAGGTTAGGAGCTATATTCGAAAGATAGAAGCTATTTTGTTTGTAATCCTGAACTGCCATTTTAACTTATTTGACCCATTTGTATGATTATTCAAGTCTATATCAATTATTACTAGAGTTGTGCTAAAAGATTGCCACCACTCTGGTTCAGGCCCCACTTCAGTATTCTGTGGCCATCAGACCAAAACCCTGCGACCCTTGTCCAATCTGGCATTTCTGGTGTCCCTGGTGACAGTCTTGAATTCCTTGTCGTGTGGCACATTCGAGCCAGCAAATAGGAGACGTTTTTCAGGGCTCAAGACTTGAGGGACGGACAAACAATATGACCGATGGACTAGAATCCTGCTAATATTTTTCCACTACTCTAATTATTAGTGCTAATTTTTAGACCATTTCATTAACGGAGGTAGTAAAAATTGGCCATTTTCCGATAATTGATTTTGTTATAAATATTTGAAGGTTTACCAAAAAAGGATTACAATTTACTTTAAGGTGATTATATTTTACTTGTCTATTGGTCAGAGGTCCTTAACTCTTAGGAGGCCAAATACAATGTCTGTTATTGAGCCATTGTATTATATGAATGAAAAAAGCCTATTACAGATGTGACCTGTTGATTTGACTCTAGTCTTAAGGCTCCGTTACACCAGACCACATCGCCGCCGATTACATAGGCGATGTAGGGGAGTGGCCTATCGGCAGCGACATCGCCCCTACGTCGCCTCATGTAAAGGGGCGATGTTGGCGCCGCCAGGAGGTCACCTGGTTTCAGAGCAGTGCTCTGAAACCAGGTGACCGATCTGGGGCGATGTGCACACATCGCCCCATGTAACCAGCCGCCGGCGACTTGTCAGGTGATGGAAGCCATAGGCTCCCATTGTCCTGCATCGCCGCTGGGGTTTTCAGACACCCCGGCGGCGATGCCGCCTGTCAGCTCTCTGGCGCGGGGCTGGAGAGGTCGCCCCATGTAAAAGGACGGCAACGCTGGCGGGGCGCCAAAAACATGCGCACTCCCGCCAGTCGCCGCCGACATCTCCAGCCCGTCACCAGGTGTGACAGGGCCTTTAAGGCCAAAAGTCAGTGTTTATAGGAAGGCTGGCTTTTAATAACTGGCCGATGTAAATAGACCAGCAACTGCTTGATCAATGTCAACATAGCTAATCCGTCAGGTGATCATTGGATTTTTATGCATGCATAAAAATTATTATCAACTGCACAATGTCCAGTATAAACAGTGCATTTGCTGCTGATAATATTAGATATGGATATAGAATGATATTAGCAATTTCAGTTCATGAGCAATCACTCTGTCCCTTGGCCTTTGGCAACAAATGCTGATGAACTTGTATACAGTCAATAGCTGCTCAATGGCCTGAAATTGGCCAGTGTAAATGGGCTATTAATATTATGTGCCAGGTATCTGATTTTGACCCTAATTCTAATTTCCAGTAATGGTATGGAATCCTAGGTACCACTGGTTCACACATTGGGAGATGCAATAGGTAGCCACAAGGTAGGGAGCACAATGGCTGCTTGAGTCACCGAGAACAGAGCAATGTTATAGACTTAAATTGCTCGATATTGGGAAGATCACAGACTTACTGCGGCATCTAGGTCTACATATAGATACTTGTGGTTGAGTATTATGTAAGAATTATGGATACATGCCAGAGATCACACATACTCCCTTCACACTCATCTCCTAAGCAGGTGTGATGTCCATTTACTTAAGCCTCCTTGTAATTAATGCTCACTCATCTTCAGAATGGGTGTCGAATTTTTAATGCAATGACATCAGATTTGTAATTTGTACACTAACACTTATGACATTAGTTTAGCTAAGAAGCATAAAATATTCATGGCCCTCCGCCTCATTCTCACGTCATCCCTAATGTATAGTACCTGTCTCTGACTTGCAGCAGGACGCTCCCCCTTTGAAGAGTCCATCTGGTTTCTCTTGCCGACACACCACTGATCGACACCACTCACGGTGCTTTTTCCAGCTGCAACAACTGTAACACAAGAGAGTATTCTAAGTGTACAGGAGGGTGATTATTTTTTCTTCATTGCCTTTAGATGGAAATGGTATTTTTGTGGTCTTTGATCCAGGGTCAAGATAAAAATCAGCATTGCTTTACGTTCAAAGTTCTAAAAAACAAGGCACTCCTGACCCTGGAGGAGTACAAGAATGGCCTAACCTCAATCCAATATTAAGAAAGTGCTTCATCAACAATTCACACAAAAATCACGTTTCTATCTAACAATCTGACCTTCTTCAGATTATAGATTGTTATGGAGGAAGAGAAAAATATAGCGCTGTGGAAAACACAACTGTTGTAGGAGAAAAGGGCTTTTCTCCTATGGCAGTTCTACTTCTCTACAGCACTAAATTGATTTCTTTCTCCATATAGTTTTAAACAATCCAATAATCTGAAGATCAGATAGTTAGATAGAAACATGATTTTTTTTTAGTTGGATTTCTCTACAATATACGAAACATAATCTGCAAATCATTTCTTAGTGCAAAGTTCTGGGAGCAGCATAATGTAGAGATAGAGACCCTGATTTCAGCGATGTGTCACTTAATGAGCTGCTCATGGTCATTTTAATAGGATTACTGCTTTCTCTGCTGCAAATTTAACAGTTCATGAATATGGTGGACTATCTGACAGTAGCCAAGTAGTCCTCTAATGATAATCTTCAATTGATTAAACAATGATTTTATCAAAACTAAACTGAGCAGCCCAGTAAGTGACACATTGCTGGAGTCAGGATCATCCCTACATTATTCTACTTTCAGATTAGCTGGTGAAAGCCTAGAGACAAATTACATTTAATGGGAACCTGACAGGTCCACCATTCCTCCAAAACTACTAATTTGTCTATTTTTTTTATAAACATCCTGCCTAACAAACTCTTAAACAGTGTTTGAAACATAGACAATTCTTTTAAAAAGGTGTTTTTAAAGTCCATTTTTAATATGCCAATAAAATTTTTGACTAATCGACGAGCTGTTTGTTTCCCCAGACTAGTCGTCCCACTCAACATCTTATAACGCCCCTGTGGGCATGATGACATAAATTGCAAGGGCCAGCTCTTTGCAAAATCTTGCGCATGCGCGCGACTTTCCCTCCCGCAGGTCATTGTGCCTCTGAAGCCCGGTGTACGCTTCCCAGCTGCACATGTCCATAAGCAAATAAGAAATCAGGTACCAAGGAAGGAGCTGAAGATCAAGCTTCTTCTTAGCTTTCAGGGACATGCTCAGTGAGCTTCTGAAGCTGACAAGCGTACACCAAGCTTCAGAGGAGCAATGATCAGTAAAAAAGAAAGTTGCAGGCATGCGCGATATTTACAGATTGCAAAAGATGTTATCATGGCCACAGAGGCATGATAACATGCTGAATTGGATGACTAGTCTGGGATCACAAATGTCGCACCGTCTAGTGACTAGGTTAAAAACGGATTTTAACATGACTTTTTAAAAAAAAGATCTGTGTATGTATCAAACACTACAAAGGATTTGTTATACAGGATATTTATAAAAAATCAGAGAATTGCAGGTGGATTGGTGGACCTGGGGACCTGTCAGTAGGGAAAACAGGGATTCAATCAAAACTGCACCAGTCAGTGATAAATCGCTGGAATCAAGGTTTCAGCCCCTACATCAGGCAACTCTCAGACTACATAGTAAAAACCTGCTGACAGATTTCTTTCAAGTAAAAAACATTCCTTCAGAGGTTTAGAATATTTTTATGGTCACCTGAATGCAGAATTGTCTCAACTAGAAGATTTGATAAAAGGAAAAGGAATTGTCCTACTTACTGCATTAATATACAGCCCGTAATAAGAAGCCCTGTGCATATTACTGCTACTGCCACCAGTGCTGTGATGGTGTTTTTCTTCTGACTTGCAGCCACAACTGCCAGGAGGTCGGCGTGCTCACAGCGTTTACCGGCAAAGCCTGGAAGACACCTGGAGGACAAGACAAGAAAGCAATGTCAATTATGGTCTGTATACTGTCTATGTAATGTAAGCTTTTTTGCTATGCCATTCAAGCTTTATTTGAGATACAGATTTTATAAAGTCTTTTCATTTATTTGGCATTTTTAGATCTCCCCATTGGAAGTGCATAAATAACATCTTCTGCTCCATTGAACTATGTATTTTGCTCTCTGAAATTTTAAAGGAACAGCCAACCGGGTAAAACTGACAATTAACGAGATGACGTAAAACTACGCATAACGTTATCAGAGCCGGTCTTTCCCAGTTATTCTATGAATGGCGAGAAAGTCAAAGGTTATCGGGATTATAGTGATATCTAGAGGAGCGTAGATGAGGCAGCAGGTTTGAAGTCCATATTACCTAGGGAGAGTGAAAAACTCGTCTGACCTTGTATCCTGCCCACATGTCATGATGTTTGGTAGCAACAGGAGGCTATAATGTGACTGTGAAGCATGTGTCTGATCAATCACTGTTCTATATGTCTATGTATGCACACTTTATTTTATTTAAAACAAGTTAGAAACTTTGTAAAAAGTTGTATTAAAAATATTCATATATGTGGCAGCAATGTCATGTATGTCATGTATAGTTTGATGTGACTTTGCCTTCTCTGTCCCTTTTTTGCTAATGGCAGACAATAAAGGGAGTAATGTACAGAATCAATCCACTCGAGTTGCAGCATTTTCCTGTGTGCTCAGCTAAAGTGCACGTCCTGCAGCTTTGTGTGTGGCTGCTGCTAAGGTAAACAGCGGGTGTCTATGGGGCTGCGTTGCACTGGCAGCACATAGCATTAATGCTATGCGCTGCTACTGAATTTTAAAGTTTTTAGCGCTTGCGTCAGCCTTAAGTGTGACCCTAGCCTAATGCTGCCGTCACACAGCACGATCTGGCCAGCGATGTCGGAAGCGATGGGCGGGTGCCCGCTCGGTTCCGACATCGCTGGCCAGCTGTCACACAGCATCGCTGCGGCCGGCGACACCGCAGCGATGCGGGCGGTGACTTCGCTCGCTGGGCTGGGCTCAGCCCAGCGAGCGATCCGCAGCAACGCTGCGGTATAGGCTGGATCGCCGCCGACATCGCTCTGGCGATGTCACACGGCGCGATCCAGCCTTATCGCAGGTCGCCGGTTGACAGGTTTACGGTTCTTCCCGTAAACCTGTCAACCTGCGACCAGCGATAAAACGCGGTCGCGCCGCTCGTTTACACAGCGCGATGTCGCTAGCGACATCGCTGATACGTCACTTTTTCGGCGATGTCGCTAGCGACGTCGGCAGGTGTGACGGCACCTTAAGACAAGTCCTCTTGCTCCAGCCTATGTATCCACTGCTACTCAGTGCACAATACTGCCGATGACTAAAAATCTTTTCATTCCCTCCATAATTGGATGTTCCCTGGTTGAAGATCAAGCAAAAGTATATATGTAGATATTTCCTACAAACAAAAAGAATTAAATAAGTCTGCAAATGTATTGCACAACTTAAAGAGAACCTTTCAGCAGGATTTATCACTATAATGTAAAGCCAAGGCCGTAATGGCGCTGTGATGCTGGTTAAATGAATACCGGCAGTGAAGTAATCCGATTTGTGGTCTAATCTTCCTCTAACGTTTTCATCTAATGATGTCCTCTGAACTGTATATTGGTGTGTATCAGGGCAGGACTTGTTTGCGGGGGGGGAGATCTTTTTCTGTTTTTCCATTACTCCACTTGCCTACTCTGCTTCTTCTACAAGTACACCGGTTATTTAGGGACCTGCCCCCATTCTTAAATTCTGTGCTGCCACCACATTCGTTCTGATGGAAGGCGCTTGTGCAGGTCCCCAATAAAATGGTGCTGTAGGCGGCGCAGGCACAGATCAAGATTACAGTATAATGACCTCTTCATTAATCCAAAATCTCAATCTGATCATGCCCTGCCTTCAGCGCCATTTTGTTGAAGATAGTTTGTGGAATTATACTGCGCACAGGCATCAATAAAATGGCACCGGTAGCGGGCATGCGCAGATCAAGATTTCATCTTAATGACAATGTCACTGTGCTGAGATCTTGATTTAAGCATGCACCACCAGTGCCATTTTATTGAAGACCTGCAGACCGGCCACAGGGTCACACTGCGCACGCGTCTCTGACCGCAGTGGTGGTAGCGAAGCGTGGAATTTCAAAAAGGAGGCAAGTCACTGAATAATCAGTGACCTATAAATGAAACAGAGGAGGCAGGTGGAAGGATGGAGAAGCAAAGAATACCCTAACCCCCAAGGCACGCCATAATGCATAGAAGACGACTTTAGATGAAAACTTTAGAAGAAGATTATTCTACAATCACAGATCGGATTCCCTTTCACTGAAGGTATCAGTTTAACCAGCATCACAGCGACATTACGCCCCTGACCTTACTTTATAGTGATAAATCCTGCTCGCAGGGTCTCTTTAAGTTATATCCTAAATTATGATCCAAAGCTTCACTAATAGTTCTACAGGTTGTAATCGGAAACAGTCAGCAATCTTGTCAACTGACACCTCCCTAACCATTTAGCTGAGATTCTACAGTATAATGCATTGGGCTAGAGGTAGAGAAGGTAGAGTCAGGAGGTTAAATAGGGCGTAGGTTACCATAAAGGGGTATTTCCAAGTAAACAACAGTATAAAGTTGAGAAGTATAGCCTTCTATAACATTTTTCCCATTGTACAGAGACTGAGTTCTTCAAAGGGTTGTTTGGGGCTTAACAGTTAAAGAATGGGATAAACTGTGATTCTCGTAAGAGGTGTTACATTAACAGGGATGCCGTTTTCTTCCCTGTACGATTCTTATATCCGGCTGCTGTTGAAACAGATTTCAGCTGGTCAGAGGGGATGCTGAGTGTCAGACCCTCCTAGATTGGATATTGATGACCTATCCTATAGATAGGTCATCAATTGTTAGGTCCATGACAGCTCCTTTAATCCAGGCAAATTGTGAGCACAGCTCTGAATGTAGCACAGGATCAGAACAAGATCAGTGATTAAATGTGTGTGTAAAGTGAACTTTTTGTAGATAAGATCTCTACAAAAATGTGTAGAAAGGTGAACATGAACTCGTCTAACCATGAAACAAGGTCAAGTTGGCATTGTTTAATCCATTTATAAAGTTCTACAATTTGCACTCAGATTATATTTTCCATGCAGTGCATGGAAAATTTTTGCTAAAGTGAGAAAAAGCCTTCATGAGAAACTTCTTTGAAAACTTCTTTTAACCAACTTCCTTGGCCCTGACGTTTCCAATGTAAATATTCCTCAATAAATCCAACATATCCTTCATACATGGCAGCAATGCAATAACCCAGTGGATAGTAACTTACACACAGGCTGGTTCCTCTTCTTGCACCAGATACCTACAGGTGCCATGGAAGCAGAAATTAATGTGGGCATCTGGGCAATTCAGAAAGTGAGATCTCACAGCAGCTGCAACTGGAGGATCTGCAAAAGATAAGAGCACATGATAATGGAGTGGTGTACATACACTTTATACATATAGTAACGCTGTGGAGTCAGAGTCGGAGTCGTAGAATCGGAGTCGGTGTAGACAGCGTTGAAAAACATATGTTTGGATGCGTTCAGCAATGCATGTCTATGGCAGCATTAACCACCGTTAACCACGTTTAAGCGCAGCTGACAGGACGCAAAGCATGAACGTGATGCAGACCTGGCCTTACCGACTCCACAGCCCTGATAGTAACAACGAAAGGATATTCAACAATTTGCATTGCTGTTAAATGTTTTGTATCCAGATGATGTTTCATGGACCTTTAATACTTGTACGTGCCTTATATTTTATGGTGCTGATCTCATCATGCCAAGCAGTTACCGTAATCACGATGGCTTGTATTATCATAGTCTCTCTCAACGACCCTATACACATTAGACTAATGTCCCGTAAATCCTCAATACTGTTTGTATCGGCAAACAGTCTAATGTCTATGGAGGCAACAGTCGCCCCATGGTCGGGGAACGTGTTGATCGAGTGCTTGCGGACTGCCAATAACATCGTTCTCTTGGAGATGTGTCAATTGGCGGATTTCCTATAGAGAACACAACAGCGCTTGGCGAACTAACACAATTGTCTTTCATTGTGTTATGTATAAGGCTCCATTCACACTACGTGTTTTTGTCTGTTTGCTCTGTTTTTGCTCGTCAGTTTTTGTAGCCAAAACCAGGAGTGGAACAATCATAGGAAAAGTGTAATAGAAACACTGCATCACTTCTGTATTATCACCCACTCCTGGTTTGTGCTACAAAAACTGACGAGCAAAAACAGACCAAAAACGCATAGTGTGAATGGAGCGTAAAGTTCAGTATACACATAACATAGTCATCAGCTTTCCTCCATCCACTTCCCCCATGACATGCACGTCCAGCTGGCAACAAGAGAATACCCTTTCCAAAATCCGAATGCTCACAGTTATAGCAAATATACAATTAGATGTGATATGTTTCAGTTTAGTCCAATGACGCAAGTTAGAGTCTCATTTCATATTTAAAAAAAATACATAGAAAAACATTATGCAATAGAAAAAGCCCCATAGAGCTGTGCCGTAACCATGAAACAAGTATAAACTGTGACTCAACTGTTGTCTGTCGCACAAGTAAGGTATACATGTCCTATAAAAACATCCATAGGTTTTGTGACTGGTGAGGTCATCAGTTACAGCGATACTTATGTCATGCCTGTAAACCATCAGCTCACGATTGAATGTGAAAATACGAACTGGAAGTGGAAATATAACACTCTTCATATGAAGGCACAAGCTGCTATAATCCATAGACTTTGTCACGTATGATGTCATCTGTTACATTTCTACTTATGTCATACACCTGTAAAATCAAGCTGGGAATTGAATGTGAAATCTAAAACTGGAAGTGAAAATATAACACCTTTCATATGATGCCATAAGCTAATATAACTGTCTGATTGAAAATAACAAGGTACTAAATAATAACGTAAGTGACCAGTGATATGATCAGTTATATCTGTAGCTTTGTCCTTTCTGTCCAGCTGCTAAACAGATGCTTCCACCCTGTGCCTGTCATTGCACTGGTTGTCCAAACAGTACAGAATACACAATAAATGTATCACTCCCACCTATAATAATCTTCACAGGATTGCACAGCTGTACATCTCCTTCCTCATCACCCTACTTGTACTCTTCATTCTGCTATTGATCTTAAAGGGCTGTCCGGCCTAAATCCATAAGTCTGCAGTCACAAAATCTAACCTTATGAATCGTCACATGACATGCACCGGTCTCAGAGCTGGGAACGGCAGTCATGGGGCCGCAACTATGTGATATGCATACTCCCGATCAGAATCTGACTACAGGAACGAAGCTCGCTCTATATAAATGTATTGAACAAGGCTGTTGACCTCTACTTGGATTCTGGCTGGTAGCCTGCATATCACATACTTGCAGCCACATAACTACCAACTACGGCTCTGAGACCGATAAATCCTCATAGCACACAGTGCGTAAAATTTGGACGATTTATAAGTAAGCAGTCACATAGAGTGACTGCAGACTTGTGGGTTTAGGCTCAACATCCCCAAGGAATCTGTCATCAGGTTTCTGCTATGTAATCTGAGGGTACCATGAGTTAGGGTTGAGACACTGATTTTAGAGACTCTGAGTCACAACTGCTGCACCCATTAAACTAAGTGATACATCATTAGAATCATGGTCTCTTTTCCTACATTATGCTGCTCTAAGATGACTGAGCAAAATCCTGTTGACAGATTCCCCTTAAAGGGAATCTGTCAGCAGTTTTATGTTACCTAATTTAAGAGCAGCATGATGTAGGTAAGGAGATTCTAAATCCAATGATGTTTAAAGGGAACCAACCACCTTAGATCACCCTAATACACAGTTAGTACATGTCCCTGCACCCTAAGGATACCTTTCCAGCACTGTTTTTGTGTAAAATCTTGCATTAGTATAACTCATATAAAGAGTTTATAAACTTACTAGCCTGGAGACATCTGGGCGTATCCCTCCTTCTGTTATACTTCAGGGCTGTGCATTGCATGTCTGTGCTCCCCCTCCCTCCGTGCCTGCTGCCCTGCCCTGATGGGTGTGATCGTTATCTCCTCTGCACAGAGGGAGGGGGAGCACAGCCATGCAATGAATGCACAGCCCTGATGTATAACAGAAGGATGGATACGCCCAGATGTCTCCAGGCTAGTAAGTTTATAAACTCTTTATATGAGTTATACTAATGCAAGATTTTACACAAAAACAGTGCTGGAAAGGTATCCTTAGGGTGCAGGGACATGTACTAACTGTGTATTAGGGTGATCTGAGGTGGTTGGTTCCCTTTAACTTAGATTACTGGGTGCAGCCATTCTGACACAATAGAAGTATTTGGTTTTAGCCTTGCAGCAGAGCTAGAAGAGATGCCCCTGCCAACATTAGGTTCTCTATAGAGATAGTGCATTGATAGTGAGGTGTCAATCAGAGGAGGGGGTGTGTCAGATTGTGCATGACAAAGTAGTTCAGTAATGGTAATCACCAGGTGATAAAGCTTTTAGTTTACATAAACAATAGCACACAGCATGATTAGAGAAGCTTTGTTGATTTTTTTATTAACCCCCTGCAGCATGCTGTCTTCAACTTACTTAGCAAAAACCTGCTCACAGATTCCCTTTAACTAACATCCTACAATATTTGAACCTCCCAATCTTGTCTCCCAAGACTTTTCTTGTGCTGCATCAGTTCTCTGGAATTCACTATCTCAGATAACCCAGCTAATTTCAAGGGACCACAGGATTATGTGTACCATAAAAATACATGTCTTTACACTGATCTATTACCTCATCTGACTAATCTAACCCTAATCTGACTGTTCCCTGTTTTCCTTTCCTAAATTTCCCTTAGAACCTGGCTATCATGTGTTCCTGACAAACTACGGCGCTCGATGGAACTTTGTATCTGAATTATATACATAATGGTTGATGACCAGTTCATGAAGCTTTACATGAATACCCTATTTATTACAAAGACGGCTATTGTGTCTTCCCTACTCCTTATAGATTGTGAGCTCTTGTAAGCAGGGTTTTCAGGTCTCTTGTTTAGATTGTACAATTATTGCTACTCTGTAATGTCTGGTATTGTTTGTACATGTCCCCTCTGAATTGTAAAGTGCTGTGAAATATGCTGGCTCTACATTAACAATGATAGCAGCTATCCAATATAAATACATCAGACGTATTACGGTTCTCACTGACTGATTATTATAACTTTATATTTTACAGGAAATATTTCCAAATATAGATATAATGATAACATATGATTGAGTTAGAAACTTTCAGAAAACGTAGTTTTGCTTTTTATCTTCTTCCAGTTCCAATCTTTCTCTTATGGTATCGCAATATGAATATCTTGGGGTTCCTGTTAAAAATACATGAAAAAACTGACCGACAACACCAGTGTGAACAGGTGCCAGCTGACAAAACACATCTCTAAGGAAGCATACAGCTGAACTCTGGGAGACAAGAAAATGGGATACATTTTCCTGCAAAACTGCTGTGAAAATACTACTGTAGATAAGGCAAATACATGAAGCTAATGTAGAATGTAACAGAGGAAATGAGACATAGCAAAACTGCTTAGGAATATTTGAGATATGGAGAAACTTAGCCGATGTATTGGCCAATCCTATGAGCCTGATAACGACAAGGTGTTCTCCTGTTTTGGGTATATACACAATGACTAATGATAAGTGAGGGTCCTGCATAAAGAGGTGTCATGGTCCACTTCACCTTCTGTACAAATAAATACTGCCTTACCTATATTTCCCCTGATCCTCATTATGAGCCCAGTGCCTTACTAACCCTTGTGCCCTTGGCTCCAGTGGAAGGTAAACAGATATGGGGTTGTTATAGGAAGTCAACAAACACGGGGTCAAAGTGTGAGTTTTGTGTTACATCTAAAGCCTAAGCTTTGGATTCAAGGATAGAGACAATGAGTTGGTAGCCAGCAGATGTATTACTTTCTATACATGTACTCTGCAGAGGTCCAATGACGTCATACAAATCATGGAGCCAGCCAATACAAATGCAATGAGAATGGAAGCTCGGCCAAGGAGACCCTAATCACATGGAGCTTCATGGACTCCAATACTAAATCAAGCCACAATTATGGGTCTTCAATCGAGTTGTTTTTCTCATATGGGCCAGGTAGATATTTTGGCCCCATTTAAGCTCCATGACCAAGATGCAAATGACTATTACCCCTGCACCAGCTGTAGTTACAGGTTAGACCCCAATTCTCACTTAATGTATGCTGTTAGCCCTCTCTGGACTCCCTACTAAAAGAGTTGTCCATAATTTGGAAAACAAGTGTCCTGAGCTCAATTTGGTATAAAAAAACAACAACAAAAAAACAACAGGTACATTACTCCCATCCCCCTCTACTCTTGACCATAGAACTGCCTGTGGTGCTAAAGTCACGTCATCAGTGCAGCATCCAATTACTGTGCTCAGTGGCTCTGTAGAAGGACCGTCTACTTAGAGCCACTGAGCTCACTGATTGACTGCCGCTCTGTTGATGTGACATTAACACTAGCAGCGGAGACAGGGTTTCCTAAATCTAGGAAACCCCTCTACAGTGATACTAATGTTAGCAAATACTTACAGGGTGTGCAAACACAGAGGTTGCATGTACATATAATGGTGGAGCTGGAAGGGATCATCTCGTCGAACCCCCTGCTCAAAGCCGGATTCATTAAATCATCCCAGACAGATGTCTGTCCAGCCTCTGTTGAAGACTTCCTTTGAAGGGGATCTCACCACCTCTCATGGCCGCCTCTTCCACTCGTTAATCTCCTCCACCGTCAGAAAGCTTTTTCTATTATCTAATATGTCTCTTCCAAATCAGTTTCATCCCATTGCTTCCAGTCTTTCCTTGTACAAATGAGAATAAAGCTGATCCCTCAACAGTGTGACAGCCCTTCAGATATCTGTAGACAGCTATTAAGTCCCCTCTCATTCTTCTTTTTTCAAGCTAAACATTCCCAAATCCTGTAATTGTTCTCTAGGACATGGTTTGTGGACCGGTCACCATTCTGGTCGCTCTTCTCTGAACTTGCTCCAGTTTCTTGATGTCTTTATTATAATGTGGATCCCAGAACTGGACACAGTATGGCTAGGGTCACACATAAGCCCTTGGTCCGTTTTTGGCTTCATTTTTGGCATTTTTTTTTTCTAAGTCGAAGAACTAGAAGAAAAACGGATTGGATGTAATAAACACCCTGTCCGTTTTTTTCTGGACCTAAAAACATTGCTATGTCCGTTTTTGAGCCAAAAACGTTGCTAGCAACGTTTTTGGCATCAGTTAAAAAAACGCATGCGTTTTTTTAACATGGGGCCCTATGGGAAACGCATGCGTTAACGCATGGCACATATAGGCACCTGCGTTAACGCATATGCGTTTCTAATGAAAAAAAATGAAAAAATGACTAAGTCCAAAAACGTTCAGGGGTGTAGGAGGCTCAAAAAGCTCCCATAAAAAACGGATTGGTGATGAAAATCACTTCCAAAAACGGATTTCTATGTGTGACCCCAGCCTATTCCAGATGAGGTCTGACCAAAGAGGAGCAGAGGATGATAATGACTTCACGTGATCTAGACTGTATGCTTCTGTTAATACATCCCAGAACTGTTGCTGCTACATCTCACTGTTGACTTATCTTCAGTCTGTAATCTATAGTCACCCAAGTCTTTTTCGTGTGTGCTGTTGCTTAGCCCTATTCCTCCTATTCTGTATATGCTTATTTCATTTTCCTTGCCCAAATGAAGGACTTTGCGTTTTTCCCTGTAAGGCTGGGTCACATTTGGAAGGCACACTCCGGGAACCGCATCCAATACTGGATCCGGGATTACCATGTGCCTTCACATTTGACATCACATTGCAGATCTGGATCCAGGAAATGGATCCAGATCTGCGATGAGGAAACATTGTGGCACCAAAAACTGGATCCAGTACGGCAAGGTACATTCATGTAAAGTGCTACATTCATGTACCTTGCGGCACCGGATCCGGTTGACATAGGCACCCATTATTAAAAAAAATGGATCCGGTTTTTCAACCGCTCCGAAATTTTTTACCACAGGCTGCAAAACCGAATGCGGTAACCCGGGTTGCATTAAGTGCAATCTGGTTTTTTATTGCAGCCTAACGCTGTGGATCCGGACCTGACCATTTTAATAGTCAAACCGATCCGGTTTGAAAACAAAACCGCAAATGTGACGCTAGCCTAAGAATATGTCACGCACTGCGTATGGCAGCATTTTCCTGCGTTTTCCTGCATTTACGTGGCGCTTTTTACGTGCGTGTAAATGCAGTGAACCCTATGGGTTTTGCTGAAATGCATGCACATGATGCACTTTTGCACATTTTTTTACGCACGCGCTTTCACTGCAAAAGTGCATTCGTAAAAAGAATTGACCTGTCAATTTTTTTTGTGCTTTTCGGTGCACTTTTCCCATTGCCCACATGTTAAAATGGGATTGGGAAAAGATCGCAGAAAAAAGCACACAAAAGCACAATGTGTGAATGCAGTTGCACTTTATGCCGCATAACCGCATAAAAAAGCGCAACTGCATAAAAAAGAGCAAAAAATGCGCAATGTGTGAACGTAGCCTTATAAACCATTGTGCTAGTTGCTGCCCACTGTTCTAGTTTGTTTAGGTCTTTGTGAATTCTCGCTCTCTCTTCTCTAGTATTAGATATCCCTCCTAGCTTTGGGTTGATGCACCCCAGGGTGATGGGGTACTCGGACCCGGGCTGTCGTATTTCTGGGGAGTCACAGGGGTCGAGACCCGGCTCCCGTGACCCTGGGTTCAGTATTCAAGCATTCTTGGGGAATGTAGGAAAAGGGCGGTTTAAAAGGGAAGTTATTTGTGACGCCACCCGTACTTTGTGACTATAGGTAGCCACTGCTGCTGCACAGGACCTCTGGGGACAATGGACGGCAGCTGGGATGGAGTGGCTCCCCACGGGTGGAGTGGATTACCAGGGCAGCGGGTGTAGTGATTAATCGTCTCTGGCAGGCAGGGATTACCTTAGGCCTCGTTATCTCGTTGAGTGGCCTTCACAGGCTGTCGCTGCAGGAATAACACAGTTTCACACCGTTTTGCAATTCTGTTCCTGGTTTTATTCACAGCTAGCTTCAAGTACAACAGGTCATAGATGTTATACGCTCTTGCATAAGCTCCGGCCTGTGCAGACTCTGGTAGAACGGGGGTGGCAGGTATGAGATCCTCGGTGGTGTGCCTGTCCTTGCCTCTCCCTGGTCCTGTCTCTTTCTCAGCACTGTTGTAAGCACGCCTGCGTGCAGAGCCCTGATCCTGCAGCCACGGGTATGAGTGGGTGACTAGTACCTTGTCTCCGGACTCTTATACGGCTGCTTTCTCTGGGTATATGCCAGGTGTGTGAGCTACAGCTCCTATGAAGCTCATAGCCTCCGGTTCAACAGTTTGGGAATGGATCCCTGCGCTGTGTTCAGGACCGGTCTCTGTTTCTGACCACAACCCCTCCATCTGGTGGTTTCAGTCCCAGATTCGGGCGCACAATCCAATTCAGCTCTGCTGGTGCCCCTAGGGATCTTAAGCTCTCTGGACGAGCGCAACACAGCTCAAGTCCATTCTCCGCAGTTTAGCTGTTCTTCATTGCTCTTCTGCTCACTGACTCCAACTGCAACTAACTCACTTGTTGTTGTTCTTCTTCCACCCACACTTCTATAACCTTATTGTCGCATTGAACCCTCCCTCTGGGGACTGCGTCCAGGGTCCCCTGAGTCCTAAGTGTGTGTAGTGTTGTGTTGAGGACTCACCCTTACCATCCCCCACCTTCTGACTACTGGAGGACCACACCGGTGACTTGGGTGCAGTACCTCTTGTGGCGTCCTGACCAGTGGGGCGCTACAGTGTCATCAGCAAATTTAATTAGCTTATCATCAATTCCTTCATCTAAATCATTGATAAAGATGTTCAACAACAGAGGGCCTAAGACAGAGCCCTATGGTACGCAACATATGCTGGCATAAGTATTATAAGTGCCACAGAGTTTATACAGATTACATAAAAACAGGTAAGACTGACATGTGGGGTTCATAGACAGGTGTGATAGCATGGAAAGACAGGGACGGGATCCCATATTAAAAATTCAAATAAGTCCCCTTTGTTCCTATACCGATGTCTGAAATCAACTACTGTGTTCTTTAATGCAAATTATACTTCTTTGGTCCTTGATTTTGTCAAAAGTAACAAAAAAGATGAATACTGAATTGGTTTTCCCTAGATCATACATATGACATAGGTGTGACCTGATGCTTAGTAATAATAATTCACTCTATTAGTTCCATTGATTTTAGCAGGGAGGTATAATAAACCCCCTCTCCGAGTCAGCAGCTCCTACCGAATAACAGTCACATCAATCAGGGATCAGTCTCTCCAGCATAATCCACACACTTATACATGAGCCATCAGCCATTAGGAAAATCTTTCCAGCAGACCAGGACTGTGATTACTAATGTAATGAAGACATCTAAGAAGGACCTGGAGATATTGGCTGTAATTTGATGGGTTAACTTGCTGTACCTGCAGTCATCTTGGCCTCACTTTGTGGTTATATTGGAATTCGCTAAACAGCTTAGAAATTCCCTGGGTGAGGGGAGCTGACAAATAAGTAATCGTTTTATAAGCGCAGGGAGAAACCAGGTCATTCCACAGTGATACTACTTGTTTTCTAGAGAATACGGGGTCAGTGTCACCCAGCGCTCACTAAAAGCTGCTATCTCTTAGAATGAATTTACACTAGACAATTATCGAGAATGAGTATTCCTACAGATATTTGTTTCCCGATAATCGGCCAGTATAAACAGGCTGTCAATCACCCAACAAATGACCAAAATGATCGTTCGTCGAAATTATTTTTAATCATCATTCTTGACAGCACGTTGTTGTGTGTAAATAGGGCTTTGCCACCCGTCCTCTGCATTCGACACAGTTGACCACTGTCACCTATTACAGATCCTTTCTTCCATTGGTATCACTGACCTTGCCCTCTCCTGGATCTCCTCCTACCTTTCTAACCGCACATTTAAAGTCTCCCACTCCCACACTACCTCCTCGCCCCATCCCCTCTCTGTTGGGGTCCCTCAAGGTTCTGTCCTGGGGCCCCTCCTTTTTTCAATCTATACCCTTGGTCTGAGACAACTCATAAAGTCCCATGGCTTCCAGTATCACCTGTACGCTGATGAAACTCAGATCTATCTCTCTGTCCAGATGCCACCTCTCTGCCCTGTCCTTCAAACCACACATCCAAGCGCTTGCCACCTCCTGACACCTCCAACTCAAAAATATTTCCAGAATCTGTCCCTTCCTCAACCCTCAATCTACTAAACTACTAGTGCATGCCCTCATCATCTCCCGTCTCGACTACTGCATCCTCATCCTCTGTAACCTCCATGCCAACACTCTTTAACCTCTCCAATCTATCCTTAACTCTGCTGCTCGACTAATCCACCTCTCTCCTTCCTGCTCCTCCACTTCTCCCCTCTGCAAATCCCTCCACTGGCTCCCAATTCACCATTGTATACCAATTCAAACTACTAACATTGACTTACGAAGCCATCTACAAGCTGTCTCCCCCATATATCTCTGAACTAATATCCCAATATCATCCAACTTGTAATCTTCAATTCTCCCAAGACCTCCTCCTTTCCTCCACACTTGTACATTCCTCATATAACCACCTGCAAGACTTCGCCTGAGCATCCCCCATTCTCTGGAATTCTGCACCCCAAAACATCCGACTATCCCCTACACTCAGAGCCTTCAAGTGGAACCTGAAAACCCATCTCTTCAGAACAGCCTACAGCCTGTATTGACCACAGTGCCACCTCACCACCACTGGACCTGGAGCTCCACCACCACTGAACCTGGTGCTCCACCACCACTGGACCCGGTGCTTTACCACCGCTGGAGCTGTCATTCCGCCACCATTGGACCCAGCGCTCCACCACCATTGGACCCGGGCTCCACCACCACCAGCGCAGACCCAACCTACTGTCTCCCTCCCCACTGCCCTGGAGAATGTAAGCCCGCAAGAGCAGGGTCCTCTCTCCCCTCTGTACCAGTCTGTCACTGTTAGCTTGTTCGTTGTATTTTTAACTTGTTTGTATGTATCGCTTTCTCATGTACAGCACCATGGAATCCATAGTGCTCTATAAATAATAATAATAAAAGTACAATAGCAGCCGATGCGCACAGAATGATCCATGACTGATCATGTGCATCCCTATACCTGACATTCCCCCATCCCACTGTATCTTACCCGCCCCTCATAGACTGTGAGCCCTCATGGACTGTGAGCCCTCATGGACAGGGTCCCTGCCCCTCCTGTACCTGTACGTCCTAATCGCCTAGATCTAGTGTACTTGTTCTTGTCTCCCTCATCCTCATGTAAAGCGCCATGGAACCTAATGGCGCTATATAAATAAATAATAATAATAATAATAATCGGAAGCGCTGTCAGCCTATCTAAATGGGCTAGTAAATGAATGCTGATAGTCGATAAATAAAATACTGTAAATAAATAAATAAATACAGTAAACTGAATCTCCTCCCCGAAGGAAAGCCTAGCTATCAGTCCATTACCAATATCTCTTACAAAAAGGAAAGAGAATGATACAGCTAACAAGTGATAATAGTATAATATTACATAAAACTAGACATACAGAATACCTGCCTTCCCCATGGTAACTATCCACTATTCAGGGCACAAATCCAAGAAATATTGGCAAAGACAAAAGAACTTTATCTTAAAATAATTTTAAAATGTAATGATATATTAGGTATTTACTCAAGTGAGAAGATTCCACCAGTTGAGATCCAAGATCCAAGACCTCCGATCTCCAACAATTGTATGGATGTAGCCACTGAATGCCATGGTTTTAATATCTTTATTGGCTTGGACTCCGTGGTCATCGAGATTACTGGATTTTTACATTTTGATCCTTAATGTGGTTCTCCCTTTTATTTGACCAAAAATGTGAAATAGTGGCATGTGAGCAAATAACAAATATTATTTGCTTCCTAAAGGTGCCCATAAAAATTAGAGAAAACTCAAATGAACTTCCTGAATTTTGTAAAAACAACCCAAAATCTATGAGTACGGCAATTCCTTGACTTAAGATAGCAGATGAACCCCAATAATTTTATGACACCAGACACACACCACTTCCAGGACTCTTATTCCCTTTTTCTCTCCAAAAAACATTTAAAAAGAATCAGCTATCGCCAATCTAATCCTGCAAGGTTGGGAGCAAGGAACTTTCCAAGCAAGAGCAGGGGCAGCGCTGGTGCATCATGCAGATGGAGCAACCGCTCACAACCTTTTAATAGAGGGGAGCAGCTACTTACATAGTGCACTCTAATGAAACTGCATAGGGAGTTTGTCATATAGATAAGTGACATACAGACGTAGTACAAAAGGGGAGGGGTATCCCTGATGAAGGTGCCAAGTGGGCACCGAAACGCGTCGGTGAATAAAAGAAGGATCTGATCAACACTTCATCTGCCATTGTCTTCTTTGATGCGAGTCAGTCTGGCAACGCGGACCGCTATACACCTTTTCCCAAGTAGGTATCCCTGATGAAGGTGCCAAGTGGGCACCGAAACGCGTCGGTGACTAAAAGAGGGATCTGATCAACACTTCATCTGCCATTGTCTTCTTTGATGCGAGTCAGTCTGGCAGCGCGGACCGCTATACACCTTTTGCCAAGTACCTTGATACAGACGTAGTGTCGGAACAACAGCCTATTAGTGGTGACAGGTGAAGCGGGCCAGTTAACACTGCATGACTCTATGTACCGTGTCTGAAGAGTGGCCTATTAGTTATGCCGAGTATTGTGGGCAGGTTAAACACTATACTAGTGTACCCTTCTCTTATTCCCCTCTCCCCACGGAAATAAACATGCATACAAGACATCTTTATAGTGGCGCTCTTGGTCAAACCAACATTGGCGCATCGGTGATTTCACTTTTCGGACCCTCTTAAAGGGGTTATCTGGGATTTATTGAAAAACAAATGGACCTAAGCACTGACAGGCAGGTATCTGCCACCTACCTGCCCATTGTGACTGACACTGTTCACCGCAGACACGGAGCGGTCTTAGCCTGCTCCTCTCAGAGATTTTGCTGCTTCCAGTTACGTCACATGAACAGAGGATCTGATTTCCCCCTCTGTTGATGGACACACAGTGGACGTGACACTGACTGACAGCCGGCTCCCCGAATCAGGTAGCAAAGAGCCAGCTGTCAATCAGCGTGACATCGGTTATGTGCCCACTTCCACATAGTAGAGCGGAGAAGCCACTTCCGCTCTGTTTACCCTGCCATGCTGTCCCCGGGGTAGATGACAGCTACCTGCCTGTTAGTGCTTGGGCACATTTATTTTTTTTTAAATAAAAATCCCGGATAATCATTTTAAGCAGGTGAGACAAAATCAAGAAGATCCTATGATTTGTTCAGAAGCAAAATTAGGATTTGGTCATTCTGGCCACCTGACTGCTATAACTGAACCATAATCTGCCATTACAGAGGATATAGGTGAAGCCAAACTTATCCCCTTATCCTTCACCCAGTCTGGTCTACACCTGCGGATGAATATAGATGTTAAACACTGTTAGGTCAGTTGAAGACACAGGATGTTCTTTTTCGGGAACAGTTGCCCCCTTTTATTTTTGTACAGTCTGCTATGCCTGGATGATCTTGGCCGGTATACCAGGCCACCTACCAGGTGCATTGTCTTCCCTGCCCCCTCACTCCACACCTTATTATTCCAGTAGTGATTAAACCCTGAACTTTTGTGACCACCTGTTTACAGCTGCTTTGAACTTTATCACAGATGTCTGTCTCTTTGAAGTCTTCCACTCCGGCACAATAACCTGGTTTATCAATATACTGGAATAGGCTTAACCCTTGCATTACTGCAGTGATATCTGTTTGACCTATGTATATATCTATCTATCACGCTTCAGAAGGGAAGTTCTTTTTTCCTCTGTTTGATTATCTTCTTTGGTTTTCTAGGCAAAATAAGTGTGATACTAATTATTTCTGTAGCAATATTTTTCCTTAAGAGTTCTAAAATCCCACCCACAAATGATACTGTCCATGTTATTTGTGGTTGTGGAAATACATGCAAGCAATGGACGTGAGGCCAAGTGTTGTTCAATTAAATGTTTGTTTCAGCGCAGAATCTAAAGCCCTCCGTCACACCTAGCGAGATCGTTGTTATGTCACAGGTTTTGTGATACAACAGTGACCTCGCCAGTGATCTCTCTATGTTTGACACGTATCAGCGACTGGGTCCCCGCTGTGACATTGCCGATCGTGTCGGAATGGCCTGCACCATTTTTTAATCGTTGGGTTCCTGCTGGGCAGCATGCATCGGTGTGTTTGACGCCTTAACAACGACCTCGTTGGTGACTCAGAACTCAGTCACCTAGGTCTGAGTCGTCAGACTAGCTGCTGTGTGATAGGGTCCCAACGAGCGCTGAGGTCGTTATACGGGTCGCCGTATCGTTGCTGCGTGGTTCAGTAGATCTGACTGTTTGACATCTCACCAGGGACAACGTAGCGACGTTCCAGCGATTCTTACCAGGTCTTATCATTGTCGGGATTGCTGGAGCGTCGCCAAGTGTGATGGTACGCTAAGGCTTCATTTACAATAAAAGTTCATTGTTAAACGAGTGTTCTGAAGGTAAACGCGCTGCTAATCATCCGATGACCATCCAAAATATTTGTACACCAAATGATATGATCAGAGCAAAAGTCGATCGTTTTCAAAGTTGCATCGTCCTGTGTAAACAGGACTTGCAGTGCCAAGAACCAAGGGTGAACACTGCACAATCTATCACATATCACTCATGAGCTTCATCTACTTTGGTCTGCCTGTGTAAACAGGTATTTAGACAATTGTCAATTGTTTCAGGATAGCCAATCGGCGATACTTAAGGGCCTGTCACACGTGTCAATGTCGCCCGCGATATCGCTCATGCGTCACAAATTATTAATCGCCTGAGCGATGTGGAATTATCGCAGGTAAGATGTCACACGCGTCAATATGACCCAGCGATGCGGTGATGTCGCCATCTTGCGAGCGATTTTATTTAGTCGCTTGTACGTTTTCAAAATAGAAAATACGTCGCTGAGTTTAGTGTCACACGCAGCGATGCACAAGGTCTACTGAGCGATAAGCGACAGGTTTTACATCTGGCAGTGAAACCTGCGATCGGCGATCAGCGACATATCGCTGGTTGCATCGCTTGGTCACACGCTTCAATGTCGCTCCTGCGTCACTTTTACGTCGCTCGAGCGACTGAAAATCCGTGACGCATGAGCGACATTGACAGCGATATTGACGCGTGTGACATCCCCTTTAGAGTCACAGGTAAACCGATCCTGAATGTGAATGATCGCAAAGTCAACAACTGACACGTATGAATAGGTCCTTATGAGAAGAGATTAGGTGTTCCAAAGACAAACTATTTTACAGTGCTGTGCAAATTAATTGGGACAAAGCATTTTGTAAGTAAAATTGTAAGTTGGGGTCACCAGTCAGTGATTCAAACCAGTTTTAACTGCTTTGAACAGGTGTGAGTGTACAACCTTGAGTAACAAAATGTGGTTTGACGGTTTTTAGTCAGAAAATAACAGCTAGCTGCCCCCTCAGCTTCAGTTGAGAGCTTGTTTCTGTGAGGAGTGGTTTAGTGTACTTTTCCTCTCAGTGTGATTCGTGTCTGTAAAAATGGATGTTACTCCACACAAGTGGTCTAGAATTATTACTCTTAATGAACATACAAGTCTGACTGTAAGAGAAATCGCTGCCACCGTTGGTATTGGAAAATCTACCATTTCAAGAATAATTCAGACACACAATGAAACTGGATCGTCTTCTCCAAAATGAAAAGGGAAATGTGGAAGAAAAAGGAAAACGACACCAAGAACTGATAAAACACTCATCAGAAATAGTAAAACTAATGCAAGAAAAACAAGTAAAGACTTGCTTTATCCCAATTAATTTGCACAGCACTGTGGTTGTGGAGCCCACTGGGACGGGGTACTAGGTGCCGGACCGGCGTACTGCTGGGATGTCACAGTGGTCTTGGTCCGGACAGTGTCCCGGGTTCCGCAATAAATGGGGGGATATTTACAGGGTAGTTTGTTGTGACGCCACCCACGGGTTGTGGTCAGTGAGGGGACCACCGCTGCTGCAGAACCTCCAGGGATGATGTTTGGCAGCTGGAGATGTAATGGCTTTCCGCGGGTAGAGCTTGGTTCCCCAGGTCAGTGGTAGTAATAGTCTATAGATGATGCTATGGATATTGTAGGATAGGGGTAGTAGTAGAGATGATGACAGTTGGTGAGGGAGAGTAGGACTGGAGTGCAAGGATCACACAGAGATTCACGGTTTTGTAGTTTTCCAAGGCTTTACTGCAGATGATATTTGGCAGAGTACTGTCCACGGAGTCTGTACCGGGGCCGGGTTGCTCCCAGCCTGTCCGGGTCCTCATCTTCCTACTCCTGTGCCTTGTGTGTGGTCCTGCTGCTGCTTTAGCTGAGCTGCTGGCCCTGTTTCTCCTCACAGGTGCCCCCTTTGCTAGGCAACTTGAGCCTTTCCGTGTGGTTCTGGCCCTGCCGTGTTGCTTTCCTGAGGTACAGTGTAGATATACAACCTCCACTATCCCGGTGTTTACTGTGCTGCGTGTGTCAGTCACAGTTTTGGATCCGGTATCCGGTCTGTTCGCTCATCTGGAGCGAGTTATGGGGTAACTCAGTCTCCCAGATGTGTTGTCCTGTTTCTTTTACTCCTTCCCCCAGACCCTGGCTAGGCCTGGAAATGGGTAGCAGGCTGTGGAGAGGCCTAAGGCAGCCCCTTTACACCACCAGTCTTTTCTTCCTCAGTCCTCCCAGGAACTGCACCAACTCCAACTCCAACTCAACTGTCATTACCACTCTGAGGTAAACATTAGCTCCTCCCACTCTTGCAGGTGCCACTTAAGCTCCACCCACCACTCTGCTCTTCCCCACTTCCTTACCCCAGACCAGAATATATATAAGGGAGCAGCTTGAGCTCCCCCTTCTGGCCTAGAGGTGCTAGTGTAGTGTCCAGTGTTGTGTAGGGAGTGAACCCGTGTTGATGTTTCTGTATCACTTTAACCCTTGGGGTGCCACATACATGCTTTGGATTATCCTATGGTTGGGTTAGGGCTTGTTTAATTGAGAGTATTTTTGATCCTTGAGCACAACACTACACACAGACACACATTACAAGAATCAATATTAACCATCATTTTGGCCTTTTTCTACGTGGCCAGCCCACCAGTGCACCAAAGAATTCTTTAGTAGTTCTTTCTTCAATCAAGTATTTGAGATTTTACAGCAAGTTGGAAAGTTACCGACAAAGTGAACATGGTGGTTCCAAATCTCTGCGCCCAATGACTCCCATTAGACATTAATGGATCTAAGGCAAAGCTCGGCATAAAGTCCTGCTTGTTTATCAATAATCCTTTAAGTTTCACGGCTGTCCTTTTAACTCCGCAGCATAGGATGCCCCAAATGTAAAAAAAAACAGGCAATTTATTTTACTGGCAGCAGACATATTTGCAGACAAATCTTCCAAAACACTCAAGCTACTTTTTGAACATCACATTGAGCAAACAAGCAGCGCTGGTAATGAAACGCTCTTTGAACCCTGTGGAAAATAGTTAAACTACAGACAAGAAAACACGCCTTCCTTGTATCACCTCAATGCACGGGCTGAGAAGAAGGATGGAAATTTTGCATTAATAACCCTCCCTCTCCCCACAGGGAGGCTGAATGAAAAATACACAGGCTTATCCAGTTTTTATTTTAATTTCTCTTATTTCTGCATATTTATTAAAGAAAAGGGTGAATGTAAACCCCCTTTTTTCTTCGGCAGGCGCCGTATAATCGGAAAACACAGGACGGTTGGGAGTTTCAGGTTTCAGCTCCTGACTTGTGAGCGGAGGTTTATGAATGAAGTCAGTGATAGCACAGGGTGTATGTGTGGAGGCACGTCACTAGTGATTAGACTGCCATGAAAACTCATAGGAAGCATTAGGCCACAAAAATCCTAATGGCACGAGACCCGACCCATTATACTTGTGTAATGTCATCTGTGCCAGAGGAGCCATCAGAGCCTTGGCAGCGCTATCCCTGCACACCCTACGTCGAGTAACACATACATTAATAGTTGGCGACTTATATGGTGTACAAGGGGTTAGATAAGCAGTAGGAAAAGCTCTAGGGATTACATTTTACCATTTAACTGTTTGTTTACCCCTATGTTCACCTGTGAAATGGTATTAGTAATGTACTGTATGTTCCCTGCCGTTAGTAATATACTTACCAGTTGCCATCTTCTGCTCTTCCCCGCACAACTCCAGTACTGTTCTGCCATCTTGTGACCGCAACGTCTGACTGAGCAAAAGTCACAGCTAACTGTCAAAAGCTCTCAGTGTAAGTCTATGAGGGCCTCATACTGGCTCTCATAGACTTAAATTTAGAAGTGACTTCCAGCAAATACTGGAGTGGTCTGGCTAGATACAACTAGCAGAATAGAATCAGTATGGTGCAGAAAATTACAAAGGATGGCGATTGATAATTATTCTTCTACAGGCAGGGAACATACATTATTGATACTACTCCAGAGGTGAAAGGAAAAAAAAGCCAGAGTGATGCATTAAGTTACTGTAACTAAAGGGGATGTCTGTTTTTAAGCAGCAAGTCTACAGTGTGTGCGCTGATGTGATTTGCATATAATCGGTCATCTTCTGTCTAGACTGTGTCCGGCCCTGCTCAATCAAAGTTAATTAAGGGAGGCTGGATTCATCTAGATGGAAAGTGGCCGGAAATATGCAAATCATACACTTCTCGCTCCTGGCGGTGACACCAGAGAATCCTCACAGCATGCAGTGTGCGCGATATGAGGAGTCACAAGACTCCAGTCACATAGAGTCACTGCAGACTTGGACTGTAGCTTAAGACCAGGTAAGGCTGGTTTCACACTGCAGTTTTTTCACTGATCAGTTTCCATCCGATTTGTGTGCCAAAACCAGGGGTGTCTCCAAAACTCAGAACAGGTGTCAATCTTTCAATTATACTTTTTCTCTGCAAGTTCCTCTCCTGGTTTTGGCACACAAATCTGATGGACACTGATCAGTGAAAAAACTGCAGTGTGAAAGGCCCCTAACCCTTTTATATATGACCTGTCACTTGACATAAGACCAAACTCAGACATTCATGAGATGTACACAGACTATGATGTACTGCATATATGCCTATAAGTAGGGATGAGCGAGTCTACTCGCTAGGACTCGTTACTCGGCGATTCTTAAGGGACTCGCTGGACTCGGGAATCGGCGAGTCTTTTAGCGAATACTCGCTCAGTAACGAGTCCAAATCCGGCGAGTCGGTTTGCGGCAGGCGGGCTGCTTCGCGGCTGGAGGAGGTAAGGTCAGCTTTGATAGCCCCCCCCGCTTTTCAAGGCCGCCGGGTCCAACAGCACCCCCCCCCCCCCCGGTTCTCAAGGCTGCCTGGACCCAACAGCACCCCCCCCCCCCCCCGGTTCTCAAGGCTGCCTGGACCCGACAGCACCCCCCCCCCCCCCCCGGTTCTCAAGGCTGCCTGGACCCGACAGCACCCCCCCCCCCCCCCCCCGGTTCTCAAGGCTGACTGGACCCGACAGCACACCCCCCCCCCCCCCCCGGTTCTCAAGGCTGACTGGACCCGACAGCACCCCCCCCCCCTCCCCGGTTCTCAAGGCTGCCTGGACCTGCCACCCAGGGAAGAGGCTCCAGCCAGCCCCTGAGTCCAATGCTCCGAATCCTAGCGAGTCTGCGATTCCGAGTCCTGTATTATCTATTCGGGACTTGCGAATCCATATTCCCTATTCTTTAACATTGGACTCGCTAGACTCGCCACGAGTACCGAGTCCTGGGCTCGGACTCGTGCGGGTCTAGCGATTCCGAGTAATTTAGGACTCGCTCATCCCTACCTATAAGGCTTGGATCGGGAGGCTGACAGTCAGAACGAACTTCTCCCTAATAGTAGTCATTTAGACATAAGATATTCATTGTTATAAGCCCCTGTACTTTGTGTTCCCATCCCGTCTTAGATTGTAAGCTCCTTCGAGCAGGGTGACCTTTATTTTTTGCCTTTTTATTGTATTTCCTAAGTTGATTCTATGTTTATTGTATGTAACTACTGTTCTGCATTACCATTCTGTATTGTATATTTTTCTTATATGTACCATTGTACTGTAAAGTGCTGCGGAATATGTTGGCGCTATACAAATAAAGTTTTATTATTATTATTATTATTATTATTATTGAGGTCAGTGTCAGGTCTCCTGAATTTCACAGTTTTTCTTTCATTCCTGCTCCTCTCCATTCCTGAGATATAGTTCCCTCTTCCCTGTGTATAAATCTAGCTTTTTTACCCGAGAGAGTGGTACTCAGCTCTTGTCTACGGGTGGTTTCTTGAGGACCACCCCTGGTGAAAAAAGACTATATTTACTTACAAGGTAGAGTGAGCCATATCTCAGGAACGGAGGATCAAAGGAACAGAAGAAATAAGCACCAGACATTAGCATTTATATCGGGTATAAAAATGACATATTCATGACAAATGACAGATCCTCTTTAAAGGGATCCTGTCACCTCCAGAACGCTTCCTAAACTACCAAAACATGTCCCTGCACCATCCCATCACTAATCTCACACTTCTTTTGTCTCCTAAAAGCATCCTGTGAAAGTGGAGAAAAACGTTTTAATACTCACTCATTAGTGATTATAATTAGCAGAGACTATATTCTTTAGCCCTTAGGGCGTGTTGTTTTGCAGCCTGAATGATCCAGCCTCTCTCTCTCTGTCTGCATTGCTTGTGCAGGCATTGCCCTCCCCCTCTCTGTCACTCACAGAATGCAAATCATTAGTCCTGCCTTCAGCTCCACATCACAGCAGAAGCTGCACAGAGAGAGAGAGAGAGAGGCTGGATCATTCAGGCTGCAAAACAACACGCCCTAAGGGCTAAAGAATATAGTCTCTGCTAATTATAATCACTAATGAGTGAGTATTAAAACGCTTTTCTCCACTTTCACAGGATGCTTTTAGGAGACAAAAGGAGTGTGAGATTAGTGATAACCTGCTGCAGGGACATGTTTTGGTAGCTTAGGAGGCGTTCTGGAGGTGACAGGATCCCTTTAAAGCAGAGACCATGAGTAAAACGATTTGTCGAATTGCGTTAGTCGTTACATGGATTGCATGGTTATTGTAAGTTTTAATATTGTTTAATAAAAGGACGTTTTAATTTTGGAAATCTTTATCGCTGCATTTCTTCCTATATTAGTGATACCCTTTAGACTCTGTTCGCATTGAAGTTTGGGCACTAAGATGGCGATTCTTTCAGGGGATCAATCGCTTTTGACATCAAGAATATTAGAGCATGGTGTGCTAATTTTGCCATTGAAATAATGGAAACCTTGAAGTATTATAGTGCATTATGTGTCTATAAGGTCACTTGGATTCCATTTGGATCCAGCACACCTTTAGGATTTGGAAGCCATCAAAGCATAAAAGAGAGATTGTAAAGCGTAGGTCAAAAAATCTATCCAAAAAACATCCATATGCTAAAGCCTCCAAAATACATAAGGCAGTTGATGGCTGACCGGTGCTTTGGATGATCGTTTAGCTGTCGGCCATCTCGCCTGGCTCTCCCATACTCAGGGAAGTTCTCAATGAAAGAGCTGTTACTGTTTGGCAAAGGCTTATCTCCAAGGGAACAAACAAATCACCAGTCTGAAATCTGACATCTAGATCGATAACTCCTCTGACAATAAATTGTCCAGGGCCCCCATATATATTAGACAGTCTGCTGATCTTGTTAAGTTCGGCAGGTACAGCCAACATTAGTGTAGTGGGTATGAGGGGCTTTACACAGTCCTCTTAGTATTAAAGGGGATGCCTGGTCAAAAATGATAATTCTGCAGTCACTCTGCATGACTGCAGAATTATCAACCCTCCCAGCACCCACATTGGTCGCTGCAAGGATTCATCGGTGTCTAAGCCGGGAGCAGACTACAATTATGCAGTATGCATATTCCCAACAAAACAAGACTAGTGGGTGCGTCCTAACTCCATACAAGCATATGGAGCGGGCGCATCCTACTAGTGGGTAGGGTCGTATAGTGGGTGTGCCCTTGCCCCATACACTTGTTTTAGGTGACGCTGCGCCCACTAGTTGGGGGCTCTGGCCGGAGTGGCTGGAAACATGCATATCATATAACTGGGCCCTTTCCTGGTTTAAAGCAGCAAATCCTCAAGGTGCATAGTGCGGGCGCTGGGAGGATTGATAATTCTGCAGTCACATAGAATAACTGCAGACTTATAATTTAGACCGACAACCCTGTTAACTAATTGATTTTGTGTGCTTAAGGCAGGAAGATATTCTTCTTGCTTTGGTCTACCCATTGGGTATTAACAATAAATAATCTTTTTATTATCCACATTCTCCTGGAGGACTTCCTATATGAATTGCTGGTACTTCCTTCCTACCATTTAATGGATTTAGACGATCTATATACTATTAATTGAATGAGAAATTCTTTGAAGTGGACCTTTTTGTACAATTCTATAGAATATTCATAATTTCTGAGCCATTTATTCACTTTGATCCTGGATGGGACAGATTGTTTGCTTTGATCCAAGACAATTGCGTCCCAATTTTCCACTTGTGACCACATCAAATAGGCTTAGGGTCATTAATCATCTGTCTGAAAAGACTTTAAACCTGTGAGGTGTCAGGTATTTTTTTCGAAAGGGAGTAAAAAAATAAAGGTGACTTCATATTAATTCATAAAATCTAATAGTTGTTAAAAAAAACCATGGTAGGATGTGATCTCTAATTATTCCTTGTGTGCGGATATACTCGGGGTAATTTCCTCTGAACTGAAATACTAATATGGAGCTTTCTATAAGGTAACTATCGTATGATGCAAATTCATTATCATTTGTAAGCAGCTTACAAATAGCGATCTGTTGAATATGTCTGGTCTAAATTAAAACCTAATGTCCAATCCCCTTCTAAAAATGTGACAACTAGTGCATTGCTCACGTAATGTGGGTAGAGCAGTTGTCAATGTTGAACCAAGAGACAATTGAATTTTCATATTGGAAGACAGAAAAGCTCACAAGTATTAATGCTTTAAT
This sequence comes from Allobates femoralis, assembly GCA_033576535.1. Lineage (NCBI taxonomy): Eukaryota > Metazoa > Chordata > Amphibia > Anura > Aromobatidae > Allobates > Allobates femoralis. The sequence continues at coordinate 96,862,925 of JARQOC010000004.1, read as the reverse complement.
AAGTCAATATGATATATATTTAATGGATATTTGCATTATTGAAAGTATTTTAGGTTCAATCATAGAAGTCTATAGGAACTTAATGAACATTTGCGTGCATCCAACTCTATGCAGAAGCATTATCTCAAGATCCTTCTTCAGGAGCACACCGCTCTCCTGCTTCCTGGTTTCCTGCCTGTCCGGAGGGTGGTGAGCTCCTGAAAGATCAACATTTTGGCCCAGCCCAAAGGTTAAGCCTCTGACCTGAATAGTGCACTCATTGATATGACAAGCAGAGGAAGCTTTGCCTTTGCGGAATCAGAGGAGCGCTAAGACTCGGAAGCTTTAAAGCAGGGGTGGAGAACGTCAAGCCTTGAGGGACGTCAGCGGTGCAGGTTTTCAGGATTTCCCTACTATTGCACAGGTTGTAATTGAATCAGCTGCACTAGTGATGATTACAACCTCTGTGCACTACTAAGGGAATCCTGAAAACATGACCTGTTGGTGGCCCTTGATGCCTGCAGTTCCCCACCCCTACTTTAAAGCAAAGAGCACATACAGTTAGGGCCAGAATATTTGGGACAGTGACACAATTTTCGCGAGTTGGGCTCTGCATGCCACCACATTGGATTTGAAATGAAACCTCTACAACAGAATTCAAGTGCAGATTGTAACGTTTAATTTGAAGGGTTGAACGAAAATATTGATAAAAAATGTAGGAATTGTACACATTTCTTTACAAACACTCCACATTTTAGGAGGTCAAAAGTAATTGGACAAATAAACATAACCCAAACAAAATATTTTTATTTTCAATATTTTGTTGCGAATCCTTTGGAGGCAATCACTGCCTTAAGTCTGGAACCCATGGACATCACCAAACGCTGGGTTTCCTCCTTCTTAATGCCGTCCAATCAACTTTGCAGCATTTGGCTGAATCTGGGCTGAAAGTATATCCCGGTACACTTCAGAATTCATCCGGCTACTCTTGTCTGCTGTTATGTCATCAATAAACACAAGTGACCCAGTGCCATTGAAAGCCATGCATGCCCATGCCATCACGTTGCCTCCACCATGTTTTACAGAGGATGTGGTGTGCCTTGGATCATGTGCCATTCCCTTTCTTCTCCAAACTTTTTTCTTCCCATCATTCTGGTACAGGTTGATCTTTGTCTCATCTGTCCATAGAATACTTTTCCAGAACTGAGCTGGCTTCTTGAGGTGTTTTTCAGCAAATTTAACTCTGGCCTGTCTATTTTTGGAATTGATGAATGGTTTGCATCTAGATGTGAACCCTTTGTATTTACTGTCATGGAGTCTTCTCTTTACTGTTGACTTAGAGACAGATACACCTACTTCACTGAGAGTGTTCTGGACTTCAGTTGATGTTGTGAACGGGTTCTTCTTCACCAAATAAAGTATGCGGCGATCATCCACCACTGTTGTCATCCGTGGACGCCCAGGCCTTTTAGAGTTCCAAGCTCACCAGTCAATTCCTTTTTTCTCAGAATGTACCCAACTGTTGATTTTGCTACTCCAAGCATGTCTGCTATCTCTCTGATGGATTTTTTCTTTTTTTTCAGCCTCAGGATGTTCTGCTTCACCTCAATTGAGAGTTCCTTTGACCGCATGTTGTCTGGTCACAGCAACAGCTTCCAAATGCAAAACCATACACCTGAAATCCACCCCTGACCTTTTAACTACTTCATTGATTACAGGTTAACGAGGGAGACGCCTTCAGAGTTGATTGCAGCCCTTAGAGTCCATTGTCCAATTACTTTTGGTCCCTTGAAAAAGAGGAGGCTATGCATTACAGAGCTATGATTCCTAAACCCTTTCTCCGATTTGGATGTGGAAACTCTCATATTGCAGCTGGGAGTGTGCACTTTCAGCCCATATTATATATATAATTGTATTTCTGAACATGTTTTTGTAAACGCTAAAATAACAAAACTTGTGTCACTGTCCAAATATTTCTGGCCCTAACTGTAAGCACTAAGCTCCTCGCACAGGAGCCTGGCAACCTTTCGTAGACTGCAGCATTAGATGGTAACCTAAGCAATGAGCTATAACATTAAAAATATCTCCATTCTTGAGAACAGAGAGAGTTTTTAAAAAAAGGTAAATGGCTAAGTTGTTTCACAACCACTTTTCAATTTTACCTATTTATAGTGTTGAGAAAACCCCTTTAAGAAGTAGAATCCATTGCTGTATTTTAGAGATATATTCCCCATATATCACTATTAAACTACAGTGATTTATGAAGGCGCCATAAGGCAGGACATTTATTGCTCTTGACTCTTTTAAATCTTACCCATAAATACGCACATTCGGCTATGAGGTGAGTATCGGAGAAGACACATCTACTAGTGATCCAAACTGAAAAAAGTTAGATCCAGCAGCACACCCCAGTAAGTAGTAGAGAAAATCAACATTTTTTCTTACAATTAAAATCTTGACATGTCAAAAAACAAAGCATTGGCTACGCGTTTCAAACATCTAGTAGTTACTCATCTCTCAAGGGATTGATCATCAGTTTACAAATCCAACAAACCCGATCCTGCTTTCCCCTAATATCTGTCATTATGGGAATTGGCTGGCCTCTTTACACACTAGATCGTCAGCTGATCCTCCTGTAATCAGTAGGTTTGGGTGAGTTTGGAGTAATGAATATGATATCCTTAGGCAAAAAATTCTCAATTTAACAAGTTACAGACGTCAGCAGCATAGTCATATACACTGCAGTGGTGACCAACCGGTAATAGTCAGACCAGCAGAGTTCTGCGTTTTGGGTATCTAACTAGCTTTGTGGCCAGACAGGTAATAGATACAAGAGTGGTTGTGAGCTTTACATTGAGAATCACCCATCCATAACATACACCAACAGTTTCATAAAGAGTATTGGAAATTCCCATCTCTATAAAGCAACGACCCACCTGAGTCACTCAGAAATCCTCAGACATAATTTCCTTTGAAACAACTAACTGCACTTCATTCCCCCAATCAGTTTAGCCGGAGGATTATCAGGGATAACAATGATTGCAGGAAGGAGAAAGGCGACCTGACAAATTGCAGGGAAATCTATAATTAGAATAAAAAGCCGATTCATTCATTAGAAATTGTCTGGTGCCTAAATCCTGAAGTCAGAACATGAACATACCTTAAGAAAATATAGCAGCAAATGCTAAATGAATCTTTCTAGGAGTGAACTGTTCAAAAGTAAATGGAGTATGCAATTGCCTCTTCAAAGTGGACTCTAAGGGTCCCATTACACGTAGCAACGTTCCAGCGATAACAACAATGATACAACATGGTAGGGATCGCTGGTGCATATCTACATGGTCGCTGGTGAGATGTCACACAGTCAGATCTCACCAGCGATGGAACGATACGGCGGTCGTTGGGAACCTGTCACTCTCGGGTGTAGTGTTGAGATCATTGGTTGTTGTCCCTGTCAAACACAGTGATGCACGTTGCCCAGGCGGGAGCGCGACGACCAAAAAGTGGTCCAGAATGGTTTGTAACGATCAGCGATCTCATAGAGGGGGCTTGATCACTGCTACGTGTCACACATAGCGAGATCGGTGGCGAGGTTGCTGTTATGTCACAAAACCTGTGACGTAACAGTGGTATCCCTAGCGATATCCTTGTGTGTGAAGTACGCCTAACTCTAGTGCTACCTATTGGAGGCAGTAATCCTAAAAGTCAACATCGACCCTCTAACTAGCCTTATTTTATGACCAAGGATATAAGCCAAGGCTGAATCTCAATTAATGGTGTTTTGGAGTATTTACCCCTCATCAGTGAAAAGTATGAGATCATGGAGAACACGGAGGCAGCCAGTGGGTATGCAGCGCATGATCCAACCATAGATGGTGCGGGTACTTGGTGTTTCCCTTTTACACCAAGATATCATTTGACAGAGGGGGTCTGTTTGATACACATTAAAATCAATTATTGGGTTACATGGAACAATCACCCCTAAGTATTCATTGTTCAGACTGTGCATGTATTTTTTTTTTGTAAACGACCTACGCCTTGATATTGAAGGGTGATTGGTACATGCTCCACATTAATTGATAAATGACGATCAATCTTGTGCAAGTCTGCATAGGTCAACCAGGGTCTTCTCTGCCATTACTTTAATTCCATCAAAACATTGGGTTGCTGGTCTTCCTCTTCACCTCGTTTCTCCTTCTATTCTTCTGACGACTGTGTCTTTCTCCAGTGATTTCTCTCTTCATATTATGTGGCCACAATAGGCAACTCATAGCTTGATGATCCTTGCTTCAAGTGACATGTCTGGCTTGATTTGTCAAAATTGATTTGTTTGTTCTTCTTGCCATTCCATAATTCCATAGTATTGATAATATCCCTCTTCAGCACCACATTTTGAAGGCATTGATTCTTCTTCTGTCTTGTTTCTTTATCATCCAGGTTTCGCACCCAGTTGTAGATGGACTCTGTTACATAAGAGGTCTCCCTGCTATGGAGAGCTTTGCTCATAGAGCTCCTTGTACAAATGAATAACTATCAGTTCATTGAAGTCCACAGGGATCTCTACTAATCCTGAGAATTGGGTTATATAATGCATGCCACCGCTACTTTTCATAGTTTATGGGATTGCCAAAAATGTCCAGTACTGTACTTGGCTATCTGTGGTAGTCCCATAGAGTAGTGATGTGCATGCTCACCTATAGACTTCTATTGAGGGCAGATGTATGTCTATATGCATCTGATTCAATCGTACATATCCTTTACATTTGTAGGCCTTGACCTTAGGAGAAGTAAATTTAATCTTGATAATGTAGGTTCCTATTTACAGGGCAGGCTTTGTCATGGCAGATGGGGAAACCAAAAATGTCAAACTTGCATGCTAAGAATCTCAATTCTATAAGTCTAATCTATAAAGCACTGATGCTCTTCAAAATTCATATATTAAATGCTCACATGTATCTTAGAGCATGATGTATGCTGCTGCGCTTGTTTGCTTGCATAAATAAAGCTCGATAAATAATGAGCCGTATAGAGTACCATGTGGCGGCACATGGAGTTATTGTGTTATTATGTATATAACAAATATGCTAAAATATCCGACAAAAGGGATCCATTCTTTAGGTCATCTCCAACCTTTCTATACTCAAACGTTACATTCAGCTGTGAGGGAGGGTCACGAGCTTCGTCCACATCCAAACCTGACAAATTACATCCGCCCTCGAATAGTGACTTCCAGACCCCTGATTATTTTAGCACTAACTTTATTTCTGTCCATCTCCAATACCAGTATATAGGCAACCAGATCTGCTCTTCTATGAAGACCTACTCACAAAAGTCCCCATCTAGCGATTTACTCTTCATAGCTGTTTCCTAGACTAGGTGCAAATGCACCAAGATGGCACACAGCCGTGAGCCACACATCATGGTCCCACGAAACACACGTGGCTCCCAAGGCATAGGTTGGAGATCCCTGCTTTAGGTAAATCAACAGCCTCACTGCATTTTACAGTAGATTTCTGCCCCGTTTAGAAGACAAGATTAACTTGTTCCTTACGGCTGGAACAGCAATATGTAACGGCATGGTTACTATGTGTGCTCCACGGAAGAAAGGTCCAAATACAGAGGAGAGAAAACTCATAAAATCTGCAGTCTGGGAAAAGGGTTGTAGTTCTGGCTGGTTAAACACACAGATGAACAAACTGACATGAGCCTGCTGTCTTTCAAGTGTGCTGTCATTATTTGCTCTTTGACTTCACAGGTGAAAATTGTTCCAACTTTAACCCTTTCGGCAAAACTTCCTCTGCTAACTCTTACCTAGGGGTCCAATTCCAAGAGTTATTGTGCGTTTGATTTATAAGGGTTGGGCATAGCGAAATTTAAAGGGGGTTTGGGGTATATTAAAAAAAAAATGTGCTAAGAGCAAGAAAGATGGCTCTCATAATTAAATAACAATTATTCACCCACTCGATTTCCCGCTGTTCCAGTCCTAACGCTCCGGTGCTTCTTCCTTTCATGAGACTGTTGAAGTCAATCACTTGTCTCAGTTTTCATACTTGCTTGTATGTCACATGATCACTGAGGCCTTTAATTGGCTGCTCTAGTCATGTGAATGGAAAATGTGACATAATCGCTTCAGGATCTCCAGGGCAGCAATGCTGGAGCAAGGGGTTGAATAGGTGATATAGGTTAATAGGTTAATGTATTATTTTAGTCATTTACTTATTTAACAGGTAAGTAGTTATTTCTATCACATTTCTGCTCCTTGCACCATTCGTTTTGTCAATCCTGGACACCCCATTTGTGCACTTTTTGGCAGGTCTTTATATGTGGCTCACTGATTAGCACTGTATGGTGGCTCAAGTGGTTAGCACTGCAGTCTTAAAGCACTGGGGTCCTGGGTTCAAATCCCACCAAGGACAACATCTCTGAGAAGTTTGTGGGTTTCCTCCGAGTTCTCTGGTTTCTTCCTGCAGTCCTAAAGGTACCGTCAGACGGGGACATATCGCCGGCGATGTTGCCTGCAACTGAGGGGCGTGGCCAGGTTGCGGCGACATCGCCGGAGAGTTGCCTCGTGTGACAGGGCGATAATCAGGGGAAAAATTGCCTGAGTCACATCGCCAGGTTTCCCAACAATGTTGGGAAACCTGGCGATGTTGCTCAGGCGATCCTGCCTAATCGCCCTGTGTAACGCGGCAACCTGCAATGTTGCGGGCGATTCCGCCTATCTCCAACATTGCGAGTTATCGCTCGCTGGGTGGCTGGGCAACCCAGCGAGTGATAGCCGCGGCAACTAGCCAGCGACATCGCTGGTAAGTTGCTCCGTGTGACATCTCCCCAGCGATGTTGTCAGGGATGCGCTCCCGCGATCGCCGGCGATATGTCCCCGTCTGACGGTACCTTTAGACATAGTGATGGGGGATTTAGATTGTGAGCCCTAATGGGGACAGTGTTGTTGATGTGTGTAAAGTGCTATATAAATGAAAAAATATTATTATTATGCTATGTGATCGTCCTAGCATACGGAATGAAGAAAGAACTTCTTGCTCTTGCCCTGTCACGGTGGCCATAGCTATGAGATGGACATTATTGGCTTCTGACCTATAATGTTTGCAGATTTTCAACATAAGTAACATATTTTGGTTCTCAGTCATGAAAAAAGTGATTTTTCTTGTTTTGCCTTTTTCAGCTGAGACACAAGTGATCAAAAGTGTACAAGTTAAAATAGGAATAGTATTTCCATTTTATGTACCCGTATCAAGGTACAGTCAATGTGAATGTGGTCTGCTGTAGATCTGGTATTATGCAGTATTTGCCCCATGCATTTTTGAACAATAGGATGAAGATCTCAATGTTCTCCATAAATCAGATAAAATACCAATGTCTATATATTAACAGGTAAAGACAAGTGTTATTGCTCGCGTTATAGCCAGGGATCTCTTGTATAGTAGACATGCAGTGTGCTCCCTACTAAGCCCATGATGATGGCTACCTCTACTGCTTCATTCACACATCCATGTTTAAAGATGTACGTGAAAAAAATGGTACCGATGTCATCAGTGGTTTTTTCCACTGTGTGCAGAATTATTAGGCAAATGAGTATTTTGATCACGATACTTTTTATACATGTTGTCCTACTCCCAAGCTGTATAGGCTTGAAAGCCAACAATCAATTAAGTAAATCAGGTGATGTGTATCTCTGTAATGAGGAGGGGTGTGGTGTAATGACATCAACACCCTATATAAGGTGTGCTCAATTATTAGGCAAATGCCTTTCCTTTGGCGAAATGGGTCAGAGGAGAGATTTGACGGGCTCTGAAAAGTCCAAAATTGTGAGATGTCTTGCAGAGGAATGCAGCAGTCTTGAAATTGCCAAACTTTTGAAGCGTGATCACCAAACAATCAAGTGTTTCATGACAAATAGCCAACAGGGTCGCAAGAAGAGTGTTAGGAAAAAAAGGCGCAAAATAACTGCCCATGAATTGAGGAAAATCAAGTGTGAAGCTGCCAAGATGCCATTTGCCACCAGTTTTGCCATATTTCAGAGCTGCAACATTACTGGAGTATCAAAAAGCACAAGGTGTGCTATACTCAGGGACATGGCCAAGGTAAGGAAGGCTGAAAAACGACCACCTTTGAATAAGAAACATAAGATAAAACGTCAAGACTGGGCCAAGAAATATCTTAAGACTGATTTTTCAAAGGTTTTATGGACTGATGAAATGAGAGTGACTCTTGATGGGCCAGATCAATGGGCCAAAGGCTGGATCCGTAAAGGGCAGAGAGCTCCACTCCGACTCAGATGCCTGCAAGGTGGAGGTGGGGTACTGGTATGGGCTGGTATCATCAAAGATGAACTTGTGGGACCTTTTTGGGTTGAGGATGGAGTGAAGCTCAACTCCTGGACCTACTGCCAGTTTCTGGAAGACAACTTCTTCAAGCAGTGGTACAGGAAGAAGTCGGTATCGTTCAAGAAAAACATGATTTCATGCAGGACAATGCTCCATCACATGCATCCAACTACTCCACAGCGTGGCTGGCCAGTAAAGGTCTAAAAGAAGAAAAAATAATGACATGGCCCCCTTGTTTACCTGATCGGAACCCCATAGAGAACCTGTGGTCCCTCCTAAAATGTGAGATCTACCGGGAGGGAAAACAGTACACCTCTCGAAACAGTGTCTGGGAGGCTGTGGTGGCTGCTGCACGCAATGTTGATTGTAAACAGATCAAGTACCTGACAGATTCTATGGATGGAAGGCTGCTGAGTGTCATGATAAAGAAAGGTGGCTATATTGGTCACTAATTTTTTGGTGTTTTGTTTTTGAATGTCAGAAATGTTTTTTTCAAATTTTTGTGCAGTTATATTAGTTTACCTGGTGAAAATAAACAAGTGATATGGGAATATATTTGTTTTTTATTAAGTTGTCTAATAATTCTGCACAGTAAAGAACGCTTTACATGCTAGGATCTTGTTAATGATATCCTTGAAACGTCACAGATTTGTGAACGTTCTAACGATATTGTTTGTGCGTCCTTGTGTGTAAATTAACGATATAGGAAGAAAAAATAGTTGGAACGTTCATCCAAAAAATGAGATCCTGACCTTAAATCTATCGATCGTCGTCCAATTGACGCTGCTTGAAGAAGCCACATCGTTCAGTGTGACACCTTTGTGAACGATGTCGTTCAAAAATCTTCTATTCCTGCTGCTTTAAAAGATCGTTCAGTCCTTGCTCTCCTATTTAACTGGTGCGTTGCCGAATGGGATATCTTTAACGATATCCTTGTGTGTGACAACGCACTAACGATGTCAGAATGATCACTGTCTCCGTGATCGTTCTAAGGATATCATTAACGATATCCTAGCATGTGAAGCGGCCTTTATAGTTACCTCCACAAACAGATATCCTCCTAAGATAGCTAAATCTAAATAAAAAACACTCCAATTTCCAAAAATATTAAGCTTTGATATTTATGAGTCTTTTGGGTTGATTGAGAACATAGTTGTTGATCAATAATAAAAATAATCCTCTAAAATACAACTTGCCTAATTATTCTGCACACAGTGTATACTAGTGTGCCATCCACGTGTCTGTTTTTACCATCAGTGTTTTTCATGGATGGTTAGGTATATAAATTACATTGCCTCTCCTATATTTTTTAAGGATAAATACGTACAGCACACGGATAGCACACTGATACCATCCGTGCTTTACGTGTTCTCCACAGACCCATAGACTTGTATTGGCATTTTCCATCCATGACACCAAAAAAAAAAAAGTAATGTAAATATATGGACATGTTAAAAGCATTGTAGGGTATAATGTACATGTACAAGAAAGAAACGGATACCACATGTACATGCAAAATGGATGACTAAATTAGAACTAAAGCCCCCATCACATGGGGCGACATCGCCGCCCATTACAGAGGCGATGTGGGGGCGTGGCCTATCACCGGCGTCATCGCCCCTATGTCGCCTCATGTAAATGGGCGATGTCGGCGGTGCCTGGCGGTCGCCTGGTTTCAGAGAAGTGCTCTGAAACCAGGCGACCATCATGGGGTGATGTGCACACATCGCCCCATGTAACCGTGTGTCGGCGACTTGTCAGGCGATGGGAGCCATAGGCTCCCATTGTCCTGCATCGCCACTGGGGCTTCCAGACACCCCGGCGGCAATGCCGCCTGACAGCTCGCCAGCGCAGGGCTGGGGGTGTCGCCCCGTGTAAACGGGGGATGGCGACGCTGGCGGGGTGCCAAAAACGTGCGCGCACCCACCAGTCGCCGCCGACATCCCCAGCCCCGTCACCTCGTGTGACAGGGGCTTAAAAGATACAGGTAGTGGATGAGTGATAGACGACTATATAGAGGTGAGATTATTTATAATATGTTTCTTATCCATACACAATAAACTGGATAGAAGAGCACAATAGGGTCTTACCCAACAGACACAGGAAAAGGGTAAAAGAGCCAGTCGCTCGCCTTGTAAGGTTGACACACAACCAACATGAAAGTGTATAGACAGCTGCCGCAGGAACCCCATGCACAGAGGCAGCTGATAATGCAGGAACCAGGAGAAACTGTGGAAAAATCCAACACTGCTGTCAAACAAATATAGGTCCAAAGGCAGTGTTAATAAGTAACAGTGAATTATTGCACGCGTTTCAAAGCATGTCCCTGTTTCTTCCTCAAGAAACTCACTGACCCAATTGGGAGCAGGCTTTGAAACTTGTAAAATAAATCACCATTTCTTATTATTACTGCCTTTAGTCCCATGTTTGTTTGACAGCAGCGCGGGATTTTTTCCACAAATTCTCCTGGTTACTTTTCATACAGTCACAGAAATTAGAATAACCATGATTTAGATGATAAAAGGCTTCTCATAGACTTTATTTTAAAGCGTGTGACCAGGGAGCCTCTCACATTGGAGATTTATGGCATTTATAGTCCGTCCACACAATCTCGTTTTCCACAAGCCTCCTGTGACCCAGTTGATGAAGTATATGGCTCTATCGGTGGCATACATAGGAACAAGGGTCCCAGGTGTTGCCTTCTGAGACTGAAGGGCTTAGTGTCTGTTTCCATAATGGCTTTTTTTTTGCTATAAAAACAGTTCCGGATAGGAGAATTCCTCATGATCACAAGAGCTGGAGAAACCAAGCTGGGCCCCTTCCCTTCGAGAGCGCCATAGCAGTCATACAGTCTGACTCTTTTGATATAAAACATAGCGCTAATTACATAAAAGTCACCTACCACTAACTGTGATTGCTTCTGTTGTGTTTTCCAATGCATGGCAAGCAGCTAGAAGAATACCTATAAAAAATAAGAAAACTATTAATATGAGAACTATAAGATAAATTGCAAACAATCTATTATATTCACATTCAGCCAACCTTTTCCAAAACTTATTTTGATTAAAAGTCTTGTCTAAGAGGTACATAGAACCTGTTGGATCAAATGTGTTACAAAGAGTGACTCTTATTAATAACAATCACATGGGTGAATTGGACCAACATCAGATTTTCTTCATAATTCAAATAAAAATAACAAAACAACACAAAAGACAAATTATCCCAACAATGTGAATAAATGCATGAAGGTTGAACGTATGTGTGAGAGCACCGTTCCGGTCAGTGCTGCGGAATTAACACTAAGGCGGGTTTCACACAGCTGTTTTTTAGAATCCGGCGGAAATGCAGGAAAATCCTACATCCCCCCCAGATTCTCCTGATGCAACTGGATGAACCAGCACCGGTATTCTCACTTATCTGTCTCACGGATCAGTGATAATACCAGTGCAGGAGCATTCCGTTGCATCTGGTTAATTACCTTTTTATGCCGGATCCAGTTGTAAATGACACGCCCTGTAGGGGGTGTTCTGAGCATGCTCAGTTCAAAAAATTGCATCTGGAGTCTGGTTTCAGTGGGATCTGGAGTCCACCGGATCCAGGTTATATAGAGCTACATTTTAATTTAATCCAGAATGTCCAATATCCGGGTGTTCACGGTTTTTGACACGGACACCAGTGAAAAAAAGGTGGACACCCGAATCAGGGGAAATTGGGAAGAACTGGATGCACCTACAAATTGCCTACAGCCGCATTGAGAGTCAATTGGGCTGAAAACGGATACGGGTGCATCCAGTTTAAGCTGGAATCACATGGATTTCAAAAAACAGCTGTGTGAAGCCAATCTAAGGCTGAAGACACAAACTTTTATTTGCTTGACATTGCCCAAAAATTTAGACCATAAAACTGGCATTGGCCATTACAAAATGTGCAACATTTTTAGATTTGCCAAAGTCACAACCCATTTCCAGGCAGATTAGAACATAGTCTAGGTGTGAGCACACATCTGGTCTTTTGATGGAAAAAAAATATAAATTTGACCACAGGAGGAGCAACTTACACCAATGTTACTGCAAAATTGGATGCTTAGTAAAGATTTCAACATTGTTCTTCACTTTTTGCAACAAACTTTGACATGTGTCTAAGATTTCAGTGCTAGGGCTACAGAAATCCTAAGAACTATGTGCTGCCACCCATTCTCTACAGCTAGTAGAGTAAACAGTGATTTCCGGGTGACTATTAGTCATTGTTAGAATATTATTTGCAATGGTGTCACGGGCAGACAGCACTGCTGAGCGGTTTGCACTTCCAATCATCCATTGAACTATGTGAAGCCTGAGAGATGGCTCCACATGGTCTCCGACCTACCACCTAGGGCCTGCAGTCCTTCTCAATGGTCTCATTATGGTTAACACGTCGTGTTGATTTTCCTATCAATGTCATGATGTTGTCTTTGTTGTTTTCGGTTTACATCATGACCATCAAGAACATGTTGTCAGACTATTCCTAGAAATTCTTGTTAGAAAAAACTGATGAAGATCAAAAAAGCTTTTGAGATCATTTAAAAAAAAAAAAAAACTCCACTAAAAGAAAATTTACAAAATAATATATTAATATGCAGATTGTCCCAAAAAAAGATACACACTTAAAATATTTATAAAGTTTATTAAAGTATATTGAATTTTTAAACTCTAATAGAATCTCTAGATATTATTCGTTTTGTCAAACTTAGTTTTTTTTGGTTGTTAATATTTTTTTTTCTCTAGGTTAAATCCATTGGAATTAGTAATGGAAGCCAGCCACAAAGGAAGAAAGAGATCTGGAAACGTATCACCAAAGCCATCACCAAAAATCAAGGAATATCAAAAACGCATTTTGAAGTGCCGTCAATGGAAAAGTTACATTCCAAGTTTAGTCCATGCTATTAATGAAGATGATCCAGACCGAAGAGTGGAGTATTGCGAGTGGTGCTTTCAGCAAGATGGAGCACCCCCACACTAACAGCACAATGTTACATCCTGTCATGATGAAATCTTGCCAAACAGGTGGATTGGACGGAGGGGTTTCATAGAATAGCCTGCACGCTCACCAGACCTCACACCATTAGACGTTTTCATTAGGGACACTTAACAAACAAAGTCTACACCATGAAATCTGCAACAGTTGCTGAGTTTAGTGCAACCACTGAACGAGAATGCACACAAATACTAAGAGATTTCTATTTGCAATTCCATTGCTTTGCGTTGTCAGCAGTGCCTGGACCAGAACGGACGTCAGCTTGAAAACAGGCATTGACAAAACAATGATAAAAACAACTAGATGGAGCCCTGATGCTACTGCATTTTGAGGGCAGTGACATCACGATGGGGGCAGGTTCTGTGGCACTGGGGGAAGCAGCCGTCTCTCCCCCTGTGTGCTTTCCTCCCCGTCGTCTCTCTCTCTCCCTGTGAGATGTCTTTCTCCCCGTGTGCTATGATGTCATAACACCCCACTATGATGCCATAATATCCTTTTGTGGTATATATATATATATATATATATATACATACACTGTATATTCCCTGTTAGGAAACTCTTTGTTATTGCAAGGGGAGGGGTGTTCCCTGGTCAAAATGTCACCTCTTTGCCAGACAGGTAGTTACAATATCTCTGCCACTGGATGACCTGTCCTGAGCTGTGTTACACATTCAACCCTATTATTTGAACTTTCACTGTGCAGTGCTTTGTTCTTTCCAGTGGAGGCGCTGCAGGAAGTTTTAATATTTACTTCCAGGTTGAATTATAGATGATTGGTGGAAGTCCCATCAGAGGGAATATTTGCAAACTACCTATTGACAAGAAACCCTTCTAAATAGCAGGGACTGTCCAAATCCCACCACATGTACAACCTTAGACTATTCGCATAAACAAAAAATGTCAACCAGTTATCACAACCATATTGTGAGGAGCCCAGCCCCTGAATTTCTTGGATTTTTAAATTATTTAAAAAAAAAATAGCATCATTCTTGAAGTCACCATTTTCCCACCATCACTGTGAAGTCCAACAAATAAACGTAGCAAATAAATTGGGCTTGGCAGCAGTCAAAGTTTGTTATAGGCAGATATTGTCTTTAACAAGGTGAAAATTACTGTAAAATTCTGATTCACGGTATGAATCGTTAGGTATTCTATGCCAATAAATCGGGTTTGACTGTAGTCATCGTAATGTTAACTGTTATTGCCGATACCTGCTGCCTATTCGAGAGGTAAATTGGTCTACTATACATCCTACAACTGATGTATACAAAATAATATATAATTTATTAGCATCTACGGTACATCTTCTCGTATATTATCCTCCAGACCAAACACAATCTAATTTTGGAAAACCCATTAAACATAATTATATTTCCTACTGTCTCAGCATGGGAAGTCAGGTGAGGACAATCCCTAATTTCTTTTTTTAGTGAACCGACCTAAAGCTTCTAGACAATAAACGGCAACAGTTTGATCTCGAGCCAAGAAATCTATTTGGATGTTTCCCCTTAAGGTGAAGAAAATTCCCAGCTAGCAGTTTAATCCCATTTTCAACACTGGATTTAACCCTTTAACCCGGTCACAGCTGGCTGCAGTTGGATCGTATGCAAATTTCACGGTGGAGTATGTTTTTTTTTTTAGTTCATTGACATAGCTAAATTGCCCATTTGTAATGTATTCATTCTTAGGGCTCTTGTTATAGTGGAGCCAAATAGGTATTGTTACTTGGACCATAGGGCTGAAGGGGCAAGTGGACAACTTGTAGCAACTTCTGAGAGTGCGGTGAATGACTGATCGCCTTGGAGTTCCCAAACATTATAATCTTTAACATTAAGTCGGCTATCAAGTCTTGTCCAGATGATTCTATACAGAATAATTAAGTAGCGAAACCTCTGTCCCTTGCTAATTATCTTCTTTGTCATGCTAATGAGTTATTGAGAAAATGCTAATGTTATAGCTCAGCTAATTCAACCACGAACACCATGCAACATGCATTAAACACTGCATAACATAGATAAGGAGTATAGACTAGAGTATATCATGAAAAATTATCAAATTTATTTAGTATGACAAACAAAGACAAGGAGGGGAAGATCACAAAGTGCTCCATGCAGGTAGCCACAGTACGGTCTACATATATTGCACTGTATCAGACACACAGACCATGTCTGTCCATATATCAAACAGAAAACTGGCGTCTGCGCAGAGACCCATGTACAGTAAGTCAGTTATGTGGGCACCTAATACATCACCACCTACACAACCATATTAATAAAGGTTTATACTGACATTATAACATGTTCCATGCATATATCCCTTGTGGTATTTGTGGGTCAAGATAGAAGAGGCAAACCCATGTATCATGCCTATACTATGGGAACAGAGCGCTTCACCTAGGAGTGTTACTGACAGGCAGTCTCAGTGTGTCATATAGCTAGAGTGCATAGTTACCAGGGCCGTCACTGGCCATCTCGCATGGGGCAGCAGGGGTGAGGGGTGGTCCGGACCAGGGACCCCAACGCGTTTCGTGACCACAGTATGTAGGTCACTGATGAAGTGACCTACATACTGTGGTCACGAAACGCGTTGGGGTCCCTGGTCCGGACCACCCCTCACCCCTGCTGCCCCATGCGAGATGGCCAGTGACGGCCCTGGTAACTATGCACTCTAGCTATATGACACACTGAGACTGCCTGTCAGTAACACTCCTAGGTGAAGCGCTCTGTTCCCATAGTATAGGCATGATACATGGGTTTGCCTCTTCTATCTTGACCCACAAATACCACAAGGGATATATGCATGGAACATGTTATAATGTCAGTATAAACCTTTATTAATATGGTTGTGTAGGTGGTGATGTATTAGGTGCCCACATAACTGACTTACTGTACATGGGTCTCTGCGCAGACGCCAGTTTTCTGTTTGATATATGGACAGACATGGTCTGTGTGTCTGATACAGTGCAATATATGTAGACCGTACTGTGGCTACCTGCATGGAGCACTTTGTGATCTTCCCCTCCTTGTCTTTGTTTGTCATACTAAATAAATTTGATAATTTTTCATGATATACTCTAGTCTATACTCCTTATCTATGTTATGCAATCTTTTTGGAGTAACTTTTGAAGTATGCCCCCTAACTGTAGTGTGGTCTACTTCTTATTATGGAATTCTGCTTGTTATATGCATTAAACACTGACCACTGATATGGACTTAATGTGAACCTGTCATTTTAGACATTTGCTATGTTCTAAAGATATTATAGGCGAAGAGGAGCTGAGAAGATGAATATATAGTGTTTTTTTTTTTACAAAATATTCAAATAAGTTGATGTTAATCCTTATCATTGCCCAGTTTAAGAGTCCGGTTGGTGGTACTATTCAGTGATGGACGGCTAACTGTATGTATGCTCACACTAAGAAGTCTGTCAATCATTAATTAGGACCACCCACAAAACTATATAACAATCTGTCAGGTTCATCTGTCTTATAACATACTGCAGGAGGAATTAATACCATGTACAATCTGACAGGTTTCCTTAATAGGAATTTCTTCTCTTAAGACAGTAGGCACCAAATGGTTTAAAATATATCCAATAACTAAAAAAGCGGCTACATACCCTCCCCAGGCTCACCGCAGGCTCCACACAGTGTCTTGGATCTTCGGAGTTTTGGCTACTGTGGTCATGTCAACAGTGCGTATCACCACTGTAGCCAATCAATAAAGTCAGCGGCTTGTGCCATGTATCTCAGCACAGCCGTTGAGGTCGGTGAGTTGCTAACGTGGTGATAGGCACCACTTCCGTGATGTCACCACAATGGTCAAAATATCAAGATCAAAGAAGCAAGGAGGTGTGATCCCACAAAAGATGACTACCTGCTCTGTTTGTTATTTTAGGTATTCTAAAGCATTTATGGCACACTTTTTTGAAAATGGAAAACCTCTTTGTTCATTCATAAGATTTTACTGTACAAAACAAGATTTCTTAGTCAAGTCAAGCCTTTCTTCAAACACACAATGGGATACTTCTGTTACATGCAAGCCAGTGAAGGTTATACCTCAGAATAATAGCAAAGTTAAAAAGGTTTTCCAGACTTAAAGCGAACCTGTCACCCCCTCCAGACATCTAAAAATACCATAGCCACCTTCAGCAGCACTAAGGCTGCAGTCTGACAAGGTGTCTATTGCATTTATGCTCCCTTGATTCATTGAAATAAAGACTTATATAAAATCTGTTTCAAACCAGATCCAAGACCGGGAGGCGGGTTTTCAAGTGTCTATCTCCCTCCTCTGTGGTGTCAGTCATCCCTCTCTGCTCTCTGTGCACCACCTCCAGGGCCACCTCCCTGCACTACAGAGCTTTGTCAGCTCTGCTACAACATAGAGCTGCTGTTATAGGAGACCCCACAGTAGTAAATCTAGCAGGAGGATCCTGAGCAGAGAAATCCTTGCCTGCTACATAGCAGCCTTGAGCTGTCAGCAGTGCAGCAGAGTTGAGTTTGTGCTTTAGATCATAGGCTGAGGAGCAATGCTGCTGGGTACAAGAAACTGAAAGTGAAAACTGCTCAGCTCAGGGGCTGCTACGTAGCAGGCAGTGCTTTCTCTGCTCAGGGTCCTCCTGCTGCTAGATTTACTACTGTGAGGTCTCCTATAACAGCAGCTCTGTGTTGTAGCAGAGCTGACAAAGCTCTGTAATGCAGGGAGATGGCACTGGAGGAGGTGCACAGAGAGCAGAGAGGGATGACTGACACCACAGAGGAGGGAGACAGGCACTTGAAAACCCGCCTCCTGGTCTTGGATCAGGTTTGAAACAGATCTTACAAAAGTCTTTATTTCAGTGAATCAAGGGAGCATAAATGCTATAGACACCTTGTCAGAATGCAGCCTTAGTGCTGCAGAAGGTGGCTATGGTATTTTTAGATGCCTGGAGGGGGTGACAGGTTCGCTTTAAGACACATACTATATCAGTTAGGTGTGACAATAAACCACCCACCACAAGTTCTAGAGCTGCAATATACACTACAGTTACTCAGGGATCAATAAAGATATTGCATCATGGTTCAGTACCTGTTTAGA
This sequence comes from Allobates femoralis, assembly GCA_033576535.1. NCBI lineage: Eukaryota > Metazoa > Chordata > Amphibia > Anura > Aromobatidae > Allobates > Allobates femoralis. The sequence goes on along the minus strand of JARQOC010000004.1, from coordinate 96,844,513 downwards.
TTAGGAATCGTATCATGCATGCGCCCTTATGCGCATTTCGGATTTCTCCTTCGTCTGAGGGCTTTAGTGAGTGAAGGGAAGGGGGAGGTTTAAAAAGGCAGAGTGAACCAATCCGCGTACAGCATCCGTTGCTATGACGGCGGACGCTTATCCCCAGTTGTGCGGGCCGACCGTGATCATCAGCGGCGTCATGGAGGGGCGTGCCAGCAGGTCAGCTGACCCGCAGCACGTTCTCCATAGAGACGCCGACAGACGAGCAGGCCGGCGCCATTGGGGAAGCGGCCGCACAGAAAGCGGGTGCTGTATAGGATACATTACTCATCATGTGATCGGCCATAGATGGTTGTGATTAACCCCTCAGATGACAGTCCAGGCACCATGTGGCACATCTCAAATGCCCACATGACTATATCATATGTCTATTACATGTAAAATGCTAAATATATTCATAAATAGTATACATAATTACATCTATTACACAGTATATCCCCTTTTTTCTATAAATCACATATGTCACATATGGCGCCGGCCTGCTCGTCTGTCGGCGTCTCTATGGAGAACGTGCTGCTTGTCAGCTGACCTGCTGGCACGCCCCTCCATGACGCCGCTGATGATCACGGTCGGCCCGCACAACTGGGGATAAGTGTCCGCCGTCATAGCAACGGATGCTGTAGGCGGATTGGTTCACGCTGCCTTTTTAAACCTCCCCCTTCCCTTCACTCACTAAAGCCCTCAGACGAAGGAGAAATCCGAAATGCGCATAAGGGCGCATGCATGATACGATTCCTAATCTAAACAGGTACTGAACCATGATGCAATATCTTTATTGATCCCTGAGTAACTGTAGTGTATATTGCAGCTCTAGAACTTGTGGTGGGTGGTTTATTGTCACACCTAACTGATATAGTATGTGTCTTAAAGCGAACCTGTCACCCCCTCCAGGCATCTAAAAATACCATAGCCACCTTCTGCAGCACTAAGGCTGCATTCTGACAAGGTGTCTATAGCATTTATGCTCCCTTGATTCACTGAAATAAAGACTTTTGTAAGATCTGTTTCAAACCTGATCCAAGACCAGGAGGCGGGTTTTCAAGTGCCTGTCTCCCTCCTCTGTGGTGTCAGTCATCCCTCTCTGCTCTCTGTGCACCTCCTCCAGTGCCATCTCCCTGCATTACAGAGCTTTGTCAGCTCTGCTACAACACAGAGCTGCTGTTATAGGAGACCTCACAGTAGTAAATCTAGCAGGAGGACCCTGAGCATACAAAGCACTGCCTGCTACATAGCAGCCCTTGAGCTGAGCAGTTTTCACTTTCAGTTTCTTGTACCCAGCAGCATTGCTCCTCAGCCTATGATCTAAAGCACAAACTCAACTCTGCTGCACTGCTGACAGCTCAGGGGCTGCTACGTAGCAGGCAGTGCTTTGTCTGCTCGTCCTCCTGCTGCTAGATTTACTACTGTGAGGTCTCCTATAACAGCAGCTCTATGTTGTAGCAGAGCTGACTAAGCTCTGTAGTGCAGGGAGATGGCCCTGGAGGCGGCACACAGAGAGCAGAGAGGGATGACTGACACCACAGAGGAGGGAGACAGACACATGAAAACCCGCCTCCCGGTCTTGGATCTGGTTTGAAACAGATTTTATATAAGTCTTTATTTCAATGAATCAAGGGAGCATAAATGCAATAGACACCTTGTCAGACTGCAGCCTTAGTGCTGCTGAAGGTGGCTATGGTATTTTTAGATGTCTGGAGGGGGTGACAGGTTCGCTTTAAGATACTGATGACTTAGATAACTGATATCAGTTTCGTTGGGACTGAGGGACCCAGTTCTGGGACACCTTTTAACCACACTCATTGTCGTAACTACAATAGTTGCAAGGGTTGGGGGACCCAAAAGTCCCTTTGGTCAATAGAACAAGACTAATAGATATATGAAGAAAGAGACAGCACTCACCAGTATTGTGCAGCAGTGGTCTCTTTAATCCAGCATATTCAAGGATTCATGACAGGGTGCAGGGAGGTGACCACGAAGGGCGGACGACGACACCGTTGTGCAAGAAAATTTGCTTCTACGGGTTCGGTGAAGCAAATTTTCTTGCGAAATGGCATCGTCGTCCGCCCTCCGTGGTCACCTCCCTGCACCCTGTCATGAATCCTTGAATATGCTGGATTAAAGAGACCACTGCTGCACAATACTGGTGAGTGCTGCCTCTTTCTTCATATATCTATTATTGCTTGTGCTGTGGATTAGCACCACCAGGGGAAGAACCTGCCTATAGGGCAATCTGCCCGGAGCATGACGGTTGATACTGCCACTTAGTGCACTGAAGCCTTATTACCTAATAGAACAAGACTATTGCTATTAAAAATTGCAATAATTGGGGGCCCCGTTGGAACTTTCGCCAGTACACAATGTACAGAGCAGTGCTTGAGTGCTGGGTGTTGGACCTCCACCAATCTAACACTGATGAAGGATCCTGGAGACCAGTCATCAATATGGCTAGCTTGGAAAACCCCTTTATTTTTTTTGATTGCATTGAACCCTACTAAAAAAATATCAAAATACTGTACACATCAGACTTAGAGTCTCATAGATTTTGTCTAGGAAACCTCCCTAAAGTTTTGCCAAGCATCTCATTCAAAGTGAACGTGTGCCTTACTGGATGTATTTTATATTCAGGTAATTCCAAGTAGAGATCATTTTTCTTCCCCAGTCTCCTGTAGCTAATTATACTGCCACCATTAGCCAAAGCAAACAAGAGGAGGAGAAAGCTTCTGATTTACTTCTGCTGTATATAACTGCTGGAGAAGTCGCTCAGGGCTTCTGGTCCTGGCCTTTGAAGTGGTTGTGCCCGGTTTGTGCCAAGTTACTAAGCAATGTATCGTTCCGACCGGTAAATTTTGAGTGCAAAATCTATGCAGTTAGCTGCAAAATAGTGTACTGAGAAATGTCAGGTCACATTTAGGTATTATTATTAAACTCCTTAATAGGAGGGGAAGGATCCATTTTTTTAAGCTACCGTATATTGCTGATGAGTGAGCAGCTTTACATGCTAATGGTACGTCATTACTTGCTTGTTAAAAGTAAGGTCATTTTTAAACCTGCAATTCTCGGAATTCCACTAAATTACATAACTTAGAGACTATTTGTAAAAACAACCTTAAAGCCAAGTCAGATCGTACATATTATTCCATAATGGGTCCAAATGAGCATTATTTTCTCACTCACATTGAATGCTTAGACTTCCCATAGGCAAGAGCCATTAAAAAGTCGCTGCCAGGCTTCTCTGAAAATGTCTTATCTTGGCACCGAACAAAAGAATCAGCCATTGAAATTCCAGCCGTTGCTTCCTTAGACTCCCCCAATATCATGTATTCAGGGGAGTCAACCTCTATACACATTGAAAGGTCGGTCAGTCCTGCCAAAATCTGTTGATTTGGCATACTTTAATATAATGTATATACAGGCTCCAGAGGGGTGCTAAATGGGGTTTTCCTACAAAACACATAAATCACCTTTTCATGGGTTAGATCATATTACGTAATTTCTACGAGTCCAGCAATGGGACTCCCATTCATCCTCATTCTCCTTGGATCCCTGAAGGGATTGTCATGGTTCGCACATGTTTGCTGCAGATCGTTTCATTGTTTGTGGGATAGTTGGAGATAGTCGAGTGCTGAACTTGTCAAATTAGTCTTTAATTTACTGTGATTTAACGAGTCTATTGTCAGACTGCAGTTCAATACGATCCTCAGTTGGCCAAGTCCCTGTTGCAATGGTCATCAAAGGTCTAGTAAAACATAATCCCAGTTTGAGTTTATTTTGGATCCAACCATTTGTCACAAGAATCCATTTCGTAAGGATTAATATTTCATAAATAACCTGCTTTAATAACAAAATCAGAAGTGGATATGCACATGTAGACTGACAGTGTGACACTGGCTGAATGGCACAGAAGTAAACAGATTTATAAGTTTTCAATTACGGTATACTGTTTTATCCTAAACTAATGTCTAAGGGATCAATGTATTATAAATAATTATCTTAATCTAAGAGTCCTTTTACACGGCGTTCTCCTCCACATTCAGTGGTCCCATTAGAGGGTTTATTTCCGAACCTTCTACAAAACATGATTTGCATGTGTGCTGATGGGGCCATTGACAATAAGGGTATAGATAGAGTCACCGTGAGCTCTGTTGTGCAATATTTTTGGATGTAAAAACCTACTGGAAGTGGACAGCCAGATATAATACACTGAGTCTGGGTATCAGCTTCCATGCCTGAAAATGATGCACGACAGAGCATATGGTGGTTTTATCTATACCCTTAGGTTAGGGTCACATTAACGTTTTCAGCGCTGCCCGAGGGGTCACACTGAAAACATAGGTTGCGGCAGCATACATGCGGTGCTACCGCCATGGTAGCACCGCGTTAACGCTACCCATACTAACCTATGGAGGCCCCGCCCGTAGCCCGGCTCCGATGCTGTCATCAGATGGAAATCTTGTAGTATTTCCTAACGCGAGAAAAGACATTGCAGAAAGCATCTTTTATTGCGTTAGGTAATACCCCCGAGATTTGCAACAGATGCCGGCATTGATGTCCGTTAGGGGCGGGGCCTCCATAGGTTAGTATGGGCAGCATTAACGCGGCACTACCATGGTGGTAGAACCTCGTTTATGCTGCCGCAGCCTATGTTTTCACCACGACCCCCCGGGCAGCGCTGAAAACAGTAATGTGACCCTAGCCTTGGGTGACCTGGGGAGTTGCGTTAGGTAATACCGCAAGATTTCAAACAGATGCCGGCGTGGAAGCCGCGTTAGTGGCGAGTCCTCCACAGGTTAGTATGGGCAGCGTTAAGGCAGCAGTACCATGGCGATACCACTGCGTTTATGCTGCCAAAATCCAAGTTTTAAGTGCGACCCCTATGAGCAACATTAAAACGTGAGTCTGACCCTAGCCTTATTGACAATGGCCCCATCAGCACACATCTAAATCACATTTTATAGAAGGTTCAGACGTAAGCCCCGACAAGACCTCTGTATGTGGAGAAGAACGCAGTATGAAAGCAGAGAAGAAACATTACAAAAATACAGATGACGGACTAGGTCATTTTAATTACAAGCTACTGATGTATGATTACAGGATTACCTAACCAAGAGTACCCAGCAGCCATAACTGTAACCTCCTTATTAGATTAGATTAGATTAGATTAGATTAGATAAACATTATTGATCCCGGAGGAAATTACAGTATTACAGCAGCAGAACAAAGATCAAGAACATTACACACTTTACAAAATAAGTCTATATGGACAGCAGATGCAGGTAGACTGGTACATGTACCTCCCCTATTCCCCCCATACATTTAGAACTTCACTTAGTCTTGGGATGCTTTACACTTATACATTTGTTAAACATCCCCACAGCTGTCGGAACAAACGATTTTCTGTATCTTTCCTTTTTACACATTAGTTGGATTAGACGCTTGCTGAATGTGCTCTTTTGCTTCGCAAACAGTTCATAGAGCGGGTGTGTATTGTTGCTCATTATAGCCTTGCATTTCTTATTAATTCTATCCTCTAATACCTCCTGGAAAGTCCTAAGTTGTAGACCCACCGCCGCACTAGCCTTCTTGATAAGTTTATTCAGCTTATTAGCGTCAGCTGTGCGCACACTACTACCCAGCATATTATTGCAGCAAAGATTGCACTCGCCACAATAGATTGGTAGAACATTTCAAGCATTTTGCTACACACATTAAACGACCTTAACTTCCTTAGGAAGTAAAGTCTACTCATCCCTTTCTTGCAAACCTTCTCCATATGGCACCTCCAATCAAGCTTGCTGTCCAGGTGAACCCCCAAATATTTGAAATTCTCCACCATCTCCACATCCTGACCATCAATAGTGATAGGTAAGCAATCCTTCATGCGCCTTCCATAACTCAACACCAACTCCCTGGTTTTCTTTACGTTGAGTTCTAAATGGTTAGCCTGGCACCAGTCAACAAAGTCCAAAACCACCGTTCTGTATTCCTCCTCCCCCCGGCCTCTCTCAATACCTCCGACTATCACTGAGTCATCAGAGTACTTCTGAAGGTGACATAGGTCTGATTTATACTGAAAATCAGCTGTGTATAACGTAAAAAGGAATGGCGACAGCACCGTTCCCTGAGGGGCTCCAACACTGCTCCGAACACTATCCGATACGGCCGCCCCCAACCTTACGAACCGTGGCCTGTCCGACAGGTAATCAATGATCCAATTCACTAGTCCCTCATCAACCGCCATTTCAACAAGCTTTTTACGTAATAATAGTGGCTGTAAGGTGTTGAATGCACTGGAGAAATCGAAGAACATGGCACGCACAGTGGTTCCATCATTGTCCAAAAAGGAATGTACTGTTTGCAGCAGATACGCTACAGCATCGTCCACCCCCAGACTCTGCCGATACGCAAACTGAAGGAGGTCCGTAAAAGCAGACACCCTCGGACACAAGTAGGCAAGTACAATTCTCTCCAAGGACTTCATCGCATGCGATGTTAAGGCCACCGGTCTATAGTCATTATGGGAGCTCGGGAAGGTAGTCTTGGGAACCGGCACCAGGCAAGAAGTCTTCCATAGAACTGGTACTCTCTGTGATTGTAAGCTCCAGTTAAACAGGTGCTGGAAGACAGTACACAACTGATTTGCACACACTATGAGGACACGTGGACAGATACCATCAGGCCCTGATGCTTTACCAATGACCAGCTTACTAAACTGTTCCCTCACATCATTTTCGGAGATCAAGAAAGTCTCTAACTTCCTCCCCCCAGTTGATATTGCTTGTCGCTCCCCGGCCCTCTCCCCTGTTGACATCGCACATTTATTGTTGAATCTGTTGAAAAACTCATTTATTTCATTAGCCATGATCAGCCCCCCACCCCCTGATCTGACCTTGCCTTAAACCCAGTCAATAGCTTCATTCCAGCCCACACTTCTCTGGAGTTGTTGTGTGACAATTTATTTTCCAATTTAATTCTGAATGCTTCACGGGCAATCTTAATTTTCCCCTTTAAGTCTCGCTGTACAATTTTCATTTCCTCCTTGTCCTTCTTTTTAAAAGCTTTTTTTTTTTCCTGTTTATAGATGTTTCAATTCTTTTGTAATCCAAGGCTTATTGTTTGCAAAACACCGAATCTCATGAATAGGTAAATATTGTCAGTACAAAAGTTGATGTAATCAGTAAGGGTATGTGCGCATTGGCCGGGTTATAGTCGTTTTAGCAGCTGAAACCGGCGGTCGGTTTTCATTAGTTTTATGTAAATTTATGTTAATCCAAACCGGCGTTTGGATTAACATTAAAACCAATGTAAACCGATACCCGGTGTCCACACTCCGGCGGTTTACACAGGCTCATCTGTTGCTAAACCGCTGGTTTCCCAGCGGGTTAGCAAAGAATGAGCATGTTCTATAAACCGCCGGTTCTTCAGCGGCTGCAAGCAGAATCATGTGCTGCTTCCAGCCGCTGCAGAACCGCCGCCGAGAACCCGCTGTGCAACTGCCCGGCTCCCGCCCGTCACCCGCCCGGCTCCCGCCGCACATACCCGCCAGGAAGCCGGTAGACGGCTCCGGAGCTTCCTGGCGGGTCCGCCCAGCTGCCGCCGACCAACCCGCCGGCAAGTGTGCACCTAGCCTCACTCTCCCTATCATGATGAGTTCAGCAGCAACTAAGGTTCTTCTGAATGCTAAAATCCATCCGTATTACAATTGTAGTTATTAAGGTACCCTTATTCATTTTTTATAAAAGTAAATATATAACTGCTATACACAGTTAGCAAACTCTACGATCACAGCCGTTTAAACAGCCTCTGACAAGCTATATGCAAGCCAATCAGGGGTTGTCTAATGGCCTGAGGAAACCAGACAACATTTCAGTTTGCACACAACAATCGTTAATATGACGTCCTGTGCCTATGGGATGTCATACTATCAGAAGCACCTGGTCTGTTCGCACTGGACTATGCATCTAGGCCAATGCACAAGCATTTATTTGTTTGTTGGGTGTATGTCGGCCTGTTTAGACAGGCCGATAATCGAGAGCAAGCATTTATTTGAACATTTGTTTCCTGATTATCAACATATCTAAATGTGTCCTGGTTTTGGCTACAAATCCTGAGGTAAAATATTCACCAAATGCTATGACCGTGGCTTAATGATCAGTGCAGATCCCACTTTATGTGGCATCTTCAAAAAGAACCTGAAGACCCACCTCTTCCGACAAGCCTACAACCTGCAATAATCCACTATACCGCCGCACGACCAGCTCTCCCCTCACCTACTGTATCCTCACCCATCCCTTGTAGACCATGAACCTTCATGGGCAGGGCCCTCTCTTTCCTCACCTAGTGTATCCTTACCCATCCCTTGTAGACTGTGAGCCCTTGCAGGCAGGGTCCTCTACCGTTGTCTACTATATCCTTACCCATCCCTTGTAGACTGTGAGCCCTTGCAGGCAGGGTCCTGTACCCTCATCTACTATATCCTCACCCAACCCTTGTAGACTGTGAGCTCTTGCAGGCAGGGTCCTGTACCCTCATCTACTATATCCTCACCCATCCCTTGCAGACTGTGAGCCCTCATGGTCAGGGTCTTCTACTTACACCTACTGTATCCTCACCCATCCTTTGTAAACTGTGAGCTCTCGCGGTCAGGATCCTTTCTCCTTACCTATTGTCTCCTCACCCATCTCTTGCAAACTGTGAGCCCTCGCAGGCAGAGTTCTCTCTCCTCCTGTACCTGTGTGTGCCTTGTATAATAGTTCATGATTATTGTACTTGTCTATGTATGCCCCTTTTCACATGTAAAGTGGCATGGAATAAATGGCGCTCTAACAATAACTAAATAATAATAATAATCTTGCTCAGCGTTGCCCAAACATCTCAGCTCCAACAAGATCTCGCCTGGCAGTCTCAGAGATGTAATCATTGCTTCCTTGCAGGAAAATCATCAGCAATTTTGGAAACCTGTTTAGTTCCCATCCTCTCATCTGGTTTGTCCTGGACTCATTCCAGTCTTCTCGTCTCTAAAATTATTTGCAGGCAATTTTCCCATTGAATTCCAGGCCATGTATTCAGAAGATGAGTGACGGCAAAACAGCGGCTAATAATTTACATGTATGAAATTCTGTCTAACAAGCTTGACGGATAACATTCCAGAGTGTCAGATCAGATGCCTTCAAAGGTAGCAATTATTTGACAGGAATCACGTGTAGAATCATCAGATGTGCAATTAAAAATAAAATCCACTCTACATTACACTAATATAAATAGTATAATTTATACAATATATACTGGATGGCATGTTGTCTTTCAAATAAAAATGTGTCTTGCACTTCTGAACATGCAAAAAAACCTTGTCTTCAGGTTGTCATGGACATAATCTGCACCGTGACTACAGAAAGGTGCATAAGAGTCACTAGCCAAAATCGCCTTTGACTTCCAAGACTAAAGACCTGAGGACATTAGGTCAGAAGACGATATTATAATACACCTTTGACCTTATAGCAGACCTGGCCCTGTTGAGATATCAGAGATAGTAACTGTCTCTAAAGGGCACATTTGGTTTATTATGCCACCTTAGTTAATTGCACTATTTTTGCCAGATGATATAAAAAAGGCTGTGTCGTCAAAAGTATGCCCTTACTTGCCTTTTTTTCAGAACCTCTGCTGGTCAACTTATGCCCTCTTATCCATGGTACCCATAAGCATGTCAGATCCTGCTGTCCTGTAGGGAAACTACATGGATATGTGCACCAGCCCTCCACCAAATAGGAGACCTATGAGACATTCGTCACCCACCTTCAATGCCCATGTCAGGTCCTTCAATTCAATTGTTATATTCATAATTAGATTCTAAAGTGCAAAGCAGTCTTTACTTTGAGCAAACACCAATATATTGACCATATTGAAAGCTGACATCGCAAACAGCACAAACTACCAGTGATATGTGTATGCCTTCATCATCTCCTGCCTTGACTACTGCAACCTCCTGCTCTCTGGCCTCCCTTCTTACACTCTTTCACCCCTACAATCTATCCTAAACTCTGTTGCCCGACTAATCCACCTGTCTCCCCACTACTCCCCGGCCTCTCCTCTCTGCCAAGCCCTTCATTGGCTCCCCTTCACTCAGGAGCTCCAATCCAAAACCCTAGCAATGACATACCAAGCCATCCACAATCATTCTCCTCCATACATCTGTGTTATGGTATCCCAGTATTTACCTACTCACAACCTGCGAGCCTCACAAGATCTCCTTCTCTACTCTCCTCTTATCTCTTCTTTGCACAATCACACACATGATTTCTCCAGTGTATCCCTCATACCAGTGGCGCACCCAAGGGGGGGGACCTACGTGTCTGGACCTCCCCCTTTGGACGGCCCTGAGAAGCTGAGAAGCAGTTTTCGTGCAGTATTAAGCATTAATTAGGTATTCAAATTTACAAAAATCGCTTGGCTTTTAGGGGGGCTTCGCCCCCCCAAATTCCCCCACCGGGGGCTTTGCCCCTCGGAACCCCGCTGGGGGGTGACACCCCCTTTTCAGGGCCGGTGTGTGTTTCTTGGACCCCTACCTTGGGAAATTTCTGGGTGCGCCACTGCCTCACACTCTGGGATTCTCTATCCCAACAGATCAGGCACTCTCCCACTGTGGAAACCTTCAAAAGGAACCTAAAGACCCACCTCTTCCAACAAGCCTACAACCTAGAGCGAGCGTCAGAACACTAAACCACCACCAGCTCTGCCTCTCCTTGTGTATCCTCACCCATTTATTGTAGACTGTGAACCCTGGCAGGCAGGGTCCTCTCTCCTCCTCTACCTATGTATACAATGTATTGATGATATTTATTATACTTGACTATGTATGCCCCTTTTTCACACTTAAAGCGCCATGGAATAAAAGGCGCTATAATAATAATAAATAATGATAATTATAATAATATACAACAGACATCACCTTAAAATCCTCCATACTGTTTCAGAGAAAACATAGTTTGAACAGCCAGCCAAGGTCTATGTGTCTCGGATGACTAGTCCAAGGCCATTCTCTGGCAGCTATTGCCTGCCCAGATTTCTTTGACTGACAAGTCCTTTTCCATGCACACACACAAGGAGAGACCTTTCAGGCATGGGATGGGAAAAGCCACCAGGAACTAGTTTCAGGCAAGGGTGACACATGGCATCAGTATTTGCTTCAGGACAGTTTTTGGGCAAAAAATTATAATTTTTTTCTAAGTCCCAAAAACGGATCCGTTAACGGATGGTGCACTTATGTGTGCCTCCGTTTCTCAAAAACGGTAATCCAGTATTCCTGGGCTCAAAAAAACGTTGCTAGGAGCATTTTTTACCCAAAAACGTTGCTAGCAATGTTTTTGGGTCCAGTAAAAAAACGGATCCGTTTTTTTAACATGGGGCCCTATGGGGAAGCTATCTTTTAACGCAGGGCACGTATAGGCATCAACCATTAACGGATATCCATTTGTGGTGAAAAAAATGACTAAGTCCAAAAACCGGCCAGGACCTCAAGAAACACTTTTACCACCCTAACGTTAATGGATCCGGTTTTCAAAGGCCTCAAAAAAGCGGATTGGCAGGTGTGACCCTTGCCTCAGACTAGTCATCGAAGACACATAATCCCTGGCCAGCTTTTCATTCCAATAGTGGACAACCCCTTTAATATAGCCCTGCTTACATCCTTACATGTATCTATATGCATGGATGTAGCCATAAGAAACAGGCTGGGGTCACACTTGAGCCCTGGATCCGTTAAAGGCTTCAGTTTTTCAACTTAGAATTCTTGAAAAACTGATGGTATTAACGGATCCATATGCTCCCATGCAAAAAACACAGAGCCAAAATGCACTGCTAAACACTGTTAAAAAACACTATGCTAGCAGGGTTTTTGGGTGCAGTAAAAAAATGCATAGCGTTTTTTTTTAACATGGGGCGCTATGGGAAGTGCATCCGTTAACGCATGGTGCATATAGGTATCATTCGTTAACACATGCGTTAAAGCTAGCGTTAATAGCCATAAAAATGGCAACATTAGAAAATGCATAGCAGTACAGGAGGCTCAAAAAACAGACTTTAAAATAACAGATCTGTTTTTGGATCCATTACAAAAAACTGACTGTCATGTGTGAACCCAGCTTTTGAGTGGTTGAATTAAGCTGATCATATACATAAGATAATGGTTGGCTGAAATTCACAATTTTTTATTATTTCGGCTGCCTGTTGATTTAAAAGAATTGTAGAACCAGAAATGTCAAGTTTGAGTTTTTGAGTGATTGTCAGTTCACACCACATATAAGTCATAACTGGTGGAACGTGGAATATGGCAGATCATTACACAAGTTTGGTCTGACATGGTGATAGCTAGTTGGATCTCTCACACAAATTATCAGACAGACAATTGAGCAGATGCATTTTGATTGATTATATTTTATGTCTATGACCATCTTTAGAGTAGTAAATTCATTACTGGTATGTCACTTTACTAATGTTCTCTAATCTTTACCATGTCCACATTTGGAGTGGTCTATGCACCCCAAACTGCAAAAACTGGATGGGACAACTTCACCAAAATAAAGTCAATTTCACTCTCTTTATAAATGCCATGCACTGACTATACGGTAACTCCAGTGTGTGTCTGCCGGGCAGACTGACCTTTGAGTACTTGTAATGCTCAATACTAAATAGGTAGGTTACTTTGTATAGCTCCTGTGATGTCACCGCCATGAGATGAGTTATTCTAGATGTTGGGTAAGGTGTGGAGCCTGGACATGGATCGGCAGACAGCCCACTCCCACCAGTGACTCAAGACAGGTTCACCTCCCTCTGCTCTCATTCCCAAAGAGGGGAGTTGTCACTAAACATTGTCTTCCTCACCACCTCCCAGCCACGTGCTTCCAGGAGAGAGAAACCTGTGAGAAACTGCCCTTCTGCTATTACAGGAATGCAGAAGGATAGGTGAGACATTCTCATCCAGCTCAGCAAGAGGAATGAGCTGACAACCACTAATTGATGTAATTGTTTGTGCAAGTATATATAGCCAGAGAGAGAGGAGACAACCAGCTGAAAAAGATCATGTAACGCAAAAAAGGATTAGTGCGAAGTATAAGTTATTATCTATTTATTAGTCAACATTATTGGCTTAAGTCCACCAATAGTTGAGTGACTGGGGGTCACCATTACAAAAGGGGGGCTGTGAATAACAGAACTTGGTGTCCTTTGCATGGTGTGTACACATGGCCATCTATGATCATATCCAACATGGCGCGTAAGTCTGTTTAACTCTTACACAAATCACACTTGGTAAGGTACCAGGAGAAGGGGTTTCATTCATGTCAACATGATGTTCTGCTGGGATCAATTTTGGATTGATTTCCTCTTGGTTCTCATAAATCTCTCCTGGATGTCTGCAATATCGTTAGGTGTCAAAGGGTTTTATTCTTTTATTTTTGGAATCAGCCAAGAATTCTGTCGACGTCACTTCAACACTAAACTACCGTATATATACTTCTTTTTGAAAGAAAGAGAATGTCGCTTGGGCCTCATTTAGTCATATGAACTAAAAGTAATCAATCTACCCCAACTGGTTACGGTACTTTTAATGACTTACAAGTTAAATTTAACATAAAATGAACATGGTTTTCTTAAACTGCATAGACACTGTAAGATTATCGTGAACAAACTTTCTTAAGAACACTCTTTTCATGATAATCTTCCAGTGTAAACAGGCTGCCGATCACTCAATCAACAGGCAAAATGTTTCTTCGTTGGGTAAAATGATCTTTTGTGCAGTACAAAGGATCATTGTTGTGGACAGCACATCTGCCAAGAACAGTGACAGCCTATGCACACTGACAGATCTATTACTGATCGTTTAGTGCACATTGTTCATCGTGGTCTACCTGTGCTATTAAACAAATGTCGATTGGTAAATATTTACCAATCAACAGTCATTCAGTGCTGCCAGAACATCCATTTAAACAGATCTTTTTCTCCATTTTAGACAGGCCTGATGTCATTCCTCTAATGAACAATCTCTTGCAGAAGACATCAGTAAAGTGGATGTCAAAATTTTGTCTATTGATAATCTGATTGGTTGAACTTGATTAAAAAAGATTACTGTTTATGAGACAATTGTATATAATGATAATGAGTAGCGTTGGATGGATCTATTCTCTGGACTCCAGTCCGTTGACCAGGTCAGTAGTCTGTGGCCAATCCACAGGAGACTAGTAAATCTCTTACCTTCTGGGATCCAGAGACAACAGACAAGACAGACCAGAGTCCTGCAAGTTGATTTACCCAACTCCAATAATCATCATAAAAAGAAACTCAAACAACCGGTAAGTCGCTAGGAAAGTATTGAGTGGAATTGGGAAAAGGGCAATCAATTAATTATATATATATATTTATATTTAGAAGAGGGTATTTTGGAAGATATGAGCAGAGTAGTATGTGGCTTGAAGGTGTGTTAAACATTGTCAAACTTGGCCAACATTTTGGTGCCAAATATTGGACTAAAGCGGGCCAACTGCGAGAGCTGGTGCAACCAGTGCACCATCGCAGTAAGACTTTATATCCAAATGGACAGCGTTTTCTGATCCGTGCAAATTGTATGATGAAGTGGACCACAAAGGATCGGATGATAATGGTTGTGTTAATGAGGAAGGAGCGAGGACACGCTCTGAAACACGTCGAATAAAGCACCATTTTCATCCGATCGTTTGTGGTCCACTTCATCGTACAGTTTGTGCGGATCGAAAAACACTGTCCATTTGGATATATTGCTTATCACCACCGCGGTTTTGTGGAGTGTGGATCCTACAGCAGCTGCACTATACGTATATACTGGTTGTGGGTCTCACAACCAGCACAGGTAAGCAGTGACATTTGACACTTTGGATATAAGGATAAGACCCAATTGGGCTTTTGTTTCCCCATTTTTCAGCTATCATACTATGGCTGGCACTTCTTCAGCCTACCTGGTTAATAATAATAAGTTTGTCCCATTGCGTTGATCCAAATTGATGACCACATCTGTATCCACAACCTACCTATTTTGAATAATTGGGACCCTATGTTTATGAATAGTGATGATACCCCAACTGGAAGCGTTGAAGTGCTGGAGCAGTAGAGAAGTCATGTGAACTAGAAAAAGCTTTTATATACTACATCTCATAGATCTTCTTTAAATTACCCAAATCTGAACAACTAATTCCCATTGAATTGACAGGCCATTCTCCATTAATATTGAGTAAACGACTACCTCCACTATGTGTAAGTAATGGGTGGACTCTAATATCATTTTACACAAAAATCTCTAAATATTTTACAGGTTTATGGTAGCGCATTGTATTGGTATTCCAGGAGAGTCATAAAAGTCTGCTTAGTTACATACTGTAATATAGATATTTATGTTCTCCAGTCACCTGAACATATGACATACACCAGTGTCATTACATCTCTAAACCTAGGGAGGGACTCTGCCTGGCTGGGATATTAGCTGACACTCAACACATTACAGGCGCTTTCACATTTTATTAGCCTGTCCCATAAGACTTTGCCTTCTGCCTGCACATGTCACTCATTTTATACATGTTTAAAATGCAAGATTCCTTCATAAATCTTACAGCTATAATCCTGCTGCGGGCAGACGACATTCATCTCAAGAGCTTTCAATCTAAGGGTGGCCAATGAATTGGGGTTTTACAATATGCCCATCCTAGTACAATATTCCTCAACGCAGGTCCTTAGGAGCCACCAACAGATCATATTTTGAGGATTTCCTTTTGCAAGTACCGTAATTGAATTATCACCTGTGCATTACTATGGTGATGCTGAAAATATTAACATTGGAGGCCCTTGAGGACTGTAGCTCGGAAACTCTGCCCTACTGTATTAACTTGGTCCATTGTATTGAATGTCCTAAGACAGGATTCACCAAAGGTTTTTGGTGGCCGATGATCCCACTTTCACTATACACATGCCATGTTCATGGCCCTTGACATTGAGGGTTTTAGTGGCTACTACTACTTATAAATGGTTTTAGAGACTTGACTTCCCCATCACTCACATAAATATAGACAAGCGCATGATTGCATATATGCAATATATTTATTGTGGCAGGGAGTGGCAGGCAATGGGGTTGGTACTCTAATGCCATCACATATCTTTCTGACACAGGCTAGTGGATCTCAATATCTTTATTAATGAAGAGTCACAGATATTATTGATAACTCTTTCATGGTGGACCTAAGAGTGGTGGTTGCTACAAAGAGGCACAATAACTTAGCGATACCAAGAAGGATATTTAACGTCTTTGTAACAAAATGAGGTACTGTGATGGCAGCTGAGGGCCCTTGGGTCATATTGTACGGGATGGGTCATCCTCATAATGGATCAGTCTTTTGGCAACAGTACCATGTCATCCCAGAATTCACTTAGTAGACACCTCCTGCTCCTCCAGGACCTTCTTCCTCAGCAGCTTGTGCCCTGCTCAGCTACTGAATCTCCTAAGCCAACTCACTCCTCAGGCTACACAACTCTTCACTCTCTCTGTTAGGTTCTGCATTATCTATACATGCAAATAACTACAACATACTACAGTCCTCTTTTTCATATCCTTCTATCAGGAACAAAGCACCACCATGCTCATATGTCCACATGTTCCACACTATGACCTTTGAACTTGTGCAGTAACTATCACTGTGCTCCATACAACGATGAATTTTTACAATAATTATTAATTAATGAGCCTTTGTAATATATTTCATTAGCGTATTTTGATTCCTTCTCCACCAAACACTAAACCTGCAGTGCTGTTTTAGTTGCTCAGTCCTAGCTCCCTAAGATACTGCTTTTAAATACTGCTCAGCAACAATCCTATTCACAGAGTACAGGTCTTTCCCTGTCTGAGTCTTCCTGCTCTCCTTGCCCAACCTCTATTCACAGAGTACAGGACTTTCCCTGTCTGAGTCTTTCTGCTGCCCTCTCCCAAACTCTTTTCACAGTGGACTTTCCTTGTCTGAGTCTTTCTACTCCCCTCGCCCATACTCAGACAGGATAAGTGACTTTTATGCCTTTTAGACCTGTCCTCTGCATTCGACACAGTCGACCACTGCCTTTTATTACAGATCCTCTCTTCCATTGGTATCACTGACCTTGCCCTCTCCTGGAGCTCTTCCTACGTTTCCAACCGCACATTTAGTGTCTCCCAATTCCACACGACCTCCTCGTCCCATCCCCTCTCTGTTGGTGTCCCTCAAGGCTCTGTCCTCGGGACCCTCCTTTTTTCAATCTATACCCTTGGTCTGGGACAACTCATAAAGTCCCATGGCTTCCAGTATAACCTGTACGCTGATGACACTCAGATCTACCTCTCTGGCCAGATGTCACCTATCTGCTGTCCAGAATCCCGAAGGGTCTATCAGCCATATCCTTTTTCTTCTCCTCCCGTTTCCTAAAATTCAATGTAGACAAAACCGAACTCATCATCTTTCCTCCATCTCACACACCTTCCTTGCCAGACTTATCTATCACAATAAATTACATCACACTTTGCCCTGTACCTGAAGTCCGCTGCCTTGGATTAACACTTGACTCTTCCTTGTCCTTCAAACCGCACATCCAAGCCCTTGCCACATTTTGCCGCCTCCAACTCAAAAATATTTCCAGAATCTGTCCCTTCCTCAACCCCCAATCTGCTAAACCACTAATGCATGCCCTCATCATCTCCCGCCTTGACTACGGCAACCTCCTACTCTATGGCCTTCCTGCTAACACTCTTGCACCACTTTAATCAGTCCTCAACTTTGCTGCCCGACTAATCCACCTCTCTCCTCCATATTCCTCCACTTCTCCCCTCTGCAAATCCCTCCACTAGCTCCCAATTCCCCAGCGTATCCAATTCAAGCTACTAACATTGACTTACAAAGCCACCCACAATCTGTCCCCCCATATACCTCTGAACTAATCTCCCGATATCATCGAACTCGTAATCTTCGATCCTCCCAAGACCTTCTTCTTTCTTCCACACTTGTACGTTCCTCATCTAACCACCTGCAAGACTTCGCCCGAGCGTCCCGCATCCTCTGGAACTCTGCACCCCATCACGTACGACTGTCCCCCACACTCAGACCCTTCAAGCGGAACCTGAAAACCCATCTCTTCAGAACAGCCTACAATGACCACAGTGCCGCCTCACCACCACTGGACCTGGAGCTCCACCACCATCGGACCTGGCACTCCAGCACCACCCGAGCAGACCCAACCTACTGTGTCCCTCCCCACAGCCCTGTAGGATGTAAGACCGCAAGGGCAGGGTCCTCTCTCCCATCATTGTATTTTTAACTTGTCTGTATGTAACTCTTTCTCATGTACAGCACCATGGAATGAATGGTGCTCTATAACTAAATAAATAAATAAATAATAATAATAAGTCCCTAATACACACTGTTTGAGCAGCTGATCAAAGCAGATTTTTAGGGTGCTTGAACTGGGCATCTGAAGCAACACGCAACATAGTGTTTAGGACAAAAGGAAGCAATTAAGGTAACAAAGGATATTGCTAAATAATAATCCTCATTAAAATTTTCATGAATATCTATATTCTCCCATGTTCATCCTAGTCATACCTTGTTACTTATTATATAAAACCAATAAAAATTATTTGGAAAGGATATTACAAAAATTCATAACTTTGCAAAGACTGACCAATAATGAAAAAAATGGCAATATGATTTACTTCTGTAGGTCCTATGGCGAATACAAAGAATCTTTTCGAACAAGAACAACTGTAAATATCTTTGTTCTAAAATATCTGAAGAATATTTAGTATTGTGATATAGACACTATGTAGCAAGAAAAAACTACGTATAATACAATTTCCAGGAAACTTTTATTCCTTGGAACCTCATGACACATACACTAAACAATGGCACCCAGAGAGAACAATATAACGCGATCACTGGTGGTTATCATTACTACATTGCTCATGGTGTGACTTTCAATTGTTCGTTCCTTATGCACAATACCTATGAATACTTTAAAAGATTCGGGAAGGTAAAGTGATACTCAGCAATTCACAAAAACCTGGAACTATCTCTGGACATCAAGGGTGGATGGCAACTGCTGTAAACGTAGTGACCAAACATAGATCTGTGGGATGTGAAGGCATTCATGCAAGTACATACACGCACATGATCCAATATCATATACAAAGTACTCTAGCTTCCACAGTGTCAGGATATCAGAGAATATTCCTTATTAAAGGGGAAGTATATATGGCAGTTATTCCGAACGCATATGATACATATGAGCATAGGCCATTATTATGTGATCGGTGAGGTTGATCAGTATCATCAGTGGAATTGATCATCTCAAGGGCTGTCACACTGTAGAGGGATCAGCTTTATTCTCATTTGCACATGGAAAGACTAGAAGCAATAGGATGAAACTGAATGGGAGGAGACACAGATTAGATAATAGAAAAAACTTTTTGACAGTGAGGGTGATCAGCGAGTGGAACAGGCGACCACGAGAGGTGGTGAGATCTCCTTCAATGGAATTCTTAACACAGAGGATGGACAGACATCTGTCTGGGATGATTTAGTGAATTCTGCTTTGAGCACGGGGTTCGACCAGATGACCCAGGAGGCTCATATGATTATATGATTATGTTAAAAATGCGGTAAAGATGCAGCCCTCACCCAGATGCTGGTTTCAGTGCGGCTTTATTTAGTCCATGCGGTTACAAACAGAGGAGGGAGGGGGTGCACGGGACTTCTGGACCCATAGAAGCACCAACTGGTGCGAAACGGTGACCGTAGTCCCGTGCACCCCCTCCCTCCTCTGTTTGTAACTGCATGGACTAAATAAAGCCGCATTGAAACCAGCATCCGGGTGAGTGCCGCATCTTTACCGCATTTTTAACGCATTCGTCAGTCTTCAACTCTGCAGAGCAACCCCGGTTTTCTGGACGCCATTTCTGATCTCCCATTCGGATTACCACCAGCCTCAGAAAGGTCAGTGCCCGATTTTTCCTTCTTACAACTGTTATATGATTATGCTCAATCAGCAAAATGAAAGGGCGTTTAGAACCACCGCAACTCATTCAATGTCTATCCAACAACTTCTTCGAACTGGGCCACTGTGAGCACTATAGTCACTGCATTGTGGTAAGCTGAGCGATCATTCATCACACCTTAGTGGCCAATCCTTCTGATAGATAGGCCATCAATGTCTTCTCCTGTTAATGCTGCTTTCACTGAATGTATAGCAGTCAATGCATGTTAGGGCCCTTTCACATCAGCGTTTTTTTCAAATCGCGGCAGATGCGGTGAAAAAACCGCATCTGCCGCGATTACCGCATACCGGCTGCACTTGCGGCGCGGTTGCGGTAAACGCCATACTATGAATAGGCGGACTTGCGGCAGGTGCGGCTAGTGCGGTTTTGGCACTTGCGGCAGGTGCGGCCGCGAAAAAAAAACGCGGCTGACAGTATTTTTTTTTGCGGACGCACCTGCCGCAAGTGCCAAAACTGCACTTGCCGCACCTGCCGCAAGTCCGCCTATACATAGTATGGCGCTTACCGCAACCGCGCCGCAACCGCGCCGCAAGTGCAGCCGGTATGCGGTAATCGCGGCAGATGCGGTTTTTTCACCGCATCTGCCGCGAATTTCAAAAAACGCTGATGTGAAAGGGCCCTTACTCACACTTGAATGCATGTGAGCCCCCTCATCTTCAGCATTTTCAATTCATTCACAGTCATTAAAAGTGAATTAAAGGGGTCTCCAGTCTTAAATAAAGAAAGTTAGTTAAAGGGGTATTCCCATCACCAAGATCTTATTCTAATATGTAGTAGGTGTAATAATAACAATATTAGCAAATACCTCCAATTAGATATGTAGTATAGTTCTCCTGATTAGCAAAGTGCTTTCCTTATGTGCAGGGCATTGCAGGACCTTCGGTATCCATGGTTACAGCCACACATATAGGGAATGTCAGTTAGTTGCTTGAGGTCGTAACCATGGATACCTAAGGTCCTGCAATGTCCTGCACATAAGATAAAAGACATGACTATATCAGGAGAACTATACTACATTTCTAATTAGAGGTAATTGCTAATATCATTATTTTTACACCTACTGCATATTAGGATAGGGCCTTGGAGATGGAAATGTCCCTTTAAATGAAGCACTTTAGCTTACCTGTACCATATCCTTGTCGTGATGATTTAAGTAATGTTAGCCTTTACAAAACAAAATAGTCCGCAAAATGTGATTTATTAAAAGTGAAATTCCTCTTTAAGTCATCTGTCAAAAAGTAGAGTACCGTAAATGTTCTGTTCTTTGGAGGACTGTAATTACATTGTGACTACTTTAAGTGACATTTAGTATATTACATTACATTAATTTAAGTTACTTGGCTCCATGTAAAGAGACTTTATTAACTCAAAGTGTCGCCTGTTAGTGATTTAGCTCTTGTCGCCAGTATATATTGCAGGAGGTAGTAAAGTTATTAACATTAGTAATAAAGTTGGTAAAAGTTAGTAGTAAGGCTAAAGCCATTGCTTAGCATCAACATACCAATCCTTAAAACGTAGACAGTATATAATGGTTTCCAATGTATTTATGTGGTATCTAGGGCGTATTTTGGGATGTCAGGATGTACAGGGTTAGAAAAACATGACTACTTTCTTCTAGATACAGCGCCACACCTGTCCATGAATTGTATTGTTAGCACGGCTCAGTTTTATTATACTGTAAATGCTGCTCAGCTGCAGTACCAGACGCCACCTGAGGACAGGGGTGGTGCTATGTTTGAAAGAAGACAGCTACGTTTTCAAATTCTGTATAATTTTTCTTAAAGCACCACTCCAGCAATTTTTTCTAATTTCACAGGTGAAGTGGGGGTGCTTTAAAAGTAAGTCTCCTGCTTCATTTATACTTGCCCTCTGGCATCTTCAGCTTCTATCACCACTGCTCCGGTCTGTCTTCTCCTGTTTGTGAATTCTCAGCAGTTCCAGTGTTTCATGAACACAATATCAGTCTATGTGTGCCTCATTCTAGTTTCATAGAGTTGTACTGAGAATTTGTGATGTCACTTCTGACTTCCGGCCAGTAAGAATTTGTGGTCACAAGATGGCGCCACGGGACTGCAGCAACACCAAAAAGAGATGAAAAAGCAGGAGGGCGAGTATAAATCAGGGGGCTTAGATTAAAGCAAACGTATTAACAGTCCTTGTACTGTCCATATGGGAATCAGGTAGAACAAGGACCGATGACCAATGTAAGTCAATATAGTAGTTCATATCAATGTTTAGAGTGTGAAAAATCTCAGCATGCTCTACTGTGATCCGTATTGAGGAATTGGTGAGCAAAAAACCAATCACATCCAGATAATCATTCGCATGTCATGTATTTTTCACAGATCCATTACGGTTGGTAATATAGGAAACTGTATTTGACCGTTCATTATTCATTGAACTGTTCATGTAAAATATAGATGCCATACAGACAAAATGGACACATGACGACAGTATGAGTAAAATCAGCCTGATTTTCTGGCTGAAAATTGGTGATTTTGATAACAAATGTCTGAACCCGAACTTAATCTTAAACTTAATCTGGCTATTTATTATTATTATTATTATTATTATTTATTTATATAGCGCCATTATATTCCAAGGCGCTTTACATGCTAAAAAGGGCAGACTAGGACAAATAACATAGTAACAATACAAGTAACAATAAGTGTTGACAATTCGGTCATACAGATACAAGAGGGGAGAAATCCTGTCCACAAAGGCTCACAGTCTACGAGGGGTGGGTGGGGATACAGTGGGAGGGGGAAATTCCAGTCATGAGGCGGTGTGGTGGACCGGGTCTTATTGCAGGTGGTAGGCTTGGCGGAACAGGTGGGTCTTCAGGCTTCTTTTGAAGGTTCCCAGGGTAGGAGAATGTCTGATGTGTTGGGGCAGTGAGTTCCAGAGTCTGGGTGAAGCACGGGAGAAATCCTGTATGCGGTTATGCGAAGAGGAGATGAGGGGGGAGTAGAGGAGAAGCTCTTGGGAGGATCGCAGGTTGCGTGAGGGTAGGTAACGGGAGACCATGTCAGAGATGTATGGAGGGGACAGGTTGTGAATGGCTTTGTATGTCATGGTTAATGTTTTAAACCGGGATCTCTGGGAAGTAGGGAGCCAGTGAAGGGCTTGGCAGAGGGGGGAGGCAGGGGAGTAGCGGGGAGACAGATGGATTAGGCGGGCAGCGGAGGCAGGAGGTTGCAGTAATCGAGGCGGGAGATGATGAGAGCGTGAATAAGGGTTTTAGCAGTGTCGTGGTCAAGGAAAGTGCGAATCCTATAGATGTTTTTGAGCTGGAGTCGGCAGGAGGTGGCGAGGGCCTGGATGTGGGGCTTGAAGGAGAGGGAAGAGTCAAGGATAACCCGAGGCACTTAGCATGGGGGACTGGAGAGAGAGAGAGCAGTCGTTGACGATGATGGATAGGTCAGGTAGTGAGGGGGAGCGTCTTGGGGGGAAGACTATGAACTCTGTTTTGTCCATGTTCAGCTTAAGGAAGCGAGCAGAGAAGAAGGATGAGATGGCGGACAGGCAGTGTGGAATTTTGGATAGAAGGGAGGCGATGTCAGGACCAGACAGGTAGATTTGGGTGTCGTCGGCGTAGAGGTGATATTGGAGGCCATGGGACTCAATGAGTTGCCCTAGACCGAGAGTGTAGATTGAGAACAGTAATGGTCCAAGAACCGAGCCCTGGGGGACCCCGACAGATAGGGGGTAGGGCGAGGAGGATGTGTGGGAGTGGTTGACGCTGAAGGTGCGGTCCGTTAAGTATGAGGAGATCCAAGAGAGGGCAAGGTCCGTGATGCCAAGAGATTCCAGGATCTGAAGTAGAAGGGAGTGGTCAACAGTGTCGAAGGCGGCTGACAGGTCGAGGAGGAGGAGAACAGAGTAGTGGCGCTTGCTTTTGGCAGTCAGTAGGTCATTTGTGACTTTGGTTAGGGCTGTTTCAGTGGAGTGGAGGGGTCGGAAGCCAGATTGCAGGCGGTCAAAGAGGGAGCAGGAGGAGAGGTGAGAGGACAGCTCAGAGTGGACATGCTGTTCAAGTAGTTTAGAGGCGAAAGGGAGGAGAGATATAGGGCGGTAGTTGGAGACAGTTGTGGGATCGAGGGAGGGTTTTTTGAGGATGGGTGTGATCAAGGCGTGTTTGAAGGCTGAGGGGAAGGTGCCGGTGGTGAGTGATAGGTTGAAAAGATGAGTTAGGGCTGGGATGATAACGGAGGTGAGGTTGGGAATGAGGTGGGATGGGAGCGGGTCTTGGGCGCTGGTGGTGAGGTGTGATATTGACAGGAGGGAGGAGAGCTGGTCTTCAGTTATAGGGGGGAAGCAGTTGATGGAAGTAGAGGGCAGTATAGGTGAAAGGGGAGGCTGTGGGGACAGTGGATCAAAGCTGTCTCTGATTCTGTCAATCTTTTCTTTGAAGAAGGAGGCAAAGTCTTCTGCAGAGATAAGGGGAGAGGGAGGGGGAGCAGGCGGGCGGAGTAAGGAATTGAAGGTTTTGAAAAGTTGCTTGGGATTGTGGGACAGGGAGGTTATTAAGGATAAGAAGAAGGTTTGTTTGGCGGTGGCAAGTGCAGTCTTGAAGGCGATGAGGGACTGTTTGAACAGCGCAAAATGCTCAGTGGAACGTGATTTTTTCCATCGCCTCTCGGCGACCCTGGATGCCCGTCTCAGGTCTTTAGTGAGCGTGGTGTGCCAGGGCTGCCTATTAGTGCGTGGAGCGTGGTGTGTGAGGGGGGCTGCTAGGTCGAGCACCTTTGTTAATGTGGTGTTGTAGAGGGTGGTGGCAGTGTCTGTGTCACGTATAGAGAAATTAGAACTATTAGAACTATTTAGAAATTGTACAGATAATTCCCATTGTTATATCTTTGCCTCCAGGCTTCACAGCTTCTAGAGGTGTAGAATACAGAGATGTTGTCACTATATCATAAATGGGTACAATTGCAAAATGCTTGTTATTAAAAATCCTCTCTGATCTCAAGAATGGAGGGATTTTGTAATTATATTATTTACTGCTTGTAGCCTAGTACATTGGTCACCTCTGCAGTCTATCAGTGGTGGCAAATCTCCTACACAAGACGCCAAGCGCTTACTTGCTCTTTGCTATAGAGCTTGTCAGCGCCACTCTGACACTGGCCAGATAGCTGGATCTGACGAGCTTCAAGGCCCTCACACTCCTCCAAGACTGCAAAGCTTCTCCATATAACAACCTCTCTTCATGGCAAACAAGAAGATGGAAGATGGAGAAGGAGCGGGCTCCTGAGCACAGGAGACATGAGACAGTCTCTGGGTTACATGGGTACCATGCCACTTGACCACTATGCCACACTTTCCTCACAATATGCATCTACGGATGAGCCAATCTCTGGGTTACATAGGTACCATGTAGATGCACATTGTGGGCATTGTGTAGCATAGCGGTCAAGTGGCATGGTACCCATGCAACCCATGTCTGTAGGCATTGCCAGGGGCGGACTGGCCCAGGTGGCAGGGGGGCAAGGGCCCCCAGGTGGGGTAGCCCCAGGGCAAGGCCCCCGGGTGGCACCCACAGAAACAGGCCGGCTTCCCCCCCCGGACCTCACCTAAGGCAGGGCTGGCAGGACTGAGATGAGCTGCCGAAAATTTCCGATAGCAAAGATCCCCCCCCATCCTCACCCGAGGGCTGGCAGGACTGTGGTGGGCTGCCAAAAGTTTCCGATAGCACCAACCCCTCCCCCCCTGGTCCTCACCTAAGGGCTGGCGGAAAAAAATATTGCCACCCAGGGTTTGCGTCGCCAGTCAGCCCCTGGGCATTGCTATGTGGCTTCGTAATATCTGCACTCCTATCTGTTTGTCTGTCATCAAGACCAAAAATGCAGTGCACTTTTTGGTTAAGAAGAGTCTAGCTACTTCATCACTCTACAAGGTCGGTATACAGATAGGGACACCTATAATGCTAAAGACTTCACACAAATAAATTCTGGATTGGCTGCAGAAGACCAGGGGTTAATTTTCTTCTCCCCAGGATGATTGCTGGTTTTAATATCACCAAATTAAAAAACAAACAAGAGAGAACGAGCCGCACCTCTCGTGTCATCCTTTCTCTGAGTCACCGGGAGATGCCACCAAGGACATATAAGTGTTCTGTTTCCCAGGACATAAAGGTTGGAGGTTTTGTATGGCAGGGGGTCCTGTAACCTTCCGCCATGCCATAATCTAGGTATGACAATATGGATAGATATGTCCATCTTTACTCATCTGGGAAGTGCAAAAGTCATCACTGAGATTACTACAATTTATGACAAATTATTGGATTTTCAGGTGGAGTTTCATTATTCACTGAAGGAAGGAACTCCAAACTGGATCGTAAAATAAGCCGTCATTACTGAGATTACAAGACTAATTTGACACCAGTAACTTCTATTAAGCTAACTGACTTCTAACCCTAATCTTAACCCTAAAGGTGGCCATACATGTTAGGCCAGTGTCACACCTTCAACATTCACAGTCCACAATGATTCCTAATGATATCCTCCAATATACAACCACTAAGTTCTTCTAAGCATGACTGTGTTGTTATTGGGGGAGGGGAGAAAACTGCTGCCAGACTAGGGCTGTGGAGTCGGAGTTGTGGAGTCGGTGTCCACTTTGGGTGGAGTGTACTTGTTCTTGTCTCCCTCATCAACATGTAAAGCGCCATGGAACCTAATGGCGCTATATAAATAAATAATAATAATAATAATAATAAATGAGTTGGAGTTGAATTCAGGGAACTTTAGGAGTCGGATACTTGGCTTACTGACTTCACAGCCATGGCAGTGGAGTGGGAGTCGTGGAGTCGGTGTCCATTTTGGTGGAGTGGGAGTCAGAGTTGGATCCAGGGAAATTGAAGAGTTGGAGTTGGATATTTTGCTTACCAACTCCACAGTCCTGTGCCAGACACTTACAATGTATCAGGCATATGGAATTCAGCATGCCCTATCTCTTTTTTTCCCTACAATAAGCCATATACACTGGAAGGTCACCCAATCAATGTGTTCAGATGGCTTAAGTCTTAAGGGGCCGTCATACGCATCAATGCGATGAACGATTTTGTTAGCGATCACATGCACGCGCGATCGGTAACAAAATCGTTCAGATCGCCGGTGAGCTGTCACACAGGCAGACTCACCAGCAATCAATGGACCAGAGACATCATGGAAACGATTTAAATATCGTTTCCACGATGTCTTGCTCCCGCTGCCAGGCTGCGGTAAGCGGGAGCAGGCTGGTCTCCAAGGTAAACAGCGCTCTGCCTAGATACCCGATACCCTAGATACCCAATGTATACCTTGGTTACCAGCCTTCTCCGCTCACTGGCTGGTATCCAAAGTACACAGCGGGTAACTAGGGTCCCTAGTTACCCGCTGTGTACCTTGGATACCAGCCCGTGCGCTGCCTGGTTACCCGCAGTTTACTTTGGATACCAGCTCCCAGCGCTTGCAGAGAGGCGCTGGGTGCTGGCTTATCAGTCGTCTCCCGGTGTCACACGCAGCGATGTCCTCAAATCAAACGATGAACTATCATCCGACTGATCGTTCATCGTTTGTAGTGTCACATGCAACGATGTCGTTTCAACATCGTTCAAGCGTCACAGAACACGTGACTTTTGAACGATATCGGCAACGATATCGTTACGTGTGACGTGGCCTTTAGGCTGCGTATCCACAACTGATATTCTCAGTCCCAGTACAGACTGCAATGCCTCTCCAATCACCTTTAATGTACTGTATATACATAGAAACACTGACTTTATCATTTTGAACAAGACATGCTCCAATCAAGATAGGTCAACTGTGTTTTTCTAATGGTACCTTTACACGCCGCGACGGCAGGCTGGATACATCCCGCTACAGGCTACAAATGTAGCTTGTAGCGCCAATGTAGCCCGTCGTAGCGGCGTCTGAAGACGTGACGCTGCAGCCGGCAACAGATACATCTGTTTCCTAGGTCTGCTCGAAAACTGATGGCTACAAAGCCGATGGTAGCGAGCTGTATCGGCGTGTAAAGAGGCAACGGAAGGGAACTCTGGACACCCTGCGATGTAGCTGCAATGTAGCAAAGGCGTGACCCTGGCTCCATGTTACCGCGCCCCATGTGCGATCATTGGTGGAAGCTGCTGCATGACGATTGGTAGTCGCTGCATAGGGAGGCATATTTAAGGAGCTGACGAGTCACACTACACAATCGCTCGAGCGTGCTGTATTACTCAGCCTCCTGCGATGCCTGCCCCAATCCAGATGTTATTGCTTCGTCCTATCAGCGTACGGACGGCTCGTAATCCACAATTGTGGCACGCCTATGTGCTGTCCCTGCTGCACCAGGTCCGCCCATAGTAGCTGGTTATAGCGGTGTGTAAATGAGCTACAGCTGGCTACTTGAGACACCCGGCGATGTAGCTAGCGATAGATGTAGCGTGGCGTAGCGCACCTTGTGGCGGCGTGTAAAGAGGGTGCGTTGACAGTTTGTAACCGTTTGAGCGTGCTCGTGCACGTGAAGTAGCGGGATGTATCCAGCCTGCCGTCGCGGCGTGTAAAGGTACCATAAATGATAGCCTATACACATTAGATATCTGTCGGCCAAACAGGCATTGGTCCAACAGCTACTACTCCGAGGAGGGTATGCCATTGTCAGACATGTAAGTTATCTGCTGAGAAAACTAAAGAATCAGATAGAGAGATCCAACTTACGCTAGGGTCACACATAAGCCCAGCATCCATTTTTGGTATCATTTTTTCCACTTTTGTGTTCTAAGTCCAAAAACTGATGCCAAAAACGGAGTCAGTTTTTTTACAGGACCCAAAAAACGTTGCAAGCAACGTTTTTGGGTACAGTAGAAAACGGATCCATTTTTTTTAACATGGGGCCCTATGGGAAAATGGATCTGTTTTTTAGGGCATTGTTTATGGAAAAAATGGCAAGGTCCCAAAAACGCAGAGGTTGCACAGGAAAGTCAAAAAGCACCCTAAAAAAACGGATCAGTTATTGAAAACAAGGGAAAAAATTGATGGCCATGTGTGACCCTAGTCTTATTGATCCGAACAATTGTCATAGGCAGAGGCTCCAAACTAATCCACCATTTAGCACGTACGGTCACCTTAGGGCATCTCTAAGCAAAATTGGGTTTAGACTTCCTTCACCCAGATCAAAGATTCAGTTTGCAGACCGGAACCCCCTGCCGACTCAATTTCTGTATTCTTTTTGAGGATATTGGAGCTGAATGGCAAGTTCAACCCTGCTATGAGTCCGTGTGCAGTTCTACTGTTAACTAAGAAAGTCTGTACAACCTGCTCAGAAATGTGAAATATTCAAAGATTTTTTCACTGGAAGCAGAGTCCATAGATCTACCTGTAGTTTCCTGCTGATCTTTGAAAGAATTATCAGTCCAGAGGCTAAAGTAGCTGTGAGTCACCGAGGAACCCCCTGGGATACATAGTTCATAGACGAAGATCATTATAATATATAGATTCAGCAGTGAAAAGTGTGCCTGCTATATATATGCTTATTACCTTCTAATCTAGCAAAAATTGAATACTTTTGGCTCTGATTATGTGGATTGTTACCTGTATAGTCCATGTGTTTTGCATGGAACGAGTGGCGCCAATATATATACCAACTTCTGCCCCATTAAAATATCATACATTGCATTTGTTGTCATCCAGTACTTGGCTACTACCAGGTGGCCGTACCCAGAACAGAGCATGCCATATTATGGACGACCATTTGTCCTTCTGACAATCTTTAGAACAGTAATATCGGTTTACCCCAAGAAGTGTATGCAGTACACAAATATACTGAAAATATATGACCCTAAGGGTATGTGCACACCTCCTCTTTTTCAGGCAGATTCCACCTGGAATACGCCTAAACAAGTCACAAAAAAATGGACATAATGCAAAGTAATGTCCAAACGCACATGTTCCATCCTATTTTGC
Source organism: Allobates femoralis (assembly GCA_033576535.1). Classification (NCBI taxonomy): domain Eukaryota; kingdom Metazoa; phylum Chordata; class Amphibia; order Anura; family Aromobatidae; genus Allobates; species Allobates femoralis. Next base: position 96,814,438 of record JARQOC010000004.1, on the reverse strand, counting down.
TTCTTTTAACCACCTCAGGGTTTGGAAACGTTGAAGTGGTTAACAGACCTAATATTTTCATTTTTTGGGTGGCTAGTGGCTACATTTGAAAGCAGCTTCCCTATATTCTTGAAAGTATAGAGCAAAGAGGTGCGGAGAAAACGGATGAAGAGACGCATCTGGAAGATGACCGCCGGCATGTTCCTGAACCGTCCATCGGTGTGTAGTGCACATACCAAGCTCATATTCAGAGATACAGTAAGTATCTTATTATTTATTATGCATGGCTTATACAGCACCAACATATTCCACACCACTTTATAGACATGATCACTGTCCTCATTGGTGATCCCAATCCTCCATCACTATGTCTATGTACTGAGGAAGGTAATCGGAGAATCCAGGGGAAACACACACCAACATGTGGAGAACATACAAACTCCTTGCAGATGTTGGTCTTGGTGGGATTTGACCCAAGGACCCCAGTTCTGCAAGACGGCAGTGCTAACCACTGAGTCACCGTATCTTTGGGCTTTTTATCTACGAAAAGTCCAGGATTAGTCAATATTCACTGACCTTGGCAGCTATGAATTAGTGGAGAACCTACTGAAGCAATCTTTTGCATAAAGTTTTCCAAAATGTTTATTTGTAATTAAATTTGCTCTTTGGTGCCAGATGAGAAAAAAAAAAATCTCTCCAAGTATGTAAGCACCAAATCCTAAAATTACTTAAGACATGTCTATTCTGTGGCTGGACTTCATTCGTTGATGGTCTGATTCCTTTCTGTGCCGGTCAGGTGAGCAACCTAACATTATGCTGTGGACATTGAGGCTGCTCCACACTGTGCGATATTTTATGTAATTCTCCAATGGAGTCAATAGTTGGCATCACACATGAAAAAATTGACCGGCGACACCACCAATGAGATGTGAACAAGTGGATGAGCCAATACATCAGCTACGTTTCTCCATTTTCAGATATTCTAAAGCAGTGTTACTATGGCTCATTTTCTCTGTTACATTCTACATTAGCTTCATGTATTTGCCTTATCTGGTATTTTCATAGCAGTTTTGCTAGACCATGTTTCCCTTTTTCTTGTGTCCCAGAGAATGGCTGTATGCTTTCTTATGATACGGTAGTCGGTATCACACTGAACTATTGAGTGACCACAATGCAGAGAATAACTACGGTACATAAGTGACTGTTATCACCAGTGCATTTTCCAATAGACATAAAACAGATCACACAGGTGCAGCAAACTGGATAGAAAAGTGAGATGTATCTCACCAAAGGTGTCGGTAAGATATTATACCTTCCATGACGTACTTAAAAGTTAACATCCTTTTTAACATGTAAAATAGTATTCTAATACCGGTAATATAATTTCATCCTTTTTCGTGAATTGTAGATGCACTGTAGATGGGATGGATAAGGACAGCTACAGCATAGAAACAGGAGTGTTATCCTATATTATACAAGATAACTAGCTCCATCATGACATCACTGCTCACCGATTCTAACATTGCTTGGAGGATTATCATAGTATAAACCTTACTCATGTTTAATCCTCCAGTAATGCAATTATTTAGCTAATGTCCCAGCCTGCAGTTCATTCTGGACCCCAAACTCCCAATGATATCTATAATGATCACATAACACCTATTTGAGTCTATAGACTGTGTGATAACCCCCATTGGTATCTCCACCCTTTCGGCAATAATCAACATTGTCATTCTATGAAACCAACATCGACAGAACTACAATAAGTGCAGGAGTTGCAATCGCACCCGAGCTCTGGAGTCTAGGGGGCCCCAAAAGTCCTTTTGGCCTGTAGAAAAAGACTAATGCTATTAAAGATTTGCAATAATTAGGGGCCCCCTAGACTAGGAGCTTTTGCATTGAGGCCTATGAGCTTCAAGTTTCGCCACTGAAGACTAATATACTTTATCTAAATCACTATCTCTAACACACAAGGATTTCATCCATCAATGATAAGAGGATCAACCTTCATGATGGTTTGTGGCCCCTACTCTGAGACTTGAGGTGCCCAGTGACCTGATCTCGTTCATACCGACCATGGTTGCAAAACGTAGGCCAAAAGATTGCATTCTGTAGCTCAGGGCTCCCCCTGGAAGTGAGTTAAAGAGCTCCAAGAGTAATGGGTGGACATACAGATCTTCATTAGTGAATATTTCCAAAGTTAAGCAGATGTGAGCAAAACTGTAGCACTGGTACCATGGATAGCTATATATGTTGAGCCAATATTTTTGGTAGATATAGAGAACTTAGCAGAATGGCTATACATATATACTATTAGTGGTGGACACAGCCAGAAAAGGGCCCCTGGGCAAGAACAGTACATGGGCCCTTTGCAATACAATAGTTCTGTCTAAGACAGTTGCTTTGTTCTGATTTGGAGGTAGATGTGGCCCCCTCACATCTTGGGCCCCTGTGTGGCTGCCCCAATGATATGTCCACCCTTCTAAATATGAATACACCAAAAAAATACATACTGGACCCCAAAATTACAAATTGGACCCAAGAAGTAACTATAGGGGTACAGTGATGACAATTGCACCCAATGGTGATGCTTTAGAGGACCTAAAGGCCCCTATGTCACATAAAACATCATAATTATCAATGGCACATGGTACATAGGGGGTAGAGATAAAGTTTATGCACCGGGTTTGATTTGTTATTGATTTGTCTTTCGATGCCAAACAATGTCTATAGCGTCCTTTGATAAAGACATCAGGCAATATTCTATACAACTTTTATCACACGATGACCTACCTAAGATAAGCAGCATGACGTATCCTGCGGATGACAGCAGCATTGTCCAGTTGGGGATCTCCAATAGCCAGAACTGACCGCCAAGTCCCAAGGAGAGGGGGTGATATATTGACCCTTCAGGTGACACCGACAAGGCTCTCCTAAAAGTGACGGACTCACCTTCTTACAAGACACAGCCAATTCAGTCTACAAAGACAATGGCTCCATCGGCCAGCCCAAAGCATTAATAAAATGTATGTCTCACAGCTGATCAGCAAATATTAACATCATAGGCAAATTGAAATCCTTGTGAGTATTTCCCCTGGACACTATTCTTATCGTACAGTTGTTACAAAGTATTTTCAGGGTGTGTGACCTCCATCCTGGAATCTGAAAGTATATAGTCAGGTGTAGTATATCCAAGATGTGAGCAGGAACAATCCCAGGAAGACCTGAGTAATAGAAGTAGGTAATGAGGGTGCAGAAGGGTCTGTGCAGCAGAGCAGCAGATATTCCTTTAAGGATCCAGTTGTGGAGAAGTACCTGGGGCTTCTTGCTGTCAGTTTTGGGTCCTTCTTAGTAAAGTTGTGTAGTATGGGAGCTTGGATCAGCAGCCAGGTCTATGGTCTGTGTGTCCTGTGCCTGAGCTTGCAGCATTAGGTGACAGACTCTGTCACACTCTCAGGCTTCTTGCTATGGGATCCTCCCCTTTCTAGCTTCGGACTCTCCTCTCCTTTACAATCACTGCTCTGTCAGAGCCTTTAAAGTGGAAGAAGTTTACAACTATTTCTACCTAAAACTTATTTCATATGACCATAAAAACTAAAAATAAGTGTGAATAGCATCTAGAAAAAGAACAAATACAACTACGTCTTATAATCCTGTCGTTATTATGACCATGTGTCTGTATTTGTTCCATAATGGATCTTTTTTTTTTCATGTCTGCAAATTTTTCTTACATATGCCCACAATGAAATCCCCTCTTATCCTGAGACCACGTTCAAATGATCTATTTTTCATTCCGAAAAAAAATGAAGATTTTTCATCCATCTGGTGTCCTGCATGTCCATATTTCATGTATGTGTGTTATCTGCGTGACAATTTTTTGGGGGATGATTTTGCATTATTAAGGTGTTCTGCACTGTTTTTCACTTCCATACGTAATCTATTAGAAATGAGTGCAGAAGCCTGGTCCAGTGGCTAGGTCAGTATTCTGTGGCCACTGTGCGGGAGCCTTCAGGACTGATTCTACCTGCTGGCATTCCTGGCTCCTTTTATGATAAGCCACCATGGCGCGATAAAATTGTTATAGCATGACATACAATGTTGTGCCTGTTCTCGCCCAGCTCACTAAACCAAAAGAGGAGCTTGAGATTCCAACAAGTTGGATGTGCTTAGCAAGGTCCAGCGGTCACAGAATGATGACCTGGCTTGTGGACTAGGCTCTTGCAAATTTATTCACTTCATTTCTATTATCTGTATCCAGGGGCAGACTGGCCCAAGTGGTAGGGGGACAAGTGCCCCCTGGGCTGGTGGTATAGCCCTCATCTAGAGCCGCCCCCCCACAGAAATGGGCCGGCGGCGCTTTGTGGCTGGCGCTGTGAAAGCAGCAGACACAGCGGGTGACACAGTGAGTGACCAACCAAAAAAAGTCTGATAGCACCCCCCTACAAACCCCTCCCCCTCCCCCCAGTCCACAGTCTGACAGCACCCCCCTCCCCCCGGTCCACCAAAAATTCTGACAGCACCCCCACACCCCCCATCCCGGTCCTCACTTGAGGGCTGGCAGAAGAAAACTGCCACCCAGAGTTATAGTCGCCAGCCCCTGTCTGTATTTGACATTAAAGGGGTTCAGATGCCTTTTTTGGATCAGTCTCGCCCATTGAACTGAATAAGTGCATTAAAGAAAGTTATATACCCAAAGATTCCATCCATATATCATCCAGGCTTAATGGATCCACTGCAAAGACTAGATAGAAAACTGTACTTATCTTTTTATTATTTGCTTTAACTGTTAAATTACTACTTTTCCACAACTTAGACAACCCTTTCTCATTTCCCATGTTTGCCCCGATAAATATAACAGCTTATACTCCCCTCCCAAGCTGGTGCCATTCTAGGGATGTCAGAATTTGCATTCCTACGGCTCATATGACATTGCTATGACATACGAACTCCATGACCAATCACCGCTGGCTTCCTTCTCCTAGCCTTCAGATGCAGGAGCAAATAACAGGAAAACAGGAAGTGGAGTGGCAGACATCCATAGGTGGAAATAAAGAAGCAAGCGGTGATCGGTTGTATGGCGCCCTACTGGTCTGGCCGCCACCGGGATTACTGCACTCCTACATTAGCAGGAGGGTAGTGCTCCTACTCTCTGGATTGGGACAGTAAAATTGAGACTCGACACCGAAACACACACAAGTAGGACCCCGGGCAGGGATGTTGGGTGGACCCGGGAGGGTGGGCCCAGTCTCAGACAGGGGGACACGGGTGAGAAAGGAGAGAGTTGTGAGGAGGACAGCGAAGGAGTAGGAAGTCGCAGTGGGAGTCAAGAGGTGGTGGAGGCGTTAGCTCCAGTGGGCTGGAGCATGGTCACACTCACCCTGGGAGAGAAAGGTGAAGAAAAGAGAAGGAGCCCTTGGGGTGCTGACAAAGGCTAAGATCATTCCCCACACGCTCGTATCTGGCAGGGGAACTGAGGAGCTGGCGTACGAAACAGGGAATCAGCCCTGAACACGGCACAGAAGTCTATCACCGAACCATTGAACCGGAGGCCATGAGCATCTAAAGGGGAACTGTGGCCCAACAACCTGGCATACTTCGGAGAAGGCGGCTGTACTAAGGTGTGGCACTAGGAAACGGTGCCAACCAATGCCTGTGGCTGTCGGTACCCGAGCTCTTTGTGCGGAGGCTCTGACAAAAGAAGCAAGACAAGCTAGAGGCGCTGAGTGTACCCCCGAGTAGAGAGAACTCAGAAAGAGAGAGAAAAGAACACCTAAGGGTCTCGACGACACTGTCCTGGTTCTTGAGAAATAGCTGGACTGGAGAATGGCAGAGTTAGGGCCCTTTCACATCAGCGTTTTTTTCAAATCGCGGCAGATGCGATGAAAAAACCGCATCTGCCGCGATTACCGCATACCGGCTGCACTTGCGGCGCGGTTGCGGTTTTTGCCATGCAAAGTATAGGCGGACTTGCGGCAGGTGCGGCAAGTGCGGTTTTGCACTTGCGGCAGGTGCGGCCGCGAAAAGAAACGCAGCTGACCGTGGTTTTTTTCGCGGCCGCACCTGCCGCAAGTGCAAAACCGCACTTGCCGCACCTGCCGCAAGTCCGCCTATACTTTGCATGGCAAAAAACGCAACCGCGCCGCAAGTGCAGCCGGTATGCGGTAATCGCGGCAGATGCAGTTTTTTCACGGCATCTGCCGCGATTTGAAAAAAACGCTGATGTGAAAGGGCCCTTAAGCACCTGGCTGCCTGGTTAAAGTGTTGAAGTAAAAGGTACAGAACTCCAATTGAAGTGTGTGAGACTTTTCTTTGTGGCACCCATCGGCTACAGAGGCCGCCTGAACCACCAAGGTGCTGATGATCCAAGGAACACCGGCCAAGAATGAATTGACTTCATTACCCACTGCCCTGAAGAACCCGGTCCACTCGCGGGAAGCAAAATCATCCATTAAAGCAACTATTAAAGCAAAGAATGAAAAGCCAAGTACAGTTTCCTATGCAGTCATTGCAGTGGATCTATTAAGACTGGATGACAGATGGATGGTGTGTTTGTGGTATACAATTCTTTGACGCACTTATTCAGTTCAATGGGCAAATCTGATCCAAAAAATGCATCAGAATTTTGCATGCTGAGTTTTTCTTCCCCAATGGATCTCTTAAAAATATATTTATACGATCGACCCATTCATTCGCATTGCTCTATTCAACCGATTAGATAATATCCATCAATGTAAAAGTTAACCCCTTGTAATCACTGAAATATGCATCAAATACATGATTTTTCAGATCCGTTTTATGAATGCAATTATTTTCGGACTTATCTATCTGCATCTGATGCTACTTTTTTCTTCTTTGTGGCATGTAATAGACAACATGGTGGCTCAAGTGGTTAGCACTGCAGCCCTTGCTGCACTGGGGTCTAAGGACAACATCTGCAAGGAGTTTGTATGTACTCCCTGTGTTTGCGTGGGTTTCCTCCCACATTGTAAAGACATACTGATAGGATGTTTAGATTGTGAGCTCCAAGAGAGGACATCATTACTCATGTATGTAAAGTACTATGGAATTAATAGTGCTATATAAATGAATAAATATTACATTATTATTTCTTATGAATTGAGCTATTTTTTATTATATGACCATGAGCAGACAGTATTTCCCTCATGCTAAACTAGGATACCACAAATACAGCTTTTTATGTCATTGTGGTGTTCGAGTCTACAACGATCACAATACTGTCTGCCCAAAGACTCCATATTAATCAATGGGTCAATTCACATCAACGATTTACAGCAGGGTAAAAATAAGATTTGCAGAATGTATCTCCTCAGCCTGATTGGCAGGTGATAATTGCTCAGGGAAATCAATAGACATCAAAAACATTGCATTGGTAATAGTAATCTGAAAGGTCATGTAATTTAGATCTGTATTATGGACAGAGCATGCAAGGTTTTATTCCTGATTACACAATAAAGACCAAATAAAGACATGAGAGGTAATGCAGGCGTTATACAGACATGGTTATGGAACTCCTTGTGGATGAAAATATGCTTGCAATGCTTTTTCTGACTATAGGCTTCATATTCAAGGATAATGAAAGGGAAAACCTAGCTATACAGGACTTAAGTTTATTGATGATGTCAGAATGAAACTCACTAAAGGTTTTTCTGGGTAAACTCATTCATTATGGATTCTAATAGGAACGCCGCAAATTCTTTATTCTGCAGGTTAGTGGTGGCCCCAGGGATAGGACTCTCAATGACAAATCAATGAATTTTAAATACTGATTGTTTTTTAGAGGGACATGCCTGTGAGGCCATGTGCACTGGAACCTTAAATGCCAAATTCTTATTGTTACTACTAAATATCCTTTACTATAATAAATAAGAGACCGCTCAGCTAAAACTATGTTTTATTAAAGTATTAATAATAATAATAATAATAATAATAAAGCTTTATTTATATAGCGCCAACATATTCCGCAGCGCTTTACAATGTAGGGTTAGAGTACAGAAAATATACAGTAAGTAATTACAGTAGAGAACAAGTAAAGTACAATAATTGGATACAAAACAATAGGCAAAGAATCAATGTAAAAAAATGCAATAAATAAAGCAAGAAATGAAGGTGACCCTGCTCAAAAGAGCTTACAATCTACAACGGGATAGGGGTGGTACAGGGGCTTATTGCACTGATGGTCCAGGCATCTTGAGGAAATGGGGCATAGGACTAAGGTTACATGGATGGTCATTATACAGTCTGTGTAGACCTTTTTGGTTTGGTGGAGTTTATAGAAGAGTAATATCCAGAGGGATAGCCCATTCACTGTCTACAGTACAATGGACTTCTATTAGGGAGTATGATAGGCCGCCTTAAAAAGATGTGTTTTTAGGGATCGTCTGAAGCCATGCAAGTTGTGGATAGTCCTGATTACTCAAAGTAAATAATTTGCAGTAACTAATCAATCAATAAACAAATAACTGAATTCATATTCATTAAAACCTGCAATAAACACACATACAGCTTAGCCTTTAATTGTCACGGGTGTATCTGGAGGCACGGATGAGGCTGTTGAGGTCACTCGCAGAAGGTCGCAGCGTTTAGCCAAACAGTCAAAATCCTAAATAATGTCTCTGTCACTTTAAGAGGCATCTCTGTCCTAGTGATAGCTGGAGGTCACTAGGACCCAGGGATTCAGTTGCCTACTTATACCACTTGGCTCCCAGGATGCACTGCTGGTGATAGCTGTTCACATGTTTCTGGTTGCATCCTAGCTTAAAGCAGTGTCTGTTTGGTTTGCTGCTTGGATCTGCTCAAGCTAAGTGTATCTCTTCCCTCTTTGTTTCCCTTGTGTGTTTCTTTAGTTGTTAGCCGGGCTGACTAGTGATCACCCGCTCTGATCCCTGCTTAGTTGTAGTCCAGGGACAGCTAGGGCAGGTATCCCATTTGGCGACAGTTGTGGAAACTGTATTGGGATGTTAGGGAAGCCAGGTGTCAGTGCTAGTTTATATTGGGGTCACCATCTCCTCTTTTGGCCTTAGCATCAGGGATTCCTTTCCCCCTCCCTCTTCTCGTCTTGCGCTGGGTGTCTCCCTACACCCAGCGTGACATTAATTGGCTCAAGCAAAAATAAATAATAATTTAACATTATAAACCGCCCAGCAGAAAGCTGGTGTGACCTCATCTTATCAAAGCAAGTGATATTGATGAGGGAGGGCAGACTCCTTCAATTGCTGGGGTAAACTGCTCCTGAGTTAAACTGCTCCCGCCAAAAACTCTGAAGCAGATTAAATATAACTTTTGCACAGGATCTAAGAATGGATTGTCCAATTATTGTTGGTGATACCAAAATCAGCTATAATCAGAACAGTTCATCTTCTTTCCAGATACCGACATGCTGACCAATCCTAGAGAACCTTAGCTCAGGGAGAATAGTAAAGAAATGCATATATTAGCTCAATTTTAATAAAATCACTTATGGCATTGACGTTCCCATGGGCCAACTAAGCATAAAGCCTATGGGCATGCCATTTGTTGAGTTTTTTACCTCAGTATTTGTAGCCAAAAACTAAATACTCAATGTGTGACCGTGGTCAAAAACTGAAAAAGTGTAACCTTACCCTACCAGTCCTTAGGTAAAAAGTTGTGCTACTCCACAACAGATTGTTGGGTTGTTTTGACAAGTTCTTACATGGTTTATAAGGGTATAGAAAAAAATAGAGAAGAAAAAAATTGTCATTATGAATACACTCTGAAATGCCTTTAATTATCAAATCACATTTGTGTAATCTAGAGAGTTAATAAATATGGCTGATTAAGGCTGGGGTCACACATAGAAATCCATTTTTGGAAGTGATTTCCATGACCAATCCGTTTTTTTTGGGAGCTTTTTGAGCCTCCTGCGCCCCTGAACGTTTTTGGACTTACCGTATATACTCGTGTATAAGCCGACCCGTGTATAAGCCGACCCCCCTACTTTTGCCCCAAAAATCTGGAAAAACCTATTGACTCGTGTATAAGCCGAGGGTGGACCCCAGCACAGGTATACAGCCCCCAGCAGTGTGGTATACAGGCCCCCCCAGTGGTATACAGGCCTCCCCAGTGGTAGTATATAGCAGCCCCAGTGGTAGTATACAGCAGCCCCAGTGGTAGTATACAGCAGCCCCAGTGGTAGTATATAGCAGCCCCAGTGGTAGTATACAGCAGCCCCAGTGGTAGTATACAGCAGCCCCAGTGGTAGTATACAGCAGCCCCAGTGGTAGTATATAGCAGCCCCAGTGGTAGTATACAGCAGCCCCAGTGGTAGTATACAGCAGCCCCAGTGGTAGTATACAGCAGCCCCAGTGGTAGTATACAGCAGCCCCAGTGGTAGTATACAGCAGCCCCAGTGGTAGTATATAGCAGCCCCAGTGGTAGTATACAGCAGCCCCAGTGGTAGTATACAGCAGCCCCAGTGGTAGTATATAGCAGCCCCAGTGGTAGTATACAGCAGCCCCAGTGGTATACAGCAGGCCTCCAGGGGTACATATAGCAGCCCCCAGGAGGGACCCAGCAGCCCCCTGGGGGTACCCAGCAGCCCCCAGTGGGTACACAGCAGCCCCCAGGGGGTCCCCAGCAGCCCCCAGGGGGTACACAGCAGCCCCCAGGGGGTACACAGCAGCCCCCAGGGGGTACACAGCAGCCCCCTGGGGGTACACAGCAGCCCCCAGGGGGTACCCAGCAGCCCCCTGGGGGTCCCCAGCAGCCCCCTGGGGGTACACAGCGGCCCCCAGGGGGTCCCCAGCAGCCCCCTGGGGGTCCCACGCAGCCCCCAAATGCTGGCACTCGCCCCCTCTTGCAAGGGCCCCCCCCGCTTCTCTTACCATTCCGGACTTCTGATCCGCGCCGCTCCTCGGCGCTCCTCGCTGCTCCGTCCGTCCGTCTTCTACATCTGGGATCCACGGCCGTCGCGCGATGACGTCATATGCCTGCGACGGCCGGAGATCCCGGATGTAGCAGACGGACGGAGCAGCGAGGAGCACCAAGGAGCGGCGCGGATCAGAAGTCCGGAATGGTAATATAACCATCGGGGAAGGGGGGGGGCCCTTACAAGGGGGGGCGAGTGCCAGCATTTGGGGGCTATATGCACTGCTTCCCCCTGCCGCTGATTGACAGGGGGAAGCAGTGCATATTTAATGAGCGGCCCCACGTGACGGGGCCGCTCATACAGCAGCCCCCCCCCCCCGCCTCCTGCAGCCTCCACAGCCCCGGACACAGCCCCCCCCGTATTGACTCGTGTATAAGCCCAGGGGGAGACTTTTCAGCCCAAATTTTGGGCTGAAAAACTCGGCTTATACACGAGTATATACGTTAGTCATTTTTTGACCAAAATGAAAAAAAAAACGGATCCGTTTTTCCATAGGGCCCATGTTAAAATTTTTTTTTTTTTTTTTTTTAAAGCGGACCCCCAAAAACATTGCTAGCAACGTTTTTGCCCCTAAAACGGACCTAGCAATGTTTTTAGGTGCAGAAAAAAACAGACAGGGTGTTTATTACATCTAATCCGTTTTTCTATCAGTTTTTGGACTTAGAAAAAAAAATGCCAAAAATGAAGCCAAAAACGGACCAAGGGCTTATGTGTGACCCTAGCCTAAGGCCTAAGGCTAGGGTCACACTTTTAAAGCCAATTGTTGTGCGCTGCCCATAGATCTAATGTAAATGCCTACAGGACCTCGGACAGCGGCACATACTATATGTACATTACGTATAGTATGTGCACAGCTGACAGGGGAGCCGCGGCTTCATTGATAAAATTCTACAGAGCCGACAATAGCTGGCTTACTGTACATGATGTATTAACCCATGACTTGCCATCCTGAGTGGGCAGCATGTCTCTAGGGGGGGGTGGACACCCCCTAGAGACATGTTGCCCACAACTATTATTAATATTGCATCTTGTATTGAACTGTTAACACTTTGTTCATCCCTGCGGCAGGATTACACATCCTGAGCAATGCAGTTACCGCATTGCGGATCAGAGAATCGCTCCAAAAACTGCAACCTGCATGATTTTTCAAGCAATCCGCTTACCATAATGGGCTCCTATGGGGAGCGGTTCCTGCTCCAGTTTTGAGCTTTTTGAAAGCTCAAAACCAGATCAGGTTTTAAAAAAAAATATGCAGATGTGACCCTAGCCTAAAATAGTGGTCTTTAGTGATGAGCGAGCAGTAAAATGCTCGGGTCGAGCATATCGAGATGTTCGGGTGCTCGACCCGAGCACCGAGCCTAATGTAAGTCAATGAGTGATAGGCTCCACCAACAAACATCCGGCTATAAAACGAGTGTTTCTGTGAAAGGGCGGGAGGGTGGACTTTTTCAAATTGTCGCAGATACAACGCCTTGCAGTGCCCCCAGAGGGACCCTAACAATCAGTCTGCTCTCTGTGAGGTGCCAGCTCATGGTGTGCACTGATGGGAGGTGTATACTTGTGTCAGATCAATAATGATTAGTGATGATTTTGAGCATCTTGGCGGCACTCGGTGCTCGCCGAGCATCCCGAGTACTGAGATGCTTGGGCGAGTAACGAGTAGCGCCGAGCATGTTCGCACATCACTAGGGGCCTCTTGTTACACTGACAAAAACCTGTCCTACTTAATAAGTCAGGTGCCTGTGAACATATGCAGTAGGACACTCCGCTGCTGGACATAGTTGGACCGTGTGTGGTTTGGGTTATCTCCAGGTCATAGCAGCGATGCTTTCTACTGCACATGCTCACATTGATCATGCTAAAGTTCTAGGACAGGTTTCTATCTGTGGAAACTGTAGGGAAGGAAGGAGAGCGCAATAGGGTCTTATCTTTGAGATAACTCCATTAGAACAATAAAATGAAGCTGCTCACCTGGTATGATTGTGTGACCCACAACCAGTGTATAAGCATGGTATGGCTGCTGCTGGATCAACACTCCACTGTCATGCAGTGGAAATAAGCGATGAACCTGGAAGGGACAGTGTTTTTCTGGATCTGTGCTGCTCATACAGTGGAAGGAATACAATTCGTCAGAGATGACGGTCAAAATCATGGCTTTATCCCAACGCGTTCCGGAGATACACTTTGCTCTTTCCTCAGGGATGTTGGCTCCCTGAGGAAGGAGCAAGGTGTAGCTACAAAACGCATTGGAATAAGGACAGGATTTAGACTGTCATCTCTGACGAATTGTGTTCCTTCCACTGTATGAGCAGCACAGATCCAGAAAAACACTGTCCCTTCCAGGTTCATCGCAAGTTTCTATCTGTGTAATAGGACGGTGGCCATTTTACTGTATTACTGTTATTACCTCCCTAGACAAAACCACTCATAATAAAAGTATTTAGCAATTTATTTATAATGACATTCTCTTTTTTCTTTCTTTTTTTTTCTATTTCCAGAGAACCCCTTAAAAGGGGTTTTCCACCACTTGCACAACCCCTTCTCATTCAGCATGTTTGCCCCATTAAAATAACAAGGCCTATACTCACCTCCGATGCCAGCACCATCCCAGTGATGTCAGCACTCGCTCTCCCTGGGCTCATATGAGGTTGTTACGTCAGGCAAGCTCTGTGGCCAATCACTATTCCCACCTTCAGGATATATCAACTATCAAGAGGAAGTGAGTGTCTAGTCGAAGCTCTGTCTTCCTCTTGATGTTCAATTCTTCTGAAGAAGAGGAGAGTGAAGACAGCGCTGATTATTCACATGATGTAATTAATAATCTAATGTGAGCCCTCAAGGTGCAAGGGCAAACACTGCTGGAAGAGTGCCAGCTCTGGAGGTGAGTATAAGTGTTTTTATTTTAACGGTGGAAAATATGTGATTAAGAAGAGGTTGCCAGAGTAGTGGACAACCACTTTAAGGACCGTGTGATAGGAAATCCCTCCAAAGCTACATGCATGGCAGCCATATTGAAAATATTAAAGTAATTTTAGAAACATACCACAAAAACACCACAAATAGGGCATACTGTGGTGTCATCAGTTACCTTTAATAAGACTTTCTAATATCCCATTGCCTACGAGAAGAGCAGTAAATTACAGTAGAACAAATGCGCTTTATAGGTCCCGTCATACAGGTCCGATCATGGTCAACGCTTTCATCAAGTTTTCATTTTAATCTAATATTTCCAGGAATACGATGATTCCATCCATGAAGCCGAATGAACAGGTTTCCATCTTCTCTGTGCCCTCTCCAGGGCTCCCGCCTCGTCTAGCTATGTACACAGCCTTGTTTGTGTACACTGTGTTCTGTATCTCTTCTGCGTATAAGAAAAACTTGGCGTATGAATGTTTTATCTTATGTCAAATTTAGTATTATGTATGTTCAGATGTCTAGCGGGGTACAATGTCATATTGAAGTACCCTATTATAGAATTAATTTACATTTGCATTCATTTATTGAGAAGCAACACAGGAACCAATCACAACACAGTATACATGTTCTAAAATTGAGACCTTGAATCTGACTGGTCATATTAGCTTCGTAGGAATCCTTTAATTGAAAGGATTACAGGATCAATAAGATCATTCTTAAAGGAAGCAGACTGAAGAAATCCTATTCTAGGGTGACTGAGGCACAAATAATGGATGCCACCTCTGCTAATGGAACCATTCTCATGTGGCCCCTGTTGATCAAACCTCCTATATGGCGTCTCTTTTTGAACCTACTATTCAGTCACTGTATAGTGGTATTTTTAGTTGGTTTAAACATATTTTATTTGGGCATCTTATACCATTGTAGGACACTGAATACCATTATTATTTCCATTTTTGCAAACATTGTAGTGAACCCTTACAATCTATGGTTATAATGGGTTAAAGTGACTTTGATCCCTTTTAGGTACCAGGATCCAAGTATGAAGCCCTCATTCAACCTGCCATATTGGCTACAAACTTCGTATTAAGGCCATGTCCCAATGATCCCTCAGGATTCCAAATTCCTACTTATGGGACCACTCGATTATTATTGGGATTTTGATTAAGATAAGGATACAGATTTTTTATTTTTACAGGAGAGTTATTGGCTGCTCCTAGTTTTTAAAAGTTGCGACCCTGACTTTTGTCGGGAACAGTAAACCCATTTATTCCTGAACTTTAGATCCCCTCTCTTTTTTCTACGTCCTTGTATTCTCAATCATTTATGTTCTGCATCAGTACACCCCCCATGTATAGTAAGTGCCCAGCAGCAATCCCCTCTGCAAATAGAGGAAGAAGTCCTAGGGAAATCATTATTATTGCTTTATTGCTCCACCTAGTGGTGAATTGCAGGTGTTGCACACAGAAATAACATTTTATAATGAATACATTCGAATAATACAGAACCCAATACATTGTCTTTAAAAAGTCTAAAATGTATTATGTTTTAAACAACCTTATTCATTAGCAAATGTAGTTCTACTTTTTTCAGCCATATCACAGATTTGTCACCCAACTTTTCCAAACTTCTGAAAGTATATATGACAAATTATGCAACAATGTAGACAATGGTGATGTATGCTATTACCAAGCTACTATTTGGAAATCTAGAAAATGTCAGTGACTGACATTGTAAGAACTGTAAAAACAGCAAAGGGAACGTGTCATGTTGTAAATGGTATTTGATCGTCAGGCAGAGTGTTATAGAGCAGGAGAAGATCAGAATGATAAACATTTTTGTGGGAGAGGTTTCAGAAAAATTGTAATTTTAGTCATTGAAATACTTGGTGTTTATATGAACAATAGATGGTGGCATGATTCCAATGCATCGGGTATTCTAGAATATAGAAATAGGCCCGATGCTATTGCATGGGGAGGGCAGTCTCTGTGCCTGTGTCCTTGTGTGCTCTCTCCACTCTGTGTGCTCTCAGCCCCTGTGTGCGCTGTGTCTCCCCAACACTCTGCCTCCCCCTGTGCCTCTGTGCCTCCCCTGTGCCTTCTCCCTCTCCTGTTCCCCTGCCTCCTCTGTGCCTTCTGCCTCCCTTGTGCCTGCCTCCCATCACTGAGCCACCATACAATGCTCACCACTGAGCCACCATACAGTGCTAACACTGAGTCACCATACAGTGCTAACACTGAGTCACCATACACAGTGCTAACCACTGAGCCACCATATACAGTGCTAACACTGAGCCACCGTACAGTGCTAACCACTGAGCCACCATACAGTGCTAACCACTGAGCCACCATATACAGTGCTAACCATTGAGCCACCATATACAGTGCTAACCACTGAGCCACCATATACAGTGCTAACATTGAGCCACCGTATACAGTGCTAACCATTGAGCCACCATACAGTGCTAACACTGAGTCACCATACAGTGCTAACACTGAGTCACCATACAGTGCTAACACTGAGTCACCATACAGTGCTAACACTGAGTCACCATACAGTGCTAACCACTGAGCCACCATACAGTGCTAACACTGAGTCACCATACAGTGCTAACACTGAGTCACCATACAGTGCTAACCACTGAGCCACCATATACAGTGCTAACCATTGAGCCACCATACAGTGCTAACCACTGAGCCACCATACAGTGCTAACCACTGAGCCACCATACAGTGCTAACACTGAGTCACCATACAGTGCTAACCACTGAGCCACCATATACAGTGCTAACCATTGAGCCACCATACATTGCTAACCACTGAGCCACCATACAGTGCTAACCATTGAGCCACCATATACAGTGCTAACCACTGAGCCACCGTATACAGTGCTAACCACTGAGCCGCCATACATTGCTAACCACTGAGCCACCATATACAGTGCTAACCATTGAGCCACCGAATAAAGTGCTAACCACTGAGCCACTATACAGTGCTAACCACTGAGCCACCATAAACAGTGCTAACCACTGAGCCACCATATAAAGTACTAACGATTGAGCCACCATATAAAGTACTAACCACTGAGACACCATACAATGATAACCACTGAGCCATCATATACAGTGCTAACCACTGAGCCACCATACCGTCCTAACCACTGAACCACCATATAGTTTTAACTACTGAGCCACCGTATACCATGCTAACCACTGAGCCACCATATACAGTTCTAACCAGTGAGCCACCATATGGTCTGATCAGACCCCTCTGCTGCATGGACACTCCGTACGGACCCCTCTACCTCATGTTCCCCCAGCTGCTTGACCCCTCTGCTTCGCAGACCCCTTTGCCTCACGGCCCCCCAGCTACAGTGACCCTTCTGCCGCATGGACCCCTCTGGCTGCATCTGACCCCAGCTGCCTCACTGACGCCCTGGCTGCAGCGAACCCTCTGCTGCATGGACCCCTTTGCTGCATTTGACCCCTCACTGCATTTCATCCCTGGCTACATCTGATCCTGACTGCATCTCAGCATCCGACCCCAGTCTGGTTCCGACCCCTGACTGCACCACCTTACCACCAGCTGCGCCACCCCATCCTCTAACTGCATCATCTCATCCCCTGGCTGCTTCATCTCATCCCCTGGCTGCTTCTTCCCATCCTCTGGATCCCTCATCCCATCCTCTGGTTGCCTCATCTCACCCTCCGTCGGCGTCATCTCATCCTCTGGCTGCATCATCTCATCCTCTGGCTGCATCATCTCATCCTCTGCCTGCATCATCTCATCCTCCGGTTGGTTACACCATCTCATCCTCCGGCTGCATCACCTAATCCTCCGGCTGCATCACCCAACCCTGAGGCTGCATCACTTTGTCCTCCGCTGCATCTCTCAGGCCAAAGTCGCGGCCTGAGCTGAGAGGCGAAGTTCCGCCCCTACCGGCGACCATCGGCGCCCTGCACCGCTGCCTACAGCAGTGTACGTGTCGGTACTGGCTGCATCTCATCCCTGGCTACGTCTCATCTCTGGCTGCATCTCATCCACGACTGCATCTCATCCCTGGCTGCATCTCATCCTCACTATTGTACCTACACCTGTTCTCAGACTGCACCGAACCACCGTGCTTCACCTGCTGGACTCTGTATGCCTCCACTTGCTTTGCGATTGCCTGGACTTGACTGGCACTCATCCGCTTTCCACACCATTCCTGCTGCACCTGTCCCCTGTTGCTCCAGATCCCTGCCTCCATCTCACCCCCTCCTGCTGCTCCTGTCCTGTCCCCTGCCTCCATCCCAACCCCGGCTGCACCTCCTCCTCTCAGCTGCTGTTGCCCCCGCCACCACCACTCCCCATCTGAACCTCACCCCCCTGCTCCACCTCTCACTCCCACTGAATCCTATACCCCCATGCAATGTTTTCCCTTCTCTTCACATTCACTCCTATCCTACTCCACTTCCTACAACCCCCCTCCGTCCCTCCTCCCGACAACACAATAACGCTCTCCCCCTCCATCCTACCTAGCCATCTCACCCACTCCTCTGAACTCTTCCTCCACACCCAAGCCTTTATCTCCAAACATGCCCGCCCGCCACGCAAGCAAGCTCTCATGCCCCCACCTCCTGACCCTCTCCCTCCTTCTCTTACTTGCTGGTGACATCTCCCCTAATCCCGGTCTCCCCCAACACATCCCCACAATCGCCCCTAGCCCACGCCCACTCCCCACCATTAACATCCGCAACCCCTACAACCTTACACCCACTCCCCAGCCGCCTCTCCCCCAATCCCCCTTTCTTGTGCGCACTAGAATGTCCGCTCAGTATGCAATAAACTGACCTTCATCCACGACCTCTTCATCATCAAAAAACTCTTCTTTCCTTGGCATCACCGAAACATGGCTCACCCCCTCTGACACAACCTCCCCCGCCACCTTCTCCTATGGCGGACTCGCCCTCTCCCAGACCCCCCGCCCCAGCAACTCCCGCGGCGGAGGCGCTGGCCTACTCCTGGCTAACAGCTGCTCCTTCACCCCAATTACACCACCCCCCTCTGCCTCCCTCCCCTCCTTCTAGGCACACTCCGTGCATATCTTTTCCCCCCTGCAACCTCCAACTGGTTTCATTTATCGCCCTCCAGGATCCTCGTCCACCTTCTTCGACCACTTCACAACCTGGCTTCTCCACCTCCTCTCCTCCGACATCCCCACCATCATCATGGGCGACTTCAGCATCCCCATTGATAAACCCCACGCTGCTGCCTCAAGACTCCTCTCTCTAACCTCCTCCTTCGGCCTCTCCCAATGGTCCTCCTCAGCCACACACAACAATGGTCACACACTAGACCTCTTCTTCACCCGCCTCTGTTCCCTCACCGACCTCGCAAACTCAACCCCCCTCCTACAAGACCACAACCTCTGGAGGGCAATAGTATTGCAGCAAGGATGGCAAAGCTCCCTACAGGTGGAGCTGGTCCTCCGGGGCAGCGTAGAGAAAAGGGGCAGCTTGGAGTGGGACTTGAGGCCAGGTTAAGAAGCAGTAAGGCACTCTATTGGGAGGCTGGGGACGGAGAGGAATAACGCACACACTCTGAAGAAAGTCTCTTTTACCTTTTATTGATGGTATTTACAGGTAAAGATGTCCAGAGCACAGTCAAGTGACAAGGTGCACAGTAAGTCTCCACAACAAGTGGGTATAAGGCCTCCTCAGGTTCCCTGCTGTCGCTGAAGCCCTGTCTGTATGCAACACGACTGGCCACCTCACTTTCTCTGGTCCTCTCTCTCCTCCTGCGCAGTCCACGGGTTACCCTCTCTAATCACTGCTGTGTGATTCCACACTACGGTGTCTGGCTCCCTCTTGCTGGGTACACAGGGGGACTGGGTGACTGAAGTCTCCACGGTGTGCCGGGGTTTTCTGCGGTCCTAAAGTGTTCCTGTGGGTGCGGATCCCCGAAGTTCGGTACGTCTTGGGTAAACTTCCACTAGTTTCTCTACTCCCTTGGCTAACCTCCGTGCCTTCTGTTCTCACTCCTAGACTTGGCTCAACGGCAGAAAGGCCACTCCGGGTCACTGGTTAGGGCCTAACGGCGCCACCTATCACCAGGACGTCTTCGCAGCTCTCCTAGCATCTGCACACTCTAACTAACTCCTCCCCCAGCAGCAGTATTTATAGGGGATCTCACCTAAAGTTAGTGAGTCTAGCTCCCTCTACTGTGCCGGGGTGGAAGGTGTTGCATGTAGTAGGTACTTGCTGTGGAAACCCAGCTGTGCAGTAGGGAAGGCTGTGGCTACCTGCGTGAGCAGGGCACCACATACCCCCCTAGTTAACATCAGTACTCCTGGACTGAGCATTTTTGTTTTCAAACAAAAGGAATAACATTAATCGACAATAATAACATGTAACATATTTACAAAGTCTCAAAATAAAAAAATTCACAAAAACCACTGAAAAAGATGGCAAAAAATGAAAACAGGTACCGTATATACTCGCGTATAAGCCGAGTTTTTCAGCCCAAAATTTGGGCTGAAAAGTCCCCCCTCGGCTTATACGCGAGTATATACGGTACTTAATACAGCAGCAGCCCCCGGAGGTATACAGGCCCCCCCATCAAGCACCATGGCCCCCCCCCCTTGCGCGGCAGCCTGTAAAGGAAAATCATACTTATCAGTGTCCCGCGCTGTCCCGCCGCTTGCCGACACACGATTCCGGGCTTCATTCTGCGTCTTCCGCATTTCCTGTGGTCGCGGGAATGACGTCATTGCCCGCGACCGCCGGAAGACGCGGATTGAAGCCCGGGATCGTGTGTCGGCAAGCGGCGGGACAGCGCGGGACACTGATAAGTATGATTTTCCTTTACAGGCTGCCGCGCAAGGGGGGGGGGCGTGGAGCTTGATGGGGGGCCTGTATACCTCCGGGGCTGCTGCTGTATACAGCCCCTGGGGCTGCTGCTGTATAGAGCCCCTGGGGCTGCCGCTGTATAGAGCCCCTGGGGCTGCTGCTGTATAGAGTCCCTGGGGCTGCTGCTGTATACAGCCCCTGGGGCTGCTGCTGTATAGAGCCCCTGGGGCTGCTGCTGTATAGAGCCCCTGGGGCTGCTGCTGTATAGAGCC
This sequence comes from Allobates femoralis, assembly GCA_033576535.1. Lineage (NCBI taxonomy): Eukaryota > Metazoa > Chordata > Amphibia > Anura > Aromobatidae > Allobates > Allobates femoralis. The sequence goes on along the minus strand of JARQOC010000004.1, from coordinate 96,793,536 downwards.
CCTGGGGCTGCCGCTGTATAGAGCCCCTGGGCTGCCGCTGTATAGAGCCCCTGGGGCTGCTGCTGTATACAGCCCCTGGGGCTGCTGCTGTATAGAGCCCCTGGGGCTGCCGCTGTATAGAGCCCCTGGGGCTGCCGCTGTATAGAGCCCCTGGGGCTGCCGCTGTATAGAGCCCCTGGGGCTGCTGCTGTATACAGCCCCTGGGGCTGCTGCTGTATACAGCCCCTGGGGCTGCTGCTGTATACAGCCCTGAGTCTGCTGCTGTATACAGCCCCTGGGGCTGCTGCTGGATACTACCACTGGGGCTGTATATACCTCTGGGGCTGCTGTATACTACCACTGGGGCTGCTGTATACCTCTGGGGCTGTATATACCTCTGGGGCTGCTGTATACTACCTCTGGGGCTGCTGTATACTACCACTGGGGCTGCTGTATACTACCACTGAGGCTGCTGTATATACCTCTGGGGCTGCTGTATACTACCTCTGGGGCTGCTGTATACTACCTCTGGGGCTGCTGTATACTACCTCTGGGGCTGCTGTATACTACCACTGGGGCTGCTGTATACCTCTGGGGCTGCTGTATACTACCTCTGGGGCTGCTGTATACTACCTCTGGGGCTGCTGTATATACCTCTGGGGCTGCTGTATACCACACTGCTGGGGGCTGTATACCTGTGCTGGGGTCCACCCTCGGCTTATACACGAGTCAATAGGTTTTCCCAGGTTTTGGGGGCAAATGTAGGGGGGTCGGCTTATACACGGGTCGGCTTATACACGAGTATATACGGTAAGTTCATACGGTGCTAGTCCATTCACCTCAGGCTTTGAAAAAGAGAAGTTTGTTGTCACACCAGTCCTGTGACCATGGTCCTTTTTAATTGGAATCCGGGGAAAAGTTCAAAGGGAAAGGTCCAATTCAAAAGAGTCTATACAGTAAAGTCTCTGTACGCTCCGGGTAGGAAAAGTGAATAGTCTTTCAAAAGTCCACATTTTCAATAAACACATTATCCTATGGGTGTCTCGGCTTAGGAGACCTGGTACCTCCCCACTTTCTGTTCCTAACTTAATGTGCGTGGGACAAGGCCCAGTTCCTCCACCCTTCAATACACTACTATGTACACTGCTATTTACATGTTACTGCTGCTGTTTATTCTACCTCTGACCTTTTTACTATGCCCACTCTCCATACCTAGACAGGTGTTGACCTTGTGTGCTCCTCAGTGACTTGCGCACTACAGGTATGTCTGTCTCAGGTGAGGTTTCTAGTGATGGGTATGGTGCAGGTATGTCAGGTAAGCATCTGCGTGGCCTTAGTCTCTGGTGTACAGTTTGTAGAACTTACTGGAATGTGGTTGTACATGTCAACCAAGTCTGGTAGTTTCTTCCTTTCTTCCAAGGGTAGGATCTTCAACATGTCAATGATGATGTTGTTCATTTTCTCACATAATCCATTGGTTTGGGGATGATATGGGGTCATCCATATCTTCTTACACCCATTCATGTGGCAGAACTCTTGGAAGATCTCCGCTTCAAAAGCTGAACCTTGGTCTGTTAGGATCTGTTCTGGATAACCTAATGGTCTGCAGAAACATTTTGGAATGTTCTGGCAGCGGCGGCAGCTGTCAATTATTTCACAGGGGCAACCATCAGGAAACTTGAGTAATGGTCTACGATGGACAACGTGTATGTGTAGCCAGATCTACTTGCAGTCAGTTTTATGTGGTCCAGAGCTACTATTTCCAGGGGCTGCTTTGTCACTATGGGCTGGAGCGGTGCTTTCTGGCTCTGTAAGTCCTTTCTTCTGAGGCTGCAGGGTCCACAATTCTTACACCACCTCTCAATGGATCCACGCATGCCAACCCAAAAGAACCTATCTTTCAGTAGCATCTCCAACTTCTTCCACCCAAAATGACCAGTCTGGTTGTGGTAGGCGTTCAACACCATCTGCACTTCTGACTTTGGCACAATGATTTGCCAGACCATCTCATGGGTCCTCGGGTTGATGTGTCTTCTGCAGAGCTTCTCCTGGTAAATGAACAGCTTGCTCCTCTCGTTCCACAAATGTTTGCCTTCTGGTTGAGGATTTTCTGGCAGCTTCGCTGACTCCTGGTTTATCAGCCTCTTTATCAAGCTGACAGTCGAGTCATTGTCTTGCACTTCCTTCCAACCAATGTGTGGGAACGGGTTCACCATTCTCACAGGAGGGTCTTTACGGGTCTGCTGACACTGAGTTACTCTTAATTGATGGAATGCAGGTAACTCCGCTTCTTCTAGCTCATCTTCATCCATGCCCACGTCTGACAGGTGAGGCATTCTGGACAAGGCATCCGCGTTTCCATTCTAGTGCCCAGCTCGGTACTTGATGGTGAACTAGTAGTTGGACATTCTGGCCATCCATCTCTGCTCCATAGCTCCCAACTTTGCAGTCTCCAGGTGGGTCAGCGGATTGTTATCCGTGTAGGCTGTGAACTTGCTGGATGCCAGATAGTCCTTAAACCTTGGCCCAGACCAAGGCCAGGAATTCCAGCTTGAAGGAACTGTAGTTCTCTGGGTTCCTCTCTGTGGGGTGCAGCTTTGTACTGGCATAGGCAATCACTCTTTCTTTGCCCTCTTGCCTCTGAGAAAGGACAGCTCATAGTCCCACATTGCTGGCAACCGTGTACAGCAGGAATGGCAGGTTGTAGTCCGGGTAAGCAAGGATTTCTTCTCCTGTCAGGGCTTCCTTCATCATCTGGAACGATTCTTCTTGTTCCTTGCCCCACTCCCATGGAGAATCCTTAGACTTGCCCTTCTTGGGCTGGCCGACTAAGAGGTTTTGCAGGGGAGCAGCCTTCTTGGTATATTCCTTTATGAACCTCCTATAGTAGCCCACCAGTCCCAGGAATTGACGTACTTCCCTCAGGGTCTTGGGTTCTGGCCACTCCTGGATAGCTGTCACCTTGTCTGGGTCAGGGGCCACACCTTCAGCACTGACTATGTGTCCCAGGTATTGCACTCTTGGCTTTAGCAGGTGGCATTTGGATGGTTTCAGCTTCATCCCGTATTTGGCCAGAGCTTCGAACACCTCTGATAGATGGGTTACGTGTGCCTCGTAGGTCTTAAGGTACCTTCACACGCAGCAATATTGCTAGGCAATTTCACTGGCAATTTGCTGGTTGCAGTGAAATCATGGACACATTGTTCTATTTTGTTGCTGTGTACAAAATGGAACAATGTGTCCATGATTTCACTGCAACCAGCAAATTGCCTGTGAAATTCCCTAGCAATATTGCCGCGTGTGAAGGTACCTTTAGAGTACACGATCACGTCATCCAGGTAGAGCAGTACCGTCTCAAAGTTCTTATCTCCCAGGCAACTCTCCATCAACCTCTGGAAGGTTCCGGGTGCATTGCATAGTCCAAATGGCATGCTGTTAAATTCACACAGGCCCATAGGTGTCGTGAAGGCTGTCTTCTCACGGTCTTCCTCTGCTACAGACACCTGATAATACCCACTAGTGAGATCTAAGGTGGAAAAGTAATTGGCAGACTTCAACGCAGCTAAGGATTCCACTATACGAGGTAACGGGTAAGCATCCTTGTGTGTTATGCGGTTTATTTGCCTATAGTCTACACAAATACTCATACTGCCATCCTTCTTCCTGACTAGGACTAATGGGGCTGCCCAGGGACTTACAGCTATCTCGTATAACCCCTGCGTCCTCCATGTCCTGTAACACTTCCTTGGCTTTTTGATAATGTGCAGGTGGAATAGGCCTGTACCGCTCTTTGATTGGTGGATGTGTACCTGTGGGGATATGATGTTGCATACCTTTTACCCTACCAAAGTCAAGTGAATGCTTACTAAAGACTTGTTCAAACTCTTTGACTACTTGGTAAACACCTTGCTTTTCATACACAGGAGTGGTGTCGGTTCCGACATGGAGCTGCTGGCACCAGTCCTCCAGTGGCCCCTTTGTATTATCAGGTTTTGCCCCTTTGGTATGGAGTAAGGGTCCCACTGCTTGGATCTCGTTATTGGTTACTGTGTACAATTTAGCAACGGTTGCATACCTGGGTAAGTGAACCTCATCACTGCCACAGTTCAAGATGCTAACTGGTACTCTCCCATTGTGTACATCGACCATCCCCCTGGCTGTCAAGAGTGTATTTCTGTGCTCTGCTGATTGGCTCCACTAATGCCTGGTAGTCCTGCCCTCTCAGACCTAGCTGCTCGACACCAAATCATCATTTCACTCATTGGGGGAATCACAATACGAAACGGGTCTGTCACCCGTGCAGTACCAATTTCGCCACCTGTAATTGTTACCTGTTGATGGTGCAGGAGGGTTCTTATTTCACGCTGAAGGACCTTCCTCTGACCAGGTTTGGCAGTATCTGCAATCTGTTGAGTCAAAGACAAAACTTCTCCCATGCAATTGCTAACAACATTTGTACCAAGTATTAGATACGGGTCATTTGCATTACTTGCTTCTGCTACTATTAGAACCCCTTGGTTTTGCAATTCCACCCTCCCCACCTTTATTGGTACTTCTCTAACACCCATTACAGTAAACGGTTCACCATTAGATGCGTTGAGGGTGAAGTTTATGGCAGGCTGTTTCAGTTCTTCATCAGCCCAGTACTTTTTGTAAAGGATATAGGGTTGGTGGGTCATCTGTGGCCCGGTGTCCTGCAGAGCAGGTGTCGGGATGCCATCTAGTACAATTGACAGGAACGGCCTCTGTCCGATGAAGGTCTTGTAACAGGTGGCTGGGCCCTGTTGAGTTACTTCTGAGGTTTGGCCCTGTTCCCCAGGGTCTGCCTGTTTAAAGGACAGCTCCTGGCGATGTGGCTGGTTCGATTACAGCGGCGGCAGATGGGCTCCCCAATGGAGCTGTAGCGGTCGGTGGTTCTCCCTCGGTACGCTGTGGCTTGCTTTGCTCTCATCCAGGGTACATCCTCTGGACTGTCAGAAAGTTGAATCAGCGGTTGAGGTCGGGGCTGGGGTCATGGCGCTGGCTGGTGGCTCTGCTGCAGCTGTAGAGCTTCCATCACCTTGGTTATGTTTTTGCTCATTTGGCGCATTTCAGCACGCATCTCAGCACGCAGAGAGTCATACTTGTCAGGCTGAGAAGATTGTACATTGTGCATGGCTGCAGACACGGGTACTGTTTTTGGGGTAGCCTGCGCCTACACCACCGTTTAATGGCAGCTTCATGGGTCTCTACTATCCGCAACCCCTTTATTGCCATGTCCTTTAGGGTGTTAACGTCAGCTTCTGGGTTGCTCAGTAATCACCAACGCACAGTCTTATTGTCCTCGGAGGATAGCAGCCCCCGGGTGAATTGTTCAATCAAGAGCTTATTTTCATCAGGTACACTGGCAGAGCTGACATGCTTAAGGGCTCGCAAGGCTTCCTCTAGGCGCCAGGCTTAAGCTCTGATATCATCTCCTGGCCTCTGATAGCAGTGATGGAAGCGCATGCCTATATCAGCCTCATTGCACTCCTCAAAAGTAGCTCTCAATTTGTCAAATATAGTAGTCACTGATCTCCGTTCAGCAGCACACCAGGACTCACTCTCTTTCTCTGCTGCGCCAGTTAACTGTCCGAGTACCACAGCAGCGCGCTGCTGACCGGTCATCGCATGCATGTCCAGGACACTGGTGATTTTTCTCCTAAAAACATCCAACATATCAGGGTGACCATCATACTGGGGCAACCAGTTAGCCTCTGGAATGTATGGGAGTGAGATCGACATGATCGGGGCAACTGAGCCCGATGCGCTGGTGGCGCTGGCAGTACTATTAGAGGCAGCCATGGTTGCTTCAGGGTAATTCCTAGGGTGAGCAACTGTCGTCCTCGCTGGAGGAGGCCGACATGCTGGAGGCCCCCCTAGTGAATTGCAACCTGTGTTCAAATAGTTAATTAGTTCGGGAATTTCCGGACTAGGCCGCGGCGCTTGGGAATGCTCGGCTGAGCGGGCTTCAGTTTCACGCTCTACAGGCCGACACGCCCCTCCTCTTCCCGCTCTTCGGCGCAGTAATGGAGGTGTAGTTATAACAGTCACTCAATACAGTTGAAATCACGGCACACAGTAGGCGGTAATACCAGGCACGAGATTCTGTTCGTGAGCGCCAGAAATATATGTCGAGCCCCATGCCCTGGGGTACTTGGGTATTATGCTCGGAGGGGTTCACGGGTGGCAGTGCCTGAGCCCGTGGCCTGGGTGACACTTCAATAGAGGGGTTATGTACAGGGGATAAGAGTTTGTTGTCTCGTGACGCCACCTGTAGCACCTGGTGATGGGTCACCAGCGCCACCGCAGTCCTCCAGAGGGCGATGGTATTGCAGCAAGGATGGCAAGGCTCTCTACAGCTGGAGCTGGTCCTCCGGGGCAGCATAAAGAAAAGGGACAGCTTGGAGTGGGACTTGAGGCCAGGGTAAGAAGCAGTAAGGCAGTCTATAGGGAGGCTGGGGACGGAGAGGAATAACGCACACACTCTGAAGAAAGTCTCTTTTAACTATTACTGATGGTATTCACAGGTAAAGATGTCCAGAGCACTCTCGGGTGACTAGGTGCACAGTGAGTCTCCCCAGCAAGTGGGTATAAGGCCTCCTCAGGTTCCCTGCTGTCGTTGAAGCTCTGTCTGTATGCAACACGACTGGCCTCCTCACTTTCTCTGGTCCTCTCTCTCTCCTCCTGCGCAGTCCATGGGTTACCCTCTCTCATCACTGCTGTGTGATTCCACACTACGGTGTCTGGCTCCCTCTTGCTGGGTACGCAGGGGGACTGGGTGACTGAGGTCTCCACGGTATGCCGGGGTTTTCTGCAGTCCTAAAGTGTTCCTGCAGGTGCGGATCCCCGAAGTCCCGTACGTCTTGGGTAAACTTCCACTAATTCCTCCACTCCCTTAGCTAAGCTCCGTGCCCTCTGTCCCCACTCCTAGGCTTGGCTCAACGGCAGAAGGGCCACTCCGGGTCACTGGTTAGGGCCTAACCGCGGCACCGATCACCAGGATGTCTTCACAGCTCTCCTAGCGTCTGCACAATCCAACTAACTCCTCCCCCAGCAGCAGTATTTATAGGGGATCTCACTTAAAGTCAGTACGTCTAGCTCCCCCTACTGTGGGTGGAAGGTCTTGCATGTAGTAAGTACCTGCTGTGGAAACCCAGCTGTGCAGTAAGGAAGGATGTGGCTACCTGCGTGAGCAGGGCACCACAGGAGCTTTGCATACAGAAGTGTGAGGAAGAGAGGCCCATGGAAAGGAACACAAAAGGGGGTGAACTGGACGAGCCATCCCGGCTGCTAAAAGACTACTGAAGCCGCCATTATACTGGCTTGTAACTTGAACAGCCTGACGAGAAAAGTCAAGTAAACCGGGTTGAAGCTCAGCATTGTGTCCTACTGTTTATTCGGCGCCTGAGGAGAGGTAGACTGAAATGCTGAGCAGGCAGTGGGAGCCTGCCTGAGAGTGTCCTTGATCCCTGCCAGCAGCCAGCACAGCCCCGCTGGCCTTCCATTTTCCCAAATCACCTCCACAGACTATTTGGTTGCCCTGGGGACCCACTCTTCCCGTGAAGAGCTAAACCATCACAGCTGCTACTCCCATCATCCCCAGAGGTCCCGACTGCAGCAGTGGCTCTACCGGCCGCCTTCCACTGGTGGCGTCACAACACAAAAACTCTTATTTTATTTGTATTTTCAACCCTTTTTCAATTTCCCCTTTTTACTGGCAGCCAGACGAGGGGCTCATGGATCGGAAAGTGCTACCGTGGCATGCCGCTGCCCCGTCAACATCGGGAAGGGCCTGTCTCCGAGTACCCCACAGTCCCCGCCAGGCGAGTCATTTACAGGGAATAATAGTTTATGGTTAAATGTAACGCCAGTAGGGATGAGCGAGTATACTCATAAGTATTCGTTATTTGGCGAGTAATGCTGTACTCGTAGTACTCGAGACATAGCGAGTATTTCACTACACCCCTCGCAATATTTGTATCTTCCGCCCAGCATGTTTGGCACCTGATTTGCAACCAGTAAACATGCTGGGCTTGCTAGCCAATCACAATAATGCCGCAGCCATCTTGGTTGTGGCATTACTGTGATTGGCCTGGCTGCGCAGCGTCATAGATGACTCATAGCCTCTATATAAGCCCTGCTGCCGCCATCTTGTGCACATTACATCCAGAACACAGCATAGTACTAGTGTAGGGAGAGTGTCAGCAGTTGCTAGGGAGAGTGGTGTTGTGCGTTTGCAAATCGTCTATCAATCATCTCAAAAACACAAAAGCTCTTTTGAGAGCTACCTGGAGTATTTTAGTACTAGGTGACTGTAGTGCGCGGAGACAGGCAGGATCGTTACAATATATACCTAGTACCTCAATATCTTAGCTCTTCTCAGAGTTGAAAGTACTGTATAAGGTAATTTTGGGGTCACATTTAGTTCTGCTGGCCAATTTTTTTGCTGTTACAGTGCTGTTTGCATACCGAATAGCACACACGGTACTGCACATCTCAGACACAGCCAGCACCGCTGTTTTTGTGGGGACTGGTCATTTACACATTTACATAGGGGATGAACAGCCTTCCCAGACCTCTTGGTTGGGTCCAGCTGAAAATTACTCGTGTTTCCCATAGACTTGCATTGTACTTGCTACTTGTAACAAATAGGCCAGTATTAGAACCTACTCGTTACGATTCTGGCGAGTCCGATTATTTCAATACTCGCTCATCCCTAGACACCATCTGAGGTATCTGGTCAGGGATAGCCAGCACTGCGGGTAGTTACCCCAGGAGATAGATGGTGAGGCAACAAGGTGGATTACTCCCTTCAGCAGGAGCAAGTCTCTGGGATAATGATGGGGGTTGTAGTGAGAGGCGCAGCAGAGACAAGGAGGCAATTGAATGCAGTCTTTACCTTTACTGAAGGGTGGTAACAAGTTAAATCCAAGACTTCAGAGACGCTGAACCAGCGCCGCTCACCAACATGGCTCCCACTCCCGCTCCTCCACTAAAGGCATGGGAGGCGAGGAGGCTGCAGAGAGCGTCAACATACCGCTGACGCAGGGGACAATGCAGAAGCTCCTCGCCTCTCTGTGGAAGGGGCTCCACGACGACATCAGAGGTATGATCGGGGAGCTCAGACAGGAGATTAGCTCACTGGGGGAGCGCACAGACCGGATTGAGGGGAAGTTGGCAGAGTACGCCACAGCCCACAACCACCTGGCTGATGACTTTGCAGCACTTGAGGATAAGATGAACGCACACCAGCTGAAACTCTGGGATCTAAAAGATAGGTCCCGGAGGTGCAACATTAAGATCATAGGGATCCCCGAGTCGGTGGCTGAGCCTTCCCTTGCTGATTTACTGACTGCATTCCTCAAGCAAGTTCTCCCAGAGGCCTTCCCTGACATGTTTGGGATAGAAAGGATCCACAGGGTCCCAAAGCCCCAGCATATTAAACAATCTTTGCCCAGAGATGTGCTGGCATGTATGCACTCATATAAACTGAAAGATGGTTTCCTCCAAGCTTTGAGGAAAAACCCTGACTTACTTGCTCTGTTTACTGGGCTGACAGTGTACCCGGACCTTTCTCAGGGCACGCTGGCGAGATGCAGGGAGTTTGCCCCTATGTGCAGAGTTTTGCGGGACAACGGAATCCCCTACAGCTGGGGTTTCCCAGTGAAGGTTTGATTCACCTTCAATGGCACCCGCCATATTTTCCATGTGCCTAAATTGCTTGACCAGGCCCTTAAATCCTGGAAACTGATACCCTTTGCGAGTGGAGAAAGTTCCTCACCTGGCCCGAAGACCCGCAGCCGGCAGATGACGACGGACTGGGAGGCTGTCAAGTGAATCTCCCAGACTGTCAATGCCCTTGAGTTTCTGCCTGTGGCTTTGTTGCTCCAGTTACCCTGGTTGTTGATTTTGGACAACCCATGAGGGTGCTCATTTCCCATCAGAGCGACCTGATCCCCCCCCCACCTGTCGTTTCGCAGACAGGAGTCTACTCAGTTTACATATGTGTTGTTTGTTCTCCTCCCTGTTTGATTCCCCTCCACCTCCCCTTGCCTCCCTTTTTTCTGAATGGTCCTGTTGCAGCTTTTTGCTATGAACACCCACCATGACTGTTAAGTTAGTTGCCCTGAATGTACATGGTCTAAACTGGCCTGCTAAATGATCAATGTTGTGGTCAAAGGCCCGCAGGTCCATAGCTAACATCTTATGTGTCCAAGAATCCCACCTATTACAAGCAGACAACTTTAGGGCCCGTCACAGACTGTTTGAGCAGGCCTTCTTCGCTAATCATCCTGAGTCGAAAAAAGCGTGAGTCTGTATTTTTGTCAAAAACTCTGTTTCCTTTCAGATGACGCATGTGATCCTGGATCCGGTGGGCCGCTATATTATCCTACTCTACACGATATCTGATCGTCCATTCACAATTGCTAACATATATGCACTGTGAGGTAGCAACCGGGGAACCCGCTTGCAAAACGACAAGAACACGTGTTTTTAAGTTAACCAATGTCTACCCGTTTATTTTCACATATTAATCACATAACCCGGGTAGCATGTTTCACACATATCACATTGATTAACAACACTTTACATAAACACCATACATTTACATTTAACATCACAACACTTATATTGCACATAACGATTTATAGTAACCCGGGACCTGTAACCACGACTCTCTGTCCCCATTGGAGCTCTACTAACAGCTCCCGTGGTGGCTACGGCCTCCGGCCTACTTACACATCTTACAGTACCTTTATAATAAATACATTTGATATACTTCGATGATGACCCTTCCGGGTTCATAACAGGGATTGGCAAACCCTAGTAACCCGTGGCTGCGGCCTCAGGCCTAACCCCGCGTTACCCAGTACGGGAGCCCTTCTAACCCCTGCTTCTGACCTTCGTTACATACGCCTCAACGGGCCCTGTGGGTCCCAATGGCGGTACCTGCCGCCTGGCTTTAGTCCCCCAGCATGATGACTATACATTCACCCGTAGTCAGGAATCCTGCCTGACCGGGACCTTACACACCGTATGTGATCCATCATTCAAACGTCCATGGATCACACACCTGCTCACAGCCCACATCCATGGACTGTGGCCCCTCCATGGCCCATTACAGGGATTGGCAAACCATAGAAGACGGGAACCTCTACATCCGTTACCTACTGGAGCCCTCTTACCCCTGTCTCTGGCACCACAGGCACACTCACCCCATTAGAGGTCGTGGTTGAGGGACGGGTACCCTCTGCAAGCAGCAGGGCAAGCCTCCCTCTCGTCCCAAGGACGGAACGCCTCCAACATCATCCATACTCGCTGGGTCACTGTCTCTCCACATTATTATACATGGGTCTTACATAGGTCATCATCTCTCATTCAGGGCCATTACTTACGCCCTCATACACATAGTTCATCGGGTCCCTTAACTGAGTACTCTGACTCGGACCCAAAGGCGGTCTATACTCGCCTAACATGATTTACGCACACCAGGTGCACAGTTCACACTATCGCTCGGGAACTGCTTTCTTACCGGGCACAGATCCGGGTCTCGCTACCTGGGTCACAGGTTCCACCAGGCATCCCCACAGGCTCCTTTCCCGGGCGTGTTTCACCCCACGCCCGGTCCAGCGTCCACGGGTCAACCATGGCTTCCCCCTCTAGGTGCGGACACGACCACGGACCTCGGCACCGGCATGGAGCTAGCATGCTCCCATCATGTCATGCACACAGAGCCTTGGACTGCTCTGCACTCAGGCTGGTCTCAGCTTCCATCTCACTCAATCTCAGCTTCCAGGATCACAGCCTCCAGAATGAATCTCACAATCACTCAGGTGGCCGGCTCTTATCGTGCCAGCCACTCCCACATGGACACACCCCCTCAGCTGCTAATCATCAGCTTCCACACAGCTCAGGTTAACTCCCTGTGTTCCGGGTTGTCAGCACTCACTCATCACATCCTATTCCTCATGGACTCCTCTCACTCTCACTGCCGCTCATTAGGCTCATGAACTCATTGTGTTCAGGTTGGTTCACACAGTATTATCATCACAGGAAAACCGGCCAGTGTGCACAGGATCATCCTCTGATCCTACATGTGATGTACCCCGGCCATGCGGATCATGCCGGCGGTGCCTCACATACCCCCCTCCTTGTTTACACCCGTGGGTAGGGGCTAAACACACGGCCCTGACAAGTCGGGTGACAGCGTCGCTCCTGGCTTGTGAATAAGGGTCACACACACTGCCGGCTTGTACACCTAGGACACCGGTAAACCGTGTCCTAACCTCCCCCCTCCTTGTGCAGACCAGTGGGGGATGAACACACTGCCATAGGAGCCGGGCCACCACACAACACCTTGTGGCACCGCTCCCGGTTTGTATACCTGTGACTCCTGTCCAACCTCCCCCCTCCTTGCTTAAACCAGCAGGGGCAAACACAGTTCATAGAATCCGGATGTGGCGCTGTCTTGGCAACTTCGTGACCCCTCGGGCCACCGGAACCTTGATCACGCCGACTTTGACTTCGGGACCCCTAGGGCCGCCCGATACTTTGAGTACGACGTCTTCGTGACCTCGCCAGGTCACCGGCAAGAGGCTAGGGTGCGTCGTGCGGTTGCCCATAGCAACCAAGTCCATATAAAGTGCAGCAACAGAATTGTCCATATAAGGTGCTCCGGCACCACAGCCCTCGGCTGTACCAACCCCCCTTTGTAACTGGGGTGCATTCCTCACCGGGCAACCTTGCCCGCATTCTCCACCATATGTGAGGTAGCAACCGGGGAACCCGCTTGCAAAACGACAAGAACACGTGTTTAAGTTAACCAATGTCTACCCGTTTATTTTCACATATTAATCACATAACCCGGGTAGCATGTTTCACACATATCACATTGATTAACAACACTTTACATAAACACCATACATTTACATTTAACATCACAACACTTATATTGCACATAACGATTTATAGTAACCCGGGACCTGTAACCACGACTCTCTGTCCCCATTGGAGCTCTACTAACAGCTCCCGTGGTGGCTACGGCCTCCGGCCTACTTACACATCTTACAGTACCTTTATAATAAATACATTTGATATACTTCGATGATGACCCTTCCGGGTTCATAACAGGGATTGGCAAACCCTAGTAACCCGTGGCTGCGGCCTCAGGCCTAACCCCGCGTTACCCAGTACGGGAGCCCTTCTAACCCCTGCTTCTGACCTTCGTTACATACGCCTCAACGGGCCCTGTGGGTCCCAATGGCGGTACCTGCCGCCTGGCTTTAGTCCCCCAGCATGATGACTATACATTCACCCGTAGTCAGGAATCCTGCCTGACCGGGACCTTACACACCGTATGTGATCCATCATTCAAACGTCCATGGATCACACACCTGCTCACAGCCCACATCCATGGACTGTGGCCCCTCCATGGCCCATTACAGGGATTGGCAAACCATAGGAGACGGGAACCTCTACATCCGTTACCTACTGGAGCCCTCTTACCCCTGTCTCTGGCACCACAGGCACACTCACCCCATTAGAGGTCGTGGTTGAGGGACGGGTACCCTCTGCAAGCAGCAGGGCAAGCCTCCCTCTCGTCCCAAGGACGGAACGCCTCCAACATCATCCATACTCGCTGGGTCACTGTCTCTCCACATTATTATACATGGGTCTTACATAGGTCATCATCTCTCATTCAGGGCCATTACTTACGCCCTCATACACATAGTTCATCGGGTCCCTTAACTGAGTACTCTGACTCGGACCCAAAGGCGGTCTATACTCGCCTAACATGATTTACGCACACCAGGTGCACAGTTCACACTATCGCTCGGGAACTGCTTTCTTACCGGGCACAGATCCGGGTCTCGCTACCTGGGTCACAGGTTCCACCAGGCATCCCCACAGGCTCCTTTCCCGGGCGTGTTTCACCCCACGCCCGGTCCAGCGTCCACGGGTCAACCATGGCTTCCCCCTCTAGGTGCGGACACGACCACGGACCTCGGCACCGGCATGGAGCTAGCATGCTCCCATCATGTCATGCACACAGAGCCTTGGACTGCTCTGCACTCAGGCTGGTCTCAGCTTCCATCTCACTCAATCTCAGCTTCCAGGATCACAGCCTCCAGAATGAATCTCACAATCACTCAGGTGGCCGGCTCTTATCGTGCCAGCCACTCCCACATGGACACACCCCCTCAGCTGCTAATCATCAGCTTCCACACAGCTCAGGTTAACTCCCTGTGTTCCGGGTTGTCAGCACTCACTCATCACATCCTATTCCTCATGGACTCCTCTCACTCTCACTGCCGCTCATTAGGCTCATGAACTCATTGTGTTCAGGTTGGTTCACACAGTATTATCATCACAGGAAAACCGGCCAGTGTGCACAGGATCATCCTCTGATCCTACATGTGATGTACCCCGGCCATGCGGTTCATGCCGGCGGTGCCTCACAGCACCTAATTGCTCACAAATTAAATTTATTCATCGCATTCATAAGCAGCTGAAGATTTCACGGGGGTCGCTTCTCGTATGCGGGGATTTTAATATTACCCCGCTCGTCTTTAGATTCCACCGCTGTCCCCGGGGAGAGGTGAGCTGGCCCAATTCTGCCGGGAGTACCACCTCCATGACGTGTGGAGGTACATGCACGCCGCAGAACGGGACTACTCTTTTTTCACATAGACATACTTCATATTCTTGGATCGATAATTTCTTGGTAGACAGTGGGACGCTTTCGTCCTGTGTCTCATCAGAGATTGGTCTAATGTCCTGGTCTGACCACGCTCCAGTGTGCCTGGTCATCTCCGTGCCGTGTGGTCCTTTGCCGTCCTGGAGGCTAAACCCAAGCCTTCTCTCTGATCGCGCGATCCTCGATGATATGGGGATGGCTCTTTCCGATTTCTTCTCCCTCAACGACACTCAGGATGTCTCAGATGAGACTCTCTGGGAATCTTATAAAGCCTTCGTCAGATGCCTGTTTATTCAAAGGGCTTCTCACTTGAAGAGGGAGAGGGATCGTGTCAGGGTGGCCCTCACGTCGGAGCTGTCCCGACTTGAAGGGATTAACAAGTCCTTCCCTTCACCCGGTATTTCTGACCTGCTCTTCCGGCTCCGTATGCAACTACGTGCTTTCCTATTGGCACAGCACGAAAGGGGCCTGCATCGGCTCAGGTCCTCCTTTTATTCTATGGGAGATAGAACTGGAGCACTTCTTGCTAAAAGAATTAAGAAACGAGAATCTACCTCACGCATAGACACCCTACATGACCTCGCTGGGAAACTACATCGTGACCCGAGAGGCATCGCAGACTCCTTTGCCCAATTTTACTCCCAACTGTACAACCTGAAAGATGACCCGCAGACCCCTGCCCCGTCGGATGCAGACATTGCGCTGTTTCTAGACTCACTGAATCTGCCTAATCTGGCCACAGCCCACCTAGAAGTCCTGAATTCCCCATTCACGCTGTCTGAGATTGAAAAACTCATCAAATCCACTAAGCTTCACTCAGCTCCAAGCCCAGACGGCTTTGCCAATGAGTACTATAGACTTTTCTCTTCTAAACTCGCCCCCTACCTTCTGCGAGTATTTGCTCATTGGCAACGCTCGATGGCAATTTCCCCACAGGGTCTAGAGGCAACCATTATTACCATACCCAAAGCTGGCAAGCCTCCTTCAGACCCCGGAAGCTACTGCCCTATCTCTCTACTTAACTGTGATGTTAAGTTATATGCGAAACTTCTAGCCGCTAGATTGTCCACTGGCTGGCCCGATTCTTTCGGCCATGTTATCCTTATACTCGAGGCCGAATACTCGAATGCTTTCCTCTGGCTTCCTCTCGTCGGGTTTCTCCATCACAAACGGCACGCGCCAAGGTTGCCCCCTGTCCCCAATTATTTTTGTGCTGGCAATTGAACCCCTGGCTGCTGCAATTCGGTCCAACACGGAGATTACTGGACTCCAAGTAGGCGCTAGGTCCCACTCCATCGGCCTATATGCAAACGATGTCATCATAACGTGCACCAACTTAAACAAATCTTTACCCGCAGTCATGTCGACACTAAGCCTATTCTCTAAGCTATCATACTATAAACTAAACCCGTCTAAATCACTGATCTTTACCATCGGGGTCCCTAAACCGCTTAAGGATAAAATTTGTCCCGATTTCCCTTCCGATGGGAGGAGGCGGGGTTTCACTATTTGGGAGCGACCCTCACTCGCTCTCATCTGCTGGCATCTAACAATGCTAAGCTCATTTTGGACATGCTGACCGCAGAAGCCTCTAAACACCCTTTGCCTGCCCTGTCCTGGATAGCGCGTATTCACGCCTTTAAAATGTTGTTACTTCCTAAAATCCTCAATTTTTTTAGAAACCTTCCGATCACCTTCCCAACTGCGTTTTTTGGGAAACTCCAAAGTCAAATAAATAGATATGTGTGGGCAAATAAGAAGCCTAGAGTGGCCGGGAAGATCATGCATGTCTCTTACTCACACGGGGGTATGGGCATCCCCAATGCCGCTGGATACCATAGGGCCATTATTTTAGAAGAGGCCTGGAATTGGTGGGCTCCCTCCTCATATCTGGGTTGGGTGCAAATTGAGACTATTCATGCCCGAGGTAGTTCCCTGCGCACTCTTCTGGCAGCGGAGTACATCAAACGTACAAACTACCGTCCCTCCCTCCTGCCCATGCGATGCTTGCTGGAACATTGGAGGAGGGCGGTGGGTGTGTGGGTTTCTCTCCCATTGGAGGTGATTGAGGTTAAGGTGCTTACCCACCATATACCTTATATGAACATATAATCGTGGTGCGCTGCCGGGGTCGCCTCCCTGGGAGACATAATCCATGACGGCTCCCTGGTGTCCTCTCCGTCTTTGTCCGCACGGTTCCCTGGACTCCGCACTGGCTTTTTCCAATTTGTTCAGATAGCTCACTTTTTGACACGATGGATATTTTACTGTCCCTGACCCCCCAACAGATGCCCTCCATATATCAATCGTTCCTGTTATCTGACCCACCCAAACGTAAAGGTCTATCTAATATTTATAAGTCCTTTGTTGCTCAACTCTTTCCTTCCAAGCCTAGTTTTATGCGTAGATGGGAGGAGGACCTGTCCTTCTGGGCCTCTGAGGAGGAATGGAGAGCTGATTTGCGTGCGATACAGAGATCATCCAGGTGTGTTAATCACCTGGAGTCTCTGAAGAAAATCCATCTCAGTTGGTATTACTCGCCGACGCATCTCGCTGGTTTTGCTCCTGACCTCTCTCCCCTATGTTGGAGACAGTGCGGAATCAGAGCTGATCTTGTGCGTATGTGGTGGCATTGCCCGAAAATTGCTCCCTTTTGGGCAGTAATTCGCAGCCTGCTAAGAAAGATTATGGGTATTCATTTGCTCCTCCCTCCTCAGTTGGCGGTTCTGAATGTGGATATAGACTCCTTTCCGCACGACCTCATGGGTTTGGTCACGAATGTCCTAACGGCAGCAAGAGTCTCCCTGGCCGCCAAATGGCGCTCACATCTCCCGCCCACTTTGGGAGAGGTTGTGGACAGGCTAAACACGATTTATCACCACGAATACTTCTTGTCACTGAACTGTGCAGATAGATCTCAGGTGCTGAAATCTTGGGCCCCTTGGCTGACTCACCCCCTGGCTTTACCAGTTCATTACTAGGTCTCTAAGATTGCGCTACATAACCGCAGCAGTTCCATCCTCATTACCCCACCTACCTTCCCTTCTTCTCCCCCCCTTCCCTTTGGTTAGACCCATTTGTTTATTGGGTCTTGTACTGTTTGGTATCTTTCTTGTATTGTAGAAAAATTTCTAATAAAGACAAATGGATAAAAAAAAAATATATATAATAAAAGATTAATTTGATTGTGCCTACCAGAGAGCAAAAATAGTGCATGTTGCTGTTAGTGGGGACTGGGTATAATGGCACCTTAGAAAATCATCTATTTTATCTAAGCTATGACCTGAGTAATGTCGCTGTCATAAAAGTGAGCTAACCTGACAAATGTACTGACTGTATTGAGTGGTAGCAGTCTACATTCTTTTCATAATTAAAGGATATAGTGAACATTTGGGGCGGTGGCTCCATGGGCAATTTATTTCTAAATGGATCTGTAGACACATCAGTCATCTGCTGCTGACATTATGAGTATGTTTTCTTTTCAAATCGAAGCTCCAGGCCTTTTACTGTGCTGGGAAATAAATTTCAGCCCCACTCACTTGACTCGAATTGTGACGCACTTTACTGTTAGTTAGTCCCCATTAGTTAGACCCCCATTGATTGAAAAGCAATGTCATATCCAAAAACATGGCATCACTTTTTGTAAAAGAAACCTGATTAACTCTCATGAAAATTGAAATTTGTAGCTGCAAGAAAGGGATGTATGGGGATATCTATTACCTTTGAAAGATCTATTAAATATACCTATTTGAGATTAAAAAGGCTCGTTCATAGTCTGGTCTTTTTAGTAGTAACATATGGAAGTGAAACATGAACGATAAAGAAACAAGATAGGAAAAGAGTCAACACCTTCAAAATGTGGAGCTATAGAGGAATATTATCAATAACATGGATGGCAAGAAGAACAAACAAATCCATTTTGGAACAAATCAAGCCAGACGTCACTTGAAGCAAGGATCATCAAGCTACAACTTGCTTACTTTGGACGCATCATATGAAGAGAAAAATCACTAGAGAAGAACACTATGGTAAGATGGATAGAAGGAGCAAGGCGAAGAGGAAGACCAGCAAACCAATGGCTTGATACTGTCAAGATAACGAGAAAAACCCTTGTGGACCTATCTAGGCTCGCACAAGATCGATTTTCCTATATAGCGTCTATCCATCAAGAGTTGAAGGCCGATAAATAATAATGTAATATAATTAAAAAAAATATTTTCCCCTTTTTCCATTTTTTGCTTCAACACAGTCTCAAAATATACAATACAATACATATCTATATTTAGGAAACTGTTCCAGGAGGTCAGCGCATGTTGCGACTTCAACAGTATCTTTATCGTGTGGACAGAAATCCAGTTGAACACAACGGTGTGTCGCCCCAATGGTCAGTGCGCCACAGAAGGGATACTGCACCCAGATCAACTTGTGTGGTATCCCGTGACCAGAGGATGTGATGCTAATCTGAGGCCCTGATCCCTGCATTCACACACCTAGAATAGGGGGACTAAAGGGTTAACCTGTTTGCCTGGGAGACCCAGCCCCCGGTGGGAGGAACTTAGGTGTGGTTGAAAGAATGTGAAGAAGGGAGATAGGCAGAACAGCCATGGAGTGAGTCTGAGGAGGAAGGAGAGGACAGCCTGGGGGAGACGAGGAGCGTCGTGCTCGCCTCAGAGGAAAGTGCATAGAACGGACCGGGTCCGAGACTGTGCAGGGTTATACATCCCGGCAGTCAATACCGGACGGTGGGGAATTCCAGATTTCCCAGCCACACCATGTCAGGAGGCAAAGCAGCACATAAATGTAATAAGTAAACTGCATTATCCCGGTCATGTATATAGTTATAGTGATGTAAATGCTGCTTTTTCTGTGGACTCATAGACTTTCATAAGGACTTTTGCTTGGAGTAAGAACTGTTTGCAACATTCCAAGAAATGTGCCTCCCGGACGGGAAGAAGAAGAAATGTCATTATTAAAAGTGTTTGTTTATTGTTCATGCATATAAAAATAGCTCTGTACCGGGTAGGGGTAGAAACACTTGCGGACAAGTGTGTTTCACCAAGGGGGAATGTGGCGCCCCACTGGTCAGTGTGCCACAGAAGGAGTACTGCACCCAAATCAGCGTGTGTGGTATCCCAGTGACCAGAGGATGTGATGTTAATCTGAGGCCCTCATCCCTGCATTCACACACCTAGAATAGGGGGAATAAAGGGTTAACCTATTTGTCTGGGAGACCCAGCCCTGGTGGGAGGAGCTTTGGTGTAGTGGAAAGAGCGGGAAGAAGGGAGTGAGTCTCAGGAGGAAGGAGAGGACAGCCTGGGGGAGACGAGGAGCGTCGTGCTCGCCTCAGAGGACAGCGCAGAGAACGGACACCGGTCCGAGACTGTGCAGGGTTACACATCCCGGCAGTCAATACTGGACGGTGGGGAATTCCAGATTTCCCAGCCATCTACCACTCCACAGCAGTAGACTGAAGGACTTTTGGGTCACGTGACTGAAAAAAGCAACAGGACACACAGATTCGTGATGAAGCAATGCATGCAGGCAAGTCAGATACTTGTGTGGAGGCAACTGTGCGCAATACATACTATGAGGACATTATACATCATCATCGTACTGCAGTGGGAGGGGATATGAGGGCATCATAATATATGGAAGAATGTTTTGGTGGAGTATTACACTGTGTAGGGGCATCATACTGTATGAGTGGGGCCTTGGTGAAATCATACTGTGTGAGGAGTACTGTGGGAAACGAGCGAACTTTGCTCAAACATGGTCGCCAATTTCAAATTTGGCAAGAACGTGGCTGATTCGGTTTGGTGATCAGTAACCCAAACACATTCCCCAAAAGTCGGCAAATCTGGCTAAGTTCGGGAAAAAGTTTGACATTTAAAATGGCCCTAAAACTTTACCTGTTTATTTGAGGACAAAACATTCACCAGAAGACCTGCTGGCTGGGAACAAAAAATAACCTACGGTTAGGTTTGTCCCCTGCCATTGGTTCTACGGGCTTGTGTTAAGCTGTAGTATTTTGGTAATTGTTTTGAATTTTTTTAAGATTCCTGGAATTTGCAGGTGTTTTGACCACTGAAGGGTCTGAATTTTGGAAACAGTGCCAGATGTGGCAGTAGCTGGGAAATCAAGGAAGCTTAGGTCCTTAAAACATCAGTTTGAAAGCTTTATATTTTTAAGAGAATTTTTTTGTGAATTTTTTTTCTTATTGTAATTTTTTTCATTTTTATATTAGAGACCAAACCTTTATTATTACAGAAGGTCACCGGCATGCTAGGCTTTGGCGTGCCCAGGATCAAAACTAACGGGGGTAAGCCATGGTGGTTCTTCTCTCTATGTGCCTAGACGTCCCCCTCATACCTGAGAAATTAACATTTATTGTCTCCTGCGCTGCATCTTAAAAGGTCTGCTCTCTGGTCTGGTGTATTTGGGTCCTCGCCGCCCCCTGCCTGCAATCATCCTTCCCCGCTGTTTCAAGTTAGCCTCCCCTCCTGTAGACGCTTATTGACAGGCATACTCGCGCCTGCACAGTGGAGCTGGTCACCATACTCCATTCAAGATACACAGTGCCCGACGTCTTGCAAGATTTGTGAAGTGTCGCAATAATTATTATTATTATTTTTACTTCTGGTGGAGGGGGCAGCTACCCCCCCCTGCCTCTCTCCAGGTACACCCATGATTCTAGGCCATCTGTTCTACAGTTTTATGAAAGCAATATAAAAAAAATAGCATATGGCCATTATATGTTCACATCCATGATCTTATCAGTCTGTTCACACTGATGAAACCCCATAGTATGGCAAATGCTTCTTAAAAATGTGCAATCACTATTTAATCTCATAATCATAGTACTAATAATAATATGTATTTATTTATATAGCACTATTAAATCCATAGCGTTTTACATACATTTGCAACACTGCTCCCATTGGGGCTCACATTTCATGTTTAATGCATATTACAGTTGTCCTCCTTGCATTCCTGCAGTGCCCAGTGCCCATTAGCCATATTCAGCATTCCAGATCAATTGGTGGTGAATTGTGACTTGAATAAACTTATTTTTTTCATCAATGTTTCCTACAAAAATATCACACTTCAATAATGACTACAAGTAAGTTACCTTAACCCAGTTTATTTACATTGTGGCCTCACATACAGAGGTTAATTAGCAGCTAGGCATTAGACAACAATAGTGTGCAAACATTTAACTCCAGTACTGATTGCCCGGGTCTGAATTGTGGCACTCAATGCAAGAGGCGGGGTCCTTAGGGAAAACAAACACACCCAAAGCCGCAGAACTCACTCAGCATCTCCTACCATCTTACCTCTGTCTGCATTCCCACATCCACGCAAGTACACTGTCTGCATTCCACACTGCAGTTGTTTCTTCATGAATCTTCTATAAGGCATGGCTGACCTGGACTCAGAGGATATAATCTACCTAACCATCCCAGAAGGTGGCAGAAGGTAGTTTAGCAGAACCAGACCCAGACCCAGAGTGGCATAATGCAGAGGAGATGGAGAGTGAGACCTATGTCAGCAGGAGCTCCACCACATTTCCCAATTTAAGCATCATCTGTAATGAGGTGCGGATCCAATCCTGCATTCCGATGCAAGTGATTCACCCAGGGATGTATGGGGACTCGGGTATCTGGGCCCTGCTGTGGTTGGGATGTCACTGGTGGCCTACCCAGACCCGTGGCCCTGGTTGTCAACTGAAAAGGGGGTTAGGGAATGGTGATGAAGAAAAATAAGGTTTGTCGTGACGCCACCTGTGGCTTCTGGTGATTGCACCAGCGCTGCCTTGAGCCTCCAGGGATGATGTACAGGCAGTTAGGTGTTGAAGCACCCCACAGACGGAGCTGGGTCCCCAGGAGCTCTGGTAGTAAATGGTTAGGGATGAAAGCAGGGAACTGGCTTTGCTGGCAGGCAGCTGGAATAGTCTCTATAAGTGGCAGGATCAGGAGTAGAGGAATAGACACACACAATGGAGATTGTTTCTTTACCTTTTACTGGTGGAATTGCAGGTAAAAGTCCAGTACACTACCGGGTGTTCAGGTATCACTTCTGGGTCTCCACAGTGAGTGGGTATACGGCCTCCTCGTCTCTTTCCACTTGTGTGAAGCCCTTGCCCTGCATGGAACTTGGCTGGCCTCCTCTGCTCTCCTCTCACGTGTGCTGTGTTGGGTAGCCCTCATTGGACTGCCGTTATAGACTCTTTTGCGGTGATTGGCTCCCTTGTTGGGGACTGCACAGATGCCTGGGAGACTGAGGTCTCCACGGAAAACCGGTATTCTCTGCTGGGATGGGTGCTCTCCTGCAGACGTGGACTCCGGTATCCGGGGTGCTTTCTGGAGTGAACTAAAACGGCTCCTTCGGTCCCAAGGTTCCTGTTACTTCTCCGTTGTTCCTATGACTCGCCTTTGACCCTACTCTTGGGTCCCTGCAATAGCTAGACTCCTGGCTGTTCAGTTGTCTCTGGCTCGGGCCTAGATGTCAGGATGCCAGGATGTCTTCACAGTTCTGCACACTCTGTCTAACTCCTCCCCCAGCACCAGTATTTATAGGGGATCTTGCCTAAGGGCAGCACGTTGAGCTCCCCCTACTGTGTTGGGGTGGAAGGTGTTGTTTGACTTGTGCACCCACTGTGGAAACCCATCCATGCTGTAGGTTAGTCTGCGGTTACCTGCGTGAGCAGGGCGCTACACAAATCACAGACCTGAGCAGCGAGTCCCAACAGTCAGGTCACTATTTCCCTACTGCATTTGGGACCAGGAGCACCACATGTCAGACTGCAGAGGATCTGACAGTTTGTTTGGCTAGATTCCAGCTGCAGCTGGTGTCACATTCACATCTACTGGATCCCATTCCCCAAGACCACCAGGGCCAGGACCTGTATGGGGATCCCGAGAAAGAGGAGCAGCTAGAAGGCAATGCTTACCAGCTGTGTGGATCATCCTCAATACCTCCTGAGGCATTCAAGTGGGGCAATGCCATGTAGGGACCCCTAGTCCCTCCTAGCACCTATCCAAGAATGTATCAACCATCCCATTCTCCTATGTCATTTGTTGAGGAGATTCAACATGCATATACCATTGCCTGGGACAGGCTGCATGGGACTAAGGCTAATAACTTCCTTGAACAATGCATGAAAGGCAAGGTGGTGGTATTAAAACAGGATAAGGGGTATAGATTCATAGTGGAACATGGCACGAAACATTGGTGTTACATTAACCGCGCTGCCCTGCAGCGTGACAATCTTCCCCAAGGACTACATACCATCTTTGTAGAGGATGAGGTCACATTCATGAAACTGCGGGTCATGAAGGGGTAGTTTGTGATTGGCATATGTTGGGTTGGCACCGCCACCCAATTTGAGAAGTAGCAGGAGGAGGCCAACCTGTGGAGAAGTTGGCGTCAGGTACGGCCAAAGTGTCTCTTGGTTGGCCAGCTAAATGCATCCACACCCACAGGGCATGTCACTGTTTCCAAAGATGGTCCTGGTTCTGTCTGTCCTAGAGGGAGTGGTTGTCACCTAGCCCCTCCATCATCCTTTCCAGCGGTGGCAATGATAGAGTTTGCTGGGGGCAAGTGGTGGCAGAGAATACGCCTAGAGAAGTAGCTCCTGTGACGCACCAAGACCGTCTGACAGCACAGTATGAGGAGAAACTACTGCGACAACCATCTGGGATATGGCTGAAAACGGCAAGAGAAAATCTCACTGGACCTTACTAAAGGCACGTTGGTGGGTCTGTGAGACAGTGACTTATCCCTTACTTGTTTTATTTCACATTTTTTGTTGTCCTTGGCCAAGGCATGTAGTTTTTGTTAAAATTCTTCTAATCTTTTGCGCCATTTGCACTTCCCCCTACTGGGTATTCATGCAGCCTTTGGGGTCTAACTGAAAGATCTTCATAGACTCTGCCCTTTATTGCCTCTCCACTGTTTTAACAGTCTGTGCGCTGTAGCAGATCCCTGTGGGGCTTTTGTTATATTTATATACTATATATATTAAAAATGAAAAACCAATGCAAAAACCGTATAAGTATCACACAAAAGGCGCTCTGCTGTAAAAATAAATAGCAAGTGCCGTAACAAAAACAGGGCAGAATTTGGAGGCACCTGCCCCTCCCTTATGAAGTCTGCACACAGAGCTGCCAGCCACACAGCCTTACAAGGTGAGATTGTCCTGTGCTCTCCCATGCCCTGCCCAGAGGTATGTACACACTGGCAGGTTTTTAACGTAGCATCTAGGGACAGAGTTAGGACTGTCTCTACCAGGGCCTACCGTGAAGTGGGTGAGACAGCTCATTGTATGTTTTTTGCAAAAACGTATAAACCAAAAGGCCTTGTTTTTGTCACGGCACTTGCTATTTATTTTTACAGCAGAGCGCCATTTGTGTGATTCTTATACAGTTTTTGCATTGGTTTTTCATGTTTTTGGTGGGGATTGGTCGCAGTTCACACTGCTGCTTCCAATGTGTGCAGACTCATATTTTTTGCCTTCATGTTCACCCCTGCTGGTAACAGCAGATATTGGAGGCACCTGCCCCTCCCCTATGAAGTCTGCACACAGAGCTGCCATCCACACAGCCTTACAAGGTGAGATTGTCCTGTGCTCTCCCGCACCCTGTCCAGAGGTATGTACACACTGGCAGGTTTTTAATGTAGCATCTAGGGACAGAGTTAGGACTGTCTCTACCAGGGCCTACCGTGAAGGTGGTGAGGCAGCTTAATGTACGTTTTTTGCAAAAACGTATAAACCAAAAGGCCCTGTTTTTGTTACGGCACTTGCTGTTTATTTTTACAGCAGAGCGCCTTTTGTGTGATACTTATACGGTTTTTGCATTGGTTTTTCATGTTTTTGGTGGGGATTGGTCGCAGTTCACACTGCTGCTTCCAATGTGTGCGGACTCATATTCTTTGCCTTACTATTTATATTGTTAAGTTTATTTCTTTGAGACTTGTAGTCTCAGTGTGTATATGGTAAAGTTTTTAAAGTTCACTCCTTGTGTGCCGACTGCTTCTGCAAACACGTGCTTTGATATTGCCCTACAGAGACTGATGAACAAGTCGCAGGCCTTTGGCCTGAAGGTGTGAGCTATGGAACTGCAAGACTCTACACCCACTTCATTAGAACAAGGCTGGACAAGTGCAGTTCTCAAGGGCAACAAAAAGAGCATGTTTTAAGGATTTCACTAGCATTTACACAAGGTGCTGGAATCATCCATCACCTCTGCAAGTGATGAAATTAGCACCTGTACAATGCTAAGGAAATCCAAAAAACTTGCACTGTTTTCAGACCTTGACGACTGTAGTTGGCTACTCCTGCTTTACAAGTTTCTGTGGAAGCATCCAGGGGGCAAGAGGAATCCTTCAGCCCTTTCACCAAAACTGCAGCTCTCTCTGGACTCTTAGGCCCTGTGCCAACGGTATGCCATTTGATGATTTTTTTTACGCAGATTCAGAATCTGCATCAAATTCTGCATGTCTATCCTGAGGTTAGCAAAGTGTAGGACAGGTCAGAAGTCCTGTGCCCACACTGTTTTTTGTTTCCCTGAACCAGTGGTTCAGATTTTTTTTTTCTGCCCCAAAATATGCAGTAAAAAACAAAAACGTTAGCACAGCACTTCATAATTCTCATAGACTTGGCTGGCTTCAGGATAGACATGGAGATTCTCAAAATCTGCTTCCAAAAAAGCATGATTAAAGGCATGATTGCAAATGAATGCTGCGCCCCCTCCCTCCTCCAAAGACACCCTGGATTTAATAAAGAGTTTGAAGGAGGGAGGGAGATTTAAAAAGTTTATTTTTTAACTTGCTCCCAGTGGCACCCCCTGAAACTTGGTGATCTAGGCACGTGTCCTCAGGTGCCTAATGCAAAATATGGCCCTGCAAGTAGTAGCAGATTGCTATATTTCCCCAAGATTGCTCTGATATGCATATTAGGCCCTAGGAAGTGAATACATAATTTGATATGGATTTTGGTAATTTCAGATTTCAACATTGGAATTTTATGGAATGACTAGCTTTACTACCCTGCTACGCCCGGGTTAATAAATAACTGATGTTAGCTATAACAAAATAGAATTTGAATATGTCATATTAATGACCTGTAGGAAAATAGAAGCTGAGCTGTGATTGGTTGCTATAGGCAGCCTAATAAATCTCCAGCCAACAGTAAACCCTCCCCCTGGCCGGACAATATATATTACCTCACACATACACATAATAGACAGCTCATGTGACTGACATCTGCCTTAATTCCCTATATGGCACATGTGTTGCACATTGGCTGTTTTTAATCAGATGTTTATTTTTGGAAATTAAAGATACCAGACGTATGAGGCAAGAGTTGTGAGGCGATTTGTGCACATCCGTGTCTGTCCATGTGGTGTGTATGTCCCTGTGGTGTGTGTGTCCCTGGGATGTGTGCGTGTGTGTCCCTGTGATGTGTGTTCTTGTGGGGAGGAGGGGTGTCCCTGTGGTGTGCGTCCTTGTAGGGGGAGGGGTGTCCCTGTGTGTGTGTGTCCATCCCTGTGGGGTGTGTGTGTGTCTCTGTGTCCCTGTGTGGTGTGTATGTGTGTATGTCCTTGTGGTGTGTGATTCCCTGTGGGGTCAGTGCATGTGTCCCTATAGGGTGTGTATGTGTGTGTGTCCCTGTGGGGGGTGTCTGTGTGGTGTGTCTCTGTGTTGTGTGTGTGTCTCTTTGTGGTATGTTTGTGTTCGGGTGCGTGGTAAGTATCCAATGTTGGTGCTCCACCTTAGCTGTTACTCTTTGTGTGCATGTAGATAGGGCCAAAATTGTTTGATGAATTGGAACGTGCAGGGTTAAAATTTCACCTCACAACATAGCCTATGACGCTCTCGGGGTCCAGACGTGTGACTGTGCAAAATGTTGTGGCTGTAGTTGCGATGGTGTAGGTGCCAATCCCGGACATACACACATACACACATACACACATTCAGCTTTATATATTAGATATGGTACATTTGTTTCTCTTGTAGTTTTGCTGCTTATTAATATTAATCAAATTTATATTTTTGAAGGATAATACCAGACTTGTGTGTGTTTTAGAGCGATTATGTGGTGAGGTTGGTGTATGTGTGGTGAAATGTGTGCTAAGCAACTGGTATATACAAAGGCAGCAGCACTCACCAATCTTCAAGTCGATTCTTTATTGTACAAACAGCATTACTACGTGGGCAAGACAATATGTCAACTCTTTGTTAGGTTCAGAGAGCATCGAAACTCAATAGAAACAGGGGTGGGCTCTACTAGACTAATTGAGCACATAAGAGCAGCACATAATGGAGATCCTAAAGCTATGTCTTTTGTGGGTCTGGAAAGGGTGACAATGCCGCCATGTGGCGGTAATGTACACAAATTGCTTCTGCAGAAAGAGGCAAAATGGATCATAAAATCGAGGGCCCAAGGCCCGATTGGCTTTAATGATAGGAATGATCTGTGTTTTTATAAAAACGGTAAATGAAAATTATTGTCGTGGTTTGTATATACTAAAGGAATGGGGTTTATCCACTTCTATGTTGTTTTAATGCACGATTTTAAAGAGGTGCTGCTGGAGTCAGGTAAGGGTTAACAAACTTGCTGGGCGGTTACTTATAAGGAAGGAAGCTCAATCCATCATTGTGCCATAGCCTGGAGAAGCGCCCTGTGGTGGGCGTGAAACGGCCCGTCGCTTGAGGGACATCCCATCCTCCCCCCTGTATCCCCTGTAAACACCTGTGATGATCGCCTTTTATGCTGTTTGTACAACAAAGAATCGACTTGAAGATTGGTGAGTGCTGCCGCCTTTGTATATACCCATTGCTAAGCAATGACCTTGTGACCGGAAGTGCACCACACATGACCAGGAGCAGCAAGGCGGTGTGACGGCGGTGTCCATGTGAGCTCCAGCCTGGAGCGTGGTTAAATCCGAAGAGGAAGAGAGCTGCAGCTGTGCCCAGCAACTTCAAAGAAGTGAAATGTGTGCTAAGGGTGGTATATGTGTTCAAGCACGTGGTAGTGTGTGGCGCATTTTCTGTGTGTGTTCATATCCCCGTGCATGGAACCGGCACTCCGTTCCGTGGACTGGGATCCTCCCGGACCGTAGGTAGATGGTCTGATGCCAAGTGTGTGCATACACTCTCAGGCTCCCCCTTCTCGTCTGGGTCACTGCTCTTTCGGAGTGCCCTTCCTCTACGTCCCCTGAAAGGTTCTCCTCAACCTGTCTTCGCTTACTCTTACTCTCCTTCCCACTCTCCACTACCCATTTATATAACCTCCCACTAGAACCGGTTACCCTGGTAATGGGTTTAACCAATTGGCTCCCACTAGAGCTAAGTATGTGGATGCAGAAAGGAAGCCACATATGAACCTCACCCTTCACTGACCACTGGGATACCACACACGCTGGACTGGGTGCAGTACCCCTTCATGGCGCACCGACCAGTGGGGTGCCACAGATGTCAAATGTGCTAAGAGAGATATGTTTGGCACATGCCGGTTTGATGGATGCTATCATAATAAATCAGAAGTAATTTTATTGTATAGATGTGTATAGGACAAATACTGCTGTACGAATGAACCAGAAATGTGTTTTCTTCCATTTAGCCTGGGTTCACACAACTACATTGGGATCCATTTTTCTCAAAGGTGGAGAATAAAAATAACTGTAAAAAATGTTACTCCACTTTCTCCTTTCTGCCTTTATGTCATCCGAGTCCGGCCTGATTTTTTTCATGGGTGCATAGATTTAAATGACCAAGTGCCATTTGATTCTCAGAAGCAAATCATGCAGAGATTTTTCTAAAAGCAGCTTTCTGTATGGTGTACCCAGGCTATTAAAGTATTGCATGGAGGGTTATCTATTCATTTAGTGCCTACTCAATGGGGAAGGTGTGATTGACTGCAGCTGCCGCTGGCAATGACAGGTCAAAGCAGGTGATCTCTGAAGCAAAGCCTGTTATGATCAGCTGATTGCCGGCACCGAGTCAGTTTGTCTTCACAACCCTTTAATGTCTATTCCTATTGTGCACATAGGTTTTCACCTCTTTAGATGAAATATTGAGGCGGCACAATATCTTGGGACACTGAATTTCATAATCTGTTTATTATCTCGATTGTGAAATGAAAATATGTAGTAAGTCTTTTCCTACAAAACAAGCAAGGACAATTTATTCTTACTTCTTACAGTAAATATGCTGAAGCATCATCCTGTTTTGTTCATTTTACCCATTACATTTCTGAATGAGCCCTTGACCCGCCCAGGCCGGGGTAGTCACAGCTCGGGCACAGTGTCAGGGGAACGCTATCATGGGTGGCTGCACCCGAGTCTGTGACGCTGGGGGTCTGTGACTCCAAAAATACTGGTTTTTTTTAGAATAGTTTGTGATGCCACCTGGTGATCACCAGTGCTGCCACAGTCCTCCGGAGGGCGTTGGTATTGGGGCAAGGGTGGTATAGCTTTCTACAGGTGAAGCTGACCTCCGGGGCAGCGTTAGCTGAAATAAAATTTCAATGATGGCAATACAGAGACACAAAGGCAGTTTCACTCTTTCCGGGTACTTTACTGTAAACAAGCATCCAATTAATACATAGTCCACAGTTCAGCACTGATAGAATACACAGGTAACCGTCCGGGTGACTGTAAATGGATGCAAGGCGGTTTGTAAGTACCCACGGAATGCCTTAGTTAACGAACCTGTGTCCTGTTAGCCCTGCCTCGGATAAGTCTCTTCCCAGTCCCGCTGAGGTAGTAATGGAGTTCCTCTCTCTCTCTCTGCTACCTGGACCCCGACCTCTATGGAGAACCGGTTGGACCGCTCCGTGAGTGGCAGGGTGCTGTGGCTGGTAAACAGGCCGCAGCAACTGGTTGACAGCTACGGAGGTGAACTCCAGCCGTTTCCTCGGATCCAGCTTTCCGTGGTCGACTGGGGAAGCTCCCCGGAGTATGGTCGCTCCACGCTGGGGTTCCCCCTTCCTCTCTCGGACCCAGACTCACGCGTCAGGCACCCTTTCTCAAGATCCCCTCAGGACCCCCTTTCATCTTCCCTCAGGTCCAGTCTGCAACTCACCTGTTCTGACCTTCCGGCTCCCCTAACCCTCCCCTAGGGTACCACCCCGGCTTGAGTGTGGGAGTGCTGGAATTGGGTACCTCCTACCAAACCTGCATCCACTTGCAGTTGGGATAATTACACTGCTTTTATGGGTGTAATACCCCGGTGTGACGCCTGACCAGCGGGGCACCACACCCTTTCCTCTAATTAAAGGGTAATTCTTAAATTATCACCAATTCATTGAATGAGTGATAATTTACTAATCAATGGAGATCTGACCTCTGGGCCCCCAGAACAGGGCTCACAACATCTCTAATATGGATGTCTATCTTAATAGAGGGAAATTGCTTTCTCACAATCCTCATCCATTATTGTGAACGAAGAATGGATACTTAGGGATTTATTCACTCTGGAGGACCTGGCACTGGAGAAGCCATTGATTCAATGCAAATTAAATTTATGCTGAAATTTTGGAAATTTGCTTGACTTGGCAAATTTTAATAATTTGCGTTTTGACTGGGGTCAACAAAAAATGTCAACAGCTATTTTATACAACCAGAGAAGGTTCATGCACAAACGGGCAGGCTTCCTAATAACACTTTACGGCTATCACATCACATGGTATAGTAGGGCCTAACATAGCCTGTATAAAAGATGAGGCAAGGAATGCAGCAACCAATTTGTAGTAAATGTCTTTAGTTAGAGGATGGACCTTTTCACATGTGCATTTCTTTTCCGTTTGGGTTGCAATCCGGTTTTGACAGCATGTGTGG
The DNA here is from genome assembly GCA_033576535.1 of Allobates femoralis. Classification (NCBI taxonomy): domain Eukaryota; kingdom Metazoa; phylum Chordata; class Amphibia; order Anura; family Aromobatidae; genus Allobates; species Allobates femoralis. The sequence goes on along the minus strand of JARQOC010000004.1, from coordinate 96,761,997 downwards.
CAAAAATGCATCCGTTGATTTAAATGGAAACGCAATGAAAACGCAAGTAAAAAGGCATGTCATTTTCTGCAAACGCAGCCCAACACGTGCCATGCAATATTTTGTGCTATGTTTGCAAAAATGCATGTGTTTTCTGAAAATGACATGCGTTTTTACATGTGTTTTCCTTGTGTTTTCTATTGAAATCAATGGGTGCATTTTTGGATGTGTTTCTTTGCGTTTCTATGTGTTTTTGCAGTGCAAAAAACGCATAGACACCTAAACGCTGTCTCCCTTAGATGTGAACTTGTAGTGCAAAAATGCATAGAAACGCAAACGCAGCCCCCCTTAGATGTGAACTTAGCCAATGACATGGCTCACAACTTAGAAATAGGATGAAAAAAAACACACAGTATAGATAGTATGTGACACAACAGCAGTTACCATCCATCTAGCCATAGTCATATCCTGTATTTATAGAGGTCTATTTGACATTACCAAGGCTGTGTTTGCATTAAAGGGCTTAAAAAAGTTTGTATACATCCTAGGAGATCTCAGAGTGTTATACCCATCTTCTCAGGACAATTGAAGTACCTATTTTATTAGTTGTTAATCCATTTTTTGGGGAATAATTTGCTCACATTGGTGCAATTGAATTTCAAAAGATTCGATAATTTCTGCTGGGCTCTTCTGTGAACAGGGCATGTATTTGTAGCGTTTCATATGTATGTCACAAGCGTAAATAAAATAGACACACGGATGACAATATGGATGAAAATATTAGTTTTTGGATGAAAATCAAGCGAATTTGCATGCTCCCATCTGACCCCGGCCTGAGTTTCCTATTCCCAAGCTGAAGTTTAATTAATTTGATGGTCAACAGAGACACATTTATCAGCATCGAGTAGTACTGAAACAATAATAATCCTGACAATGTACTTTTTGTTTCATCCTAGCACATTCTAAGCCAATCACGATTTTATAACTATAGAAATATTTCCATGAGTCAAGAATGACTAAAAAGAAAACATAAACATTAGTGTCACGCAGATAATGATATTCATTATTTCTACATTCCAGGGCTCGGTTTGTCAAGGCCATTACATTCCTTACATGTACAAATTACAACCACCAAGCCCGAAAAAAGAGATGATTTGACTTTTTTCTCTTCTGGTGATCTCAACATACACTGACGATCACACGGTATAAGCTTATTAGGCTTCACATTACAGAACCACTGGTATTAATATAGAGTTGGCCACCTTTTGGAGATATAACAGCCTCTACTCTTCTGGGAAGGCTTTACACCACATTTTGTAGTTTATCTTTGGGAAATTGGGACTTTGTTTTCAAAGGTTCCTTGAGAAATGCCCATAAGGAAAAATGCCCACTGGCAACCCTAACACCTAACTCTAACGCCTAGCCCTAACAGCTAACCCTAAACATAACCTCTAAACCTAACACCTAAGTAATTCTAAAACCTAACACGAACCTTAACACCTAACTCTAACTCCTAACCCCTATCCCTAACACCTAACCCTAAACCCTAACACCTAACCATAATCCCTAAACCTAACCCTACCTTTAAAACCTAACCCCTAACACCTAACCCCTAAATCTAACAACTAACCTCAACACTGTGGGCATTTTTCTTTTGCCCATTTTTCTTATCACCATTTTAAAAATTCACATTAAACGTGTCCACTGCAGCCAATCACTGGCCTTAGTGATATATGGCAGAAGACTTTTGAGGCCACTGATTGACTGCAGCAGTGATTTATGTTCTGAACAGGAAGAACCTACTAGTTATACCGAATGTACCTGCCGCAGGCAATAAGTATCTTTTGACTTGTTGCAGTGGCCACCTGATGACCCTATGGAAGAACCAACCAGGAGTCACTGACAGTAGTATGGTGGCCCGGTGATGGTCTGGTAGGTGAGCATGTGATTTTTTTCGTTATTTTTGGAGTGCCACAGGCTCATCTTTTTTAATCTAAGTTCAAGTAGTGGACAATCCCTATAAAATCATAGGTTAGAAATGCATTAAAGTGAAGAAAGTTTATCTAAGCTACTATAAAATAATCAATTTTTATCTACTGTTACATAAATCAGCAGTCCTTGGTTGCTTATAGACAATGGTAACATACGAGTGTAGTAACTCATTCTATAGATTTGACACACTAGATGTCCCACTGATCATCTTTCTCTGACATGCATCTTTTTAGGACCAGAAACCAGGTGAGAAGCCACAAGGTCGCCCTCGGCCCCTATCACTGTGTGAACCAGGACTAGTTACATTGCAAGCTAAACAAAGTTATCAATTCTCTTTCTTTTTCCTCACATTAAGGTGAAGCCGATGTTTCCCCTTGAAATTGGATCTGCTGAGAACCCTTTTGATGAAGACAATGATGTCCTTCCTCATTCAAGTGGAGCTCTCATCTGCAAGACAAAGAGGCTTTGCCTTCAAACAATCATGTCTGGTGTCACGTTCTTGTCCCAATAGTCCTTTCTATTGCTGGAACATCATTCCTAAGTATTCATGAACCCTTAGGCGTCTGATTTTATATGCATGGCCTATGACAAATTTCGACCACTCTTTACCATGAAATGCAAACGATGGGGAACTTGAGGAATAACTAACTCTTTTGTCATTCCTAAAGAGAAAATCTGAGACGACAAGTCAAAATATGACCAACTAAAGGTTGGCTAAGGTTGCTTTCATGGCTTATCTTTCATATACCTTCATACATAAGTTTACCACGGCGTCTATTGGGTTAAATTTAGAAGAGAAAAAAATCACTTAGGGTGCTTTCACATCTGCGTTTTTCGTAATTCGCGGCAGATGCGGTGAAAAAAACGCATCTGCCGCGTTTACCGCATAACCGTTCCACTTGCGGCGCGGTTGCGGTTTTTTCTATGCAAAGTATAGGCATACTTGCGGCAGGTGCGGCAAGTGCGGTTTTGCACTTGCGGCAGGTGCGGCCGCGAAAAAAACCGCAGTAAGCCGCGGTTTTTTTCGCGGCCGCACCTGCCGCAAGTGCAATACCGCACTTGCCGCACCTGCCACAAGTACGACTATACTTTGCATAGAAAGAACCGCAACCGCGCCGCAAGTGGAACGGTTATGCGGTAAACGCGGCAGATGCGGTTTTTTCACCGCATCTGCCGCGAATTACGAAAAACGCAGATGTGAAAGCACCCTTAGTCTGTTATACAGAGACTGAATGTGCTAAATTGTAGCTTAGAAGTCTTAAAATGGCTCAACTGAGATGTTAATGTTAAAGCTCCTTTAGATATACCCATTCATACAAACTCAATGTGCCCACATTTCCTTAAAGTAGACACTTGCTTATGTAGCTAATAAATTTTAAGTACTAACAACAAAGCAACAATAGAGAATGCAAGACAAAATATAATAAAAAACAATTTTCATTTAACATAAAGCAAAACAAAAAAATGCATACAATAATAGTGAAACAGAGACACCGTGGCGACCAATCAGAGAAGCATCGGTCAGCATATTTTAAATCTGGTGCCAAGGTGCGCGCCGCTTCTCTGATTGGTTGACCGCACTTAGCAGCGACCAATTAGGGAAGCGGAATTCCAACAGCGCAAAAACAGCGCTTATTGGTTGCGGGCGATCACGGAGACCGATGAGCGCTGTTGGCGCGTAGTTTAAAGCGTCACTCAGTGTATTTGAAATCTGGCGCCAAGGCATGCGCCGCTTCTCTAATTGGTCGCCGCTAACCTTGGCAAAAGACAGTGCACAGGGGTAAAAGAAGTCAAATCATGCAACAAATACAATACACAAATGCAGAAGGATGACATAAAACAGGTATGTTGGAAAGCACAGTGTGACATATGTTCACTGCTCCTGTTAGCACCACTAAGGATACACAGATGTTTATTTCACCGCACTCCCAATGCAATAGTATCGGGCCTTTTTCTAGTATATTATAATAGTTGTAGGAGAGTGGCCTAGGAGGTTGTATTCCTACCCTGCAGACACCAGTTGCATTGATGTTTTGTTATGTGAACTGTGTCATACGTCTTTGTATAAAATGTATTGGGTGAACTGTAAGGTAACATGTTTGCATAACACTTGCAGTATAAAACACACAGGAATGTTATGTAGAATATAAGCCATTGTCTGTAGGATGTTGGTAAGATAGGAAGTTTGCCTAGCTACTGTCTGTAGGACACGCAATTAAGTGTGGCACTAGCCCACAATGAGTGGGGTTAGCTCATAGGGTAATTGACTGTTTCCTGGTAGACGCACAGATAAGGTTTGACTCATGACTAGTACGTATGTGCAAGCATATAGAACACTAAGACCGCATTTAGTGGGTGTTTTGAAGCAACTACAACAGCTGAGACCCTAATGAGACAGCGAGATCTGAGAAAACAAATGGACACACTAAGGACAGCATCAAACCTAGCTCTAGCCAGGAATTGACTGACTCCTCTAGTAGAAGAGTCCCAAGAAAGATGCTTAGCATTAGGCCTGGTGTAGCCTACAGCTCAGTGGGAATGGAATGTAAAGTGAAATGAGTAAGGAGTCTTGGGCGGCAGATCTGAAAGTGTCACAAATCCCCGTTGTTGGGATGATGTGGAACCGTGGGTTGACTTTTGCGTACAGGACTGGTTGAAGAACTATAAACATCAGAGTAAGGAATGGTTGAGTAAATGAGGAAAGAAGTGAATCCAGTGTTGCTTTATACTTTGTAAATGGTGCTAAAGTTGTGCCCGCTATCTCATGTGTAAAGTAGTCTTGAGAGAACTGCTGAACTGTTCAGTAAATCACCATTGTTTAAGAACTATTGGTCTCTGTTACCTTTTTCACTGCAGATTGGTCCTGGCTTGTCAGAGGCAACAACGACAAGTAGCCTGCAAAAAGGTATAATCCGCACCACTTAAGTCCATGCACCCAGCCAGTATCACAACCCAACTGTGGGGTGACAAGGCAAATGAGAACCGTGCCTCGTCCCAACTGCCGTCTCAAGTACCCTCACATGGTGATAAATGGCAATTTCTACAGACACAATAGTTAATTTTGTTGGACACTAATGTTCTGGCAATTCTTAGGTTAAGCTTCAGAAACAATGGGGCATTTTACTTGATCTCAATGTGGCACCCCTCTGGCTAGGCGCATTGGTCCGGATTCCGGTGGTGGAAGGTCCTGACGTTTACCTCTCCCGTCCGTACCGGTAAAGAAAACCTGTGCTCTACCGTGGGAGATCAGGGGACTGGCAGGAGAGCTCTGCAAGGGTGGTGAAAGACAGAGAAGAGCAGATTAGACCCCGATAGACTTGAGAAGGAACATCTGGAGACTCCATAGGGGGATCCTGAACCTGCAACAATCACCCGTGAAACCAGACTGTACCGTGTGTCGTTTAACATCTGCTGGTACCCAGTAAAGTGGAGTTAGAGTTGAACTGGTCTCTGTCATTCTTCTCGCCAGTGCCCGGAGGGCTTCAGCACCATCAGCAGCATCGCATCGGAGGAGTAAGAATAACAACTACTCCCCTCATCCCCCTCATCATCATCCTCCATCACCGCTGCCCTGAGGTAAAAGCTCCACCTGTGGGGAGCTGGACCACACTTAGCTGCACCCTTCATCACCTCAGCGGCCAGCCTGCAGCACTGGTACCCCAAATTAACGAGAACCACAGGTGGCGTCACGTACCCCTGTAAATATTCCTTCCTCCCCACCATCTAACAAATGACAGCCAGGGCACAGAACCAGGAACCCGACCACCCGTGATTCCCCCAGTTAAATTCATCAAACTCAAGCCCGGTATCGGAGTACCCCTTGCCCTGGGCTTATCATTTTCTGACGTCACAAACTGGATTTGAACCAGCCTGGTATTTACCGGGTAAAGTTTGCCTAAATACTTTATTCTTTATTGACTGTTTGTGTGGCCGCCATTACATCGCCTCAGAAATTACAACTGCGTCACCAAGCAGGAGAAAAGAGCGGGGAGATAAGCCCCGCCCTCCGCTTTGCCAAGGAGTGACGAAGTGTAGTGGTGGGCTCTGTAAAGGCCCGAAGGACTCGCCTATAGGATTCTCGCGGTGGGCGGGCCTAAAAATGTAAAAGAACTATGTGCTGACCCAGGGGCGTGCCTCGGCCCCTCAGCATAGATGGGACAAGTAAGAGGCGCCAAAGTGTCTCCCCGTCCCCCTTGCTATCAAACAACCAAGGGGGCAGGTCGAGCAACGTACCGGAGGATCCAGGGAGCGTAAAGCCCGGAAGAGAGGAGACGGCCGAACCGGAAAGCCTGATCCGGTTCTCCGAAGAGCCCGACCTTACTGGGGAGGAGGACCAAGAGGAAGGAACAGGCGGCGGCGCAGTGGCATCCAGGCCCCGCGAGCTATGGTGGGCCGATCGCCTGGAACAGCAACAGGACAGGATCAATAAGAGGATGCGGCGGCAAGTACCCCGTCCTACTACGGTAACATCATATTCCCGGTCACCTGTTGAAAGGCCCATATTCCTGCCGGACATTGAACATCACTTCCTGCAGGGTCACCCTGAGTGTGATCTCTATGGAGGTGACAAGATCATCTTTAAATGTCATGCAGGTCCCCAGGTATGGTATACGGTCAGGGTTAGCAGAGACAAGGAGTGATGAACAGTCCTGGTATCGTATATCAATGTAAATAGTTGAATATAGTGCATTTTCTTGTTGTGTGCTAGTATATTAAACGGGTAAAGAGCAGCTAAAATCTGGTACACAATATTAAAGAGAGTGGAGTGGGCGTAAGGAGCTGTGCAGGGAGAGTAAAACCTTTGCCAATAGGTGACCCCAGGGCCAGGAGGCCTACAGTTACAGTACTTATAGCCAAAAGAGACCCCTGCAGTACCAAAGACTCCTACGCCGTAGCACCAATAGTTTACAAGCTGTTGTGTATTGAACTTTAGCAGCGAACAGAGACTTACTTGTTGGCTGTACAATTCTTTAATGAAAACTTTTATGCAAAAGCCTGATGAACCTTAAATCAGAAACTTGGTACCCGCTCCCCATTAGGCCGAAGTGGATTAATATGTGTATTTCTGTTTCCGTTTGCAACGTTATAAGAAATGCACCTCCCGGACAGGAAGAACACAAGAATGCTTGCTGTTATTAAAAGTGTTATTGTTGGTTATGCATAAAAATGTCAACTCACACCCAGTTTAATTTTAACACCCGCGGACGGGTGTATTTCACCAGTGGGGTGTGTGGCACCCCTCTGGCTAGGCGCCACAGTGAGGTATTACACTTTGCAGAAATATGTGTTCCTCTGTAAGTTGTGGGTTTAGGGTTTAACCTATGGAGTCTCAAGTTACACACACACACCCAGGACTAGGCTACCTAGTATAGAGGGACTGATTATTCAGTAGGTCCAAAAAGGGGGTGGAGCCTAGGTTAGTGAAGAAGTAGTTGAGTGACAGTTACCTTAGACAGTGCTGGGAAGGCAGTCAGGAAGGACACGCCTGGCAGCACCGTTGACAGGAGGGATCCCCATCTTTAAGAGGGGGCCCAGGACCGAAGGGGACTGACCAGAACCGGTTGGAGAGCTGGCTGGTATCGTCCGGGGAAACACCGGAAACATGGGAAGCCAAGGTGGTCAGTAGTTTATCTCTGGTCGCAAACCGACGAGCTGTGGGCCTATAATCACCGGGTAGCCATTAGCGCCACAAAGGTACCTCACCCCTCAGCCCAAAATAGGTCCAAGATCACAGGAGCATTGGTCCGAATTCTGGTGGCGGGAGGTCCTGACGTTTACCTCTCCTGTCCGTATCGGTAAAGGAAACCTGTGCTCCACCGTGGAAGATCAGGGGACTGGCAGGAGAGCTCTGCAAGGGTGGTGAAAGACAGAGAAGAGCAGATTAGACCCCGAAAGACTTGAGAAGGAACATCTGGAGACTCCATAGGGGGACCAACCCCGGGCAACAATCACCCGTGAAACCAGACTGTACCGTGTGTTGTTTAACATCTGCCGGTACCCAGTAAAGTGGAGTTAGAGTTGAACTGGTCTCTGTCATTCTTCTCGCCGGTGCCCGGAGGGCTTCAGCACCATGAGCAGCATCGGACCGGATGAGTAAGAACAACAACTACTCCCCTCATCCTCCTCATCATCATCCTCCATCACCGCTGCCCTGAGGTAAAAGCTCCACCTGTGGGGAGCTGGACCACACTTAGCTGCACCCTTCATTACCTCAGCAGCCGTTATGCAACACTGGTACCCCATATTACCGGGAACCACAGGTGGCGTCACGTACCACTGTAAATATTCCCTCCTCCCCACCATTTAACAAATGAAAGCCAGGGCACAGAACCAGGAACCCGACCACTCGTGATTCCCCAGTTAAATCCATCAAACTCAGGCCCGCTATCCGAGTACCCCTTGCCCTGGGCTTATCATCAACATAGCTGAGCCAGACATAATCTCTTTTATTGGTACCTGAGTCACTTCAGCGGGCAGATATTTAGACAAAGGGAGAAAAAGGATTTTACACTAAATATTGTGGTGCGGGATTTACCATAAGAATAATAATGGATCATATATTGATCTACTGTTTTCTTGTAATACGGTATGTGCACACTTTGTAGCATCCTAGATATACTGCTTATAGCAGAAGATTCAGAAGATTCATGCCCTCTAACGTCTGGCACCTGTCTGCAGCTGCTGCCACTTGGTGCACCTGGAAGAGGCTTCGTTGAAGAGGATACTAAATTGTGAAGTGCGCATGCTGTCTGCTCACTTCTACATCTCTCATCCTCACCAAAGTTGGCCAATGTAAATGTGCCCTTAGATTTAGGTACCTTATAGGTCCTGGTCCAGACACCATGATGACTTTTCACATCCATAGTTCATCTCTTCAGACTTCACTCTTCTCTGTCCTGCTACACATCCCAACATAGTTTCCGTAAATTTGACAGTGTCTAAATGCTACATGAAAATATCCATGCTGTGCCATAAATAATATACAAAAAACCATACACTGTGCCGCAGAATACGGTAAATAATTGTGAATTATTGTGCTTTGACCACCATACTGTTCGTGCTTGTGATCTATGACTGCCACACTGTCACCTTATAAACTAAAACTACCACAATGTTATAATGAATTAATTATAACCTCACTTATGATCTATGATCACTGTCCACACCACATGCTTCCCCATCTTCAAACTGCCCCTTTTGACTGAACCCCTTATGCTGCCTTAACGTAATGCAGAGAACTCTTCACACTGTCCCTCCCAGACTGCTCTTCTCTGCATTGAGCCCATGATACTTCCTTCTCTCAATACTGAGGCCCCTATACTGCTCTTTCTCCATATCTCCAGTGCTCTTTGCTGACCACTTCTGCTGCCTCTTGTTCAAACGGAGCCCACACCACTCTGCTAATTCTCTATACTGTTCCCCTAAACTGTCCCTTCTCCAAGCTGTGGTATCACTCTGCCTTTTCTTCATAATGAGCCTTCTATGCTACCTCTTTTCTATAAAGTAATGAGCTATTCCATGTTGCTCTTTCTTCATTGTGAGCCTCTTATATTGCCCCTACTGCTTTGAATGCCTCATGTTCCCCATCTCCATACTGGCTCCCTACACTGCTCCTTCAACATTCTGAGCTTCCCATATTGTTCTTTCTTCATACTGAGCCCCTCACATTATCCCCTCTCCATACTAATCCCCCACACTGCCATTTTTGCAAACTAACACCCCAATGCTTTCTCTTCTCCATACTGAGCCCCCACACTTCCCCTTCTCCATACTAAGCCATCTCCACTGTTCCTTGTGCTTAGTGAATTCCCATGCTGCTCCTTCTCCATTCTGAGCTCCCAATGTTACTCCTTCTCCACATGTGGCATGTTGGTATCTACTAGTGTTCCTGATTTTATTCTTGAATTGTAAATGAAAAATTCTGCTGCAATAACTTAGTCCGGCCACTAGAGGTCACCATGCAACAAGATATATCAAACTGACAAAAAAAGACCAAAGGCTGTATATAGAGACAGGAATTGAAGAAAAGAAGTAAGAAAGTAAAAAGGATATGAGGTGGCTGCAGAGCAGTAGAGCTAAGAGAAGATGAGGAGAGAAGGAGACCAGACCTACCTGAGAGTCACAGAAGCACTTTGAGCCGTGGAAGAACTGAAGTGGATGGTGTGGTAAAGAGGAAGCAGCTTCTGTGAGTAAACCTAGATGTGTGACCAGTCAGTAACTATTAAGTTAGGTAGGGAAAGTTAGACAGGGTTTGCATCATCTCCAAAGATATCCCTGAGAGAGAGACTATTTGAGCTCCTGTGTACCAAGACTCTGGTGAATGTGATTGCTATAGGAGAGCTCAGTGAATCATATAGTGTATTGGGACCTCTTCCGAATCTTCACCTGTGTGTACCAGAGAACTTGGTGACTTAGGAAAGTTGACTCTTAAGTCTAGTGGTCGAAAGTCAAAGTAACGAGTTCAAGTTTTACTGTTTGTGGATATTTAGTCAGGGCATCTGTCCCGTCCCAGGTAATGGGGTACTCAGAACCAGGCTATAGTATAGCTCCAGGGAGTCACAGGGGTCGAGACCTGCTTCCGTGGCCGTAGGTGCAGCTTTAAAAGGGAGTATTCTGGCTTGGTAGGGAAAAGGGGTGAAGGGAAGTTATTCGTGATGCCATCCATGGTATGTGCCTATAGACGGCCACTGCTGCTGCAGAACCTCTGGGGATGATGGACGGGCAACTGGAATGTAGCGGTTCCCCACAGGCGTAGTGGATCCCCAGGGCAATTGTAGTAAAGGTGTAGGGTGCAGGATGGCGGGTGCAAGGCAACAGACAGACTCACAGTTATGTGGTTCCTCAGTCCTTTTACTGGTGCAAGTGTAATTCCAGTTGATGTTAGCTGAGTCCTTCCGGTATTGGCTGCCGTGATGTTAGGCCATTCTTGGCACTTTCCTCCGGGGTGAGCACGATATCGATCCACTCCCCTGGTGTTCCGTCTCTGCTTCCTCAGACCCTTGCCTTGGGCCCTCATGCTGAGTTAGCTATCCTGGGATGAGCTTAAGGTAGCTACCAGTCCACCAGGATGTTTTCCTCAGTGTTTCTAGGAACTGAACTCACTAGCTCCGTCCCAGACCAGAATTTATAGGGGAGCTCAACCTGAAGCCGGTTTAGGTCTCCCCCTTCAGGCCTGGAGGCAGAAGGTGTTGTGTGCGGTTATTTGCCTGGTGTGAATACCCTTCTGTTGCTCTCAAGTATGACACTACCACCCGGGGGCAATAATGACAATGTGGCAATTGGACCCTGGGGTGCCACATTCCCCCTTAGTGACATACAGTACTCTGGGACTGTGATAACCTTTTGGTAATGAAAACATAAATAATGCAAGATTAAATGAAAATACATTTTGAACAGAGTCTCAAAATATAATAATTATAAAAACCCAGAAAAATTCAAACATTCAAAATGCAGTCACTTGGTGATTAGTCCTTCCACCTTTGGCTGAAAATATATAAAGTTTTTATCAGAAGTCTTTACCACAACCAGTCCAACAGCATAATGGTCCATAGTTAAAGATAAGAAAGTTCAAGAATATGTAAACGTTCAAAAAGTTCATACAGTTAAGTCTCTGTAGGCACGTATGTTTGGTGGTTGCAAGGTTACTTATTTACATTTTATATACAACAAGAAAACATATTTATATTTTACTCTGTACTAAACGTTAACCGCATATCTGCAAGATAATTCCTTTTTTTATGTGACAGGTTCCCTGTAAAGGAAGCCTTTCAAAATCTTTTACCCATGTCCTAAAAACAATAATATGATTGTTTAGCCCTTTGAAAGATAAGCTAGTCAATCCATTTAAGACCCCAAAATGTTGCCCTGCAGAAAGAAATTGCATTTTGAAGTTGCATCTGGAAACTTATTGGAATGTGATGATGCACTTCTAGCTTCTCAGCCTCATGTTTTATATCCTACTTTGCAGCACCTTCAACTGAATGATTGATATTGTTTCCTCTGTATACCACTATTGACCTACCTATCATCCAGGGAAGGATGCTGCTAGATAGGAAATGCAGCGTGAGGGTGAGGAGCTGTAAGTGCATCGTCAATGCACTTGCAGTCACAACTTCAAAAGCGAAGAGTATTTAGGGGTCATAAAGGGGTTGACTGGATTATCTTCTAAAGAGCTGCACAGTCATATTAATTATTACTTTTGGAGGGGGATGTTATAGTTTTTGAAAGGTCCCCTTTAAGCCCAAGTTCATAAGAGAATGAACCTTCATTTATGAAGACATATGAAGGTAATTGTACAATAATGTAGGAATAATCTACAAACAATTTTGCATGAGGGGTTAGAGGAGTAACTTCAGGCTCTTGGTCCCTGGTGTGAATCTCCTCCAGAATGACCCAACCATTTAATTCAGTATAAAGTACTACTAACAAGAAGTGTAACTTGATAGTTTTAGACTGCAATCTAGAATCTGTAATAGGATACCCAAACTACCATGTGTAATTTATTCTGCCATTTATTCTGTATTTATGTAATTTATTGTGCCTCTAAAGTAGTATGGTTGCCACTCTCCCTCTGGCACTAGAGTCTCAGTCTTCACGCTCTATAGTCATTGGCCCTTGTATCGCCATTTTATGAGAACCTTAAACATCTGGTCATATAATGCATAGATTTATATATAATTTAATATATTATTGTATATATGGAAAATATGTCTGCTATTGAAGTAACAAAGCATGACTTGGCATCGTACAATATTAATGCACATTGGAAGGAAAGTGTCAGGGTGATAGGAGAATAAGGGGTCAGCTGCATTGATTCCTCTTTATTCCTGACTTAATCTTCCCATTGGAAGACCTTGGACATTCCGCTGGCACAGGACACACTGAGCTCTATGTTCTGTGTCTACCGTCAGAGGTCTGAGGGTCTGTCCGACAATGCTCTTGGGGTCACAGTTCAGAGATGGTTCTAAAGGTTCTTAGATGAAGTCACTGTGGAAAACACAATAACACCACAGCGGCTAATTTGGCTCCTACTTATTTAATGCAGCTTACTTGGAGCTAACAAGAGTTCAACTCCAGCCAACAATGAGTGTCAGTGATAGATCGGGCAAACTCACTGCCTACTGCCTCTGCCTCCCAAGCAGGGAAGTGAGCAGACTGAGGTTATGACATCAAGCACAAAAGGGTCTGAACAGATAAAAATGTGCTGAAAAAGGTCAAGAAAAATAATGATTCATATAAGCAGATTGTATAACTTTCTGATCCAAACCAAACCATATAAATGTACTAGTAAAAAGGCCCGATGCAATTGCGTCGGGAGCGCGGTGAATTGAATTGTGTGTATAGAGGCGGGTTAGTGGGTAGCAGAGTATAGAGGGGGCTCTGTGGGTAGCAGAGTATACAGGCGGGTGTATGGGTAGCAGAGTATACAGGCGGCTCTGTGGGTAGCAGATTATACAGGCGGCTCTGTGGGTAGCAGAGTATACAGGCGGCTCTGTGGGTAGCAGAGTATACAAGCGTGTCTGTGGGTAGCAGAGTATACAGGCGGGTCTGTGGGAAGCAGAGTATACAGGCGGGTCTGTGGGTAGCAGAGTATACAGGCGGGTCTGTGGGTAGCAGAGTATACAGGCGGCTTTGTGGGTAGCAGAGTATACAGAAGGCTGTGTGGGTAGCAGATTATACAGGGGCTCTGTGGGTAGCATAGTATAGATGCGGCTCTGTGGGTAGCAGAGTATACAGGCGGGTCTGTGGGTAGCAGAGTATACAGGCGGGTCTGTGGGTAGCAGAGTATAGAGGCGGCTCTGTGGGTAGCAGAGTATCCAGGCGGCTCTGTGGGTAGCAGAGTATCCAGGCGGCTCTGTGGGTAGCAGAGTATCCAGGCGGCTCTGTGGGTAGCAGAGTATCCAGGCAGCTCTGTGGGTAGCAGAGTATCCAGGCGGCTCTGTGGGTAGCAGAGTATAGAGGCGGCTCTGTGGGTAGAAGAGTATAGAAGCGGCTCTGTGGGTAGCAGAGTATACAGGCGGCTCTGATGGTAGCAGATTATACAGGCGGCTCTGTGGGTAGCAAAGTATACAGGCGGTTCTGTGGGTAGCAGAGTATACAGGCGGGTCTGTGGGTAGCAGAGTATACAGGCGGGTCTGTGGGTAGCAGAGTATACAGGCGAGTCTGTGGGTAGCAGAGTATACAGGCGGCTTTGTGGGTAGCAAATTATACAGGGGGCTTTGTGGGTAGCAAATTATACAGGGGGCTCTGTGGGTAGCATAGTATAGAGGCGGCTCTGTGGGTAGCAGAGTATACAGGCGGGTCTGTGGGTATCAGAGTACAAAGGCGGCTCTGTGGGTTGCAGAGTATATAGGCGGCTCTGTGGGTAGCAGAGTATCCAGGCGGGTCTGTGGGTAGCAGAGTATACAGGTGGCTCTGTGGGTAGCAGAGTATAGAGGTGGCTGTGTGGGTAGCAGAGTATAGAGGCAGCTGTGTGGGTAGCAGAGTATAGAAACGGGTCTGTGGGTAGCAGAGTATACAGGTGGCTCTGTGGGTAGCAGAGTATACAGGCGGCTGTGTGGGTAGCAGAGTATACAGGCGGCTCTGTGGGTAGCAGAGTATAGAGGCGGGTGTAGTATGGGGGTGTGTGGACACCGGAGGAGGGGGTGTACTGCAGGGGGTGTGTGGGCGGTGTGCGGCGTCAGCGGCAGGCGGTGTGGGCTTGTGTTGTGTGTGCCAGCACCATCCTGCACCATGTTAGCATACCTATCACCTGGGTGTGCTAATATGGCGCAGCTTCCGGGGCAGTACATGGCGCAAAGGATTTTGGGATTCGGTTACAACGCCCGAATCCCAAACTCCGGATTATATAAGTAGATTGATATTGTCAAACCAAAACATATTTATTGTTTATACTGTAACTCTCCAATATTTCCAAGATGAAATACAGAGAAATTGAAACAAGTTCTAAGAAAAGATGCTCACACAGGGGTGTTTTAAAGGGAAAATAGGGCATCATTTTTTCAATATTGTGCTTTTAACTACTTTTCAAAGAGTAACACTGCATATAAATAATATATTATTAAAATAATCTAGATAAACCTGCAGTGACCCACAGTCCACTATACCACCACACAATCCCTAAACGGCCACATGACCAGCTCTCTCCTCACCTACTGTATCCTCACCCATCCCTTGTAGACTGTGAGCCCTCACAGGCAGGGTCCTCTCTCTCTCCTACTATATCCTCACCCTTCCCTTGTAGACTGTGAGTCTTCGTGGGCAGGGTCCTCTCTCATCTACTGTATCCTCACCCATCCCTTGTAGACTGTGAGCCCTCACAGGCAGGGTCCTCTCTCACCTACTGTATCCTCACCCATCCCTTGTAGACTGAGCCCTCGCAGGCAGGGCCCTCTCTCTCCTCACCTACTGTATCCTCACCCATCCCTCGTAGACTGTGAGCCCTCGCAGGCAGGGTCCTCTCTCCTCTCCTACCATATCCTCACCTTTCCCTTGTGGACTCTGAGCCCTCACAGGCAGGGTCCTCTCTCACCTACTGCATCCTCACCCATCCCTTGTAGACTGTGAGCCCTCGCAGGCAGGGTCCTTTTCCTCTCCTACCATATCCTCACCCATCCCTTGTAGACTGTGAGCCCTCATAGGCAGGGCTCTCTCTCCTCACCTACTGTATTCTCACCCATCTCTTTTAGACTATGAGCCCTCATGGGCCGGGTCCTTTCTCCTCACCTACTGTATCCTCACCCATCCCTTGTAGACTGTGAGCCCTCGCAGGCAGGGTCCTTTCTCCTCTCCTACCATATCCTCACCCATCCCTTGTAGACTGTGAGCCCTCATAGGCAGGGCTCTCTCTCCTCACCTACTGTATTCTCACCCATCTCTTTTAGACTATGAGCCCTCATGGGCCGGGTCCTTTCTCCTCACCTACTGTATCCTCATTTTTCCCTTGTAGACTGTGAGCCTTTGCGGGCAGGATCCTCTCTCCTCCTGTATTTGTCCGTACCTTGTATTTTTGATAATTATTGTACTTGCTTATATATGCCCCTTTTTCACATGTAAAGCGTCGTGGAATAAATGATGCTATAATAATAAATAACAATAATCATAATAATTTGGAAAATGTAGGACTAAACAGACAGACTGTAAAGTACAATTACATGAGGACCGGAAAAGACGGTCAATTGGAATCAAGCAAAGTTGCACACTGTTGAGGTGCATTCAAACATCTGTTTAAGATCTCTCTGGGTGATATCTCATTTGATATCAGACAGAATATGGGCTCATTGAGCCTCACAGATCCATTCACACATCCATAAAAATGACTAATCTGAGAGATTCATGAGAGATTATTCTTTTCTGATCCCATGCTGAAGAGCAGAATGTGGTCAGCTCTGGAGATCAAGTTTAATCAATTGTTGTCTCCACTGAACCTGCAGCCAGGGAAGGCTGTGTGTGATAATGCTGCAAACCTGGGTGTGGCCCTTCGCCGGGGCAAAGTGACACACGTGCCTTGTATTGCTCACGTCTTGAACCTGGTCGTCCAGCAATTTCTAGCCCACTATCCCGGCCTAGATGCACTTCTGCAGAGGGCACGGTCGTTGTGAGCTCACTTCTGCCGTTCGCATCCCGCACCTCAATGACTTGCATTGCTACAGAAGTCTCTCGGCTTGCTGGTTCACCGCCTGAAATGCAATGTGCCGACACGATGGAATTTAACTCTGGACATGTTGCAGTGACTGTGGCAGCAGCGACGAGCCCTGGTGCAGTATATTATAACATATAGCCTTGGCCAACGGGATCCAGAGGTGGGGCAAATCACGCTGCTGGAGTGGTCACAGATCAAGAATCTCTGCACCCTTTTGCAGAGTTTTGAAATGGCTACTAAGAGATTTAGCACTGACGATGCCATTATCAGCATGACAATTCCGGTCATCTACATGCTGGAGCACACTTTAACCAGTATTCAGAGTCAGATGGTGGGCCAAGAGGAAGGGAGGAAGTAGAGGAGGAGGCGTATGCGGAAGGGATAACAAGATCTCAAAGGTCCAGACGGTCAGCAGCACCAAGGTGGCTGGCATGGGAGGGTGGGGGAGATAGAACAACGAGAGCGTATGGTGTCAGCCAAACTGTTGATAAAGGTGCAGGAGCCAATGAAGAAATGGAGAATGAACAGGCAATGGAAGACTCAGCAGATGAGGGAGATCTTGATCACATTTCTGTTGTGCGAGGTTGGGGTGAGAGGGCAGAGGAAGCAAGCGTGAATGTTACCCCGCAGCCACCAGCACAACAAGGACTTGGGCCTTCTGGATGCGTAAGACACATGAGTGCCTTCTTGCTGCACTACCCACAACATGATCCTTGGATTGTTAGTATTCAAAGCAGTGCTTTTTTTGAAAAAAAATATTTGGAGGTACACATTCCTAAGGCGAGGAGCACAGGGGGGGTGATGTCAGGCACCGGCCGAGATTGAGGGGAGGGGTGCAGCCCCATTTCTCGTCAATCCCTCTGCGCCCTCCATCCCCCTGTTCCCTCCATGCTCCTGCACCCTCCATTCTCCATCGCCCTGGTCTCTCCATCCACCATCCCCCTGCTCCTTTCATCCTCCATCCCACTGCTCCTTCCATCCTCCACCCCCTGCTCCTTCCATTCTCCATCCCCCTGCTCCTTTCATTCTCCATCCCCCTGCTCCTTTCATTCTCCATCCCCCTGGTCTCTCCATCCTACCTACCTTGGTCTCTATCCTCATCTCCCTGGTCTCTCCATCCTCCATCCCCCTGCTCTCTCATCCACCTGATCTCTCCATCTCCTGCTCCCTCCATCCTCCATCCCCCTGGTCTCTCCATCCTCCATCCACCTGATCTCTCCATCCCTCTGCGCCCTCCATCCTCAATCCTTCTGATCTCTCCATCCCCCTGTTCCCTCCATCCTCCTGCTCCCTCCATTCTCCATTCCCCTGGTCTCTCCATCCTCCATCGCCCTGCTCCTTTCATCCTTTATCCCCCTGTTCCCTCCATCCTCCTGCTCCCTCAATTCTCCATCCCCCTGATCTCTCCATCCTCCATCCCCCTCATCTCTCAGTTCTCCATACCCTGCCCTGATCTCTATCCCCCTGCATCCTCTCCCCCTGCACAGCCTGCCGCCCTCTGCACTCGTCACAGTCACTGTCTGTCACATACCCTGCACAGCACTAGTCCACCTCCATCTTCTCCAGCTTCTTTCCCACTGGGCAAAACTCAGCTCACCCGAGTCACACGTACGTGACATCATCGCAGGTCCTCCAGCGCTGAGGGAAACCGTTACCTACATACAGGTGTAGGTGGCGGTGGCCCTCAGCTCTCTTTAGATATTCCGGTATGCACCACCGCAAGAAAAGCACTGATTCGAAGTAATGCCGACTACTGGGTTGCCACACTATTAGATCCCCAATACAAGAGTAAATTTTGCCAAATGCTTCCTGCCCTGGAAAGGGACGCACACATGCAGGAGTATCAACAGAAGCTTTTACACAATCTTAGTACTGCTTTTTCCTAAAACACCAGTGGTGCACATAGTGAATATCACAGTTCTAACTTTCCAACCCAGGGAACGTCAAATCGTCATCATTCAAACGTTAACAGTAGCAGTCTATCTGGTAACAGCAATCTTGTAGAATCGTTTCACCCTTTTTTTAGACCTTCCTTTGCAATGCCAGAAGAGAGAACAAGTCTGACACATGGTGAACGCCTAGAGAGGATGGTACAGAAGTATCTACAGCTGAATATCGATGCCATGACTGTGGAACTGAACACTTGTGCATTTTGGGCTTGAAAACTGGAAAAATGGCCTGAGCTTGCCACTCATGCCTTGGAAATTTTGTTGTGCCCCGCATTAAACTCTCCATTTCAATATTTCAACTCTGGGGCAATTGATGACACTTAAGTGGTGGCTGTGCCTAATTATTATGAAAAATGGAGACTGTTGTTGGGGGTCTCATTGCTGTTTGTTGCTTGACTTGAGTAGGACTCTCTGAGCTCAGTACCTATCCCTGACACTCCTGCCCTTGTTTCTGAATATGCAACCTTTTTGTCCATCGAACCAGTTATTAACAAATTTGCTGTATTCACATCCACCATTTTTGGGTGCTTAAAAGCAGTGATTACTACATCTCCCTTAATGTTTGTATGGCGGGCGTCACTCGCTACGATATATGCAAACATATCGCTGGAAAGTGCCTGATTTGGCATCGCTCCTACGATGTCTATGCGTGTGACAGCATGATGTGACTAGCGTTAAGTGATCAGATCGTTATATCCAGATATGAGAACCAGTCCCCATATCACACGATGTCCATCATCCAATCTGCTGCATTATTCTGTGTGACCCCGCCATAACGATCTCCTTTATGATTTCTCCTATTCACATCATTGACAAGCCTCGGTCGCTGGTTGTGTGAACGATCCCTGCACGTAACATCGCTGCTGTGTCCTGAACCATATCTATACATGTGACACCTCACTAACGATGTTGTGCACGAGCGCACACTACTGACATCGTTATTGAGCTCCCACACAAAATCGTTGTGTGTGACGGCCGCCTATCAAACCAGGTTTTGGCAAATGTGCTGTTTACACAAGAACAGTTTTTGGGCCCTGTGGCCATGAGCTTTGAGTGTATCTGGCCCAGTAGAACTAAGCAGTTCACTGACCTACTTCTCTATTATTTCCTGTAATACTCCAGAAACTTATAGTTGTCCCACCTGTGTGTGGCGGGGCATAATATTGATGGGAGCACTTGCATGAGCTTTGAGTTTATCCAGCCCACTAGGCCTAAATAGGTCACTGACCAACGTGACTAGTTTTTTCAGTAAGATTCCACGAAACTTATAGTTGTCTCACCTGTGTGTGGCAGGGCATAACATTGATGGGAGCGTTTGCATGAGCTTTGAGTTTATCCGGCCCAGTAGGCCTAAACAGGTCACGGTCCTACCTGACTAGTTTTTTCAGTAATGCTCCACAAAACTTATAGTTGTCCCACCTGTGTGTGGCAGGGAATAACATTGATTCCAATGGGTTTCGACAGTGTGAGCTTTCTGTGTGGTGGACTGGCTTCTTCAGGACCAGTTTGTCTCTTGGACTAATGGGCTTCTTTGTGATAAGTTGTAGGAGATGACCTGGATCACTCGTGGACTGCTGTGCTGGAATACATTTCTGGCTGTCCTTGAGAGGGAAGAGGAAACTCTACCCATGGTACAGAAAACTGTAAACCGCTTTCGAGTGATGAAAGGCCGAAAGTCTGCGACTGACACCGAAGCTTTGACAGCAGTTATTCAAGCACTAATATCAGAGCTGAGAGAGCTACGACTGGAAGTGGTCAAGGTCCAGAAGGAGGTGTTCTCTCTTCCGGCAGGGCGACCACCTGCTGTGCATGTTGACTTCATTTTAATTTGGATGCTGAAAATGCGTGGAAACTCTATGTCGGGTGCTTGCAGCCATGCTAGAAGTGCACGACGGAGGTGTCACCAATGGAATCACCTCATCCACTCCCATCAGAACAATGTTATCTCAGAAGATCCGCCATCAGTGAAGGAGCTGCTGGCTGTTGCCGTGGGAAGGCGACCAGCAGCGTCCTCCCCCACACTAGGCCCTCAACGGGAGGAACATGACGTGCGTGCGTATAGGTCAATGATGGAAAGGAGGTCCCCGATTGTGGTCAGTTACTCATTTTCCAGAGTTTGGTCTATTAAAGTGGGGTGGCATCAGGGATGCCTTGTGTATTTGAGAAAACCCCCTCTTCAGCACCAGGGACAATTGGCATATCATGATAGCCGCTGTCCCTGGTGCTGAAGCTCCAGCATGATATTACTGTAATATCACGCTGAAGTTTCAGGACCTCGGACAGTTCAGTGGAGTTGCAGAGTGGCTTCACAGTACTGTAAAATCACCGACAATTGCCGGGAGCAAAAAAATAAAGAAATTTACCCCTGCACTGCCATGGTGTGTTGTCACCATGTATACACAGTCTATATACTCTGTATATACATGATGGCAGAACACCCACAGCAATTTAACCCTGCTGACATCGGCTTGTAATAGCCGCATCTGCAAGCTCTGTGCCGACATGTAACGCAGAGCCTGCGAAGGGGGTTAAAATGATTAATAACATACAGAACTTTATTATTTTGATTTCTTACTGAGTTTATTAAACAATAATGTTTCAGAACTGCTGAGACAGCGCTGGAATATTATTGATTACTGTCCTGGCAAAGTACATTCAAACTCGTTGGCTTTGACAGCCAGCGAGTTTAAACTCATCGCAAATGCTCTCCGCGGTCCTTCAGGACCACGGACAGCATCACACTCACACGCTGCACACACGCACTCACACCTCACACTCGCAGCACACTCACATGAATACAGGCAGGCACACTCACCACACGCACCACACACACCCAAAAACACGCATCACACTCTCATCACTGTCGTGCATCAAACACGCTCCGTGTTTGATGCACGACAGTGGGCCTTCAGCCTTATTCCTGCCTCTGTCTCGGTTTCTGACCCACTTGATCTTTTTAGGATCTCCGGTCATTACCATCACTGTGATATCTTTGGTGTCACAAGAATGCAGGTGACATCTACTACATTATCTATAGTCAGATAGTTATCAATAATATCTGACGCAACACTGACAACAGAAACGTGAGTGACACCAATTAAAAAGACTGGCTTGCTATAACTACAATATATTGAGGAGTTATATGTGAGATATCTATACAATCTATATGCAGGTAAAATGGTCACCAGGATTGTGTAGGTACCACTGGAACAACCATACTTAAGTGAGTCCTAAGATATTTAAAGACAGTATTAGACCTTAGTACAGTTATATTAAATCTGTGATCTTTACTTGAGGACAATTTTGCAAAAAGGACTGCAGCAATACATGAAGTACAGGACATATTGATGTTACCGAGACCAGAGGATGGAATTACAGGAATGAATTAATGTAAGTTGCGGGCAACATATAATGACCAACAGCCCCATGACATTGTACTAATAGATGCTCACTTACATTGTAACAATGTTTAACCAATAGGAAGGATCGCCACCGTAGGTATACAGCAAAGAAGCTATAACCAAAGTCGGCAGAGACCCCACACAGATACCATTACACAAAACAAAACCTCAAAAGCAAGATAAACTAGTAGTTCATAAGGTGATTATAATACACCGCTTTGCCTATTTAGGAGATTTGCACGTTACCAATTCAGGACCAGTAATTGCTGACAACCATTAGAGAGGGTGATAAACTAGCCAACAGGCCATACAAGAATAATATAAGCAAAAAAAAGGACCCACACCACAACAACCATCAAAGTATAAAGTGGGACTCCTGGACTATCATCGTATTGTCCACTGTTAAACCCACCCCCCGTTTTACTACTTATTTTATAATATTTTATATTGTTTTATGAACTCTTCCTGATATTTTAACCCTACAACGCATACCTGGGGCCTCAGAGGCCTGCAAGGTTACTTGTTTTCTATTTTCTGCAAGATTACTTTAGTTAGAATTTTGAAACTAGGTATTCCTCAGGTATATAGTTGTTAGTAATTTCCAGTTGTTCATATATTTTTATGTTATAGGCATTTCAGTAAAACAACTGTTTTTTGGGACTATCCCATATTCACAAACCTGGGGTCTTTTAGGCCTGTACTTGGTATACATGTGATCTTCAGTCTTTTTGTCTGTACTATTGCTGGGGAAAACTTTGTCTTTATTACTCAGTCTTTATGACTCTGCTGTAGCTGGGAAGAGTGTGGATTCTGCTTGACTACTTGGTCATGTGATCTTGGGAGGCTCCCTCACAAAGTCATGCATCTCTGACATCATCACAGGTCATGAACACACAAGAACAGGAGGACAGAGAACATCCTATTCATTGTGTGCTACTTGCTGAAGAGACTTTGGAGGAAGGAGTCAGCTTTCTTGTTTCTGGAAAAATAAACTTTCTGAGCTTCAAAAATCCAAAGGCTTCTACTGCACCTAAAAGAAAGTGGTGCCCTGCTGAAAGTAAGAGGAGGGGGACTGCTCTTTACCTTTAGCACACACACTAACAAAGAGTGCACAACCCTGATTTTTTTCATTCTAGTTTACTGGCATCTGAGGTTACAATGGCACAGTCTACATCCAGGGCTTTGACTGATCAAGAAATCGAGGCAACCATTTTTGATAGTGAACTTTCTTTGTCCGATGAAAAGTACATGCCACCAGCTAATGTCTCTACTTCATCGTCCAGTGATTCTTCAGATGATGAAGATGTAGTGGATCCAGCAGAAAGTACAAATAGAACATCCAAAACTAATGTTTTTTGGAACAGTACTGCTGGGGTTCTTGGACACACCCCATCACATAATATTATGAGAGTTGCTGAAGGCGCTGTAGGAATTCCCCAATTCTTGTCCAAAAGAGATGTTCTCTGTAAATTTTTTTCAGATGATATTGCAGATGAGGTAGTCTTGTGTACTAACTTAGAAGGAAAACATCGCTTCAGGAAGAAAATAACCATGGAAAAATATAACAAAAGAGGAACTGTATGGTTATATTGCCCTTACTCTTCTGGCAGGGTGTAAAAATCGTACGATGTTCCAATCAGAGAATTATTTCTGAACCCTTTTTCAGATCCACACTACAAAGCTACAATGTCAGTCAACAGATTTGAGAATATTCGGAGAGGCATTCGTTTTGATGATAAGAGAATGCGTCTTGTGAGGTTGGAAACAGATAAATTAGCCCCTATTAGCTACATCTGGAATCTTTTCATCAAAAACTGTACAAAGCTTTACTATTCTAATGACAATGTGACAGTGGATGAGCAACTTCTTGCATTTAGGGGACGTTGCAAATTCATTCAGTATATGCCCAGTAAAACTGCCAAGTATGGCATAAAAATTTTCTGGATGTGTGATTCTACAAGCTATTATGGCATGAATGGTCTGATTTACTGTGGCAAAGAAGCTGATGCTCCAGTCCAGAAAGACCTATGACATAGTAAAAACACTTGCAGTACCAATTTTCAATTCTGTAAAAAATATAACAATGGACAACTACTTTACCAATCTGGAACTGGGCAAATTTTTGCTTCAGAAAAAACTCACACTGGTTGGTACTATGAGGTCAAACCGCTGCAAAATTCCTCCAGTCATGAAGAACAATCCCAAGTGAACACTTTATGAGAGTGTCTTTGGTTTTTGCAATCAAGCGACAATGGTATCTTATAAAGCAAAGAATGAAAAATCCATGATATTGCTGAGTACAATGCATCATGATGGAAGTATTGACACCGATGACAGGAAACAGAAACCTGAAATCACACTGCATTATAATAAAACAAAAGGAGGTGTGTACAAGATGGATGAAATGATTGGAGAGTATTCGTGCAAGAGGCAGACAAACCGTTGGCCTGTAGTCATTTGTTATGATATCCTTGATGTGTCAGCCCTCAATAGCTATATTGTTTATAGTGAATCTCATCCAGAATTCCATGCCAACAGGAAGGACAAGAGACGTCTATTCTTGACGGAACTTTGCTATGAACTTTTGATGCCTACCATGATGGAGCGAAGCAACACGAAATGCTTGCCAAGGCAAATTACAGAAGCTATGATCCGATGTGGTATACATTTTCAGGAACAAGAGAAAAAAAAAGAAAGTGCTGTTAAATTTGTTCAGCAAAGAAGGAAAGGAAATTTGAGCGTTTCTGTACTACTTGTGGACAAAATGTTTGCAAGGAACATTCTTCCGAAAAAATATTTTGTGAAAATTGTTGGGGTAATTGGTAAAGTTGAAAATGAAAGTTTTTGAAAAGAAATATTCCTGCACCATGTTTGCTACAACATTTATATAAAATACTTTTAGACAAAAAAATCGTTACATATATAAAGAATTATATAGAATGCATATATTGGGCGTTTTAAGCTGGTGTAATTACTCTTTTTTGTTTTATGCACATAATTATAATGTTTCGAAATATTCACATCTCAAATAAACTTTGAAAAGTATTTCTATTTGAGTTACTCCATGTTATTTGCACACAAGCCTAAAAGGCCCCAGGTATGTGAAAGTGTAGATTTCTATTGTTGCGTTAATAGGGTTAATAAACATCCCGAAAAAGGGTTGCACCTAACCGGTTGTAGTGCCTATCCTTATAAATAGATGTAGCGCTGAGCCTTATAACATTATTAACATTAACAAAATTCACGACTGGTGAAGTTAAACCCGGGACTTCGGCAAGGTTTCCAGCAGCAAAACATCAACGACCATAGAGATAGTGGTCACCCATATGCTAGCTCCAGTGGTAAACCATTAATATAAGTCTCAAGCTGTCCGCCTTCCTCTCCTCATGATCATATTTCTGGTAAGAAGTCTGCAGACTCTGTACACACAAGAATTAGGGATGAGCGAGTACTGAAGTAATTGGACTTGCTATACTCGCAACGAGTAGGTCCCGGTGCTCGGTACTCGTTGCGAGTATAGCGAGTCCGATTGAAATGCGAGTACTTTTGCAGTGTATCTATATACACTGCGAAAGTACACTAAAAGTGAAGAAAAGTTGTTAAAAAATAAAAGAAAACATCATACTCACCTTCCGACGCCTGCATCGGGACCGGAAAACCTCACCTCCGATGTGCGTAAAGGACCTGCCAGTCTGATAGCCAATCAGATGGCTGGGAGCGATCTGGCCAATCAGATGGCCGGACGTCACAAACCACGTGATCGCTACCAGCCACCTGATTGGCCAGATTGCCGTGTCATTGATGCACGTTCAAGACCTGCAATCTAGCCAATCAGGTGGCTGATAGTGATCACATGGTTTGTGATGTCAGGCCATATGATTGGCCAGATTCTTCCCAGCCATCTGATTGGCTATCAGACTGGCAGGTCCTTGACGCACATCGGAGGTGAGGTTTTCCGGTCCCGGTGCAGGCATCGGAAGATGAGTATGATGTTTTTTTTATTTTTTAACAACTTTTCTTCACTTTTAGTGTACTTTCGCAGTGTATATATAGATACACTGCGAAATTAAAAGGACTACTCGCTACTCCTGAGTAATCACAAGAGACTCAGCAAGTAGCGAGTAGCCGAATATCGTTACTATTTGGCGAGTACCGAATAGTAACGATTATACTCACTCATCCCTAACAAGAATTCATTATCATTAGACGCTTCTTCATCATCCTTACCTACTGCTTTCCATACACTTCTTCCTTTGCCTCCACTGTACCATCACTCCTACTTTTCTATGCCTATGTTTATTGCTACTAACATGACCATGCTGTGCAGATATAGCGACAGGCATCTAATAACTAATTTAAAAATTGTTCTGTCATCATGTTGTTTAATAACTTTGCTCGATGATCAGTACACCCTCTGTTAGCTACAGGAGAGAACCACTCATAGAGGAATTCCCGGACTGATGGCTATCACCCCTTTGATTTCAGTAAGTTCAGTCATTTTTTACATTTCCTTGCAGAGAATGATCGGAGGTCGGGCAAGTTCCCTCAGCAATAAGTGTTCATGAAAGGTCTCTACAGGGCAACTAAGGACAAGCAGCTTGGAATGAATTATCCATTAGAGGACCCACTGGGGAGATACGTATTACAGCAGAAACGTTACATCTCTCTATTAATGTTTCTATACTCAGTATGGAGACATGCGGCTACGACAGAGTAAACAAAGTTTGAACAACTTTTTGCAACGTTTCACGGTAAAATCCACACAACAAAGATATAAATGGACGGTAAAACTAACAATTATATGTCTTTCATGTCTCAAAATAGTTGGGAGATGCTGCCATCTTGAGGAAACCAGCATTAGTTTTACTTTGTTGAAAAAGATGAATATAAAGTTTACTACAGGCATAAAAAATAGAGAGAGTGGAAGAAACAGGAGAGAACTAGCAGCATGCCAGATATTACATAGGGTAGGTGTACATCCACAGATACATGACATGTACAAAAAAACTGCACCTATATAGCATACATTCATGTATTAATACCAAAAACTCCTTATGGCATTACAATCATATAAAGGGCCGATGAGTAAATACTACCCCATATGACCCAGCAACTCCACTAAATAATCATACAAAACTAAGAGGAACAAGTGCATTTGATTTGCTTATGAAAAATATGTGTTAAATTTATTAAGTTACAGACAAACATTATACACATTATAAGGCATCATAGATCGGGCGGTTGTGTACAACTCTGACATAGCAGTTGGAAATACCAGTACTTAGGTCACTAATTAATATAGTACAAAGTGAGACTATAAATTCAATGAACCATACATATAGTACATGTGCTCAACATACAGTAATGAACTTGGTCAAAGACAGAGAAGTCACACATAAAAGTGTTACAATTGCATTACAATTTGTTACCTAAAGTGCTGGTGCATATATCAGAGGATATGGGATGGACCCCTACGCACGTTTCACGTTATTTGTTGTTCAGATGCTTAATCATGATTAAGCCAGATCTATGATGCTTTTTAAAGTCTATAATGTTTGTCTGTAACTTAATACATTTAGCACGTTTTTCATAAGCAAATCAAATCCACTTGTTTCCTCTTTGTTTTGTATACCTTTATACACTCAGTTGACATATTTATAACATATGCTACATTCAATATGGAGGTACAATTAACCCTTCACATAATGAAGGCTCTATTTACAATGAAAGTCAGGAAGAGAAGTGCATTATTGCTGATATGGAAGTAGTGTGAACACAGCCCATACACCATCTTATTGCAGAGACC
The DNA here is from genome assembly GCA_033576535.1 of Allobates femoralis. Classification (NCBI taxonomy): domain Eukaryota; kingdom Metazoa; phylum Chordata; class Amphibia; order Anura; family Aromobatidae; genus Allobates; species Allobates femoralis. Next base: position 96,734,229 of record JARQOC010000004.1, on the reverse strand, counting down.
CAGATCCAGATGCGGTAACCGCAATTGCCTTCAGACACATTTTTTGTCAAAAATGTGTTCTGCAAACCGGAATGTGGTAACCGGATTGCTCCGGATGTGTAATCCGGAGCAATTCGGATACCGTATGCTTTGTTCATCCCTGCTGCCACAGGGATGAACAAAAGATTAAATGTTAATAATAGCTGGGGTCAGCATGTCTCTAGGGGGTGCCCACCCTCCCTAGAGACATGCTGTCCACTCAAGTGGGCATGAGAAGGGTTAATATTGTCAGTATAGTATTGCTGGCTATTGTCGGCTTTGTCAATTTTATGAATGAATGTGGCGGCTCCTCACAGTAGAGGAGATACTGTACGTAATGTACGTACTGTATGAGCCCCTATCCTTTTTCCTGAAAGTTGTAACATTAGTTCTATAGTGGTACACTGCCTGGCTGTCATTGACAAAATAGTAAAAGTCGACAAAAGCCGGCAATACTGTAATAAAGCAATTTAACCCCAAACATGCTGCACTATGTGGAAAACATGTCTCTAGGGAGGGATGCCCGCGGCAGCAGGGATAAACAAAGCATACGGCTACCGCAGGCATTCACATGTGCCATGCAGTAGCTGGATGGGCTCCCATAGGTGCCCATTATAGCATCCCCGAAAAAAGCTGCCTGCATGATTTTTCACGAAGGCAGCGAAACTGGAATGCGCCTATGGGCTGCGGATCCTGATCCGGTTTTAAGCATTTTTAAATTTGACCCTAGCCTTTGTCCCTTGTATGTGGTATTGTTGGTATACAGTATATTGCCTTGAAATTTTTCCAGGTTACACCCACAAACTTAAATGTACTTTATTGGGATTTTATGTGATATACTAACACAAAGTAATTGTACCTAAGCACTAACAGTCAGGTAGCTGCTACCTATCTGCCTGTTATGCCCAGCGCCAGTCACCTCCGTTCACCCCCAGCATAGAGTGGTCACAGACAGCTTCTGCTAGGGGCAGCATGGCGAGGTAACCAGAGCAGAGCGAAGAGCAGCAGCTTCTTTTCCGCTCTGCTTTGTGGAAGTGAGCGCATAGCTGACGTCATGCTGATTGACAGCGGGCTCCTCGCTATCTGATTGGGAGAGCCGACTGTCAATCACCATGATGTCGGCTATGAGCCTGTCTACACAGAGGAGAAGCTGCCCCTCTGTAGACATGACAGCAGCGGTAGCTCAAAAATCACCGGCAGCAGCAGTCTGTGATCACTCCATGTTGGCGGTGAGAGGTGCCAGGCACAACAGGCAGGTGGGTACCAGCTACCTGTCAGTGCTTAAGCACAATTTTTTTTTTCCTCTTTAAATCTTGAGTGACTAGTTGTCTCCAGAAGTCAGCTAATTAGTAAATTAGGTCCACCTGAATGTAAATATTCTTATTATAACTACAGCAGTTCTGTGAAGGCATCACAGGTTTATTTGAGAAGATTATGAATCAAATAGTATCATGAAAAACAAGAAACATAACAGGCAAGTTAGGGATAACGTTATGGAGAAGAGTAAATCTGGGTTAGGTTATAAAAAAAATAGCCCAAGCTCTAAACATCTCAAGGAGAACTGTTCAATCTATCATTCAAATATGGAAGATGTATGACACAACGGCAAACCTACCAGCACATAGCTCCACCTATACTGACATCCCAAGCAAGGAAAACAATAATTAGAGAAACAGCCAAAAAGCTCATGACGAAATGTAGCAAAAATTCAAAATAGATGGTTGCGCCACACTGCAAATTTAGGGGTATACCACATTATATACCACATTTATTATTGCATTACATGACGTAATGTAGAGGACACCCCTAGTATATGGAAAAAGGTTCTCTGTCCAGATAAGGCCAAACCTTTTGGGATAAATGCAAAACTAACACAACATACACCCTAAAAACAACATCTCCATTGTCAGACATGGTTTTGGCAGCATCATGCCGTAGGGATTCTTTTTATCAGCAGGGACATGGAACCTTGTCAATTTTAATGGGAAGATGGATTGAGCTAAATACAAAGACAATTCTGAAGGAAAACCTTTTAGACGCTGCAAAATACTTTGGACTGGAGCGTAGGTTCACCTTCCAGCAGGACAACGACTCAAAACATTCTGGCTGAGATAGTTGGTTTACAGCAAAGCATATTCACATGTGTGAATAGTGCAGTCATAGTCCAGACTTAAATTCCATTGAGAAACTTTGGCATGGCTTGAAAATTGTTGTTCTTTATGAAATTTAGGTCTGGGCATTAATGGGACCATGCAAACACATGAATGCTTTGCTCTAAACCATTGCATTGTAGCTCTGGCAGTATATTTAGGGGTGTTGTCATCGCAGGTAAACTTATGACCCAGTCTCAAATCTTTTGTAGCCTCTAACAAGTTTTCCTCCATGATTGCCCTGTATTTATCTCCATCTATCTTTCCATCAATATTGACCAGCTTCCCTGTCCCTGCTGAAGAAAGGTATATGTCGAGGGTACTCAGGTATCAGGCTCAGAGGGGTTCACATAGATGTCACTGGTGGCGGTGCCTGAGCCCGTGGCCTGGGTGACACTTCAATAGAGGGGTTATATACAAGGGAAAAGAGTTATTGTCATGTGATGACACCTGTAGTACCTGGTGAGGGGTCACCAGCACCGCCACAGTCCTCCGGAGGGCGATGGTATTGCGGCAAGGATGGCAAAGCTCCCTACAGGTGGAGCTTGTCCTCCGGGGCAGCGATGCTGTAGGCAAAAAGGTTTATGGTGTCGGCACAAAGACACGGAGGCAAAGTCACTCTCCCAGGTACTTTACTGGAATAGTTCAGGTAAAAAGCACAGTTCACAGTACAACACTGTCAGTAAGCATAGGCAGCTGGCCTAAGTAGTGGACAATGAACGGGGTGTCTCCATGTGGCTTTGTTAGATGTCCCTCCTTCACTACTCTTCCAGTTTGGTGTGAAGCCTGGCTGGCCTGAAACCTGGCCTGGCCTCCTGTGCTCTCTCACCTTTGCTGTCTGCGGGATAACCCTCTATAGCCTGCCGCTATCTCTCGTCATGCGTTGCCTGGCTCCCTTGATATGGACTGCGCAGGTGCCCGGGAGAACTGTAGTCTACACGGTGATCAGGATTTTCTGCTGGATCTGGAGCTTTGCAGCAGGTGCGGACTCCAGTGTCCGGGGTACTGTTTGGGATGAACCTTTGTCTGCTCCTCAGTTCCCAAAACAGCTTCTCTTCCCTGGAAGACCCCTTTTTTCTCCTCCTCTCTGTCTCTCCCTCAGACATTCTTTGCCTTTAACTTTCTCCCGCCCTCAAACTGCTTGCCCTGAACTCCTCCCACCGGGGCTGGGTCTCCTGGTAAAGGATTTAACCCTCTAGTCCCCTGAGCTAAGGGAGTGTGTGGATGTGAGGATTAATCCACATATTAACCTCCCCATTCACTTACCACAGGGATTCCACACACGCTGCTCTGGGTGTAGTAGTGGCGCTCCGACATATCTCCACAGCATGAGCCTGCCACCCCTATGTTTGATGGTGGTGATGATGTGCAGTGTTACTTTTTCACCACACATAGCATTTTGCATTTAGCCCAAAAAGTTCCACTTTGGTCTCATCTAACCAAATCACCTTCTTTCACATACTCGCTGTGTCCACCACATGGCTTTTTGCAAACTACAAACATAACTTCCTATGATTTACTTTCAGAAATAGCTTTCTTCATGCCACTCTTCCATAAAGGCCAGATTTGTGCAGTATATGATTAAGGGTACATTTGTGCATATAAAATCAACCAAATTCTCCACCAGAAATGTTGGCGAGAGTCAGGAGTCTTGCATTTTTTTCCTTACCTAGCATCCATATGTAATGTGAATACTATACGAGTGTGTTTTATTTCTCACCTAGAAAAAAAAGCACACTCGCATAGCACTCACATGACATATGGATGCCAGGTATGGAAAAAAGCACAAGACACTCTCCTGACTCTTTTCTGGCTGAGAATCTGGGTGCTTTTATATAGCAGATATGAACGCACCATAATAGTTGTGGACAGATTCTCTCATCTGAGCTGTGAATCTCTGTGGCTCCTTCACAGTGAACATTAGGCTCTTGGCTGCTTCTCTCATGCTCTACTTGATTGGGATGTCAGTTTAGGTGGACTGTAATGTCTTGGTAGGTTTGCGGCTGTGCCATACTTCTTCCATTTTTGGATGAAGTGCTCCATGGGATGATCACAGCTTGGTGTCACCAGTGTCTCTTGCACTTGGGAGATTGGTGACAGCTCTGGGATCTGAGCTTCAGATTGTTTTGTCCAACTCAGGATTATAAATGTGTTTGTGGATTTTTTTTGCACAGAAAGTGTTAATGACCCTTTCCTTGCTGGTAGTTCCTTGTCAGTTCTATATCAAGTGCAGCCGGTTTGTGACCACGGCCATTCCCTTTATATAGTCACAAGTTCCACGTCCTTATGCCGGTAATTGATTCATTCCGTTATGACCATTACAGAGGTAGGAAGTTTATATTAGCCTTTGGAATTCTGCTGCTGAAGTTCTGTTGTTGAGCTGTTGATACACCCCCAGGCTATGGGGTACTCGGAAGTGGGGCCGGTGCTGTCTCTCTGTGGTATCACTGTAGTCGTGACCCTGTCCTGTGGCCTGGGATCAGTCCAAAAAGGGGTTATTTGCAGGGAATTTGCCATGACGCCACCTGTGGTATGTGGTCAATAGAACCACCGCTGCCGTATTCCTGCTGGAGACGGTGACTTGGGGCAGCGTGGATGGTAAGCCCTCCTCGGATAAGGCTGAGGGTCCCCAGGGCAGGTGTAGTGGTATTGGATGGGGCTTTGTGAGGGATCATGATTCACACAGTCACTTACTTTGCTGCAGCTCTCCACGGTGCTGGTAGTCGGCGGCTCTGTGGGTATAAGGTTCCGTTATAGTGCACAAGGCAACAGGCACAATCAACAGGCAGACTCACGGATATGCATTTTCTCAGTCCCTTTACTGGAGTTAAGGCAGATGTTATACACTGTCCACGGAGTCTGGAGAGCAGTTTGAGGTAATTCTCACCCGGCTGGATCGTGTTGGCTTCCTCACTGCGCTTGTGTTGCGGCCCCTGCAGCTGCTTAAGCTAGGCTGCCAGCCTTGTCTCTGTCTGTGTCTACCAGTATGACAGGCAACTCGAGCCCTTCACTTCTCTACCCCACCCTAGGAAGTCAGTGTTACTGGATTCTCTACGTTGCTGTGTCCCTGGTAGCTGGAGAATCTGGAGTCCCCCACTCTCCGGTGTTGACTGTCTGTGTGTGAACCTGCACGGTCTCCAACTCTCCGTCGGTGTCTGTTCTTGCGTTGTTTCTCTCGTGGAAGGGAAGCACAGGGTGGTGCAGCCTCCCAGTAGGTTTCTTTCTCTCCTCTTTCCTCCGACCCTAGTCTTAGACCTGGTGTTCAGCAGTGGACATTGGGATGAGCCTGGCGCAACTCATTTACACCCAGGTCTGGTTCTCAGTTTGCACAGGAACTGCACTCAACTGTGCTCTTCACAGTCCTCACAGGAACTGAACTGAACTCGCTTCCTCCCAGACCAGAATATATAGGGGAGCTCACCCAGAAGCCGGGCTTGGTCTCCCCCTTCTGTCTGGGAGGTGTTGGAGTTGTTGGCGTGTTGCCTGAGTGGAATACCCCTTACTGCTCTCTGGTGATGTGGTGCCCCACTATGCAGGCGTCACAGAGGGGTACTGCACCCATAAAAGCGGTGCAGATGCTCCAGCTGCAAGCAGATTCTAGGATGGTGGGTGGAACCCATAAACCAGCACCCCACACTAGATCACACGGTGGGAGGTACCCCGGAGGGGATAAAACCACCTCTAGGGGGAAAACGTTAGGCAGTTAGTCAGACAGTGAGTCTGGATCAGATAAGGAGCGTTTGAGACAGGCTTGCTGCAGGGTCTCTCAGCCAAGGGACCAGGAGAGTGGGAGAAAGACCAGATTCCAGGAGCAGACATCCAGTTGGGGAAGGAAGGACTTGAGAAGGTCTTTCCTCGACAGCTTACCGGGTCCCGCAGCCTGCACCTGTGGGATCTATAGGACCACAGAAAATCCGGAGTCCTGGGGACTCTACAGGCGAACCCAGGCACCTGAGCAACCGAAAGAGGGTACCAGGCACTGCTTGATGGTTCGGCGGTCGGCCAGCAGAAGGTTATCCGATGGGAGCAAGGGTGAGAGAAAGAGCGGAGGTCCGGCTGATTCCAAGTCAGCGGACTTCATACAAATTACTGGGAGCAGGAAAGAATAGACGGGAAAGAAGGCACACACCGAGGGTTCCATCATACCACCTGGGATCCGCTTGCAGCCACCCGTTAGCTACCTGTTATAACATCTGAATGAATGCTGAACTTAGAACTCTAACCAATGCTGCTAAAGTTTCCAGTAAAGTACCCTGAGTGAAGTGAATTTGACTCTGCTGCATCTTCCTTTGCATGAACTTGTTCTTTTTTGTTCTTTCGCAGAAACTCTGCCCCGGAGGACCCAGTCCTACCTGTGGAGGACTATACCATCTTAGCTTCGATACCATCTCCCTCCGGTGGACTGTGGCGGCGCTGGTGCAAATCACCAGACACTACAGGTGGCGTCACGACAACAAACTGTAAATAATCTCCTGTATATAAAACCACCCTTTTCAAAGATAGGCCCAGGACACGGGATCAGGCGTGGCCGCCATTCCCTGTGACACCGTTAACTCTTTGTCGCCGGACACCCGAGTACCCCAAAAGCCTGGGTGCAACAGTGACACCTAACAATGGTGACACTGTGGCACTATGACTCTGGGGTGCCACACCGTGTTGTCTGCGGTCCTGGAGTTTAACTGCAGCACTGAAGTTTGTTGTATATCCTTTTGTCTCTGTCCCTTTCTCGGTTTTCTTTCCCCTGTGTTTTATTACTGGAGTGGTCACGTCTACTGCACTCACCGGCCTTGGCACTATACAAGGTGAATGGGGGGAGAATCACGGACTAGGCATGTGAAAGCAACGGGGGGGAAGGACCTTCTTAAGGAGAGTGCAGACACATGTTAATGTCAGGTGGTGACCTGTCTCCAATCTCCCTATCATAATGGACTTCCTACCCTTTTCCACCCCCTGCTATAGCTTTATGTTGTGCATCAGACATCTGCTATTCTGTGTGTGACACTTGGGCTATATTTATTATAACCTAATCCTGCTTTTCTCTTCTCAACAATTTTAACCCTGACCTGTCTGGTGTGTTTTCATGATGATGTTTGATTCCTACTGTTTTCAAACAAATGTCTGAGGCCTTCACAGAACAGCTTTAGTTAAGGGCGCGATACACATAACAATATCATGAACGATATCATTGCAACATCACTGGTTTGGTAACGTTGCAGCGATGTCGAAACGACATTGTTGTGTATAACATGTATCAATGATCAAAGATAAGTCGTTGATCGTTGATCGTAGATTTATGGTCCTGTCTATAAATCTATTGTTGGTCTTCTGCTGGGCGCCCAGCATCGGCGCGTGTGTCAGCAGGGGGCCAATGATGGATGAGTTCCCAGCGCCTAGTTACCCGATGAATACCCTGGTTACCAACCTTCTCCGCTTACAGGCTGGTATCCAAGATAAACAGCGGGTAACTAAGGACAGCGCTGTCCCTAGTTGATACCCGCTGTTTACCATGGCTACCAGCCTGCTCCAGCTTACCGCAGCCTGGCAGCGGGAGCTAGACATCGTGGAAAGAATATTTTATTATTTTCCATGATGTCGCTGGTCCACTGGTGAGTCGTGAGTCATGATGTGGCAGTGATCCACATCGTTGGTCGGATCGCTGCCACATCGCACCATGTAACCCAGTCTTTACACTGAGAATTAATTACACACAGATGGACTCAATTTGCTAATATTGTGACTTCTGGAGGCAATTGGCAACTCAGGATTTTATTTAGCTGGGTCAGACTAAAGGGGGCTAAATACAAATGTACATTACAATTTTCAGATTTATATTTTTGAGATAATTAGAAAACCACGTATCATTGCCTTTACATATCACAAATGCTGGCCACTTTGTGTTGGTATATCACATAAAATCCCAATAAAATACATTTGTTTGTGGGTATAACAAAAAAATGTGGAAATGTTTATGGTATATGAATACTTTTTTTAAGGCACTCTACATATGTAGGGCACAGCATAATTTGGTACACTCAACAAATTTGTCAGAAAACCTTTAGTTTTTCTATATGATACCATACTGCAAAATACTCCCAACAAATGAGGGATATCGACTGCCAATAAGATTTGTTTTCTTGCCCACCAAAAGAAGATATTTTTTCCAACAAATTCATTAGTGACATATGTGGTACAGGCGGTAAGGACAGTACAAGAGAAGCTGGCTGTGGGAACATTATATTATATAGGAAATAGAGATGAGCGATGTTCGATTAAAATTGTTCGCCAATTTCAAATTCAACCTGTTTTGGGCTATGTTCAAGTCATTCGCCAAATTTGAACAATTTGCCAAAAATCCGGTAATTCGAGTCTCTATTCGATAACACTTTGTTCACCAAAAGCGTTAATGACTTTTCACAGTAATGCTTTTAGTGAACGTAATTATGAGTTTCAGTGTCTAGGAATGAATGGATGGAAGGGGGGCTGTGGAGACGTGTGTGCTGAAATAATGCAGATCTCCATTTTTTTCTCTGTGCCGCTTACTTACTGTGGGTGGTCCAGTGGGTCAGCCTATCAGCATGCATATGGTAAATTGCACTTTTTTCACACAAGGATCTATGTCATTGGCTGGCCATGTCACATGCCCTTGCTATATAAAACCCGGCCATTTTACATTGATCGCCATTTCCTCAGTGCTGCAGCCCTGTTGTCAGATGGCACCACTACTGCTGTGGTAACAGCAGAGCAAGTGTGGCACCCCTGCGGGAGATTGCCACAGGACCCACCGGTGCAGAGAGGGATGTACACCATGGCACACACAGCACCAAACACCTTCCACCCCAGGCCTGAAGGGGGAGCCCCACTGGCTGCCCTTAAGCCTGATCCCCTATAAGGACCCAGACCTGAGGGGAGGAGTGAGTCAGTCTGCAGTGAAGAGAACAGTTAGTTCCAGTGAGTAGACAGTACAGAAGGAAGGACTGGAAGGAGCTGGTTGCTGGGACCAAGCTAGGCCCAGAATCAGGAAACATGACCCAGCTGTGCAATGCCCTAGGGAGAGGGACGGAGGCCAGTGGAAGAAGTAGGAATAAAGAAGAAGGGAACATACCTGGTATCCCTATAGTTCACCTGGACACCGGAGTCCGAAGTTGCTATTCATCTAAAGTGTAGCAGAGAAAGACTGGACCCACCAGGAGGATCTAGTCCCCCTGAAGTTACACCAAGTGAAACACCAAACCTGACCAAGCACAGAACCAGGGACCTAAGCAGAGAATAGGGATCCCACAGAAAGGTCTCCATTGTCAGTTGTGGAGTAGTACCCTGAGAGGGAGAAAGAGCGGCAAGTTTAGCTACAGGCAGAACTTACCCCAATCACCGCACACACTAACAGAGGAGGCCTCACAACTCTCCAAGGTGAACATCCCAAGCTGCATCGAAACCTGGTTACCCTCCTGGACCGTGCCTGTTACCGGACATCAGTTAAAAGGTACCGAAACAGAGACTATTGTGTGTTTGTGCCTGCGTCACCGCTGCCGCTTGCAGCATTCACAGCAGAACCGCTACTACTACTCCCCTCATGCACCCCTCTGCCCTGAGGTAAAGCTCCACCTGTGGGGAGCTGTACTACCAAAGCTGCATTTACATCACCTCAGCGGCCAGCCGCAGCGCTGGTAACCCTATTACCTGGTACCACAGGTGGTGTCACGTTACCATTCCCCCATCATCATCACCCCCACCCTGCCATTGAGGGTGCAGGACACGGAACTGGGAACCGACCAGCTGTGATCCCCACTGAAGTAACCACCTGTCCCGGTATCCGAGTACCCCCTATGCTGTCGACCAACTCACAAGCTAGTTAGATAGCGATTCAATTATAAGTTAGATAGAGAGATAGTTGATCGGTTTAGGGTTTATTTCAAAGAACAACCCTGTTGAGGGCTTAAAAGGATGTTTTGCCAGGCAGATCTGTACACAAAAGCTAGTTAGATAGCGATTCAATTCCAAGTTAGGCTAGGGTCACACTTGGCCAGGCAATTGCGTTCACTGCATCCACATCCGGATGCGGTGAACGCAATTGCCTTTACACAGATTTTTAAGCAAAAATGTGCACAGAAAACCGCAATGCGGGAACCGGATTGTTCAGGATGTGTAATCCTGAGCAATCCGGTTACCGGATAGTTTGCTCATCCCTGCTATATGTTGCTGTGTCCCTGGCACTGGGTAGCTGGAGAATCTGGAGTCCCCCACTTTCCAGTGTTGACTGTCGGTGTGTCTGAACCTGCACAGTCTCGGACTCCGGTGTCCGTTCTTGCGTTGTTCCTCTTGCGGAGGGGAAGCACGGGTGATGCAACCCCTCCAGGTAGGTTTCTGTCTCTCTCCTCCTTCCTCAGACCCTAGCCTTATGCCTGGTGTTCAGTAGTGGACCTTGGGATGAGCCTGGCACAGCTCGTTTTCGTTTACACCCAGGTCTGGTTCTCAGTTTGCACAGAATATGTCCTCTTCACAGCCCTCCCAGGAGCTGAACTGAACTGTGCTCTTCACAGTCCTCCTAGGAACTGCACTGCACTTGTTGCTCCTCAGACCAGAATATATAGGGGAGCTCATCCTGAAGCCGGGCTTGGTCTCCCCCTTCTGGCCTGGAGGTTTTGGTGTTGTTTGTGTGTTGCCTGAGTGGAATACCCCTTACTGCTCTCTGGTGACACCTAGCAATGGTGACACTGTGGCACTGTGACTCTGGGGTGCCACATCTGCCCTCTGCAGCTCAGCACGGCATGGCACCTCTGCATTCTCTGTGCAGTCTCCTGTCCTCTCAGCCTCATTGTGTGAGCTATTGTCCTGTGTTGTCTTCCTCCCATCCTCTGTGCTTCTGTCATTTGCCTGTCATTCATCCTGTGCCTGTGTTGTCAGCCTATCACCACACTCCTCTGTGTTCTCTGTTATCAGCTCCCTGTTCCTTCCTTATCATCCCCCTTGTGTCTATTCTCAACCTGTGCTCCCATGTCTTCTGATTAGTCCCTTTAATTGTGACAACTGGGTCTTGTGCTCCGGGGTCCTGTCAGTTACTCCCAGTCACAGCCAGCCAGTGTGTAGGTAGAGCCTGTATCCCGGCTGCTGCTGTACAAGACATCCAAGGCTGAAGAGAAGTTCAAAGAGGCCTGGGCTGAGGTGATTAAGCTCCTCCCACTCCCCACAGCGCAGGAGAGAGGTCACATGACTCACTCTCTGCACTGTGATTGGAGCTCAGTCCTCCCTCCTGAGCTACTGTGAGGGGGCATGGCCAGCAGCTAGAGGGGGCATGCAGCTACATCTCACTGCGGTCACAGTGCAGGACATTGAACCTCCCGGCCGGGACCAGCAGGGCGGAGCCTCCAAATCGGGACTATCCTGATGGATCCGGGACGGTTGGGAGGTATGTAAAAGGGCATTACTTAACAAAGAAATCCCCTTCCCATTTAATGCTGTCAGCAATAGCACCACATGAAAGAGAAATGTCACAAGGCATGAGAAAAAAATGGTGATGCCTCAATGATCTGACCTCTACCGATACTCAATTATCACCTATTTTGTGTTATCATTTGCATAGCTGAAAACTTCTTATTGGTAGTATACAACTTTAAATGTATGCCACTTATATATTTGAATTGTTATATTTGCTTTATGCAATGCACAAAGGAAAACACAATCAGTTAATTGCTCTGAAACAAGGTGAGCTGCCAGCAGGGAGCTGTCAGGTGCTGTTATCTTCTACACATTATTTCTCAAGATTTGCACTATAAAAGAGGCTTAAAATATAATGCAGCAGACTAAAATATTCCCAGGGAAAAGAAATAAATTGTTCAAGCACCTTAAAAGATGCAAAGGCTTATAGGGGATCATACATAAACATCAAAAAGCTGCCAAAAGAGAACATTTCAGGGTAATTTACTCTTTCAGAGTATGTGCTCACAGTCCGGAGGAGCTGCTTTTTGGACGCAGTTCCTCCGGACCTGAGTAAAGCATGTGTGGTGGGTTCAGGGCGGCTTCTCCCTGCAGTCACCCGATGGGAGCCGCTTCCGACACAGCATGAAATAAACATGTTGCGGAGGAGTGGACTGCTGGCAACCCGCACTGCAGCTCCAAACACCCTGCGGGCAGGTTAAGCATACTGAGGATGGGATTTTTTGAAATCCCATCCACTATGCTTGTACTGTACTACGCAGCATTTTGCACGTAGCGGCAAGATGCTGCGTCCAAAACGCATATACTGATCGTGTGGACGCACCCTAAGGTAAGGAAATTTAGAACAGAACTTTTTAGCTGAAGGAACACTGTCAGATTTCCTCACGCGAGTGTAATGCAAGGGAGACTGAAAGATACTGGTCCCATTAGTGTGAGTTCCTTGCATTACACTCGCCTTGCATGCTGCGACTGAACGCGATTTCCCCACGCGAAGGGACGATGAAAGTCTATGGGTGCGAGAAAATCTCGCACTCATACAGCACACGGTGCGATAGTGGCACGCGTGTGCTTTCAAAATCGTTTCAAACTCCGCGGCTGTCAAAGCTGCTGAGTTTGAATTTGCTGGGTTGCCGGTACAGTTAAAAATCATCTTGCAGCGCTGTGACAGGAGCAGTGCAAGATGATTAGTAAAAACAGAATTGAAGTTAAAAATGTTAAAATCCTGGGGTTTCTTGCCATATTAACCCCATCTGCAGCCTCTGTGCTGCATGTCAGCACAGAGGCTGCAGATGCGACTATTAATCCGGTATGTGCAGGGTTAACCCGCTGATTGAGTGGTGCCAGCATGTGTCACATGCTGACATGACCCACTGGGTTAGCAGGGATCAATAAGTTTATTAGCTAAAAGCCTCTAATTGCCGGCGCCAACATGGGGGTCTATGGTACCGGATCGTGCTGGATCCAGGAGATCCGGGAACCTAGGTGCTGTTAAACTTCAGCACCTAGGAGCTGCCCCCTGTGCTGTGATTTCAGGACCACGGCAGCAGGGACAGCTCCTCACTTACATTTTTACAGCGGCTGGTAATATAGGCAATTTGCGTACAGGACCAAGGACAGTTCCTCAGTATAGGAGCCTGCTCTGCATGTCCTCTACAAAGTTTGAGTACATTACCGCTGACAGCTCCTGAAGTCAGGAGCCGCCGGCATTTAATGTAATTTAATAAATGCTGACAATTAGCGCCTTTTAGCTAATAAACTTATTAACCCCTGCTGACCCAATGAGTCATGTCAGCATGTGTCCAGGGAGTATGGACACTCCCTTGAAACATGCTGGAACCACACAATCAGCGGGTTAACCCTGCACATACTGGATTAATAGCCGCATCTGCAGCCTCTGTGCTGACATGCAGCACAGAGGCTGCAGATGTGGTTAATATGGCGGGAAACTCCGGGATTTAAAAATTTTTAACTTCAATTCTGTTTTTACTAATCATCTTGCACCGCTCCTGTCACAGCGGTGCAAAATGATTTTTAACTGTACCGGCAAAGTGGCAAATTCAAATTCAGCCGCTGAGTTTAAATTTAACGGCAAATACTGTTCGTGGATCTGAAGTTTGCTTCAGGACCGCCGACAGCATCATAATGAAATGCACCACACACTCTCATGCACCACACTCGCAGCACACTTACATGCATACAGCCATGCACACTCACCACACGCACCACACTCGCACAACAAACACAAAAAACACGCATAACACTCGCATCACTGTCGTGCATCAAACACGCTCCATGTTTGATGCATGACAGTGTGCCCCCAGCCTTTACCTGCAGGTCTTGGTTTAGTTGACCCCTACAGTCTCAGAGATATTTTTGATCTGCACTAAGATAAATAATTGTGTCATTTTTTTAACTTTATATTTTGTTCTCTTCATTTTGTAAGGGTCACAAAATGCCAGAAGAGGGAGTCTTGTCTTGTATAAGAGAAATAATCTGATCAAGCCACTTTCACATGTTTTCTGCCCTTGCAGTGGCTGAGACACCTGATAAGATTTTGGTTAAAAGGAAATTCCAGGGAGATAAAAAAAAATTGTACTGTCCCTGCCTTCCTACATAATGAAGCTGAGCTGTACACTACAGTTCTAGGATCTATACATTGCTTACAAATCAATAAAATCATATCTGCTCCTCAGCTCTTCCCCTCCCTTCGGGGACAGAGAAATTCAGTCATGTATAGTGTCCAGGGAACAATAAGCTACCAAGTTGATATGGAGGAGGGGAGACCATGGCAGTGCTGAATCAATCATTGCCTCTGCTCCTAGCCTGATACATGTCAGCACACATTGTGCACCATCATATCATCATATCATTGTACAGTAGAAGATTGATTGCTATTTGAAGAGAGAACACCCGTGTTCTTACATTACATAGGATGATATATCAGGAGCAGGATTGTGATGTGACCATGACGCTGGTGGCCATGCCCCCTGTTCATACAGAAGTATGAGGGGGCAGGAAAGTTAGATGATCCCGGAGCCCCCAGGGTCCACACCCCCGACACACCTTCTGACCTCTGCAGCAGCATGAGGTTGAATTTCTCTGTCCCCAAAGGGAGGGGTAGATTTGATTTTATAGATTTATAAAATCTATAGATCCTAGAATTTTAGTGCCCAGCTCTGCTTCATGTAGAGGGACAGGGACAGAACACATTTTTTTAGCTTCCCGGTGTTGCCATTTAAAGTGATACAACCAAGGTTCATATATAAAAAAAATTGTTAAAAGAGAACCTAAAAAAACCTGTCCATTTATAATGACAACGGACAAGATAAAGATTCCCAGGACAGATCAGTACTACAAGATCTCAGGTAACTTCAGTTATATGTACCAAATGTCCAACAGTTGGCCTGTACATAGGGGAGACCGAACTACAATTCAGAACAAGAATGAATTCTCATCGCTGCACAATAAAAGAAAGACGTATGGATCTACCTGTAGCCAAGCACTTTTGCGGCTCTGACCACAGTGTAACAGATATGAGGCTGCTCATTTTAAAAAGTAACTTCAAATCTCAGAAAGAGGAGAATTTGGGAATACAAAATGATATCGACCTTTGACACATTCAAAACAGGATTGAATGTCTCACATGGATTCATGCATTTTTACATCAATTGAAAGGGCATTTGGGGATAACACCTCTTCCACCAGACCCCAGTTAGAGGACAATGTACTTTTGACACTTCTTACGTGAACTGTCTTGCATGGATTTATGGCTTTCTACATTCACCGAGAAATGTTCAGGTCTCCACCGACCACTAATCATAGAACAATAATACAATTTGTATCTCTTATCTCGGAATTTTGTATTTACCTCGCCAGTTCCTCTACCCCTCCCAAGACTGACTGCTATTTTCAGCTTTACCTCACCTGTCGTATTTACTGCATCATCCTACCCTGCATATGCATATATGTTTGTGTCTTCAGAATTTGTCTCATTATAGCCTGATGAAGAGGCCATAGTGTCTCGAAAGCTTGCTTTGCTTACCATCTTCTCATATAAACATTTTTTACATTAAAAAAGAACCTGTCACTGGCTCCTCCTGCTATCTCATTGCTGGGCATAGAGTCCCTAGACTTGGGATCAAGAGTGTGTTGGGTGTGTGTGTAGGAAGACTGACTTACCAATCCTGGCTGCTGTGCCATGTAGTGGCGACCAGTCCGCAGTGGCACCAAACTCCCCCTGAGCAAAGAATAGCATGTCCGCATGCTTGGACCTGGTTCGGTGGTACACAAAAGCTCAAACATTTATTTATCATTCATATAACAACAACTTACAAGAATACTTCTTCTCGGAACAGGAGGTTCATGGCTTAAATGTTACATAACAAAAACCAGCTTATTTAGACTATACAGGTAGGGGTATGGGCGTAGACAAATAGAAAAAAACAGAAAAAGAGTTCAAACAGTTCAGTGATTGTCTTTTCACTTATTGTCTCTTGTTCTTTGACAACCCACCACAAGAAAAACCCTTAGCAAGCCTTGGGTGTGGTGACAGGGACTAAACTGACCGGCACTTTGGCCACGCCAATGGGTTTTTGAGCGTTGCAGTTACAAGTGCAATTGTTCATTTAGTTCAAACACTTCAAATACACATTGTAACATTTACGGTATAAAAGCTTACTATAAAACCAATAGAGAGTGCACTGAAGTGAGCTAACTATATACAAATGCAGTTCCGATCAAGCAAAGTCCGAGATCATAATGTTCATTTTACAAAGGGGACACACTTTTCAGGAAAAACTGGGGGAAACTAAGGGAAACAAGTGTTTACAGTCTTCAAAGTCTAATACCTGTCTGGTATTACTGTTGCTGCCACGGAAACACATCCTGCCTCGCTCTGGTCATAAACGGGGCCGGTGATGAGTACTCCAAAATCAGGGTCTGGGTTACGCAGCCCCGTGTAGCTGGTGGCTCGGGGACGAGGCTGGTGCTTATGTTCCTTCAGGGCGTACCCGGTGGACCTGGAGGGTATAGTCTCCACGCTCTCCCTCCTGATGGACATAGGTTACTCTGTCCCTAGGTAACAAATCTCTCCCCGGGTGGCCTACAGGCCAGTGTGACTCTACATCTGCCTGAGACACGAAGACGTCCCTACCCGCTCCAGGTTCCTTGATGAAGCCCCAACCTCTCGAAAAGCGATAATGACCCTTTCCTGGCGTGGGGCCTGGTGGGTGGTCTGGGCTTTCCGGGCTTCTGCTTTGGCCCGAATTTGCCGCTCTATCATCTCCTGCTTCTGGGCCCTTTTCTCTGCGTTTGCTGCCTCACATTGGGCAATCCACTGGCGTCAATATTTTTCCCGGGTGAGAATCTAGACTTGCTCCCAACCTGCCACCACCTTCCCCGGGAATCCCATCAGAGCCCCGACGGGGTTCTCCCAATTGGCCGCCGACTGAGCCAATGAGCGGCACGGGTTTCAAATCCCCCGGCACCATACAGTGCTTATCACCGAGCCACTGTATACTGTCCTAACCACTGAGCCACAGTATACAGTGCTAACCACTGAGCCACCATCTACAGTGATAACCACTGAGCAACCGTATACAGTGCTAACCACTGAGCCTCCATATACAGTGCTAACCACTGAGCCACCGTATACAGTGCTTACCACTGAACCACTTTATACAGTGCTAACCACCGAGCCACTTTATACAGTGCTAACCACTGAGACACCATATACAGTGCTAACCACTGAGACACCATATACTGTGTGATGACATAGAATGGGTATGTTGGAAAGCGCAAACAGTGTGACACATGTCCACTGCTCCTGCTAGCACCACTAAGGATACACAGATGTTTATTTCACCGCACTCTTGATGCAAAATCATCGGGCCTATTTCTTGTAATATATAAATATAAAAAATACTAGATGGAGCTATCGCACCAGGAGGGCGGAGACGTCACAATGGGAGCAGGCTATGTTTTACTGGGGACAGCGGCTGTCTCCCCCATGTGCTCTCCCCCTGTCCGCGCTCTCTCCCCCTGTGTGCTATGATGTCAAAACACCCCACTATGATGTCATAGTTCCCCACTATGATGTCCTAATACCGCACTATGATTTAATAATACCCCATTGTTATGTCATAACACCTCATTGTGATGTTATAACACCTCCCTATGATGCCATAACACCTTTCTATGATGTCATTATACGCATTGTGATGTCATAATTCCCCATTGTGATATCATAATACCCCATTGTGATATGGGGACAACTGGACACAGGAGGCGATGACAGACGCCACAAGTTAATTATATATATACTAGCTGGGTGCCCGATGCACATGCATCGGGATTCTAGAAGAGCGAGTCTCTGACTCGCAATGGCCGCTTCGCGGCCAATGCTTCTCGCTGCTAAGGCGACTCGCCATGCCCGCTGCGCGGGCATAACGAGTCGCCTTAGAACTGCTCGCAATGGCCGCTGCGCGGCCAATGCTTCGGGCGTACCCACATGACCACGCTGACTCGCAGCGCGAGCGGACTCAGAAGGGGCAAAAAACCCATTCGCAATTATATAATAGATAGAAGGATGAGGAAAAATGGGAAATGTTAAAAATGTTATTTAAAAAAAATAATGCAATAATTAGGCTGATGGAGATGTATGGATTTCTAATTATCTTTCACAGCTCAGGGATAGTTTGGGGTCAGAGACTTTTTATATGGGATGTCCTTGGGACAGAGATTACGGTTGGGGAAATAATAACTTTAGTTACATCCCAATATAAACTGTGGGTATAAATGATCTTGCAATGGTTTGTCTATTAAGTCTGGGATATCTAAATTAGATGTTGGTTTGCCTGTGTCCTAGACCTATTACGGTAGTTTACATACGGTATTATTCTCATATGTGCAGCAGCCATTGTTTCTGGTGCTCCAGGTTACATTTGTTACATATTGTTATAAGCCCCTGTACTTTGTGTTCCCATCCCGTCTTAGATTGTAAGCTCCTTCGAGCAGGGTCACCTTCATTTTCTGCCTTTCTTATTGTATTTCCTAAGTTGATTCTATGTTTATGGTATGTAACTACTGTTCTGCATTACGTTTCTGTACCGTATATTTTTCTTATATGTACCGTTGTACTGTAAAGCGCTGCGGAATATGTTGGCGCTATACAAATAAAGTTTTATTATTATTATTATTATTATTTGTAAATGTAATAAGGGCTGGTGCGGCAATTATAACTACTGTAGGTCAAAGGGAGATATATGTCATTACATTTTCTTGGTGTGTAGGTATAGACTTTGGTGTTTAAAAGTCCATGAGTGACCTAGATCCCTCATCAGCTTGTCATGTATACTGGATCCCATGACCTCATAAGATTATAGTGAAAGTACTGAGAACTCTTAGGGAATCTTTACTCGCCGCAACTTTTGGCATCGCTCAAAGGCAACCTAACATGCGCGTGCACATTTTTCATGGTTGCCTCCGAACGCCAAAGGCGCTTTTAGATGCCGCAATTTCGCCCTCAACCTAAGGTGATATGTCTCCCCGGAAGTTCCCACACAAACTGGGGGAAACGTCCGGTAGACTCCCGTCGCCGCTTCACCAAGCTGCAATCCCCAAAGGAATGTGGGTGTACATGGTTAGTGCCGCAAGAACATAGGCGTGACAGATTGGTGTATTCCGCGTCCCAAACACGCTGATTAGACAACGCAATAGCGTTTTGATTGGCCAGCCTGCTCAAGAAGGCTGGCTAATACATGATGCCATTGCAATTGTGTAGTGTGAATGGACAGCTGTTCAAATATGGCGCCCTGTGAAGGGACAGCCAATGGAAACACAGTAGCCACCACCAATCATCGCTGAGGGGGGGGCGGTCTCCTGCACACTGTGGCACGCCTCCGGGAAATCAGTAGGCAATGCTGATTCCATCCCTATTGCCCCTTCACACGCCAAAAGCAAGGAAAATCACCATCATAGCTGTGTCTGGTTTTGGAGCAGTGCTCTGAAATCGCAACCGGGCGCAACATTCAAAAACACCACCGGGTTCCCCAAATACACGCCGCAATTTCGTAGCAATTTCACGGCGACGGTGACGGGGCTCCGGATTGCCTCTCAGTTTTCACACCACAGTTGCGGCATGTAAAGGTACCCTAAGGATACCTTTACACGCCGCAACCACGGCGATAAATTTTGACGGCGATATGTCGCCCTGGAATTATCGCCGCCAGATTGCCTCCAAATTGCGGCGTGTAATGTGGGAATTTGGCAGCGATAAACCAAATGTCGCCTGGTTCCGATTTCAGAGCACTGCTCTTAAATCAGGCGACCGGGGCAAGGCGACATATCGCCGCCAAATTCCCACATTACACGCCTCAATTTGGAGGCAATCTGGCGGCATATCGCCGTCAAAATTTATCGTCGTGGTTGTGGCATGTAAAGGTACCCTTAGAGAACTCCTGGATGCTTTATTATCAGACTGTCACAAGCCTGTGACAGCTTTTTGAGTTGTTCTTATTTTGGGTGCTAATCTCTTCAGTACTAGTGAGGGTAAATGTTGTTCCTTTGCTGGAAGTGCTAGGAAGGTTTGCTGCAGTGTATGTGCACTATCTCCTCTCCTTAAGTGGCCATGTTATCCTTCAGCTGTTGTCGGTGATAGCTCATACTTATCCTGACCAGCCTGGAGAGTGGATGTGTTGGAGCCACTGCTGTCTGAATAATCCGACCTGGTGCCATTTTCCCTGCTGCTATCAGGAGCTAAGCAGCAGATTCAAGTAGTTGCAATTTTGTGTTTTTCTCCTCTTCCTTTGGGTGAGGAGTGGGGGTTTTATTCTAGGGATTTCTCAGGAGATAGGGTTATTCTGGCAACTCAGACCTTGCCACCTTCATATGTACATCTAGGATAAGGGATATTGTAGGGTCCCAGTAGTTAAGGGACAGATCAGGAGTCCCTCTCCCTGGAATTAGTATTTAACCGTGTTTCTCCCCATGACACAATTGGCACAGATTATGCTCCATCTTATTGCAAGGGAGTGGAATTGAGCCTTGAAATAAACAAAAAGTTTAGTATATGTGCAAATTTGGACCTGGGCCACTCCCTGCCCGACCACATGTTGTCGGATTGAGGCAGTCGACAGGGTATGGGGTACTCGGGTACCAGGGCTGATGGTGTCTTTGATGGGGGATCACGGCTGGTCGATTCCCCGTCCCGTGCTCTGGACCCTCAATGGCGGGGAACGGTGGGGGATAAAGGGAATTGTTAATGTGACGCCACCTATGGTACCTGGTAAGGTGTATACCAGTGCTGCAGCCGGCCGCTGAGGTGATGGTGGGTGCAGCAGAATGTGGTACAGCTCCCCACAGGTGGAGCTTTACCTCAGGGCAGCGGGGATGGATGAGGGGAGTAGTAGTTGCATCTTTGCAGACAGGGCAGTGAATTGTGGCGGTTAAGCAGGCACACACACACACACACAGTGATTGTTGTTTCGGTACCTTTTACTGGTGACAAGGTAACAGGTGCAGTCCAGAGTATTAACCAGGTCCCTGGTGCAACTTGGGACTTCCACCTTAGAAAGCTATGAGGCCTCCTCTGTGCTCTGTGGTTTGGGGTAAGTCCTGCCTGAGCCTGAACCCACCGCTTCTTCTCCCTCTCTGGGCTTTGTCCTAAACTGACAATGAGGTCCTTCTGCAGGGTGCCTGTTTCTCCTATGGCCCTGGTCCTATACTTGGTCAGTTTAGAGTCTCTAATGGTACCTTTACACGCCGCTACAGAAGGTTGAAAACAACCGGGTTTCGGAGAAAAATGTATCTTGCACCGTCAAATCAACCCGAGGTAGCGGCGTGTAAAGTAGGTTGTTGCCACCCGTCACTTTCGGCACCTGTTTCAGAGCAGTGCTCTAAAACAGGTTGATTTCAACCCGATAGTAGCGGCATCTAATTAAGGTACGGTAAGGTTTTTTCGCCACCTAGTTAACTCCCACAGCCTCTGGGAAGCCGCCCCCCTTCAGCGATCATTGGTGGAAGCTCCTGCGTTACGATTGGTTGTCGCTGCATAGGGCGGCATATTTAAGGAGCTGACCAGTCACACTACACAATTGCAATAGCATCATGTATTAGCCAGCCTTCCTGCGCTGGCTGGCCAATCATGATGCTATTGCATTGTCCAATCATCGTACGAGCGTCTCGTAATCCACAACTCTGGCACGCCTATGTGTTGTCCCTGCTGCACCAGGTCCTCCCATATTACCTTCTGTAGCGGCGTGTAAATGAGGTAAGGTGCTCTGCAGAAGGTAACTTGAGCACCTGGCGGTGCATCCAGAGATAGATTAAACCTTCTGTAGAGCACCTTGTAGCGGTGTGTAAAGGCGGTATCGGGTACCGTTTGCAACCGTTGGTACGTGCTCGTGCACGTGAGACACCCGGTTGTTTCTAACCTTCTGTAGCGGCGTGTAAAGGTAGCTTTACTTGTTCTCTTCAAGGGTGAACTTCTCCTGAGTCTTCCGGGCTTTTGCTGTAACAATGAATGGTATCAGCATCGGACTCCAGTGCCCGGGTGTACTAAAGGGCTATATCAACTGGTTCCCTTTTCTTGATTCCCTGTCTCTTCCGCTTGCCTCCGACCCTTTCCCTAGGGTGCAACACAACGGTCAGTGGTCCCTGGTCCTGGTTCCTTCCCAGCGACCAGCTCCTCATTCCTCCGACTCTCTCCTCAGACTCCCTACTGAGACTAACTGCTGAGACTAACTGACTCCTCCCCTCAGGCCTGGATGTTTTAAAGGGGAACTGGCTTAAGGCAGCCAGTAGATCTCCCCCTTCAGGTCTGGGGTGGAAGGTGTTGTGTGCTGTGCGAACCAAGGTGCAATTCCCTCCCTGCACCGGTGGATCCTGTGGCAATCCCCCGCACTGGTGCCACACTATAACTTCTATTAAGACTCACAAATTGACTATATGGTCTCCATCCTTCTATATATGGTCCTCCTCCTGGCATATATGCTCCTCATCCTGGGAGATGGATTTTAGGTTATTTTCACACTTGTGTTGTGTCTATATCAGGATGAAAATGGGTGCCTTTGCATCCATTGACACATGAGGGAGAGGGAGAGAGAGAGAGACTTTCTCCTAGACTTGTGAATATACTCGGGACATGCTCAGTGACAAAAAGTGGATGAGGATGAACAATATCCAAAAAAGGATGAACAGCGCCTCACCAGCCGGTATATTTCAAATTCTGTGTTTATTCCGTCATCTTAGCACGTGCTAAGATGACGGAATAAACACAGAATTTGAAATATACCGGCTGGTGAGGCGCTGTTCATCCTTTTTTGGATATTACTGTTGTCAGGTGGATCTCCCTGACTTAGGACGTGCGCCTCCAACATTGGGAATGTATTGAGTTCCGCTTCTCCACGGGTGCTGTGGATTTTGGTTTTGTGGCACCAGGATGAACAATAGTCTGCCATTGGGACCAATTCTATTCGCGGACGCATTCGTCTGGATTTTTTCAGGCCACAAAAATGCAAATTTGTGCTTTCAGGGAGAAGGTCAAAAGGATGCAGTAGTGCAAATCCGCCAAAGTACTTTTACCAACGCATGTTCCCGCGGCCCCATGTTACGTATACGGACACAGGTCTGATCAGGATGCTTCAGGATTGGACGGATATCGACGCAAGACAAAAAAAATGCATGTGAAACCACCCTTATCATGTTGTATACACTGGCGATCAGAATTAGAGAACAGCACACTATTTCCTTAATGTTAAGGTCATTGTGTTGTCCTGTGAGAAAATATCCTAAAAAGAGTAATTTAGCAGTATTTTAAGATTATTACATCAATTGATGTTCCAAATGTTCATCAATGTAGATTACATTCTGTCTGAAAAAAATCAAGTGATCAGACATTGTTCTCTAATTTTGATTGCCAGTGTATGATAATATAACAATACAGAAAAGCACATGGGCAGTTTTGGGTGACCTATATGAGAAGGTTCCTAACAATCACACCATTACTGATTAGTCTTTGATTGATCTTTTTAATGTGTAGTTAAATGAAAGTTCCACCTGAAATCATGCATGTTTTAATGTTAAGTCCATTAGAGACGTTATGTTTTCTAAACAACAAGTTCTTTCCAAACTTTTCCATCTCAGTCTCATACATCACATATTCCCCCGACTGTCTATTTATACACACAATTCACAATCATCTTGATGCCCTTGAGGCTTTACTGGCTTAGTGCCTCCAGGTGAAGTGCTATAATATGGTGGATTAAATTACCTCAATACTTTTTAGAGATATGACATCCTTGTTCAAGTATTTATTACCTGATAACAGGCTATTATAGTTTGGAAGTTCTGAAATACTGACCTATTTGAGGGCTCCAGGGGAATTGACTTCTCATAACAGAGGTGGATAATGTTCCACCAGGGGTCTGATTTTTTTCTTAGCATTTAATAGACATTTTGGGAAAATTTCCTTGTGTCTGTATTTACTGGTTTCACTAACACATGGTTTTATCAAATGGATGTGGAAGGAATATAAGGTATTTTTCCATTCTTAACAGCTTAATGGCATATAACAAAATATAACAGAGTAATACTTACCTCCTGGACTAGATGTTGGTGATGTGCTTCCAAACGTTAACTTGACATTATGTTATGCGACCACTGCAGACAATCAGCAGCTATTGATCAGTTGCTACCTTTAATATTCTGGAGAACATCCCTCTAATACTGAACATCTAGCCCATCAGCAGCTGCAAGACCCATATTAACATTTGTGTACATGCCCTTTTTAGCAGTAGAACCTAACCCTTGTATTGTATTTACACATAGGATATGGAAAAACATGGTACTCCTCATTATTGAAGTCTATAGGAGTTATTGAAAACGCCAACAGGTTACTGCAGATAAACAAAGCTAAATGAATCTCTGGCCATACTCCATTCAAGCTGGATAGTATTACCAAATATCTGGCAAGGAGTGTTCTTGGGAAACAAATCTTTATTATTAACAACAATAAAATCATGCAGCCATAGTCTTAGCTAACACGCCGTGCCTAATGACGATTTCCTGGTAACCAGAAACTAGAGCCAACAAGCTAGAAGATAAAAGGGTTTGGAACCGCGTTAGTATACCTTTTAATGGCTAACAAAAATAAAGTGATCGGTTACAAGGCAAGCTTTCGAGACTTGTCACGTTTCTTCATCAGGCTTGGTTTGACAAAATATTAGAAGAAACGCATATGCATACACCCAACAGCAGTAAATGCAAGGTATAATAAATGGGCATTTAATTAAGCAAACAGAGTTTAGAGAGAGAATCATTAATTACACCAGTAAGATGGACAAATTAAGGCTTGTCTCTCTAAGCTCAGTGTTTATTGAAATGTCTATTTATTATACCTTGCATCTGCTCTGGTTGTTTGTATATACCACTGCACGACCAGCTCTACCCTCTCCTATTATATCTTCACCCATCCTTTGTAGACTGTGAGCCCTCGTGGGCAGGGTCCTCTCTCCTCATCTACAGTTATCCTCACCCATCCCTTGTACATTGTGATCCCTTGTGGGCAGGGTCCTCTCTCCTCACCTACTGTATCCTCACCCATTCTTTGTAGAATGTAAGGCCTCACAGGCAGGATCCTCTCTCCTTACCTACTGTATCCTCAACTCTCTCTTGTAGACTGTGAGCCTTCACTGGCAGGGTACTCTCTCCTCACCTACTGTATCCTCAACCATCCCTTGTAGACTGTGAGCCCTTGTGGGTAGGGTCCTCTTTCCTCACCTACTGTATCCTTACTCATACCTTGTAGACTGTGAACCCTCATGGGCAGGGTCATCTCTCCTCACCTACTGTATCCTCACCCCTCCCTTGTAGACTGTGAGTCCTTGCGTGCAGGGTCCTCTCTCCTCACCTTCTGTATCCTCATCCCTCCCTTCTAGACTGTGAGCCCTCAATATATATCAATAAATGACGGCATCACCTGGACATGAAAAGGTGCTGGCAAAAAAATATACATGAATAAAGAGATTAATTGCCGCGACACTGATCATGGTGTAAATGAACAAGCATATGGCTATGTTTAAGGCTATGTACAGCTAAGGTGGTATATATGACAATGAAACACAGTAAATGCTGCTATAGAATATAAGGAAAAAAAGAGAGTCTTAGCTTCAACAATAGCTATTGGGGAAGAGCCCGGTAACTGCGACAAAGTGCTCTCTACCTACCGGGTCCTAACGCACTAGTGCTTCATGCGGTATGTAGTTCCTAGTTTGAGATTTTTATGTCTGTGAGTTGCAATTAAAACCTGCTGGTATAGTGTGTCTGTGGACTGGGGCTACAGCAAGATGGAGTCAGGTCACAGCCTGCACCTTTTCATGTCCAGGTGATGCCGTCATTTATTGATATATATAGTATAATTTTTCTGACGAGCTCCCTTTCCCCTCCCCCAGCCCAGTGGCTGTGACCTGACTCCATCTTGCTGTAGCCCCAGTCCACAGACACACTATACCAGCAGGTTTTAATTGCAACTCACAGACATAAAAATCTCAAACTAGCAACTACATACCGCATGAAGCACTAGTGCGTTAGGACCCGGTAGGTAGAGAGCACTTTGTCGCAGTTACCGGGCTCTTCCCCAATAGCTATTGTTGAAGCTAAGACTCTCTTTTTTTCCTTATATTCTATAGCAGCATTTACTGTGTTTCATTGTCATATATACCACCTTAGCTGTACATAGCCTTAAACATAGCCATATGCTTGTTCATTTACACCATGATCAGTGTGAGCCCTCAATGGCAGGGTACTATCTCCTCACCTACTGTGTCCTCACCCATCCCTCATAGACTGTGAACCCTTGTGGGCAGAGTTCTCTCTCCTCACTTACTGTATCCTCACCCAGCCCTTGTAGACTGTGAGTCCTCGCGTGCAGGTTCCTTTCTCCTCACCTACTGTATCCTCACCCCATCCCTTGTAGACTGTGAGCCCTTGCAGGCAGGGTCCTGTCTCTATCGAGCCCCAGGCTTTGGGGTACTCGGGTATCAGGCTCCAAGTGGTTAACGCTCCTATGTCACGGGAAGTGGTGGCCGCGCCTGATCCCGTGTCCTGGGTGACACTTCAAAAAGGGTATATTTACTGGGGAAATTTTGTATACACTTCTCATAACGCCACCTGTAGTGTCCAGTGATGGGCCACCAGCGCCACCACAGTACACCGGAGGTAGATGGTAATGCGGCTTAGTTGGTAAAGTTCCCTACAGGTAGGGCTGGACCTCCGGGGCAGCGTTCCTGCAAAGGGAACAAGTTCATGCAGAAGAAACACAGGCAGAAGCAAAGTCACTTTCTCCCGGGTACTTTACTGTTAACTTGTAGCAGCAGTTACAGTTTACAGTTCAGCATTTAGATGTTACAAGGACAGGTAGCTTAACGGGTGGCTGCAAGTGGATCCCAGGTGGTATGGTGGAACCTTTGGTGTACCTCTTGGTGTACCTTCATTAACTAACCCTTTTCCGTTTTTCCCCGCTTTGGATCAATCTATACCCAGTAGCTCAGTGTAGGTAGTACCGGGAGTCCCCTTCCTCGTTAGTGAGGAAGCAGGCAGACTTCTCCAATGGCAGGGTGCTGCAGTTGATGAACAAGCCACAGCAGCTGATTGCCGACTGCAAAGCTGGACTTTGGCCAGATCACAGGGCCCGACATTCCCCTGCTTTACTGCAGTATTCCCTGGAGTATGGGCACTCCACTCTGAGGATCTCCCTTTCTTGCTAGGGCCCGAACTCCCCCGTCGGGCACCCCCTTTCAGGACCTCCTTAAGGTCCCTTCTTCTCTCCTCGGTGTGACCTTCCACCTCGTTCCACTTAGCTGTTCTCTCTAAAACCTTTCCTCTTCCTCCATCTCCTCCTGGCCCCTCAGCCGAGAGACCTAGCAGCAAAGACCTTCTTTCTCTTTCAGGCTCACTGCCTGACTCCTACTCCTACTACTCTAGTTCCCCCTAGAGGTGATTATATCTCCTCCCGGGTAACCTCCCACCCTAAACTAATGTGGGAGTGCTGGGAATGGGTCCCACCCACCATCCTAGGGTCTACCTACAGCTGGAGCATTTACACCTCTTTTACAGGTGTAATACTCCTCTGTGACGCCTGCATTTGCGGGGCGCCACATCTCCTCCTATACCTGTCTGTGCCTTGTATAGTTCTTGTTTTTGTACTTGTCTATGTATACCCCTTTTCATATGTAAAGTGCCAAGGAGTATATGGTGTTATAATAATAAAAATAGTAATAATAAATCTTTGTGTTTCTTCTAATATTTTGTGAGAAGTCTCGAAAGATTGCTTTTTAACATCAATTACTTTATTTTTGTTATCCATTAAAAAGTATCACAGCTACAAGATTATTAATTTGTTTCTCCCACTGAGAACAATCAACCTTAGTGCCAAGAAAATACAACAAATCATAAACCCAAAGTGTGTATATAAAGAAATTGAGAAAAGTGCCCCAAAAGAGTCTCAACGCGTTTCGTTGCCATGATAGCAATTCCACAGAGGCCTAAAAAGGATACGTATAGAGAGACCATATTATATATATATATATATATATATATATATATACTTCCATTTAAGACCTCCTGATGACTTTGGGTTTATGATTTGTTGTGTTTTGTGGGCACTAGTTCCTGGTTTACAGGAAATCGTCATAAGGCCCGGCGTGTCAGCCAAGACTATGGATGCATGATTTTATTGTTAATAATAAAGATTTAGTTTTATATATATCCCTTCAGTGAGGGTACTTCTATTGGGAATATTGGTAGTATCAGTGATTTAAGGAGTGTTCTTTGGGTCACATAGGTCACAACAGCTTGTTCCAGGGGCATAGCTACAACAGGTGCAGGAGTTGCAATCACACCGGGCCTCGGAGCGTAGGGGGCCCCAAAAGTCCTTTTGGGCAATAGAAAAAGACAAATGCTATTAAATATTTGTAGGAATTGAGGGCCCAGATGGAGCTTCGCATCGGGTCCATGAGCGTCAGGTTCTGCCACCTGCTTGTGCCCTATGATATGGTCCCAATAATCTGTCCCTGCCTGACTCTATGACCTGACAATGTGCAGCTTCTCTATATTGGGAATATTTATGGCTCCTTTCTCCAGACATCACACCAAAGTATTGTCTGTTCACGTTACTGAAGTCTATTCCCGTCCAGCAATAACCGCGTACAGAATTTATGTAAATTAATATCCTTTTGATACACAAGGCTACGCATAGTCATCAAAGGTTATACACAAGCATAAAAGTCACTATGCAACATTGCGATGACAGATTTGCTGAAAGGACATTTGACCATCAAAGACATCAATGGCGAGTTAATTAAGGGTTTCTACAGGTCATTAACTCATGCTCCAGACATTAGACATACAGAGAGCAGAGAATAGGAATATTGTATGCTGCAAAGAACGTTTTCTGCTTAATCATATGAACATCAGTACATTATGTGCTGTACATAATCACAGGTTCAACAGGTATTATGACCACAATGAATGAAACACATTGAAAATTGTCATAGTTATAGCCAGTAGTACCACTCATAAAGCAGAATCCCGGTCAATTGAAGGTTATTGTAGTTATATACAGATGCCTTGAAAAAGTATTCCAACAATTTTTCATGTTACACTCACAAACGGTAATGTACCGTATATACTCGTGTATAAGCCGAGTTTTTCAGCCCAAAAATTGGGCTGAAAAGTCCCCCCCTCGGCTTATACACGAGTCACTCGGTATGCTGTGGGGGAGGGGCTGCACCGGTGGCTGGAGGAGGCAGGAGGGGGCCGCGGTGACCGCAGGCGGTCACGTGGGGCCGCCTCATTAGTGCAATGAATATGCACGGCATCCCCACGTCCATCAGCGGCGGGGGGATGCCGTGCATATTGCACTACACAGGTCCCCACCAGTAACACACAGCCCCCCCTCCGTAGTATGTCCCCCCCTCCTTAGTATGTCCCCCCCAGGCTGCGGCACGTGTTAAAATAACAAACTTTAATACATCACCTTCCGGTGCAGCTCCTCCGCTCCTCCGGTCCCGGCTTCTTCTTCTTGCTTCCGGTGTCATGTGACCGGGCGCAGGAGATGACGTCATTTTCTGCCCGCGGTCACAGAAGCCGGCACAAGACGGAAGAAGAAGCTGGGACCGGAGGAGCGGAGGAGCTGCGCCGGAAGGTGATGTATTAAAGTTTGTTATTTTAACAGGTGCCGCAGCCTGGGGGGGGACATACTAAGGAGGGGGGGCTGTGTGTTACTGGTGGGGGTCAGTATACCACCACTGGGGGGCCTGTATACTACCACTGGGGCTGTATATACCTCTGGGGCTGCTGTATACTACCACTGGGGCTGTATATACCTCTGGGGCTGCTGTATACAACCACTGGGGCTTTATATACCTCTGGGGCTGCTGGATACTACCACTGGGGCTGTATATACCTCTGGGGCTGCTGTATACTACCACTGGGGCTGTATATACCTCTTGGGCTGCTGTATACTAACACTGGGGCTGTATATACCTCTGGGGCTGCTGTATACTACCACTGGGGCTGTATATACCTATGGGGCTGCTGTATACTACCTCTGGGGCTGCTGTATACTACCACTGGGGCTGTATATACCTTTGGGGCTGCTGTATATACCTTTTGGGGCTGCTGTATACTACCTCTGGGGCTGCTGTATACTACCACTGGGGCTGCTGTATACCTCTGGGGCTGTATATACCTCTTGGGCTGCTGTATACTAACACTGGGGCTGTATATACCTCTGGGGCTGCTGTATACTACCACTGGGGCTGTATATACCTCTGGGGCTGCTGTATACTACCTTTGGGGCTGCTGTATGCTACCACTGGGGCTGTATACTACCTCTGGGGCTGCTGTATACTACCACTGGGGCTGCTGTATATACCTTTGGGGCTGCTGTATACTACCTCTGGGGCTGCTGTATACTACCACTGGGGCTGCTGTATATACCTTTGGGGCTGCTGTATACTACCTCTGGGGCTGCTGTATACTACCTCTGGGGATGCTGTATACTACCACTGGGGCTGCTGTATATACCTCTGGGGCTGCTGTATACTAACTACTGGAGCTGCTGCTGTATATACCACTGGGGCTGCTGCTGTATACTACCACTGGGGCTGCTGTATATACCTCTGGGGCTGCTGTATATACCTCTGGGGCTGCTGTATACCACACTGCTGGGGGCTGTATACCTGTGCTGGGGTCCACCCTCGGCTTATACACGAGTCAATAGGTTTTCCCAGGTTTTGGGGGCAAAAGTAGGGGGGTCGGCTTATACACGGGTCGGCTTATACACGAGTATATACGGTATATTATTGGGATTTTATGTGATGTACCAACACAAAATAGCAAGTCTTTATAAAGTATATATGTTTTTTTCATTGTTATAAAAATATAAATTTGAAAATTGTGGCATGCATTTATATTCAGTCCCCTATAGTCGGACCTCCCTAAATAAGATCCTGAGTAATTGCCTCCAGAAGTCACCTAATTAGTAAATTGATGCTACCTGTATGTAATTTATTCTCAGTATAACTGTAGCTATTCTATGAAGGCCTGTGAGGTTTGTTAGTAAATTTTATGGATGAAGCAGCATCATGAAAACCAAGGAACACACCAGACAGGTCAGGGTTAAAGTTGTTTAGAAGATTAAAGCAGGGCTAGGTTATAAAAAATAGCCCAGGCTCTGAACATTAATCGATCATCCAATCATGAAAGGTGTATGGCACAACCGCAAACCTACCAAGATATGGCCATCTGCCAAAATGAAATCCCAAGCAAGGAGAGCACTAATTAGAGAAGCAGCCAAGAACCCCATGATCACTTTGGAGGAGCTGCATGGATCCACAGCTCAGGTGGGAGGATCTGTCCTAAGGACAACTTTTAGTCATATACTCCACAAATCTGGCCTTTATGAAAGATTGGCAAGAAGAAAGCCATTTTTGAAAGCAAGTCATAAGAGGTCCGAGCTAAATTGAAAGAGGTCATCTCAGTAGAAGGTCTTGAGAC
Source organism: Allobates femoralis (assembly GCA_033576535.1). Taxonomy (NCBI): domain Eukaryota; kingdom Metazoa; phylum Chordata; class Amphibia; order Anura; family Aromobatidae; genus Allobates; species Allobates femoralis. Next base: position 96,702,574 of record JARQOC010000004.1, on the reverse strand, counting down.
CTTCAAAATGGAGACTGAGAGATTGAGAAACTGTTCCCGTCCTGGGAAAAGGAAGTCCAGGACAATAAGACAAATACATTTCAATGTGATATTCATGACTATTAGTCATGTACGATTTATAAATGAAGTAAATGAAGCCAATTAGTAATGGGGAACAGACTAATTCCTGCAATTCCTCTCTCTTATCTGTGGATACTACCAATGAGGAAGCAGAGGTCCTAACCAACAAGTGGAAGTGTCCCACTTATAGAGAAAAACAGAAGAGGACTTTCCCCAAAGAACTTGGCAAAAAGAGACCCATCAGTAGTGCCAAGTTGAATCTGTTTAAACTTCACGTAATCAATCTCTCTGATGTGTGTTTATCTCAGGAACAAACTGAGGTTTTGAGTTTGGGATTGACTTTTTCACCCTCTTGTTCATTTGATCCGTTCTTAGCCATAAAGGATTTACATTTTTTCCACCCGCAAACTGAATCTGAAAAAACTACATGAGAAATCTTGTGTCGGTGAGGATGGTTGGACAGCTCAAGAAGTTGAAACTATGAAAATGCTTGAAGTGTTAGATGATAAGGATTAAATTGAATCAGTAAGGGGTAAGTTTATTTTCCCTAAAAGCAAACCAAATTCTCGGCATTAAATCTTTACCCCAACATCGAGACGATTGTGTAACTAGAGACAGAAGAATTTCACAAGATCCCTACCGTTATATATATGGGGACAATTTTTCATCTACCCAGAGGAGAGTCTTACAGAAATAAAACAGCTTAAAGAGGTAATTATAAAACAAGTGGATAAAGAGGGCAATGTGATGGTATGGCCCACCAGTCTTTATGATAGAGAAGCTTTCAGACAGCTGAGGGATGTACCTTGTTACAAGAGATTAATATTTAATCCCAATATTTCCTTCTCTAGTCAACTCTGTGTCATTGTGGCGGATGTGTACCAATCTGGAATTATCACAAAGGATATCAAGGTCTTTATATTTTACCTAAGGGTGCTTTCACATCACGATTTTGTTGTATCTGTGGCTGTCCGTTGTAAAACGGACAGCCACGGATCGGATTTGGCCCCCATGTTATCCTATGGGGGTCGGATCGGATCGGATTTGGCCTAATTGCTATCCAATTTTGTGGGATCCGATTTGTGTCCGATTTTTTGCTGTACCCAAAATCGAAGGCTGCTCCAATTTTGGGTACAGTAAGAAATTGGATCCCACACAATCGGATGGCAATTAGGCCAAATCCGATCCTATCTGTGTCCTTTAATAAGGGGGCCTATGAGCTCGGGTCCAAGGAAACAGCTGATCGTTCCTCGGACCCGATTTTAGTGTGCATGCTCAGTACAATAAAACTGCTCCAACCCTTCTAATTACACTTCTGCAATGTATAATATGCATTGCAGAAGTGTAACTAAGTAAAAGAAAGAGTTAAAAAAAAATCACTATGCTCACCTATCCGGGATCCACCTCTGCCTCCCAGCAAGGTCCAGGTGCTTACAGGACCTGTTATGATGTTGTAGCGACCGGTGGTAAGGCCGCGGGTGTGTGTGTATGATCTTTCTCAACAGAATCCCCATACTCAGGTTTAACCGATAATAACATTTCTTTACTGTAAAACATATTTATCTCACAGTCAACCGAACTATATGCGCACTTGTATATATTAGAGTCTCTGAATCTTCACTTCTTCCGGGTACGCGGCAAGAAAAGAAAACACAACAATGAAGGTATCTTTCCCTAACTTTCCCTAAAATCACGTACCAGTCTTATCACAGAAGAAGATGTCGCTCCCACGTAGCAGGCCTGGGGGTCTCCTCACTCTTCTTTGGTCTCCTTCTGCAGGTAACAGTCTGTCTCTCCCAGTCTCAGGCACACAGATCAGGAGAAGGGAGATCACAGCAGCACAAATGGCTCCCTTATGTAGGTCACGGCCCCTGCACAAGCACTCTGGGTGCACGGCGGGCAAGGTTTTGCAGAGCGGCCAGAGTCACAGCACCAAAGTCCAGTGGCCCAGGATCAGTCACAGGGGCTTCTGCGGGGTGATTTTTCCGACAAGGTGTTGCAAAGTAGTCCACTTTAAACAGGCATCCGCAGGCAGATCTCAGCTCTCGATTTATACTGCACTGATTCTCTGCTTTCACTTCCTGGTTCAACAACAGAGATGGCTGGGAGTTTCCCAGCTCTGTGATTGTACAGTCCACTGATGCCCCCTGGTGGGCAAGTGCGGACTGTGCACAGTTCATTTCACTGTCAATTTCGATGATACAATCTGAATTGTACACCTCATTACAATGTAACAGAGCGTCATTGGGTCACATGACCACGGTTACCGCGGTAACTGTGGTCATGTGATCCGATCAGCTGATCGACTTGTGACGTCACCACAGGTCCTGTAAGCACCTGGACCTTGCTGGGAGGCAGCAGTGGATCGAGAATAGGTGAGCATAGTGATCTTTTATTTTTAACTCTTTCGTTTTACTATATTTCACTTCTGCAATGTATATTATACATTGCAGAAGTGAAAGTGCCCCGCTCTGTCCGAATCCGTGATAATCACGGACCCGGACACAGAATAGGTCACCCCCTGTGGTGTCCGTTCCTGTCCATGGGATCCTACAAAAAGTAGGACCCCACGGACAGGGAAAAAATTGTTATGTGAAAGCACCCTAAGGTACACAAGAGTTTGTCTCACCCAGCCTGTCGTCCCATTGTATCAGGAAATTGGAGCTTGCGTGAACAGGTTTACAAATACCTGGATTTTCACCTCAAACCCCTGGTTGAAACACTTCCTGCATATTTACAGGACACTAAAGACTTTCTTAAGAAGGTAGAGAATGTCTGCTTGGAGGGGATATGTGGTTTGTGACTTTGGAAATTGAGTCACTATATATGTCCATCTGCCGTAGTAATGGGAACGAGGCAGTGGGGATGTTTTTGTCTAAAGCCAATCATGAGTTTGCCTTTGTGGAGTTTCTTTTGGTGCTCAGTGAATCTGCTTTGACACACAATTTTTTTGTCTTTAAGGATAACTTTTCCTGCAGAAGCAAGGAACGGCGATGGGGGCAGCATTCGCACTCTCATATGTCAACTTGTTTTTGGGTCTTTGGGAACGGGAAATCTTTTTCACTAATCCACTGGTGCTCAATGATAAAGTTTAACTGTAGACACGTTTTATTGATGACATGTTTGTTCAGGGATCGGAGCAGGACCTCAAATCCTTTATTGGAGATTTGAATAAGAATCAATGTAACATCAAATTGACAGTGAAATATAACCATAATCGATTTTGTGGATGTTACGATACAGAGGTGAGAAGGAGGATTACTTATGACTGATCTATTTAGAAAGAATACGGCAGTAAAGTCCCTCTATGGCACATCCATATCATCTGATTAATGGGATTCCTGTGGGCTCGCAGAGTATGTTCATCTGATTTTTCGTTTAACCAAGAGGCTGATGATGAGAGTTCTGCCTAATTCCTGGAACGTGGATATTCTAAGAGGAGTGTGAAGGGATACCATAAAGCCATACATACCAACAGGCAGGATTTAGCCCCTCCTCTGATTTTGAAGCACTTCTCTTTATTTGGACATTGTGTCATTTAATTTATGTTTTTTGATTTGACATTGTGTTGTGTTTTAAACATATCTAATTAAAAAAAATTTAATTGACCTAATTTGGTTATAAAGTCCTCTTTCTTTCCCTGCTGTGGGAAATTGATTTTGATTAGAGTGGGTGATGATATTAAGAGAATTATGATTTCTCATAGCTGATTCTTTCTGTGAGTTAAAACATTTTCCTGCCAGTTTAAAATCAAAGGTATACCTCACAAACAAAAATGCTTTACCTCACAGAAAGAATCCGCTATAATTCCATACTGTAATATCTGTATACTCTTTTCTTTCCTTCCCTGCCCAGGAGATGTATTATGATCAGACCATGGCCCTGTGTGGTCAGGCACATCCATTACACAGTACATAGCAGGGACACATATATAAGATTATCTCAGCACAGGAGATGTGGTATTATCAGACCATGTCCCTGTACGGTCAGACACATCCATTACACAGTACATAGCAGGGTCACATATATAAGATTCTCAGCACACAAGATGTGGTATGATCAGACCATGTCCCTGTATGGTCAGACACATCCATTACACAGTACACAGCAGGGACACATATATAAGATTATCTCAGCACAGGAACATTTTTTTAACACATCCAATTGTTAAATAATTATTATTCCAAGATCTATTGATTAAGGGGATCCTGGCACCTACAAAACGTCTCCTAAGCTATCAAAACATGTCCCTGCAGCATCCATTCACTAATCTCACACTTCTTTTGTCTCTTAAAAGCATCCTGTGAAAGTGCAGAAAAACGTTTTAATACTCACTTATTAGTGATTATAATTAGCAGGGGCTATATTCTTTAGTCACCAGGGTGGGCTGTTTTGCAGCCTGAATGATCCACCCTCTCTCTGTCTGTGCTGCTGTGATGTGAAGCTGAAGGCAGGACTAATGATTTGCATTCTGTGAGTAATAGAGAGTGGGGAGGGCAAAGTCTGCACAAGCAGAGCACACAGACAGGGAGGGTGGATCCTGGAGCATGCAAAACAGCCCACCCTGGTGACTAAAGAATATGGCCCCTGCTAATTATAATCCCTAATGAGTAAGTATTAAAACATTTTTATGCATTTTCACAGGATGCTTTTAGGAGACAAAAGAAGTGTGAGATTACTGATAAGATGCTGCAGGGACATGTTTTGCTAGCTTAGGAGGTGTTCTGGAGGTGACAGGATCCCTTTAAAATGAACTTTGCTCATGGGAAAACCCTTTTAAGTAGATGTTAACCATTACCTATACAAATCCAGGCAGATTAATGAGAAGAAAAGACTGAGTATCTGTTTGCTAGATACCGGGGTGAAGACAGAGTCCCTATATTTATTGTAAAAGGACAATTTTTTGTGCTCTGGGTTCGTTGAATTTTTGCCCTGGGTTCAGAAATGCCTAATTAACTAGAGCTGTGATTAATAGGATAATTAAGCGGAATGAAACAGTAACCCCTGTAATCTCTGTGTTACCCCTACTCTGTTGCTTGATGGAGTCCTGTAATTGTATCTGCAGCTGACAGATGAGAAAAATATATGTTCTGATCCTGAGAACTCGCTGATCTGGAGGATGTGATCTCTGGGAGATAATGAGTGAGGACAGTAAAGAGGTGATGAATGTCATATGAAAGGAACAGACATTTTAAGCACTGATGCTAATTTATGATGGGAATAGCAAGAATAGAGAAACAGAATGGCAGATACAGAGCATCATCCTCATCAGACAAGCGGGAAATTATATAGTGACATGTGCCCAAGTCAATAAATTGTTGACTATGGATCATTAAATATCATCTGCATCAGAAACTCTGTCTGTGTATCCGTCTTGAGTTAATAGCAAACATTTTTCTGCACAATATATTTAAAATAATTTATTAAAGATGTTATATCAACATAAGAAATGGCTCGAATTGCAAAGGTATTTTTTAAAACAAACTACCGGTATTTTGCAATTTACTTTATGTAAAAATTCCTCTCAAATCCCAAGAATGGAGGGATTTTTAATCACATTTCTTCAGCTAGAGTCAGCAGGTTTTCTAGGTAAACGGTGCAGTGGTGACAAACTCACACCTCTAGAGCTTGTAAGCGCTGCTCTGAAGATGGTCGGATTGCTAGATCAGTGCCCCTACTCTCCTCCAATGCTACAAAGGCAAAGCTCCTTGTGCTTATAGCATCAGAAGGAAGAGTTCATGCCGGATTAGAGAGGGCAGAGTTCATGCCGGATCAGAGAGGGCAAAGTTCTTGCCGGATCAGAGAGGGCAGAGTTCTTGCCGGATTAGAGAGGGCAGAGTTCTTGCCGGATCAGAGAGGGCAGAGTTCATGCCGGATCACAGAGGGCAGAGTTCATGCCGGATCAGAGAGGGCAGAGTTCATGCCGGATCAGAGAGGGCAAAGTTCTTGCCGGATCAGAGAGGGCAGAGTTCTTGCCGGATTAGAGAGGGCAGAGTTCTTGCCGGATCAGAGAGGGCAGAGTTCTTGCCGGATCAGAGAGGGCAGAGTTCATGCCGGATCAGAGAGGGCAGAGTTCATGCCGGATCAGAGAGGGCAGAGTTCATGCCGGATCAGAGAGGGCAGAGTTCATGCCGGATCAGAGAGGGCAGAGTTCATGCCGGATCAGAGAGGGCAGAGTTCATGCCAGATCAGAGAGGGCAAAGTTCATGCCAGATCAGAGAGGGCATAGTTCGGGCCAGATCAGAGAGGGCAGCGTTTGGGCCAGTGGTGTTACCATTTCAATGTTCCAAACTGTCAATCATTTAGCAGTACACTGATCACTAGTAAGCAGGAAGCCCAAACACAGGGGATTGGTGGCAACCTGTACAAGAACATGAGAGAACCCCTGAAATGTTCCTAAATAGCACCAACATAGTATGAAGAGCTGTACATGGTTTGATTAATTCACTGTAATTTCCCTATCTAAAACACAAACTAGGGTTGAGTTAAAAGGAAACCAAGTAAAGAGATCCATGTTGGATTCTGCCAACTGTCTGACCAGCAATCACGTTTCCTAACACCAGGGCTGCCACTAGAAATTTTGGGGCCCCTTACTAGCAAAATTTTGGGGCCCCCCTGAGACTCCACCCCAACTCCGCCTCCACCAAGCTCCGCCTCCATCCAGGTTCCGCCTCCACCCACGCTCCGCCTCCACCCATCAAACCTTCCATAGTTTCACCACCCACTATTGGAAAAACTCCCTTTCTGCACCACGTCCTCGCCAATCACTCATTAATCTCTTTCTATACATTGTTCTTTATCAGAGCTGTGGAGGGATGTGAACAATAAATGCCACATGAGGCAGAACAATACTGGTGCTGTTATTTATTAACCCTGTACAGGGGTGGGGAACCTTTTTGCTGCTGGAGGGACATTTGGAAATTACTACTGTCATTTAGGGGCCGTACATCACAATGAAAATTACCGGCTACATTAAATTAATTACCTCACCTAATTTGATGGCTGCAGCTGCTCCTCTGTGTCCTGCGATGTTCGGTGATATCTGATCTTCCAGGTTTGTGTTGGTCTGGAGCGCAGTCGACTCTGTGACAATAAGTTTTGTAAATCAAATACATCACATAGGAAATTGTTATATATACAATATATACAGGACAAAGTATATACAGCACTGCAGAGGGCTAGGGGACACAGACTGGGAGTGAGCTGAGCTCTGCAGGAGCCACAGAGATGTATGGTCTCTCCCCGGGCCCCCACCCATTGAGGGGGTGAAGTGAGCTCTGGAGCCAGGGGTCACAAGCTTCCAGAAAACGGCAGCGAATCTCGATTACTTATTATTATCAGAGACTCTGGAGAAGAATGCTACCGGCAAAGGCAGCCGAGACTATAAGAGCGGGAGCGGCATCCGCTGGGGGTTACCACTGGTACACACACCTCGTACGCACGTGGCTCCACTCCGTACACCTCGTACACACTCGACTCTGCTCCGTACACCTCGTACACACTCGACTCTGCTCCGTACACCTCGTACACACTCGACTCTGCTCCGTACACCTCATACACACTCGACTCTGCTCTGTACACCTCGTACACACTCGACTCTGCTCTGTACACCTCGTACACACTCGACTCTGCTCCGTACACCTTGTACACACTCGGCTCTGCGCTGTACACCTCGTACATAAGTGGCTCTGATCTCTACACCTCGTACACGTTGTTCCACTCCGTACACCTTGTACGCACGCAGCTCAGCTCCGTACACCTCATACGCACACGGCTCCGCTCCACACACATCATGCATACATGGCTCCTCTCCGTACACCTCGTATACATTCGGCTCTGCTACATCCACACTGTAAATCCATCCTGACCACAGATACACTTTACCTCATCCAGCACCATGACAACTGAGGAGCTGATCATGTGACCCCTGACTCCTCCCCTCCAAGTGACGTCATCACAGGTCCTGTTAGAACAGAGCAGCTATGTAGCATACTGCTCTGCAGGTGGAGAACAATGGGGGGGGATCCCGACCTTGGGCACTGCAGCAGGCACCCCCAAACCCCCCCTCTCCCCCAAACTGCTGCGCACAGGCCCCATGACACAGACAGCAGCAGAGGGAGAGTGGGCGGGCCAGGGCCCCTGCACTGTGAGGCTGATGTGTGTGTGCACACTGAGTCACACTGTGGGCGGGTGCTGGCAGTGGTGCCGCTCAAGAGTAGGAGAGTCAGCTGTATGTTACAGGCTGTGCTGCGCCCCTGACCCTGTGCATTGAGGCCTGGGATGAGCGTGGATGGGCGGGCCCCCACAGGATAATAGAGGGTGGGTGTGCCTGGGCGGCGGCTGGGCAGTTCCCTGGTCCTGCTGGCCTGTCCAGCCCCAGCCTGTGTCTGTGTGTGTGATGGTCCCAGCCAGGCTCCCAGCAGGCCAGGTCCGGCCTGGTGACGTGGGGTGGACGGACGGGGGGGCGCGGCGGCGCCGTAAACCACGTGCTCATTGCAGCAGTGTTTGAGCAATGGCACGGGCCGGCCGACACCGCACTCTGCCTCGCCCCGCCCCTGGCTGGTGACTCAGAGTCAGGCAGTGCTGCATAGGAACTAGTCTGTGCCACTGCTGCTGGCCAAAGGGGGCGGGCATCATTGCTCCAAATGGCCCCGCCCACAGCCAGCGCGCCCGGGCCCCCCCCTGCTGTTTGTATGGCCACGCCCTCTCCACTTTTCGCCGGGCCCCATAAAGCTGTATGGCTTATAATGCCCTATTGGCGGCCCTGCGTATCTGAGAGACACTACTGATCTCCTAACAAAATTGGAAGGGATAACAATAGACCAGGGCAGGGGCGGACCCAGACTGTAGTGGGCCCCGGTGCAAGAAATTTTTTGGGGGCCCCCCCGCCCCTCATAGTGGCAACAAAGTAATGTAAACATATAGATTGTAATATTTATTTACAACGCAACCCTCAAAGAGCCCTGCATAAAGTATAAAGGCTTCCTCACACCCCTCCAAATATTATCATGCCCCCACAGAACCCTCCAGATATATTAAAATGGCTTCCATATTATATAATTGGCTATATATATTTTAATACATCATCCATAGTCCTCCATATATGATAATGCATTCCACGACCCTCCATATATTATAATACACCCGCATAGCCCTCCATATAGTATAAGGCAGTCCCATAGTCCTCCATATAGTATAATGGGCCCTCATATTCCTCCATATAGTATATTGCACCCCATACTCCTCCTATGTTATATTGCACATTACATAGTCTCCCATCACTGTATTCACGGGTTAAAAAAAAAAAAAAGTAAATACTCACCTCTCTTCTTGCTGCTCCGCTCTGCACGTATCATCGTGCCCCACCATGCTGAGCTGCAAAAAGCAGACAGCTCAGCCAGGACTCGAGTGAAGAATACTGCCGGCAGAGGCAGCCGGGACTATAGGAACGGGAGCGGCATCCGCGGGGAACTACCACTGGCGCACACACACACCTTGTACGCACGTGGCTCCGCTCCAAATGCCTTGTAGACACGCGGCTCCGCTCCACATGCCCTGCGCACACGCCTCCGTTCCGTACACATGCGGCTCCTCTACAGGACGCCCCAGCATATGCGGCTCCACTCCATCCACCTTATGCACACGCAGCTTTGCTCCATATGTCCCGCACATGTGGCCCTGCCTCATACTCACGCGGCTCTGCACACACGTGGCTCCGCTCCGTACACCTCGTACATACTCGGCTCTGCTCCATACACCTCATACACTCGGCTCTGCTCCGTACACCTCATACACTCGGCTCTGCTCCGTACACCTCGTACACACTCGGCTCCGCTCCGTACACCTCGTACACACTCGGCTCCGCTCCGTACACCTCGCACACACTCGGCTCCGCTCCGTACACCTCGTACACACTCGGCTCCGCTCCGTACACCTCCTACACACTCGTCCTCCGCTCCCTACACCTCGTACACACTCGGCTCCACTCTGTACACCTCGTACACACTCGGCTCAGCTCCGTACACCTCGTACACACTCGGCTCTGCTCCGTACACCTCGTACACACACGGCTCCGCTCTGTACACCTCGTACACACTCTGCTCTGCTCCGTACACCTCGTACACACTCGGCTCTGCTCCGTACACCTCGTACACACTCGGCTCGCTCCGTACACCTCGTACACACACGGCTCTGCTCCGTACACCTCGTACACACTCGCTCTGCTCCGTACACCTCGTACACACTCGGCTCTGCTCCGTACACCCGTAACACTCGACTCCGCTCCATACACCTCTACACACTGGCTCTGCTACAGTCCACACTGTAAATCCCTCCTGACACCTCAAACTCATCTGCATCCAGCACACATGACAACCACACACAGAGTCCTGCATACACTGATACCTGATCATGTGACCACTGACTCCTCCCCTCAATGTGACATCATCACAGGTCCTGTAAAAGCATAAAAGCAGTGTACAGAGCAGCAAACCGCCGCCCCCCCCCCTCGGGTCTGTCCTCAGCCTGTGCCCTGTCTTTGGTCCCTTTCCTTGTACCTGGGTCCTTGTGCAGAGCTGTGTCCCCTCATCTGCTGCTGCTGCTGCTGCTGCTGAACAGCCATCATCCATGTGGAGAGAATTTCAGAGGCCCGCGCGCATTGCCAGGATTGGTTGAGTGAGGTCCTCCCGAGTCCCCACAGTGCAGGAGAGGTCACATGACTCACTCTCTGCACTGTGATTGGGGCTCTGTCCTCGCTCCTGAGCTGCTGTGAGGGGGCGTGGCCGGCAGCATGTCGGCTTATTCTCCGTGCCTTGAGGGGGGGCCCCCTAGCCTGTCGGGGCCCTGGTGCCACTGCACCAGTTGCACCACGGTAGGTCCGCCCCTGGACCAGGGGGTAAATCTAGCCTCAATAGATGTGGAAGCACTCTATAGTAGTATTCCCCATGAGTCTGGCCTGGAAGCAGTAACTTATTACTTAGGTATGAGGGGTACACAATTCAGGGAACATAATCTATTTACAACAGCCCTCCTGAAATTCATTCTTACCCACAATTATTTCATGTTTGATGGGAGGTTCTACCACCAGCTCAGGGGCACTGCCATGGGAAGCTCCATGGCACCTTCATATGCTAACCTGTTCCTGGGCTGGTGGGAGGATACAATTGTTTTCGGGGGGGACTTTGATAGGACTTGGTGGTGCCCCCAGATTATATTCTGGGGGAGATACATAGACGACATTTTCATCCTCTGGTCAGGTGATGAAATATCCTTCAATAAATTTACCAGAGAATTGAATATAAATGATATTGGTATGAGATTTACATCAGAATTCCAAAAGGAGGAATTAAATTTTCTTGACGTCACCGTAATGAGGGGTGAAGATGGTCGTCTAAAAACGAAAACGTATCGCAAAAAAACCGCAAGCAATGATCTCCTTCACTGGGAAAGCCATCACCCAAGAAACCTAAAAAAAGGTATCCCTAAGGGACAATACTTAAGGATTAAAAGAAACTGTTCATCAGACCACTCCTTCTATACTCAGGCTCAAGATCTAAAAAGACGATTTGTAGATAGGGGCTACCCCGAACCAATTTTAAAAGAAGCCTTTAAGAAGGCAGATGCTGTCCCAAGAGATGACCTTCTAAAATTAAAAAACAGAGAGGAATCAACTACGCTAAGGATCATAGGAAAATTCGATAATAGATCCAGGGATGTCCGTGAAATAATCAACAGACATTGGAGAATTTTGAGATCCGATCCAGACCTCAGTGACTTGATTACCCCCTTCCCATCCATTACATACAGAAGAGGCAGGAATTTGAGAGACCAACTTGTGCATAGCATGTACAATCCACCAAAACCCAAAAAAAACCTGGTTAGAAAATAGACAAACGGGAACGTTTAGATGTGGCAGATGCGTGAATTGTAGATACATACGCACTGGCAAAGAATTTGTAAGTAGAAATACCGGAAAAACTTATATATTACGCCATTTTGCAAACTGTAATACAGTAGGGGTGGTGTACCTTTGCATATGCACCTGCGGTATGGAATATATAGGAAAAACAAAAAGGGAATTTAAAAAACGTATCGGTGAACACATGGGGGATATTAGGAAAAACAAAGACACACCAATAGCGAGACATGTGAGAAGCGAACATGAGGGAGATGTAACCTCAATCTCATTTATGGGAATTGAAGTGGTTACACCATCTAGACGGGGGGGGGGATTGGGACAAAATAATCCTTCAAAAAGAGGCAAGATGGATTCACAGACTAAGAACAGAAGCCCATGGGAATTAAATGAGATACAAACTTACACATGTTTCATATAGTCTGCTTCCCTTCTTACCCCCTGTCCCATCAGTGAAACATTAGTAAAACTCTCGACAAGTAATACACATCATTTGGAGAGAGTAACCTAAAACTGTAAACAAAAAGAAAGAAATAAGATACCCTTAAATAGTCCTATAAACTCTCCACTGTATATATCCCCTTACTGTAGATTCCACACAATTTGTCATCTTGCATTGATGTACTTTATAAATGCTTTTCATCCCTGAAATCCAACCCAATACATAAGGTTATGTCCAAAGAGTAACCCCTAAGAGCACCTATATGAAACCAGCCCCTCCTCATTGATCCAAAAGGATATAAAGGAGTTAACCTATGAACAAGCATGGTGATTTACCATGCCATTAATCTTTGAAGAATAGACCTCTTTTATGACGTGGTCACCAGGTTGCAAAAACCATCTGATATTCAGATGGAGGGAGTATGATCCATATGTGAAAAGATCGTTACACAAATTCCATTACCCTGGAATATATAACCACTATCCCTAATGACAATAGTACAATACCTAATAAAGTATGTTGAATCTGTCTCCCTAAGAACCTACTAAAAAGCTTATTTATACCCCTCAATGAGACCTAGATAATAATACAACTCCAAAAGTTGCCTTGATAACTACCATCCAACTCATATATACCTCTTAAGTGTAAAACCCTAATGAAAATAAAACTCCAAACTTTGCCCTAGTAACTGTTATCCAGCTAAGCGATGTTCCCAGATCACCAGGGAATCGCTGCAATAGTTGTATGGGGCCGAGGACACGCGCGCAAGCGCTTCACCGCCTCCCTCCCACTGTGTGACGTAATCGGCACAGAGCGGACGGAGAGACGCGTCGCTAGGGAGAGAGGCGGACGCATGCGCACTTGGAAGGCGTGCGTTCCAGCTGGAACGCACGCGCTGTCCGTATGCTAATAAGCAATGGGAGGCGACTCTGAGGCCACGCAAGGGGGGTTGTACTATATTAACCCCACAATCGGGCGGCGGTTCACATCTAACACTTGATGTGAAGATGCTGGCCGCGCAACAGACGCCTGTATGAAGCTGAATACCAGGCTGTGAATCCCTACAGGAGAGGTACTTGGAGATATGGGTGGATAAAGTAGGGACTAGGAAACAACTTAAGGAGACTAACTAGTCTATTAATGTTTTGTCCACAGAGACAGAATCAAAGGGACTATAATATATAGAAGGACCTAGATAATAGGAGACAAATGCTACTATAACGAATTCTTACTTGATAGTGAAACTGTTTACATTTAACAAGGACAGATCATCCAGATAAGGTATTTGTGTTTTAATTCATTAACTAAAACCAAAAGTAGAGATATACACGTACTATATGCATGTATGTATATATTTTCAGGACCACAAAGCTGAAAACTATAGGGGTCCGGACTCTAGGGGAACCTTGAAACATCTGGAGGGTATGTTTTACTAATTAAAAACATACACAAGGTTAATTATATGTTTCCTCCTTTTCATCCCCTATTCCCCCTCCCCCCCCCCTGGTTGTCATAGATTTCAAAACCTCCACCTTTGTCCATTCCCCCCTTCTTGTAGAGCTTCTTGTTTGAAATCCAACAAGAGCCACTTTGACTATCTGGTCCTGGGGAGATAAGTGGAACGCAGTGACATCATAGGTATTTCCACCAATGTCCACTTCTGTTTCTCTCTGATCACATATCAACACAGTGGGTAATATGGATAATGAATAATCTCACTTTCTATAGTGGTGGAGGTATTATTATAAACAACAAGAATAATTTCTTGAGTAACTCTTTGTGGGGATAATTCCTCATGGGATATGACAACCATGGTTTCTCCTATATTTACAGTAAGAACCCTTTGTGGACGTGAGATTCCCATATACACATATAGGATCTTTTCCATCCCCATCTGAGATAAGGATAGCAGCCTGGGACTAGATCTCACAAAATGGGCTACCTGAACATCATAAGGAACCCAACCATCATCTGATGTATCTTACCACATATCTTGATGCATAAGCCCCTGAAGAGCCTTTAAGCGATAAGAAAGGCGAAACGCGTCGGGCATTACAAGACCATAATCTGTGGTCATATATGTGTATACATCAATTATTGTATTTATGTGGATGTTAAAATGTATGATTAGATGCTACCCATCCTTGGAGACCTGACCATATATAAAGGCCAACTAGGGACTCCGCTTGTGATATACCAACAGTAAAACTGACAGACAGACTAATACCTATGTGGCTTAAGCCTGGAGGTCCATATCCAGACAAACCAATAGGAATTAGACGGGACTTTAGCACTGTTCAGGTGACATCTATAGAATCACCATTTCATCCCCAATACAATAGAGTTTGTGTTTGTGGGTGTGGGGAAGGGTTTATTCTATGTTATGTGTATGTCAAAACACTTTAACACTGTAACACGGTCCACACTGGACAAATTTTAATAAGCAATAAAAACTATCTACTAAAAGATATTCCTGTAGTATATTAGATTTAGTAAATTGGATATCTATAACCCCCAAAAATCGGTGAAAATAATTCATTTCAACTCCAAAGTGGTGGCATGCAGAGCCCAACTCGCGAAAATTGTGTCACTGTCCAAATATTTCTGGCCCTAACTGTATATATATATGATGGAATTATTTATAAAATCTTGGATCTAAGGGGTAAGGTTTCTCCTTCTGGAGAGTGACATGCCAGTATAAGGAGACTTACCGTATATACTCGTGTATAAGCCGAGTTTTTCAGCACAAAAAATGTGCTGAAAAGTCCCCCCTCGGCTTATACACGAGTATATACGGTAGTAAAAAAAAAAAAAAAAAAATATACAGCCCCCCCGTGGTATACCGGGCCCCCCCTGTGGCCACCTGTAAAGGAAGCGATGATTATACTTATCGGGTCGCCGACGCCGACGCCGACGCTCTGTCACCGTCCGTCACCGCGCTCCTCCTGGTCTTCATGCTTCCTTCACCGTCGCACAGGAAATGACGTCATTTTCTGTGCGCCGATGAAGGAAGCATGAAGACGGGAAGGAGCGCGGTGACGGACGGTGACAGAGCGGCGGCGTCGGCGTCGGCGACCCGATAAGTATAATCATCGCTTCCTTTACAGGTGGCCACAGGGGGGGCCCGGTATACCAGGCGGGAGGGCTGTATACAGCCGGGTACCGCTGTATACAGCGGGGGCTGCTGTATACAGCGGGGGCTGCTGTATACCCCTCTGGGGCTGCTAAATACCCCCCTGGGGCTGCTGTATACCCCTCTGGGGCTGCTGTACACCCCTCTGGGGCTGCTATATACCCCTCTGGGGCTGGGGCTGCTATATACCCCTCTGGGGCTGGGGCTGCTGTATACAGCTCTGGGGCTGCTGTATACAGCGCTGGGGCTGCTGTATACCCCTCTGGGGCTGCTATATACCCCTCTGGGGCTGCTATATACCCCTCTGGGGCTGCTATATACCCCTCTCTGGGGCTGCTATATACCCCTCTGGGGCTGGGGCTGCTGTATACCCCTCTGGGGCTGCTATATACCCCTCTGGGGCTGCTATATACCCCTCTGGGGCTGGGGCTGCTGTATACCCCTCTGGGGCTGCTATATACCCCTCTGGGGCTGCTATATACCCCTCTGGGGCTGCTGTATACCCCTCTGGGGCTGCTGTATACCCCTCTGGGGCTGCTATATACCCCTCTGGGGCTACTGTATACCCCTCTGGGGCTGGGGCTGCTGTATACCCCTCTGGGGCTGCTATATACCCCTCTGGGGCTGCTATATACCCCTCTGGGGCTGCTGTATACCCCTCTGGGGCTGCTATATACCCCTCTGGGGCTACTGTATACCCCTCTGGGGCTGCTGTATACAGCTCTGGGGCTGCTGTATACCCCTCTGGTGCTGCTGTATACCCCTCTGGGGCTGCTGTATACCCCTCTGGGGCTACTGTATACCCCTCTGGGGCTGCTGTATACAGCTCTGGGGCTGCTGTATACAGCTCTGGGGCTGCTGTATACCCCTCTGGGGCTGCTATATACCCCTCTGGGGCTGCTGTATACCCCTCTGGGGCTGCTGTATACAGCTCTGGGGCTGCTGTATACCCCTCTGGGGCTGCTGTATACAGCTCTGGGGCTGCTATATACCCCTCTGGGGCTGCTATATACCCCTCTGGGGCTGCTGTATACCCCTCTGGGGCTGCTGTATACAGCTCTGGGGCTGCTGTATACAGCTCTGGGGCTGCTGTATACAGCTCTGTGGCTGCTGTATACCCCTCTGGGGCTGCTGTATATACCACTGGGGAGGCTACTGTATACTACCACTGGGGAGGCTGCTGTATACTACCACTGGGGAGGCTGCTGTATACCACTGAGGGGGCCTGTATACCACACTGCTGGGGGCTGTATACCTGTGCTGGGGTCCACCCTCGGCTTATACACGAGTCAATAGGTTTTCCCAGGTTTTGGGGGCAAAAGTAGGGGGTCGGCTTATACACGGGTCGGCTTATACACGAGTATATACGGTAAATGCCTGCAATGCTCCTCTGTGAAATACAATATGCAAATTGTCTCTTCAGAGATAAAAAAAAGATTTGAACTCTTAACGCCACCTATTGGAAGTAGCTATCCTAAAAGTTAATATCGGCCCATTATGAGCCTTGTCACATGACTTAGGATAAAAGCCAAAGCAGAATCTCAATTTGAAGACACAGTGTTTCAGGATACTGCCTCTCATCAGTACAAAACACTGTGTCTGCAAATTGAGGTTCTGGTTTGGCTTTTTGGTGTCATGTGACAAGGCTCGTAATGGGCCGATATTGACTTTTAGAATTGCTGCCGTAACACTCGCAGTGGCAAGCCTGGGAGTGTGGACCTACAGCCTAGACCCCGATGTTGACCAGGAGGAGCGCAACCAAGTGACTACCTCGTCTTCACTAGAGCCTCTGATGGTGAGGTCTAGCTTGTGCTGGTAGGTAGCCGCCAGGTGCTCACACGACAATTGTCTCCTCAGGGAGTTGGGGATGTAGACAAGTACAGTCTACTGAGGGCAGGATCAGTGGGTACAGCAGCAGGGGTGGTCCAGGCTTGTGCAGTGGGTACAACAGCAGAGCTGGTTCAGGCTGGTGCAGTGGGTGCAGCAGCAGAGCTGGTTTAGTATGGTGTGTTGGTACGGCACCAGGACTGGTTCAGGCTGGTGCAGTGGGTATGGCAGCAGGACTGGTTCAGGCTGGTGCAGTGGATATGGCAGCAGGGCTGGTTCAGTCTAGTGTGTTGCTATGGCACCAGGACTGGTTCAGGCTGGTGCAGTGGGTATGGCAGCAGGGCTGGTTCAGTCTGGTGTGTTGGTATGGCACCAGGACTGGTTCAGGCTGGTGCAGTGGGTATGGCAGCAGGACTGGTTCAGGCTGGTGCAGTGGATATGGCAGCAGGGCTGGTTCAGTCTAGTGTGTTGCTATGGCACCAGGACTGGTTCAGGCTGGTGCAGTGGGTATGGCAGCAGGGCTGGTTCAGTCTGGTGTGTTGGTATGGCACTAGGACTGGTTCAGGCTCGTGTAGTGGGTATGGCAGCAGGACTGGTTCAGGCTGGTGCAGTGGATATGGCAGCAGGGCTGGTTCAGTCTAGTGTGTTGCTATGGCACCAGGACTGGTTCAGGCTGGTGCAGTGGGTATGGCAGCAGGGCTGGTTCAGTCTGGTGTGTTGGTATGGCACTAGGACTGGTTCAGGCTCGTGTAGTGGGTACGGCAGCAGGGCTGGTTCAGTCTGGTGTGTAGGTATGGCACTAGGACTGGTTCAGGCTGGTGCAGTGGGTATGGCAGCAGGGCTGGTTCAGTCTGGTGTGTTGGTATGGCACTAGGACTGGTTCAGGCTCGTGTAGTGAGTACAGCAGCAGGGCTGGTTCAGTCTGGTGTGTTGGTATGGCACTAGGACTGGTTCAGGCTGGTGCAGTGGGTATGGCAGCAAGGCTGGTTCAGTCTGGTGTGTTGGTATGGCACTAGGACAGGTTCAGGCTCGTGTAGTGGGTACGGCAGCAGGGCTGGTTCAGTCTGGTGTGTTGGTATGGCACTAGGACTGGTTCAGGCTGGTGCAGTGGGTATGGCAGCAGGGCTGGTTCAGTCTTGTGTGCTGGTACGGCAGCAGGACTTGTTCAGGCTGGTGCAGTGGGTATGGCAGCAGGGCTGGTTCAGTCTTGTATGTTGGTATGGCAGCAGGACTGATTCAGGCTGGTGCAGTGGGTATGGCAGCAGGGCTGGTTCAGTCTTGTATGTTGGTATGGCAGCAGGACTGGTTCAGGCTGGTGCAGTGGGTATGGCAGCAGGGCTGGTTCACTCTGGTGTGTTGGTACGGCAGCAGGACTGGTTTAGACTGATATAGTGGGTATAGCAGCTGGGCCGGTTCAGACAGGTGCTTGTGAGTACAGCAATACTTAGAAACAGACTCGGGTTAGGTAATGGACAGGGCTCTAGAAACAGCAGATTGAACAGGAACCTGACAACTAGCAACATGGCTCAAGGCATTGACAAAGTTGCTTAGGCACCTCCCATAGGGGAAAGGTGCTTTAAATACTCTGGGCTGAGAAGCACTTGTGGGTATGGCATGCTGACCCTTAAAGAAAAGATGGCCTGTGGCGCACGCATCCTAAGTGCGGTGCTGGAAGGCCTGCGATACAGATCAGACCAGAACAAATGCGGGAGAAGTGAGAACATTGGTCTTGCTGGTGTGGGGATGCCATAGTGGACAGGACAGCTACTTCCAATAGGTGACACTGGAAGTTCAAGTCCTCATTATAATATCTTAGAAGAGAGTTTTACTGGTTTGCATATATTATTATAAGTATGTAATAGATAGAATACGTGGTGTGTTATTATGTGATTTAGATGAAGGGGTTAATATTGGTGGTCTAGTGCAGGAAACATTTTTTTATGGAGGATCAGAGATTGAATTCTTTATACAGAGCTCCGAATGTTGGTAAGTTGATAATATGTGGCGGGATACATTATACTGCAGAGGTCATACATTGTATCATACACAGGGATCACATTTTCACTTTTCCCAGTTATTCTACGTATCTCCTCTGAGATTGGACTTTTTCCCTCCCTGATCTACAGTTCATCATGTCCAGATGCAGTTCTCATGAGTCAGCGGGAGGATCAGCCTCCAATGTTTATACAGAATATTCACTATAATAACTCAGCTCGGAATCTTATCTGGAACCATCAACAATTGCCTGAAGATTCCTGTATAGTACGGACTTTACTATAAAGGGTTTTGCAACAATTCCCTAATTAATAGCAGCCTTCAGGAGGCGCCGTACACTCATCACATTTCTCATGGGTTCTTCTTCATTCTTCAGTATAACTTTCCTTTCTCTGCATGTTGTAAAGAGTAATCCATCTCTAATAGCAGTGAGGCCGAGACCACTATAGGATCTGCGGACGAACCATTGCCTCTCTATAGGAAGTGAGATGGGTCTTTGCCTCCCTACAGGAAGTGGGAGCCGTCACTGTCTCTTTGCAAAATGTGTAGGCGGGTATTAATCTTTACAGGAAGTGGGAGCGGGTCTTTATCTCTCTACAGGAAGTGGGAGTGGGTCTTTATCTCTCTACAGGAAGTGGAGCGAGGTCTTTATCTCTCTACAGGAAGTGGGAGCGGTCTTTATCTCTCTACAGGAAGTGGGAGCGGGTCTTTATCTCTCTACAGGAAGTGGGAGCGGGTCTTTATCTCTCTACAGGAAGTGGGAGCGGGTCTTTATCTCTCTACAGGAAGTGGGAGCGGTCTTTATCTCTCTACAGGAAGTGGGAGCAGGTCTTTATCTCTCTACAGGAAGTGGGAGCTGGGTACTTTATCTCTCTACAGGAAGTGGGAGCGGGTCTTTATCTCTCTACAGGAAGTGGGAGTGGGTCTTTATCTCTCTACAGGAAGTGGAGCGGGTCTTTATCTCTCTACAGGAAGTGGGAGCAGGTCTTTATCTCTCTACAGGAAGTGGGAGCGGGTCTTTATCTCTCTACAGGAAGTAGCAATGGGTCTTTGTCTCTCTAGAAGAAAGTAGGGGTAGGTCTTTGTTTCTCTACTGGTCTTTGAGTGTCTACAGTAAGTGGTCACAGGTCTTTATCGCTGCACAGAAGTGTGGCTGAACCTTTACCTCCCTAGAGGACGTGGAGGAGGGTTTTTTGTCTCTATGGGAGGTAGTAGCAGGTATTTGCCTCTCTACTGGAAGAGAAGGTGGCTCTTTATCTCTACACAGGAAGTAGAAAGTCTCTACTGGAAGTGGAGGTCTTTGCCTCCCTACAGGAAGTGTGGGTGGATCTTTGTCTCTCTAAAAGAAGGGGGGGGTTGGTCTTTCTCTCTCTACAGAAAGTGTGGCAGGTCTTTATGTCTACAAGAAGTTGTGGCAGGTCTTTGTCTCTTTGCAGAAAGTGTGGCAGGTCTTAGTCTCTCTACAAGAAGTGGAGGTGAGTCTTTTTCACTTTACAAGATTTGAGGCAGGGCCTTTGTCTCTCTGCAGGAAATGTAGATGGGTCTTTGTCTCTACAGGAAGTGGGAAAAGGTCTTTGCCTCTCTACAGGAAGTGTGGGCGAACCTTTGCCTCTGTATAGGAAGTGTGGGTGGGTCTTTGTGTCACTACATGAATTGTGGGAGTGGGTCTCTACAGGAGGTGTGAGTGGGTCTTTTTCTCTCAACATCAAGTGGGAGCAAATCTTTGCCTCTCTAAAGCAGGGGTGGGGAACCTTAGGCCCCAGGGCCGCATGTGGCCCTTGATGACCTTTTATGTGGCCTCTGGTCAGATTCCTGAGGACCGCCATGCACAGAATGGCAGACGCGTTTTGCCACCTTCCTTCCCTTTAAATCCAACTCCACAGTAATTTCTATGCCCCCAGCCTCAGCCTCCTCAGTGATGTATATGCCCCCAGGCTGTCCTGTGATGTGTAGGGCTCCAGCAAACCTGAAAATGCAGTTTAGAAGCCCATGATCAATATCACTTAACATCACAGCCACGTGAAAGAGAAGCAGATCCAGCCACCACAGTAGGGGTAAATTGATTGTTTAACCAAATATAGCCGGTAATTTTGAAGTCAATAATTTTGTGCAGCCCCCAAAGCATGGTAGAAATATCCAAATGGCCCCCGGCAGAAAAAGGCTCCCCATGTTTGCTCCAAAGGAAGTGGGGGTGGGTCATTGTCACTCAGGAGGTAGGAGTGGAGTTTTGTCTCTCTAGAAGAAGTGTTGGTGGGTCTTAGTCTCTTTACAGGAAGTGATGGAGGGCCTTTGTATCTACAGAGTGATGGAGGCCGACAGAATGATGGAGGGCCTTTGCATCTACAGGAAGTGATGGAGGGCCTTTGTCTCTACAGGAAGTGTTGGAGGGCCTTTGTATCTACAGAAGTGATGGAGGGCCTTTGCATCTACAGGAAGTGATGGAGGGCCTTTGTCTCTACAGGAAGTGTGGGTGAACCTTTGCCTCTGTATAAGAAGTGTGGGTGGGTCTTTGTGTTACTACAGTAATTGTGGGAGTGGGTCTCTACAGGAGGTGTGAATGGGTCTTTGTCTTTCAACATCAAGTGGGAGCAAATCTTTGTCTCTCTAAAATAAGTGTGGGTGGGTCTTTGTTTCTCAGGAGGTGGAAGTGGGGTTTTATCTCTCTACAGGAAGTGGATCTTTATCTCTCTAAAGGAAGTGTGAGTAGGAGCCAGATATATCCGGGATCCCAATATACCTCCCTACCCCATCCCCCTATTTTTACCATTTGCATTGGCAATGCTAACATGTACTTAGTCCGGCCAATAAAGCTCAATGGAATTTGAATTGAGTAGGTCTCTGTCTACAGGAAGTGGAAGTGGGTCTATGTCTCTCTATAGGAAGCATTGATAGGTCTTACTGAATGGGTATTTGACTATCTACAACAAGTGAGGGAAGGGAGGGTGTTTGATACTTTACAGCAGGGGTGGGGAACTCCAGTCCTCGAGGGCCGCAATCAGTGCAGGTTTTCAGGATTTCCTTAGTATTGCACAGGTGATAACATAATCACTTGCACTGGTGATGATTCCAATCCCTGTGCAATACTAAGGAAATCGTGAAAACCTGCACTGATTGCGGCCCTCGAGGACTGGAGTTCCCCACCCCTGCTTTACAGGAAGTGAGGGTGGGTATTTGTCTTTCTACAAGAAGTAGGGAGAATCTGTTTTTCTTCAAAGGAATAAGTGTGGGTATTTGTCTCTTTACAAGGAACAGGATGCGTCTTTGCCTGTTTATAGGAAGTGGAGATGGGTCTTGCTACTTTACAGAAAGTGGGAGCAGGACTTTGCCTCTCTAGAGGAAGTGGGAATGGATCTTAATTACTTTACAGTCACTGGAGTTGCGTTTTTGTTATTTTGCATAAAGTAAAGGCAGGTCTCTATGTCTCTACAGGGAGCAGAATGGGTCTTCGACCCTCTACAGGAAGTGGGTGAGCCTTTGTCTCTATAGAAAGTGGACGAGCATTTGTCTCTATATGAAGTGGGTGAACCTTTGTCTCTATAGGAAGTGGGTGAGCCATTGCCTCTATAGGAAATGGGTAAGCCATTGTCTCTGTAGGAAGTGGGTGAGCCATTGCCTCTATAGGAAGTGGGGGAGCCATTGTCTCTGTAGGAAGTGGTGAGCATTGCTCTATAGGAAGTGGGTGAGCCATTGCCTCTATAGGAAGTGGGTGAGCCATTGTCTCTGTAGGAAGTGGGTGAGCCATTGTCTCTGTAGGAAGTGGGTGAGCCATTGTCTCTACAGGAAATGGGTGAGTCTTTGTCTACAGGAAGTGGGTGAGCCTTTTTCTCTATACTGTCCTCTGTTATTACTCCTGGAAATAATGCAAATAGGTTTTATTTCTCCACGTGTCAAAAAATCATGTCTGTACATAGTATGGCACTGGCCAGGTGTGTAGACATGGCAAGCATGTGTAAGGGCAAAATCCATTATCAACTGCAATCAAAAAACCCTATTGTCAATATAAACATTAATTTTTAGGAGAAATAACAAAGGTTCAACAACAATGTATTAAAAAAAAGATATGTCTGTATAACTGATAGGACCAATTGTCAAATGACCATGCCTGCACATATAATCGTAGACGGCATGCTTAGACGGGGCCAGGACGTGTAGGGGCAAAAATCATTAACAACCGGAATAGAAAACCCCAATTGTCTATATAAATATTCATTTTTAGGAGAAATAACAGAGGTTCAACAATAGTGTATTGAAAAAAAGATATGTCTGGATAGCTGATAGGTCCACTTTTTAAGGGGTTGTCCAAGATTAGAAAAGGAAGTATTTTTTTTTAAGTTAGTTAGTTTTAAGGTTAAAAGATACAAGTCCATTAAGTTCAACCAAAAAACTAATTTGTTGATCCAGAGGAAGGTAAAAAACTCATGATTACCCCATATTAGGGGAAACATTCCTTCCTGACCCCTGTTATGGCAATCAGACTTATTTCCCTGAATCAAAGGCCCATAACAAAATCTAGAACTAATAACCTGCAATATTATATTATTCAAGAAAGGCACATAGGCTCTCCATGATATATATATATATATTATATATATAATAATATTATTATTAGTATAAAATATTTTTAGCAAATTAAGGATTACAAGATCATGTGGCAGAGAGATCCATAATACCATTACTCGCTCAGTACAATGACATTTAATTTCAATGCATTTATTTATTTACTTGCCTTCAGCTCAGTCTCGATCCATGGCGAATTGATAGATGAACGTTCTTGTAGGAAGAAGGGAATTGTAGCATTGGTGCTAGAGTGGTAGAATTTACCCTAATGGAAACTAACCAAAGCCCCTGGGCAGATTCCTGGGGACCTCCATGCTCGGGCTGGCAGACACGTTTTGCCAACTTCTGCCCTTTAAATCCAGCTCCACAGTAATTTCTATGCCCCCAGCCTCAGCCTCCCCAGTGACGTATATGCCCCCAGCCTCAGCCTCCCCAGTGACGTATATATGTCCCCAGCCTCAGCCTCCCCAGTGATGTATATGCCCCCAGCCTTAGCCTCCCCAGTGACGTATATCCCCCAGCCTCAGCCTCAGCCTCCCCAGTGACGTATATGCCCCCAGCCTAGCCTCCCCAGTGACGTATATGCCCCCAGCCTTAGCCTCCCCAGTGACGTATATGCCCCCAGCCTCAGCCTCCCCAGTGACGTATATGCCCCCAGCCTTAGCCTCCCCAGTGACGTATATGCCCCCAGCCTTAGCCTCCCCAGTGACGTATATGCCCCCAGCCTCAGCCTCCCCAGTGACGTATATGCCCCCAGCCTCAGCCTCCCCAGTGAAGTGACATATATGCCCCCAGCCTCAACCTCCCCAGTGACGTCTTGCCCCCACCCTCAGCCTCCCCAGTGTCGTATATGCCCCCAGCCTCAGCCTCCCCAGTGACGTATATGCCCCCAGCCTCAGCCTCCCCAGTGAAGTATTTGCCCCCAGCCTCTACCTCCTAGTGATGTATATGCCCCCAGCCTCAGCCTCCCCAGTGAGTATATGCCCCCAGCCTCAGCCTCCCAGTGATGTATATGCCCCCAGCCTCAGCCTCCCCAGTATGACGTATATGCCCCCAGCCTGTCCTGTTTCATCTGATGAAGTGACCACTGCTAATTCACCGGTGTCATGAAACGTACGTTGGGTGAGACTGGGGGCTCTCCCCTCTTGTGTCCTGGTGCTGTGTGGTATGGCCTGTCGCAATATGGTTAACTGTTTATTGCACATACTGTGACTGTTTTCTGATCCAATGAGCATGAGCCTATTTTGCATAACCTGTGCAGACTGGATCTCTATTTGTGATAGCGCTTTCCAAAACTGTGGGTACTAGTGTAGTATGGAGGTCTGATTCTGGACCCCTATTATCGCCCAATTGGTTGTATGCATTTTACTTATATGAGACACTGCATTTGTTGTAATCTGTTGTAACTTGTGTGCTCTGAAGATTTTTTATGATTTTATGTCCTTCATGTTCTTTTGATGTTTTCTGTACCCTGCTTTACCACGCACCTAGCACTGCACCTAGCACTGCACCTAGCACTGCACCTAGCTCTTGTTTTTGTGCCATAAAAAAGGATAAATTAAAATCTGTAGATTTATTACGACACACAGGCCCAGGGATCTGTACCTTCACCATTATACCCCTGTACAGGAAAAGAGACCGGCCGCAGGGCCAGGGATCTGTACTTTCACCATTATACCCCTGTACAGGGATAGAGACTGGCCGCAGGCCCAGGACTCTACCTTCACCATATACCATTAACCCCTGTACAGATAGAGACTGCGCAGCCAGAGATCTCTACTTCACCATTATACCCATTATACCCCTGTACAGGGATAGAGACTGGTCAGAGGCCCAGAGATCTCTACCTTCACCATTATACCCATTATACCCCTGTACAGGATAGAGACTGGTCGCAGGCCCAGGGATCTCTACCTTCACCATTATACCCCTGTACAGGGATAGAGACCGGCCGCAGGGCCAGAGATCTCCACCTTCACCATTATACCCCTGTACAGGCCTTCACTATTATACCCCTGTACAGGCTTTCCCCATTATACCCCTGTACAGGGATAGAGACTTGCCATAGGCCCAGGGATCTCTACCTTCACCATTATACCCCCTGCACTGGGCTAGAGACTTACCATAGGCCCAGGGATCTGTACCTTCACCTTTATACCCCTGTACAGGGATAGAGACTTGCCGCAGGCCCAGGGTTGTATCTACAGAGTAGCTGCTGTCCGGAGGAGGGAGCTGGATGCTGGAGTGGTTGATTTATTGCTATCTAAATTCAATATAGCAAAAGAGAGCAAGAGTATTTATCTGCCCTGAATAAAATGGAGGCAACACAGGTGCAAAATACTCAGGGCCGGCGTCAGCACCCGGCATACCCGGCAGGTGCCGGGGCCCTGACCTAATACAGGGGCCCATCTGTGCCCACACACATCGCGCTGTCGCGCTGGAATAATCGTTTTTCCCTGCATTTTTTATTTATTTCTGAGGCAGACCCGGCCGCTCACCGCCGCTCTTTTCCTTCCTTTTTGGGGCTGTAAGTTCCTCCTATTTGCGTTCCACTGCGCAATGCATATAAGAGGAGGAACAGCGTTCAGGCTCCTATGCGCATTCCACAGTGGAACCTGGAACGCATGCTGCCCATACCACCGCATCCACCTCTGACTGCAGTCACAGTGTCACACAGATCATGGCTGAGCTCAGCTCATCAGCGCTGCCTCCTGCAATGTTCCAACTTTTGGCACCCGCAGGCTTCCATACTCCCCTCTGGGCCGGCACCCGGCACAGAGCAGCATGGAGGTGGCTGGTGAGGACTGCACTGATATTACAGTGATATGTGAAGCAGGGTATGTATTACTGGGGTCAGGAGGTGATGGCAGAGGAGGCTCGGGGCCACCCGCAGTGTCTGGGGAGGAAGAGGAGGATTGTCTGCTGCTGACAACTCTGGGGCCACCACCTCCTCTGCTCATAACAAGCAGAGACCTGCCCTTTATGGATTAAAACAGGGACAGAACCACAACTCCCAGCAGGCTGTGTTCGCTGCCCAGCGCATGCTGGGAGGTGTAGTCCTACAAATGTGGAGTAATGAGTTGCAGCCACCAGTCCAGGACTAGGAAGATCTGTGGTTGTTGTCAGTGAGTCAAAAACACAGCAGGTAAATGGCTTTCTGCACTTAAAGGGGATCTCCTATTTCTTAAAGTGACGGTATATGGCATTGCAGAGTGGATCCAGTGCTCAGGCCATGTTCACACATAGCAACCGCACCACCAACTCATGTAGTTGTATAGAGCTATGCTGCAGGTCTCATTGTACAGCCGGGGGTGCCACTGTGCAGAGAAAACCAGCACTGCAGTCCCTTCATTATGAGATCTGTGGCTGTGCTGGGCTATATATATTATTTGGAGGCTGTGCTGGGATTATACATATATTATATTTGGAGACTGCAACTATACTGTCATAGCCTTTAAATAGTATATGAAGCCCAGCCCAGTCTCCAAATAATATACATAGCCCAGAGCCTTCTTATTATGTATACACAGCCCAGCACAGCCTCCATATAATATATAGAGCTCACAGACTCTATATTTTATATTTAATAATGCAGACCAGCAGCCTTTATATTATATATACAGCCCTGCACAGCCTCAATATTTTATAAATATTATATACAGAGCCCACCCTGTAGGCTCTATTTTATATATACATAGCCTGCAGCTTCTATATTGTATTCATGAATCGTGGTATAGGTTAAAAGGGCCCACTGAGACTTTCGCCCGGGGCCCACAAAAACCTGGAGCCGGCCCTGAAAATACTGATGAGACAATCGCCACTGACTAATTCATGGAGGGGCTCAGCATTAATATTGCACATGGAATCTCTGGTCACATATATGTAGGCTTACAGCCTATTAATGATACCCATACTATTAGAACAGGATGCTGCCCAGCATTATCAGTACCACCCCCCCCCCATTGGGACAGGTGCCCTAGATAACAGGGCTTACAGCCTATTAATGATACCCATACTGTTAGATCAGGATGCTGCCCAGCATTATCAGTACCCCCCCCCCCCATTGGGACAGGTGCCCTAGATAACAGGGCTAATATAGATGAAAAATGTAGAAAGACAGTAACCAAACCAGTATAAAAAGATAAATTCCTTTATTGAAATAATCACATGGATGTTAAAAGCATCTTGTCAGGCAAAGACCGAAAGCAAGAATAGCATGCAAAACTTTATATGATAGGTATGAGGTATTGGTCGATATTTTGGCCAAAATATGCAAGAGTTCAAGTATATATATGACAAATTTATTTGCCATTGCTCGATGTTTTGGCCAAAATACACAAAGCTCGCAACCCGCGTCAAGGGTCCTCATAGTCTTGCGAGTTTCCTATCCTAAAATTAAAAGCAAAGGTCACAGCAGAAAAAGGAGTTAAATTTCCTCCAAAGTTTATAGAAAAAAAGGACAAGAGATTTTGCTGTGACTTTCTTTGTTTTTAATTTCTCCCCATTTAACTAAAGCATTTTCCCCTTTGTAATTTAGTCTATGGCTGTCGGCTCAAACAATCTTCCTGGGGCAGACATGCTGATACCAGAGAAGCGCTGGCCGACAACCTTAAACCTCATTACAGGGACAGTTTTAAGGCTGAAAGACACAAACAAGTCAAACAAGTTCAACCTAAAAACTAAAGTGTTGATCCAGAGGAAGGCAAAAACCCCTATGGGCCCCCAAATGGTCCATTTTAGGGGGAAAATTCCTTCCCGACTCCAGTTAATTGGCAATCAGACTAGTTCCCTGGATCAACGTCCCATACACAATAAGTCGTGGTCTCAGGAGTGTATTCCTTGTAGTCCTTGTAGACTGCAGCCTAACAAATGGCTGTACAGCTGCCAGGTCGGGGTTTTATGCCCGCTGACCACTGTGTCGTCACAAAGCGATGACCTAGTCAAGTGGGCGGGGCTCCTTTATTTAGTCATCGGCTGAACTTTACATTCTACGTCTCAAACTTTTTTCACTTCTGTTCTGGGCTGTGGTTGGCTGATGTCATCCACCTGTGATGTCATCACAACAACAGACACGAACATTCCATCTCATCTTCATCTGAACCAGCAATGAAAATAACAAGAGCTTCAGGTTTCAGACTTAGTTTAATAAAATAATAAAACAGTTGAAACAAATCCATAATAGTGTGTGAGATGCAATCTATGCAGTACCCAGGTTTGGAAGCGCACAAACATATAGGAAAATTAAAATAATTTTATTCATATTCAAAATAGAACAAATAAACACAAAAAAATAGGAGAAATAGGTGAATTAAAAGCAAAGATGGTACAATACTGGTGAAAATACTTGACTACACATACAGCACATGGATGTAATGTGTATAATAAATACACTCAAAAGGTACCAAGATAAGGTAAATGTTGGGCCCAAAAAAAGTAATATATGTATATATATGTATATACAGAATGTGTATATATATATATGTGTGTGTGTATATATATGTGTGTGTGTATATATATATATATATATATATAATATATGTATGTATATATGAGTGTGGCCAGTATGCATGGGCAACTCTGGGCTCTACAGCTAATAGGTACATAAAAGGCAAAGTAGTGCAATATATGTCAAAGATATAAACTACCAGTATATATACGAGTATAAGCGAGTTTTTCAGGCCCAAAAATGTGGGCTGTAAAAGTTCCCCCTCGTTTTACGCGAGTCATGTGTATACAGATGTATAATCTGGTAATATACCGATGATATACATCGGTATACAGCACCCCCATGCATCACCAGTTAATGCAATAGGGCCCCTCATGGGTCTCTCCGGTCACCTGTAAACAGCAAAGCATGCTATATCAGTTCCCTCGAACACCCCCGCTGCCGACATCCACGATCCTCCATCTTCATGCGATTCCTCTTCCTGATTCTGTGGCGTGCGCCGCAATCGACGTACATTCCCGGCGAGCCGCACAGAAACAGGAAGAGTGAGCGCATGAAGAATGGGGATCGCGATTGGCAGCGCGGGTGCGAGCGGGACACTGTAAAGTATAGCTTATTTAACAGGTGACCGGAGAGAGCTGGGGGGCCTGCATTACTGGGGCTGCCTGTATACTACCGCTGGGCTGCTATATACCTCCGGGCACTGTATACTACCATGGGGCTGCTATATACCTTGGGGGCCTGTATACTACCACTGGGGCTGCTATAACTTGGGTGTATACTACCACTGGGGCTGCCTATATACTTGGGGCCGGTATCTACCTGGTGGCTGCATATACCTATGGGGACTGTTATACTACCATGGGGTGTTATACTACCATGGGGTGTATATATACTGGGCTGCGTGTTATACTACTACTGGGGTGCTGTATCTACCTCTGGGTGTGGTGTATTACACAATGTGGGGCTATATACTTGTGTGCTATCCACCTGGCTTGATATCACAGTCAATGAGTCCACTAGGTTTGGGGCAAAGTAGTGCTTATACGGGTCGTATAAGAGTATATGTACAATTATATATATATTAATTTTTTTTTGAGCAGCATATATAAATATATTATAAAGGGAACACTTCAACATTACATTGTGTCGTTAAATGTTCCCTTCACTTTTTGAGCAGTGTATATCATATAATATATAATATATATATATATGTATATATGTATAATATATATGTATTATATGTATGTATATGTGTAATATTATGTATATATATATAAATATTATTATATATAATATATATATATATATATATATATATATATATATATGTATTATTTATATATAATTAGTGTGGCCACTATGCATGGCACTCTCTGGGCTCTACAGCTAATAGGTTACATACAGGGCAAAGCAGTGCTATATATGTCAAAGATAAAGCTACATTATATATATATATATATACTAGCTGTAGTACCGGCTACGCCCGGGTTAATAAATTACTGCTGTTGCTATAATAAATAGATTTGAATATGTCATATAATGACCTGTAGAGAATAGTAGCTGAGCTGTGATTGTTTGCTATAGGCAGCCTAATAAATCTCCAGCCAACAGTAAACCCCCCGGCCCGCCGGGCAGTAATGTTACCTCACACATACACATAATAGACGGCTCATGTGACTGACATCTGCCTTAATTCCCTATATGGCACATGTTTGCACATTGGCTGTTTTTAATCAGATGTTTATTTTTGGAAATTAAAGATAGCAGACGTATGAGGCGAGTTGTGTGAGGTGATTTGTGCACATCTGTGTCTGTCTGTGTGGTGTGTGTGTCCCTGGGGTGTGTGTATGTGTGTGTCCCTGTGGGGTGTGGTGTATCTGTGTTGTGTGTGTCTCTTTGTGGTGTGTGTGTGTCTGTCTGTGTGGTGTGTGTGTCCCTGGGTGTGTACGGTGTGTCCCTGTGGTGTGTGTCCTTGTGGGGGGAGGGGTGTCTCTGTGGTGTGTGTCCATCCCTATGGGGTCTGTGTGTTCCTGTGGGGTGTGTGTGTGTCTCTGTGTCCCTATGGGGTGTGTATGTCCCTGTGGGGTGAGTGCATGCGTCCCTATAGGGTGCGTATGTGTCTGTGTGGTGTGTGTCTCTTTGTGGTGTGTGTGTTTGTGTTCGGGTGCATGGTGAGTATCCAATGTTGGGGCTCCACCTTAGCTGCTACTCTTTGTGTGCATACATGTCCCCGTGCGTGGTGAATATCTCATGTCAGGGCCCCACTTAGTGACTATATGCTGGTATGTGCTGTTAGTCTTTGGCGCTGTCATTAAGCCCCTCTCATTCACAACTGTCAACTGGTAACTGTCACTTTTTCCCCATTATGTAGATAGGGGCAAAATTGTTTGGTGAATTGGAACGTGCAGGGTTAAAATTTCGCCTCACAACATAGCCTCTGACGCTCTCGGGGTCCAGACGTGTGACTGTGCAAAATTTTGTGGCTGTAGTTGCGACGGTGCAGATGCCAATCCCGGACATACATACATACATACATACACACACATACATACAGCCTAACGAGGTGATTAGGAGCATCTAAGTGAACTGTAGGAGCCACAACTCCTATTGGTTGGTAGGGGATCAAATACTTATTTCTCTCTGCAAAATGCAAATAACTTATATAATGTAGACAATGTGATTTTCTGGATTTTATTTGTGATATTCCATGTCTCACTGTTAAAATTAATCGACCCTAAGGGTATGTGCGCACGGGGCGGGTTAATGGCGGCGGCGGCTGGGCGGGACCCGACAGGAAGCTCGGAGCCGTCCACCGGCTTCCTGTCGGGTCCGTGCTGCGGGTGTCGGGCGGGTGTGCGGCGGTGCACAGCGGGTTAGCGCCGGCGATTCTGCAGCGGCTGGAAGCAGCACATGATTCTGCTTGCAGCCGCTGCAGAACCGGCCGGATTATAGAACAAGCTCATTCTTTGCTAACCCGCTGGGAACCCAGCGGGATAGCAACGGATGAGCATGTGTAAACCGCCGCTGTGTGCACAGCGGGTGTCGGTTTACATAGGTTTCAATGTTAATCCAAACGCCGGTTTGGATTAACATAAATTTACATGAAATTTATGTAAACCGACCGGCGGTTTACACACCTAATCCGGCCCTAACCCGACCAGTGCGCACATACCCTTACAATTATAGACTGGTCATGTCTTTGTCATTGGGCAAAGTTACAAAATCAGCAAGGGATCAAATACTTACTTCCTTCAAGGTACCTTCCATGTGTATAGTGATACATCTACGGTACTGTTCTTGTGATTTTGAATAGGTTGGCTACAGAAGTCCCAACAGCGCTGCAGACAATTGCTGAGCTCAGCAACCCTGCCTCAGTGATTGGCTGCAGCGCTGTCGACGTTACATCATCCCTTCAGCAAAAAAAAAAAAAACATCAGAGACTGGGGCAGCGCCGGAGACACAGGGGAGGGTTAGCAAAGAGCGGTTTGTTTATTTACCAGAAACTGTGTCAGTATGAAGATGTTTTCTAAATTGGACAGCCCCTTTAAGAAATCGTGCTGTCTAGACTATGGGATATCCCTCTTAAAGCAGCCTCATCCCATTCATACTTATACAAAATGATTGCAATAAATAGGGATGACGTGCAGTACCAGAAATGGCCTGTATCAAAGTGTGGCGCTATTTCTAAAAAAATATATCTATTATATAATTGCGAATGGCTTTTTTGCCCCCGGCGTGGTCATGTGGATACGCGCGAAGCATTGGCCGCGAAGCGGCCATTGCGAGTCGTGCGTGGTCATCTGGATACGCCCGAAGCATTGGCCGCACAGCGGCCATTGCGAGCAGTTCTAAGGCGACTCGCTATGCCCGCGAAGCGGCCATTGCGAGTCAGAGACTCGCCGTTCTAGAATCCCGATGCATGTGCATCGGGCTCCCAGCTAGTATATGTATATTTTAACCTTTACAGTGCCATCCAAAAAATATCTCTGGCCAATTCCTCCTTTATGTTCCTGGATCGTATGCTAGGAATGATATGACGGCGCTCCAAGGTGCCCAGAATAGTCTTTGTCATCTACATGCTGAGAAATATAATCGATTTTTTTTCCTTTGGGGGAAAACCTTTGATGGACGTTCTCTTTTGCAAGAGTTAAGAGACTGGTATTAGGTACTAATTTATGACCCAAAACTTCCTCCAAGTTTCAGGAGCCCGGAACATTTTCCATAAGGGTACCGTCACACCTGGAGGTATCGCCGGCGATTTCACAGGCGACGCTAAGGCGTGGCCTATCGCCGGCGACATCGCCAAAGCGTCGCCTAATATGACTGGGCGAGGGCGACACATCTGAGTGCAAAATAATCTTGACCTACACAACCATACACCTGTGTTTATACATATTCTGTACACACACATGGACAAGGGAATGTTAGGTGATCAATACATATGGGCCACATAACTGCAAACACACAAATATCTGTGCACACACATACTTGGTCAAGGCTCCAATATTATCCTGACCAAGAACGCAAGAGTGATTATATTAGACAACCTAGTATCACAACACACATTACATCAAAGCGCCATACGGCTTCACTATACAATTACTCGACACGCGAGCGCCGTGTTTTGCCTTGTTGCCCACTCCAATGCCTACAGCAATAATCTGCTACACATCAAACGAGAGGTGACTGAGCACCGAGCCAATACGCACATGCATGCTTACATTGTACGATGTGGCGCTGCGAACACGGACACAGTAATTGGTGTTTGTTTGCAACCAATCACACTTCTTTGAGGCGTCACACAACATAATGGAATGGAAAATCTGCTCCAATTGTTAGCGGACACCATGCCACGTATGGAGAGCCCCTGTGTGCCTAAACATTGGAGCCCCCCCACAAGTGACCCCATTTTGAAAACTAGACCCCCCCAAGGAACTTAACTAGATCCATAGTGAGCACTTTGAACCCTCTGGTGCTTCACAAATTGATCTGTAAAAATGAAAAAGTACTTTTTTTTTTTTTTTTTCACAAAAATTTTCTTTTTTCATTTTTACGGATTAACTTTGATCTCCAAATCAGATCACCTTGAAGCTCAAAGTTAACCCTTGTGTGACCCCAGGATCGTGATAGGTCAAGAACTCACTGAGTTCATGACCTATCATTTCCTGGGCACACAGCGGCGCGCACACGCCCATGTGCATACAGCGGCATGCACACACGGAGGTGCGTGCACAAAAGAGCCGCACGCGCACATTGCAGGGCGGGCGTGCAGCAGACGGGTTGAGAGGCTCCCAGGATCCCAGAACTCGAGTCAACATCGTTGGTAGGTAAGGGGGGAGAGAGGGAGGCAAGGGGAACCTGACTGGGGGACGGGGGTCTACAAGCTTCATCCGATGTGATGTTTGGTCACATCGGATGAAGTTTCAGAGGCAGCAGCGGTGGCATGCATGGGCACTGTAGCTGGGGGAGGGGGCAGATGGTGTCCAGAAACTGGCGGGACACCAAAGGGGACTGGGGAGCATCGGGGGAGGTCATTTTCATGCGGCCTGACATGTGTAACATGTCAGGCCGCATGGAGATGCAGGGTAGGAAGCGGGGTTTCGCGCCCGCCGCTGCCATTTTGTGATGGACCAGGGGAGAGGTGGGGGTGGGAGGGAGATCCCTGGTACCGAGGGTCTTTGAGGTCTTAGGGGTTAATGTTTCACTTTCATCCGACGTGTTTTGATGTCTGAGGAAAGTGAAAGCGTTTTTTGTAATGTCATGACCGGTCATCACATTACTGGTAAAAAAAAGCCCCTGATCCATAATCTCGAGGGTCTCAGCTAACCCCAGTAACTGAAATCCTGGAGATTTTCGGTCATCGGGGGGCGCTATAGGCTTATTCCTGGCTGACGTCTACAGACGTCAGCCAGGCATAAGTACCCTTTTTTTCCGACGTGTGTAGACGTTAGGCCGTCGTTATGGGGTTAAATGGCCTCCCCAATCCCCTAAAAAAAAAAGCAGATTGTTTACATAGAGTCTTTATCCCTTGGTCTGAAAATTGCCAAATAAGCTGGTGAGCCACTGTCTCTATAGGAAGTGGGTGATCCATTGTCTCTCTACAGAAACTGAGAGTGTATCTTTCTTACTTTATATAGGAAGTGGGAGCAGGACTATGTGTCTCTACAGGAAGTGGGAGCAGGACTTTGTCTCTACAGGAAGTGGGAGCAGGACTTTGTGTCGCTACAGGAAGTGGGAGCAGGACTTTGTGTCTCTACAGGAAGTGGGAGCAGGACTTTGTGTCTCTACAGGAAGTGGGAGCAGGACTTTGTGTCTCTACAGGAAGTGGGAGCAGGACTTTGTGTCTCTACAGGAAGTGGGAGCAGGACTTTGTGTCGCTACAGGAAGTGGGAGCAGGACTTTGTGTCTCTACAGGAAGTGGGAGTGAGTCTTTGTTACTTTGCTGGCAGTGAGGGCAGGTCTTTGAGGATTATTCTGGGTATTTGTCAATACAGAACCTGAGGGTGGGTGTGCAACTTTCAACCGGAAGTGTGGGAGTGTCTTAGCCTTTACGTAGGTCTCACACTGCAGATCTAAGAATTACGGACATGCTAAAAACAGTGAATATCTGAATGTTTTAATAGAGAAAGCATCAGCCTAGATCAGCAGCTGCTCCTTGAAAATCTACTGTATATGGTATATGACATGGAGTGTACAACTTTTTTTTTTTTTTTTAAACCAATCAGATTTTTATTAAATTATGAAGATACAAATATAAGGGGTACACCATACCCACAACTGGGTAACACAAACCTTTCAGAAAGGAAGAGGAAGGGAAGGAGTTGAGGAAAGGTAGGGTTGGGTGGACATCATAGATCAGGCTTATAGTACTCAGGTACACACAAGTATTGTAATGACAGTACAAAAACAAAAGAGAATATGCGCTGTTAGAGGTAAATCCACATTATACAGTTATAAAGAAGGGGTAGGACTTCCTTGGGTCCCACCAAGAGAGGACTCTGTTCTTTTTGGCCAGAGATTGAGCTAGAGATGTCTCATATTGGAAATGTAGGTTTAGACGTGCAATGAGCTCCTCCTTGGTGGGGACAGATGAGGATTTCCAATGTTTGGCTATGCACAGCCTAGCGGCAATCAATATGTTGGGATTCACCGCTTGAAGCGGAGAGGGAAGTTCAGGTACCCAATAAGGCCAAAGGAGCCGTCAGCTGAACAGTGATCCCTATAACTCCCTGTATAACAGACTCCACACAATGCCAGAACGTCCAGATCTTTGGACAGTCCCACCAATTTTGGGTAGGGGAGCCAAATACCGGCACTGTCTCCAGCATGCAGGCGAGGATGATGGGTAGAATTGGGCAATACGGGAAGGGGTGAGGTACCAGTGTAGCTGAATTTTCCTTCCCTGCTCCAAATGATTAATGCAGGCCGTGAACCTATAAGGTAGAGTGAATGCAAGCCGCCAAGCGTCCACCGAGGCCGAAAAGACGAGGGCGAATTCCCATTTTAACATAAAGGGAAATTTCGTATCACCATCAGGAGCAAGGAAAGCCTTATATAAAATGGATATCCCATGTGAGAGTAGGGTGATGGGTTTAAAAAAAACGTTGAACTGGATCATCGGGGAGGGAAGTAACAGAGTAAGGAGAATGGGATGTCAGCAGGAAATGTCGTACCTGTAAGTATGTGTTTGTATGTGGAAGACTTGGGGGGGGTGTCGAATTTGGAGGCTAAGTTAGAAAATGAGTGTAGTCCCAATGTGTCATATAAATCAGAAACCAGCCGGATCCCCCTCTCCATCCAAGAGGAGAGAGAAAGGCCATCAATGCTATGTTCAATAACTTGCAGAGAGACATATCCAAAAAGACTAGTGAGATGGCAAGGGCTGCATAAACGCCATCATTTAGTTAGGGACTGCATAGATAGAAGAGTAGGGGAACGAGGGGGGTTATGAAGCATAGTTGTTTCCAATAAAAGTCTGAGAGAGCGACGTGGAGCAAAATGTGATTCTATTTGGAGCCACAAGAGGGAAGAACCTCCCTCCACCACAGTTTAGCTGGTTCCAATAACGCAGCTCTATGGTATATGCCTGTATTTTGGGGACTCCTGCACGAGATCCTATGCGGCCTATTATTCCTATTATATAACGGTCCACAATGGCCGAGATATATCTGGAAGGAATGAGGAGAGGGAGGCAACTAAAAAGATATATTAATTTGGGTAGGAGTAACATCTCGACTGTCTGGATTCTTGCCATCCACGAGAACATCGGGAGGGAAAATTTGGAGAGTTCAGGTTCAATGACGGAAGGGACTTCCTCACAGTTAATACGAACAAGGTCACATAGTTTGGTTACTTTAATTTCTAAATAAGTGAAGCCTAAAGGGGACCATACAAAGGGGAACTTAGATTGGATTTGAATATGAATGGTGGGCTGGAGATGAAGAGGAAACAAAGTGGATTTGGTCAGATTTCATTTGTAAACGGAGGCCAAAGAAAACTCCTCCGAGATGGAGGTGACAGCATCCAGTGACTCTAGAGGGTCAGTGCAGGTCAAGACCACATCATTCGCATAGAGACCGATCTTGTGTTCCACATCACCAATCAGAATCCCCCTAACATGGGTCTCTGTCTGATGATAGCTGCAAGAATACACTAGGGAGGCGCCCCCCCCCCCCCCGTCCGCCACATCAAGGAGATCAATCAGCCGTACCGTCTCTCGTCTGACGACCAGGAACAAACCCAACCTGGTCGGGATGCACCACCAGAGGGAGGATAGACATCAGTCTATTGGCCCAGATCTTGGCATAAATTTTTGGGTCACAATTTAAAAGAGCAATCGGACGGAAGTTCCCTTGAGATGTCATGGGTTTACCAGGTTTGGGCAGGGTTGTTATTGTAGCCTCTAGAGTCTAGACCCTCTGACTTAATTTCCCCTTCATCCAACCAGCGGTTAAAAAGGCGGTGCAGGTAGGGGGACAGAATGGGGAGAAAAAGTGCGTAGTAAGCAAAGGGGAAGCCATAGGGGCCAGGGGAGGATTGTTTTTCGGCCAAGCGAACGACATGGGAAATTTCCAATTCCTAGAGAGGGCCATTTACTTGAGAGAGAAGCACAGGGGATATTTTTGGGAGATTCGCCCAATCTAGAAAGGCAGCAATATGGTCATTAGATGGTTGAGGGACTTGAGGGTCAGCGTTCAAGTTGTAAAGGGAAGAGTAGTAGCGAATTTGGAGCCGAGTTTTGGTTAATTCCTCCAATATACTTGGGGTGGGAGATTGTTTGTGTTGGATTCTAGGTGTTTCAAAGTAGTAAGGGCCAGATGGAGAGAGGAATCGTATTTCTTTTTAGTAAAAGCGTCAATTTTAATCAGAGCTCCCCGCACCACTGCCTTATGGGCAAACCAAAAGGAATCGTCAGGGACATCACCTGTGTCGTTCATGAAGAAAAACCCCTTGAGGTGTCTCTATGGCCTCTACATTTGAAGAGGCAGTAAGAGGGTGTTCATTGAGGCGCCACTGGGCGGGAGGCTTCAAATTAGATGGATCTGAAATAGTAAGGGTGATCCGACCAGAAGATGTTACCAATGTCCGCCGAGACACAATGGGGCAACGCCACATCATTCACCAGAAAAAAGTCAATTCTACTATACGTGTGGTGTCTCGGGGACATGAAGGTGTAGTCCCGCTCGTCACAGTGAATATATCTCCAAATGTCATGTAAGCTTTGTAGAGAGACCAAGGGACCCATTTTTCCCCCCAGAGAGTGGGATGGTGATGAGCAGTCCAAATTTTTGGACATAGGGATGTTAAAGTCTCCAGCAACAATTGTGTATCCTTTTTTAAGGGGATCTAGAGCAGGGGTCTCAAACTGCAGGCCTCGAAGGCCGCACACAGTGCAGGTTTTCTGGATTTCCATAGTCTTTGACAGTTGGTAATCAAATGATCAACTGTCAAATTGAAAGGAAAGCCTGAAAACCTGGACTGTGTGCGGCCCTCGAGGCCTGGAGTTTGAGACCCCTGATCTAGAGTATGGAAACAATTTTTGAGGAAAGCAGATTGACCAGTATTAGGGCCATATACCGAGGCTATAGTGTAGGGAATGTTGTTTAGTAAGCACAAAATAATTAGGAATCTGCCTTGCGGGTCAGAGATGGTATTTTGTAGTTGAAAGGCCAACTTTGTAGAGATAAGTATCGCTACCACCGGCCTTTTTGGAACTATTATTAGCGAAGAATTGGTGGGGGGTACAAAGCAGAGCTCATCCTAATATTGTCATTAGCCATAAATGAGTCTCCTGGACGCAAACCACATCATGGGAACCCCTAGATATTTGTCTCCATACTACCGACCTCTTACCCGGAGAATTGAGGCCGTTAACATTAATCGAGTACAGTGAGATACTTATGGTGGAACCCTTAAAGAAACATGCAGCAATATAAGCACAATCCAACACTTGATTGATGACGGAGGCTCGCGTGTACCTAAAATGGAGAAGGAGGGAAAAAAATGGGAGGAAAGAGGAAGGGAAAGGGAGGAAGGGGAAAAGGGAATAAACCCAGAAGCAAAACCATTACAAGCAGCACAAAAAACAACATTTTGTGATCGGGGGAACAGGTAAAAACGAAAAAATTACCCAAGGATCAGAGAAAACGTGAAAAAAGAACAAAAAAAAGTGAACAAAAGTCACCTAACTGGGCAGCGTCCGGGACCGACGACAAATGTCTAGAGAAGAAAGAATAAAGGAAAACTCACAAATGTCCACTTCCCAAATGGGAAGATATCCAAGGAGCAGCCGGTGCAGAATCTTCTCAGGCGGTCTCCCACTCAGGATCTAGGCGTGGACAGAGGATCTCGTGATGTCTGCTGAAGGCTGGGTGTCTGGGGGTTTCAAACCCCACTTCTGGAGAAGTTTGCCCGCTTGATCTGGAAGATGACAAGTGGAGGTAAAACCATCTTTATGGATCATCAATCTTGTGGGGAAACCCCAACGGTAGGGGATACCCTTGTCGTGGAGCACGGTGGTATATGGCTGAAAAGCTCTCCGGAGAGCTAAAGTGCCCGGAGACAAATCCGGATAGACCAAAATCTGGGAAAAGTTGTCAGGCAGAAAATCTTCCTTGAGTTCAAAAAAATGTATACGGGGGAGCACATCTCATGGAATGGAGGGGCCCAGGGAGGAAGGTTTGGGCACACGGTGAATACGGTCAATTATTATGTCCTTCCTATCAACGTGAGGCATAGCTGCCATTATAACATCCTGGAGGAAAGATTGCAGATCTACAGCCAAGATGGATTCATCTATCCCTCTCAGTTAAATATTGTTTCTCCTAGACCTGTCCTCCATGTCTAGGGTTTTGGCTTGGGTCTTTAATGCAGCTTGGTGTGGGAGTCGTGCGTTTCATAAGTCGTTGTGGGACTTAACCAATTCAGCCATTTTGTGCTCGAGCCTGTCTGTACGAGCTCCAAGCTCCTCCACATCTCCCCTAATTTCTGTCATCATGCCCCGGATATCCTCCTGTAGTGAGGAGCGGAGCGCAGCCAGCATGTCCTGCATAGCACTCTTAGTGAGCGGAGCCTCAGGGCATTCCGGAGCCAGGGGACCCAGAGAGGGATGAGAACCCTGTCAGGCTGCTCGAGCAGCGCGATGAGAAGGCGACGCCATATTGGGGCGGGAAGCCGGGCGCCGGCGAAGAAATCAGTTACTCGCCTGGGGAGATCTCTGGAGCCAGACTTTGCTTTCCCCATCCGCGCGCCGGAGCCACCAGAGGAATAGGGCAATTGTAAGGACCAAAATAGACCGCCGGAGAGGTAGAAATAGCCACTTCTTGCTCCCTGGGTACGGAGCTCCTACTCTAAGCGACCTCCGGCATTAGCAGGCAGCTACCCTTCCCCTTGGACAACCCTTTTGACAGACAAATTAATGAAATTCTTGTCCATTGCTTAAAGTTGTGATATATTCCTCCACATGCAATCGTAGACAAAGAGTAATTGTGTAGCACCTGAAATGCAGGTTAAACAACATTGGCAGGACCTCTGCAAGGCCTGCACTGTGTAAGGATTGGCAGACCATACAGGAACCACAGCACTGATGAGAATTAGTCAGTATCATAAATAATCATTTACATCTGGGTACCTTATAGATGACCTTGTCTCTGATCGGGATCGTCTTTTTCATATCTTCATCTTTTCCACACACCATGATGACTTTTCACATACACGCTTTGTCTCTATGTGGCGCCCCGCAACGAGTGCGTCACAGGAGGGTATTGCAGCCATAAATGCAGCAGCAATATTCTCTGACCCAGTAGTTATATGGTTAACTCAGAGATTCATACCCTGCATGCAACACTAGTAGAGGGGACCAATCCAGGTCCTGGTGGGCGGAGTGCAAGGGTAGTGTGTAGTAGAAAGTTTAGTCCAGCTTAGAGAGTTCTAGTCTCGGGTCTGGAGAAGCAACAGCAACTTAGAAGACCCCTGCAGACTTCCAGCTCTGCAACCTAGGAGAGGGGGTTGCACAGTCGGTGCAGCCCCCTGGCCACCTTCTACCGGCCATCTCCTCACCCTTACCACGGTTGAGCACCATTACTCCCGGTGCATCACCAACCGAACTTGGGCATCCAAATGCGGGTCCAAAACTACCCCGCGCCCTTATACAGCCGGTTTGCTGGTACCGAAGCTGGCAGCAGTTCAGCTCTGCTAGGCGAACCAGAAGAGTGGAGGAGCAGCTTGACAGGAGCACCCCACCACCCGCCAACTTCCAGTCGTCTAACCAGCGGTGTACCCACCGAGGGATCCAAGGCTCCCCAAAACATCCATCACGTATACTTTGGATAGGGCATTGAAGCAGCCTCCCCGTACCTGTTCTGGTATTCCTGGGCGATAAAGGCAAATACTTAGCTAGAATGGAGGAACACCGCGGATCTCTGAGGGACACCTATCACTGCTGAGTCCACCCGGTCCACTACCCGTTAACTGTATGCCATGTACTGCCTGCTGGTTACAGTAAAGGACCCGTTACAGAGACTTACAGTGTCCGTGCTTCCTTATGTCTATGTCCGTCTGCACACAAGGTAACCGCAGCTGCCGCACAACATCTTAAGCAGCTCCAGCCTCCGGGGATCACCGCTCAGCCTGTAGTTGGGAGCGTTCCATCTTGCTGCTATCCATCCCCCGGAGGTCCCGCAGCGTC
Organism: Allobates femoralis; assembly: GCA_033576535.1. Classification (NCBI taxonomy): domain Eukaryota; kingdom Metazoa; phylum Chordata; class Amphibia; order Anura; family Aromobatidae; genus Allobates; species Allobates femoralis. The sequence continues at coordinate 96,660,011 of JARQOC010000004.1, read as the reverse complement.
GGTAGGACTTACCGAACTACTCATAGGTGGCGTCACAAATAAATTATCCCCTTAATCTCCTACACTGTGTCCCAGAATAAATAATTGCTCCTCCTCACTGTTTTCTTCACAAAATATGATTTACACACTGTCCCTCTTCTGGTACATGACCTCCACACTGCCCTCTCCTTCCCATACTGGGCTCCCTGGTCACACTGCTCTCTACACTGTGTCACCCATATACTACCCACTGCTTATAGTTATACTGTTCTCCCTCATCAAACTCCCTCTCCTCTGTATACTGTCCCCTCCTGACTGTGGCCTCACACGCTCCCCGCTCTCCATACATCCCCACACAACTCACTCTCTATTCTGTGCCCCCTTACATTTTTCTCATCCCCTATTGTTTCCTCACTACTTCACTCCCCCCTCACTCCTCATAATGTATTCCACACCCATCCCCCCCTCACTCCCCATACTGTGTCAGCAGCCAAACCCCCTCATTTCTCATACTGTATCCAAACTCATCCACCCCCTCACTCCACATACTGTGCAACAGTCATCCCCCTCACTCTTTATACTGTGACCACACTGATCTCCCCTTACTCCACATATTGCTCCACAGCCATCCCCCTCACTCATACTGTTTCCACACTGATCACCCCTCACTTCACATACTATGCCACAGCCATCCCTCCTCACTGCTTATACTCTATCCACTGTGTCTGACAAAAGTAAAGCCTCATCCATGGAGGGGATCATATGTCTAAGATCATGACCATGAACAGGGCTGCCACTAGAAATTTTGGGGCCCCTTACTAGCAAAATTTTGGGGCCCCCCTGAGACTCCACCCCAACTCCGCCTCCACCAAGCTCCGCCTCCATCCAGGTTCCGCCTCCACCCACGCTCCGCCTCCACCCATCAAACCTTCCATAGTTTCACCACCCACTATTGGAAAAACTCCCTTTCTGCACCACGTCCTTGCCAATCACTCATTAATCTCTTTCTATACATTGTTCTTTATCAGAGCTGTGGAGGGATGTGAACAATAAATGCCACATGAGGCAGAACAATACTGGTGCTGTTATTTATTAACCCTGTACAGGGGTGGGGAACCTTTTTGCTGCTGGAGGGACATTTGGAAATTACTACTGTCATTTAGGGGCCGTACATCACAATGAAAATTACCGGCTACATTAAATTAATTACCTCACCTAATTTGATGGCTGCAGCTGCTCCTCTGTGTCCTGCGATGTTCGGTGATATCTGATCTTCCAGGTTTGTGTTGGTCTGGAGCACAGTCGACTCTGTGACAATAAGTTTTGTAAATCAAATACATGACATAGGAAATTGTTATATATACAATATATACAGGACAAAGAGTATATACAGCACTGCAGAGGGCTGGGGGACACAGACTGGGAGTGAGCTGAGCTCTGCAGGAGCCACAGAGATGTATGGTCTCTCCCCGGGCCCCCACCCATTGAGGGGGTGAAGTGAGCTCTGGAGCCAGGGGTCACAAGCTTCCAGAAAACGGCAGCGAATCTCGATTACTTATTATTACACTGGTCAACAGCATTTTTGGTGCCAAAGATATTTCATTGAATTTAGGGTAACTTTGGGGTGCTGATTCTGAATATGTCATCAGTTTTGCCAGATTGGCTCAAGTTTTTGAGATTTTTCGTAAAATGTGTAACAAAAAAGACGTTTTTTGCTACTTTTTTAACGAAGTCTGTTATGTTTCTTCTATGTTTTGTCAGTGTATATTCACCACAAATGTAACAGAATGGGTCTGGATCGTTAAGACAACTTCTTCTTGATGAGTTCATGCTTTTCACTGGACAACAGACAACAAACATAAAGTTAGTGCAAAAAATCAAGCTATGAACAAACTTTTAGAACACTAATTAACACAAAACTATATTGAGAACTGCTCAGTTCAAGTACTAATCCAAAGAAATTAATGAGATGATGCGTCGCATTTACCAACAAGTGCTATAAATAAGATACCAAAAATCTCAAAAACTTGAGCCAATCTGGCAAAACTGATAGCATATTCAGAATCAGCACCCCAAAAATACCCAAATTCATTAAAATATTTTGGGCACAAGAAAAAAAAATTTTTTTGTTGACCTGTGTTATCAGAGACTCTGGAGAAGAATGCTACCGGCAAAGGCAGCCGAGACTATAAGAGCGGGAGCGGCATCCGCTGGGGGTTACCACTGGTACACACACCTCGTACGCACGTGGCTCCACTCCGTACACCTTGTACGCACGCAGCTCAGCTCCGTACACACTCGGCTCCACTCCGTACACCTCGTACACACACTGCTCTGCTCCGTACACCTCGTACACACACGGCTCTGCTCCGTACACCTCATACACACTCGGCTCCGCTCACCTCGTACACACTCGGCTCAGCTCTGTACACCTCGTACACACTCGGCTCAGCTCCGTACACCTCATACACACTCGGCTCCGCTCACCTCGTACACACTCGGCTCAGCTCTGTACACCTCGTACACACTCGGCTCCGCTCACCTCGTACGCACTCGGCTCAGCTCCGTACACCTCGTACGCACTCGGCTCAGCTCCGTACACCTCGTACGCACACAGCTCCGCTCCGTACACCTCGTACACACACGGCTCTGCTCCGTACACTTCGTACACACTCGGCTCCACTCCGTATACCTCGTACACACTCGACTCTGCTCCGTACACTTCATACACACTCGGCTCTGCTCCGTACACCTCGTACGCACGCAGCTCAACTCCGTACACACGCGGCTCTGCTCCGTACACCTCGTACGCACGTGGCTCCACTCCGTATACCTCGTACACACTCGACTCTGCTCCGTACACTTCGTACACACTCGACTCTGCTCCGTAGACCTCGTACACACTCAACTCTGCTCCGTACACCTCGTACACACACGGCTCTGCTCCATACACCTCGTACACACTCGGCTCAGCTCCGTACACCTCGTACGCACGCAGCTCAACTCCGTACACACGCGGCTCTGCTCCGTACACCTCGTACGCACGTGGCTCCACTCCGTATACCTCGTACACACTCGACTCTGCTCCGTACACTTCGTACACACTCGACTCTGCTCCGTAGACCTCGTACACACTCGACTCTGCTCCGTACACCTCGTACACACTCGACTCTGCTCCGTACACCTCGTACACACACGGCTCTGCTCCGTACACCTCGTACACACTCGACTCTGCTCCGTACACCTCGTACACACTCGACTCTGCTCCGTACACCTTGTACACACTCGGCTCTGCGCTGTACACCTCGTACATAAGTGGCTCTGATCTCTACACCTCGTACACGTTGTTCCACTCCGTACAACTTGTACGCACGCAGCTCAGCTCCGTACACCTCATACGCACACGGCTCCGCTCCACACACATCATGCATACATGGCTCCTCTCCGTACACCTCGTATACATTCGGCTCTGCTACATCCACACTGTAAATCCATCCTGACCACAGATACACTTTACCTCATCCAGCACCATGACAACTGAGGAGCTGATCATGTGACCCCTGACTCCTCCCCTCCAAGTGACGTCATCACAGGTCCTGTAAGAACAGAGCAGCTATGTAGCATACTGCTCTGCAGGTGGAGAACAATGGGGGGGGGATCCCGACCTTGGGCACTGCAGCAGGCACCCCCAAACCCCCCCTCTCCCCCAAACTGCTGCGCACAGGCCCCATGACACAGACAGCAGCAGAGGGAGAGTGGGCGGGCCAGGGCCCCTGCACTGTGAGGCTGATGTGTGTGTGCACACTGAGTCACACTGTGGGCGGGTGCTGGCAGTGGTGCCGCTCAAGAGTAGGAGAGTCAGCTGTATGTTACAGGCTGTGCTGCGCCCCTGACCCTGTGCATTGAGGCCTGGGATGAGCGTGGATGGGCGGGCCCCCACAGGATAATAGAGGGTGGGTGTGCCTGGGCGGCGGCTGGGCAGTTCCCTGGTCCTGCTGGCCTGTCCAGCCCCAGCCTGTGTCTGTGTGTGTGACGGTCCCAGCCAGGCTCCCAGCAGGCCAGGTCCGGCCTGGTGACGTGGGGTGGACGGACGGGGGCGCCGGCGGCGCCGAAAACCACGTGCTCATTGCAGCAGTGTTTGAGCAATGGCACGGGCCAGCCGACACCGCACTCTGCCTCGCCCCGCCCCTGGCTGGTGACTCAGAGTCAGGCAGTGCTGCATAGGAACTAGTCTGTGCCACTGCTGCTGGCCAAAGGGGGCGGGCATCATTGCTCCAAATGGCCCCGCCCACAGCCAGCGCGCCCGGGCCCCCCCCTGCTGTTTGTATGGCCACGCCCTCTCCACTTTTCGCCGGGCCCCATAAAGCTGTATGGCTTATAATGCCCTATTGGCGGCCCTGCCTAACACCATAGAGAACAGCATGTACCGTATTTTTAACTTTATAAGACACACCGGAATATAAGACGCACCCGAAATTTGGAAGGAAAAGAGAAAAAAAAATGTTTAATGTTAAATGCGGTTCATCTTATAATACTAATGTCCATCTTACAATCAGTATATATGTCTCTTATCCTGGTACATGACCCCACCCATCCCGGTATATATGTCCCCCATCCTGGGATATAGCCCCCTCATCCTGAGATATAGCCCCCGTGTGATGGAACATGTCCCCTTGTGCTGACACATGTCCCCCTGTGCTGGCACACATCCCCCTGTGCTTGCACACGTCTCCCTGTGCTGGCACACATCCCCCTGTGCTGGCACACGTACCCCTGTGATGGCACACATCCCCCTGTGCTGGCACGCATCCCCCTGTGATGGCACACATCATCCTGTGCTGGTGTGGAGCCCACTGGGACGGGGTACTCGGTACCAGACCGGGGTATCACGGGGGGTATCACGATGGTCTTTGTCTGGACTGTGTCCCGAGCCCACAAATAAAGAGGAATATTTACAGGGATTGTCGTGACTCCACCCACGGGTTGTGGTCAATGGGGACCACCGCTGCTGCTTGCCGCTGCCAGGAGGATGGATGGTGCTGCAGCCGGATGGGTGAGCCCGCCATAGGTCGGGCTGCTCCTGACCGGGTGTAATATGGATATAACAGTTCTGCATGCAGGGAATCACACACGGGAGACTGTAGCAGGGTTCACCGGGTTTTACTAGCAGTTCTTTCTCAGTACAAACAGTTTACGGTACAGTTCTTTTACACGGATAACTCCGGGCAGTCACTTAACCCTCTGCAGTCAGGTTTCCCTTCTGAGACCCTTCTCTTTCTTGTGTTCCTCTCAGGCTCTTCTCTACACTTCTCTCCCTGTGGACTGTATGGTGGCAACTCGGTCCCTTGTGTGGCTTCTCCCGATGTGTGTGAGTGGCAAGCCTGGGTCCTACGTGTTGCTGTACCTCCAGATCGTGTGTTAGGAACTCTGACCTGGAATCAGAGTCCCCCGTCAGTGTGTCCGGGATCCAGCATATAGCTTTGGTCCCTTCAGAGCTGACTCTCTGGTCCCAGCCTAGCCTTGGGTGTCCCTATGTTGCGGGGGACCACCGGGCCCTTTCCTACCTGTGTGACTGCGGTGTACTCCAGGGAATCCCTCCTGCCAGTTGTCCTCTGCCGTTATCCTCAGACCCAGCTGCACTGGTCCAGTCTCAGTCTTTCCCTCCCTTTTGCTCCCGGTCTATGGAGCGGGCTTTCTCTACAGGGGCTCTAGCCTTGCAGGATTCTGCACCTCCAGGGAACCCGAACCTTCAGGGAAGTGTCCCTCTGTCTGCTCTTGTCTTTGCTGCTCAGCTCACTCTGGCCTACTCCTTGTCTTTACAGTTCAGCACCCATTGGTCTACTGACTGCGGCAAGCAGGGAGAGACAGAGGCAAGTTCCGGAGAGGTAAATTGACAGTGTTTGTTATTTTAGTGTGAGCAGCAGCATGGGGGGCATACACAGTGATGGGGCCATATCCAGGATGGGGGGACTGTAGGCACATGTGATATGCCTGCTACCCTGTCCATACCTTGGCGTGGTTTCAGCACCGAGATGACGGACAGCAGGTGCAGTGTATATTATTTGAGGATAATGAGCGGGAGCACGTGACCTTCCACCTCCTCTGTAGCCTGCAGCCATACTCCTCCAGCCCCCGGACACCACTCTAGAGCCACCATCCCCCTCCCTACAGCACAGAAAGTAAATTTGGATTATAAAACGCACCCCCTAGTGTCAGCCATCCTAAAATGGAGGAAACCCTGAGGAAACGAGCGGCACAGGAAGGGTTAAAATAAGCCAGTATCTCGGCTATAAAGTGTTGCCACGGTGATGACGTCACCGGGCAGACACTTTCGAGCGGGATTGTGCCCGCCAAAAATTGCTTTAAAATGATTGGATGTCGCCCCACTAGAAGGGCTATATAAGGGGGGGCAAAGAGGGCCAGAGGCATTACAGCACACAGTTGCTGAACCCTCTCAAAAGAGCCACCGGCGAGATGGAGGTCCTCATGGAACAACTCCTGAGAAAAGCGGAGAGTTGTGGCGGGGAAGCCTGGCTTAGGGAATGCCTAGCCGGCAACAGCAACAGAGAACTCGTCGCTGCTTCCCCTGAGAGCCGGACCGTCTCCCCTTCCAGTGGTGCGCAATCCGGGCAGAGGAGGAGCGCAAGGCAGAAGCGTGGGAGGCGCGAAGCCTACTCACCTCCAGCGTCCCGGCGGGCACCCGGTAGTCATAAGAAGAGGACTGGAACCTTGCGACTCCAGCCGCGGGTGCACAGATCCAAGGTGCACCCGGAAGTCACCGTTGACCCCGGCCATATGGGGGTGGTACTTCCGGTTTCCCAGGTGACTGTGGGTTTGCCGGCCTCTTCACAGGGCAGCATGGGGGCTGATGCAAGAAGTATGATCCAGGGACCAAGTATTTTGGATCCCGATGGGGCACAAAGAAGGGGCAGTGTATGCAGTAGCGCCAGCGGTATTTTGAGTTCCCCCATCCGCAGTAGCTGGGCCATCCCCCCCCATCAATGCGAGCCTGTCGATTCAGCCAGGCCAGGGACCCAGGTCCTGGACACACAACCCTTTGGGTCGCAGGTGGGGTTAGCTCAGCCAGGGCCCCATCCCAGTTACGAACAATTCTTGGCTGCCTGGGCCAATGCTCGCTCGTGTGCTACAGGCAGCAGCGGGCCGGGTGACCGAGGCCAGATCATAGTTAACACCGCTCCAGAGGATGTCGAAAGTAGCTCCATACATCCCGTTGCCAGGAGCTTGCCCACCCCGCAGCAAAAGAGCTTCTCTGACGGGGTAGCGGCGCTCCAAGCATGGGGCCACATCACTCCAGAGCCCGGTGGGAGTTCAAGAGACGACCAAGCAGAGCCTGGACACCGAGACGACCATGTGAGTGCCCTGGGCCAACTACGAACGAATGGATCAGCAACGTCGGGGACAGGTGAGACCAATTCTATGTTTGTCTCTGACGTTATATCCCCCCAATTGCTGTCATCTATTACGGGTATTGTCCATCAGGCAGTATCAGCAGCCCTAAAACAAGACACCCACATGGGTGTAGTCCATCCATGCGGATCCCAGGCGCCTAACAGGTCGAGGATTCCGGATTCTTCCTTTAAGGAAGCCCTTCCATGCGAAATTTCCCCTTTAGGTTTTCATTTATCATCAGCCACTAAAGAAAAAATATGGGGTGGGGAATTTGTTGACCTGTTCTCCCTCTTGCCATCCCGCGACCTGTTCAAATTCGAACGGCGAGATGACAAGGACGGAGATGATAAGAAAAAGGTTTACAAATCATTTACAAATTGGTTACAAGGTTTCTTAATCTATGCTGCTGTGTGGGTTGAGAAAGCTCGGGCACCTTGCCCAGGGCTTTTTCAACACATCGACATTGTTCTGGAGGCATACCGTCACTTTGGCGGGGTGGCGTGGCTCGCTTACGATGAGGCTTTTCGCCAAAAGCTAGCCATCCACCCGTCGCTAAATTGGGGAGTCAAAGACGTCGGTCTTTGGCTCCATATGATGGTCCCTCAGAGACAAGCAGTAGCAAAGCAGGCGCCTACTCAGTTGTCTAAGAGGGGCACCTGCTTTGCATTCAATGAATCTTCATGTCGTTGGCTTCAAAACTTTAGATACAGGCATGAGTGCTCCTCATGTGGGGGCCCCCACCCTGCGTCCAAATGTTTCAAGAAGCCTGGTCAATCAAGTAACAGAGATTCCTTTCCTAAAAGCGGAGACCCCAGTGAAACTACAAAAAATGCTCCCGTGGCTAAAGCGATACCCTAATCGGGAGAAAGCGGATCTGTTGCACAGGGGCTTTGAAAGGGGTTTTTATGTTCCCCCCTTCCTGGGCTCAGGGTGCACCACGATTAAGAATCTCTCTTCAGCGAGATGTTTCCCTGGGGTTGTCCGGGATAAAATCAGTAAAGAATTAAGCTCCGGCAGGTGTGAAGGCCCGTTTCCATTCCCCCCATTTAGCAATTTTAGAATTTCCCCGCTAGGAGTAGTTCCCAAAAAAGATCCTGGCTCGTTCAGACTGATACACCATCTTTCTTTCCCTGAGGGTGCATCTCTGAACGATCAGGTAGATCCAAATGTTGCGACTGTATCCTATACATCATTTGACTCGGCAATAGACATCGTTAGAAAATATGGGCGGGGGGCATTGCTTGCGAAGTCAGATATTCAATCTGCATTTCGCCATCTCCCGGTAGATACCAGGGCTTTTCGTCATTAGGCTTTCAATTCGACGGTAAATTTTATTTTGACAAATGCCTCCCAATGGGATATTCTTTGTCTTGCAATTATTTCGAATCATTTTCAAATTTCCTCCAGTGGTGTGTCACAGAAAACTCTACTACAGGCTCTGTGACGCATTACTTGGACGACTTCCTGTTTATCGGTCCCCCAATTACGGATTCTTGCTTAACTATGCTTCAAACCTTTTTGTCATTAATGTCAGATTTTGGGGTCCCAATTGCTTCAGAAAAAACTACTTCCCTAGCTACCTCCATTGAATTCCTAGGAATATTAATAGACACTGAAAGAATGGAATGCCGTCTCCCTCCTGATAAAGTAGTAACACTACAAAACTTAACAAGCAAATTTCTTTCCAAACATGTTTATAGCCTAAAAGACTGTCAGAGATTGGCAGGGAGCTTGAACTTCGCCCTCCGAGTCATCCCATCCGGGCGCCCATTTCTTAGGCGTCTTTACGAAAGCATGGCTGGAAGGTCAGAGTCGGATCCCATCTCAGTCTCACAGTCCATCCGGGCGGACCTCGAGATCTGGGACTCGTTTTTGTCCAGTTTTAATGGCTCCGCTTTTTGGCAGCAGGAATTTACAGAAGCATCCTCTCTCGAGCTGGAATTCTTTATATCCAACTTGGGCTTGGGGATCCGATTCGGCCCTCAATGGGCGACCTCTCATTGGCCCCAAAAGTTACTGGATAACCCACATAGGACCCCAACACTAGAAAAGTTATTATCGGTAACGGCCATTTTGTTATGCTGGGGTTCCCAACTCGCCAACCATAGGATTTTATTTAAATTTCAGGACCCTGGGGTTGTGTTTATAATCAATTCACTTTCCGCTAAAGGAAAACTAATGTCATCTTGTTTGAGGATTTTAACTCTTACCCTATTACAAAAGAATATTTGGTTGAAAGCCCAGGTAGCTCCGACCGGTACTAATAATTTATTTAATTTTAATTTTTGCAATGACATATCACAGCTCCAGGCTCGTGGGCCAGTAGCAGCGCAACTGGGCGTCAGATTTCCGGCCGAATTATGGGAGAAGCTCTAACAGAGATCCGGCCCTACATCAAGCATTCAGTTGCACCACGGACCTGGGCGGCTTATAGCGCCTCTTGGTATTCGTGGGTGTAGTTTTGTAACATTTATAGAACCTGTCCACAAACGGTTCCGGGGGACTTCGCAGTCCCCTTTGTGGAGTCACTCGTCAGAAAAAGAACATCCCATTCCTCAATAAAAAAAAACCCTCTCTGGGATATCCTTTTTTAGGAAACTCTATGGGGCCCCACCGATTGGCAACCTATTTATAATAAAACAATTTCTCAAAGGGTACCAGAAATCCTTCCTTGAACCCGATAAAAGACGGCCCATTTCTCTAGCTAACTTGTCTCTACTATGTTCATGCCTATCTCAAGTCTGCTCTAGCAGTTATGAAGCCGCACTATTCAAAGCGGCATTTGTTTTGCTATTTTTCTCAGCTATGAGAATTGGTGAAGCAGTCTCCGCGAGCAAGACGTGCTCAACGGGCCTGCGTTTAAGCGACGTATCCATCTTCCCTTCTGTGTTGGTCCTCCTCGTTCGGAGGTCAAAGACAGATCAGTTGGGGAAGGGCCAAGTCATCACGCTTAACGCAGTACAGAATGACCCGCTATGCCTGTTGGAGACAATCAGGCAATGGGTGGCAATCCGCGGAACTACCCCGGGGCCGCTGTTTTCTCATGCTGACGGCTCCGACACAACTATTTTCCAATTCAGAGCTGTTTTGCGGAAATGTCTTACCGCAGCACGAATGGGTGACATAAAAATCACTTCCCACTCTTTTCGAATTGGGGCAGCGACTCTTGCCGCCCAATTGGGCATGCAAGAGGACGGGATCAAGGGTATTGGGCGGTGGAAATCCAATGCTTACAAAACCTATATTCGCTTTTGAAAATTCCCACTTTAATTATTTATACTTTATTCCATAGGAATTAAGATTATATGGATAATCGGACATTCTTTTATATTCTGGGCCCACAAGAGAGCAAAGAAAAGGAGGTACACAGAGAATTTATCCTTTGATAGTGAGCAAGTTCAGGTGTTCTGGCATGGAGTGAGAGGCCTAAAATGGCATAATGTAATCCCGACGGTTCTAGAATTAATGGAGAGGCTGCCACGGCCGGACCTAGTTGTCTGTCACGCAGCGGGAAACGACCTCGGAAAATGCTCCACGATGGATCTTTTATGGAGGATGAAATCCGACTTTTGTTGGCTAAACCAAGAGATTCCTGGAGCCATCTTCGTTTTTTCCGAGGTCGTCCCTCGCTTAGCGTGGAAAGTCCATGGGTCCATGTACCTGGACAAAATCAGGAAGAAGGTTAACAGGGAGATGCAGAAGTTCTTGCCTTCCATCGGCAGTTTTTCCTACAGGCACCTCGATTTGGAGGGCTTCGTGGACGGCCTATACAGGCGAGACCTAGTGCATCTTTCGGAGGTTGGCCTCGACATTTTTAATGTCGGGGCACAGAGCATTGTGGAGGAATGGTTGGGGGGGGCCACTACCACAAGGGTAACGTCCTGATGGGTCGCCCAGCCTTGCTGGGTGGATCGGTTATATATTTTATCTTTCCTACTTGAAGTTATATGGTTTACGTTTCAAGGTTATGAAACATGAATTGGAGTATGGAAACTGTCAAACGATCAACTATCTGTAACTAAAGGTACGCGGTAACCCTTAATAAAATCCAGCAATTTTTCCACCACGGTGCTCTGTGTCCTTGATTTGTTAGTACATAAGCTAGATATTGATAACAAAGTGCGCTCTGTTGCCTCACCACTTTCCTGCAAAATCTGGGGGAACAAAAGTGCATTTTATAATCTGAAAGATGCAGTATGTTAATGGGGGATTGAAGAAATAATTATTCACCAAAACATCGGCAATGATTTAAGGGGAATCTGTCACAAGATTTTTGCCACCTAATCTGAGAGCAGCATAATGTAGAGACATAGCCCTGATTCCAGGGATGTGGGGGTGGTGAGATGTGGGCTGTTTGCTGTAGTTTTAATAAAATTACAGTTTTATCAACAACAGATTATCACCAGAGTGTTAATATTCCTGCTGCCATGTAGTCCTCTATATTAACTTCATCCCCACCACTGATTGGCAGCTTTCTGCCTATGCACAGTGTACAAAGAAAGCTGCCAATAAGTGATTTGGGTCTTGCTGGTGTGGCGCCCTGCAACGAATGCGTCACAGGAGGGTATTGCAGCCAAAACAGCAGCCGCAATATTCTCTGACTCTGAATCACACGGTTAACTCAGAGATCCATACCCTACATGCATCACCTAGCATAGAGGACCACTCAGGTCCTGGTGGGCGGAGTGTAAGGGTAGTGTGTAGTGGAAAGTTAGACTCTAAAGCGAGAACTCTCCGAGCAACGTAGGAGAAGGAAGCAAGATCCCCTGCTCTGCAACCTAGGAGAGGGGGTTGCACAGTTCCGTGCGGCCCCCTGGCCAATTCCCTGGCCCATCTACCTGCCATCACCCCGGTTGAGCACCATTATTCCCGGTGCCTAATCAACCGATCTTCGGGCATCAACATGCGGGTCCAAAATCATCCCGTGCCCATCTACAGCTGGTTTTCTGGTACCGAAGCTAGCAGTAGTCCAGCTCTGCTATGCGAACCAGAGGAGTGGAGGGACCGCTTTACAGGAGCACCCCACCACCGCCATACACAGTCGTCTAGCCAGCGGTGTACCCACCAAAGGACCAAAAGCTCCCCAAAGCATCCGGAACGTATTCCCCGGATAGGGCATTCAAGCAGCCTCATTGTACCTGATCTGGCATTCCTGGGCGACAACGGCAACATACTTAGTTAGAATGGAGGAACACCGCTGATCTCTGAGAGACACTGGTCATTGTTGAGTCCACCCGATCCACTACCTACAAACTGTATGCCATGTACTGCCTGCTGGTTACAGTAAAGAACCCGTTACAGAGACTTACAGTGTCCGTGCTTTCTTATGAACTGCTTATCCGCACACTAAGGTAACCACAGCTGCCGCAGAACATCTTATGCAGCTCCAGGCTCCGGGGAACACCACTCAGCCTGTGGGGAGCATTCCATCTTGCTGCATTCCATCCCCCGGAGGCCTCCGCAGTGTCGGTAAAGTTACCGAAGCTCTCATAGGTGGCGTCACGACAAATTAACCCCTTAATCTGTTCTACCAAGACGTTTCATCACTTTTGATCTGCACCACCGGGCCCCACTACCGGCAGGCACGGTCCATCCGTGACAAGAAGGAGGAAGAAAAATGCCTGTCTAAACCGGAGTCCCGGCCGCGGTGAGTCAGATAATGGCGTCACGAACAGGATACGAGCAGGCCCATTCCCTAACGGGTATTATGTGCTTAAAATACTTTATTTCAACAATCTGGACTTTGTTCGTCCCTAAAAGAACTTTTCCCGCCTTTTCACCGCTGGGCCAATATGGCGCCCAAGATGGTGTCCCCACCATGAGGATCCGCCATGTGCAAGCCCAGGGGTGAGCCACCGCCCCTCTTCGTGGGAGGGCTAAAGGCAAAGGCGCCAAAATCATTGTCCGCCCTGATTGCTCGAAACAACCATGGGGGCGGACCAAAGACTTTTTCCCACAATTGGACTACAAAAGCCCCAAGGAAGTGGGAGTGTCAGAGACTCTTCTTCACCAGCTCTCAGACGGAACGGTTACCGGTTGAGACGGGTGTGGTTCCCTCTACAAGAATGGCCAGCTTGAGACTCCAAGACCTGATGCAACAAGTGGAAGCCGAGGCCAGAGCAGTCATATGGCCACCCCGGTCCGGGTCCTGTCCTCACCATTGACAGCAGCCCCGACTTTTGGCAAGAAGCTCTGCAAGACCCGAGAGCGCGGCTAATGGAAACGGTTAAGTGGACAATCCGTAGTTGGAGCACGAGCTTGGGCAGCAGACTACATCGTGCGATGCAGCAGAGCCGCTCAGGTGTAACCACTCCAGGACCGGATGATATCTCCAGTTTCACCGCCTGACCACCGTCCACGACCTGCCCTGCGTCTTCACCGGAGCCCATAGACTGCATCCTTCCAATGAGGCCCACAATCTCCCCCGTTCAAGCGACTGAAGCTGCTGCCGAACCGGTTCCAGAGCTGGAGCTTCCAATCAACTCCCTGAAGAAACTGATACTCACCTGGTTCCTATCGCGGAACCCACAGCCAGTTTCTCTATTACTCCAGAGACTGACTCCTGTTTCCCCCAAGAACCGGAGGCCTCCCCTGCAAATCCGGAGGTCTACCTGGTTACTGTAAGAACATATATATCTTCATTAATATTTACCGTATATACTCGTGTATAAGCCGACCCGTGTATAAGCCGACCCCCCTACTTTTGCCCCAAAAATCTGGAAAAACCTATTGACTCGTGTATAAGCCGAGGGTGGACCTCAGCACAGGTATATAGCCCCCAGCAGTGTGGTATACAGGCCCCCCCAGTGGTAGTACATAGGAGCCCCAGCAGCCCCAGTGGTAGTATATAGGAGCCCCAGCAGCCCCAGTGGTAGTATATAGGAGCCCCAGTGGTAGTATATAGGAGCCCCAGCAGCCCCAGTGGTAGTATATAGGAGCCCCAGCAGTATACAGGCAGCCCCAGCAGTATACAGGAAGCCCCAGCAGTATACAGGCAGCCCCAGCAGTATACAGGAAGCCCCAGCAGTATACAGGCAGCCCCAGCAGTATACAGGCAGCCCCAGCAGTATACAGGAAGCCCCAGCAGTATACAGGAAGCCCCAGCAGTATACAGGAAGCCCCAGCAGTATACAGGAAGCCCCAGCAGTATACAGGCAGCCCCAGCAGTATACAGGCAGCCCCAGCAGTATACAGGTAGCCCCAGCAGTATACAGGCAGCCCCAGCAGTATACAGGTAGCCCCAGCAGTATACAGGCAGCCCCAGCAGTATACAGGCAGCCCCAGCAGTATACAGGAAGCCCCAGCAGTATACAGGCAGCCCCAGCAGTATACAGGAAGCCCCAGCAGTATACAGGCAGCCCCAGCAGTATACAGGCAGCCCTAGAAGTATACAGGAAGCCCCAGCAGTATACAGGCAGCCCCAGCAGTATACAGGCAGCCCCAGCAGTATACAGGCAGCCCCAGCAGTATACAGGCAGCCCCAGCAGTATACAGGAAGCCCCAGCAGTATACAGGAAGCCCCAGCAGTATACAGGCAACCCCAGCAGTATACAGGCAGCCCCAGCAGTATACAGGAAGCCCCAGCAGTATACAGGAAGCCCCAGCAGTATACAGGCAGCCCCAGCAGTATACAGGCAGCCCCAGCAGTATACAGGCAGCCCCAGCAGTATACAGGCAGCCCCAGCAGTATACAGGAAGCCCCAGCAGTATACAGGCAGCCCCAGCAGTATACAGGCAGCCCCAGCAGTATACAGGCAGCCCCAGCAGTATACAGGCAGCCTCAGCAGTATACAGGCAGCCCCAGCAGTATACAGGAAGCCCCAGCAGTATACAGGAAGCCCCAGCAGTATACAGGCAGCCCCAGCAGTATACAGGCAGCCCCAGCAGTGTATACAGCCCCAGTGGTAGTATATTGCAGCCCCCGCGGTAGTATACAGCAGCCCCCGTAATCCAGGGCCCCCCCAGCCTCTCTCCGGTCACCTGGAAAGGAAACTATACTTATCAGTGTCCGCTGTCCGCGCCCGCTCGCATCTGCCGACATCGCGATCCTCCATCTTCATGCGGCGTCTTCCTGTTTCCTGTGCGCGTCGCAAGGAATGACGTCATTGCTGCGACGAGCACAGAAACAGGAAGACGCCGCATGAAGATGGAGGATCGCGATGTCGGCAGCGGCGGGCGCGGACAGCGGACACTGATAAGTATAGTTTCCTTTCCAGGTGACCGGAGAGAGGCTGGGGGGGCCCTGGATTACGGGGGCTGCTGTATACCGATGTATACACCGGTATGTACCGATGTATACATCGGTATACAGCACTGACTCGCGTATAAGCCGAGGGGGGTACTTTTCAGCCCAATTTTTGGGCTGAAAAACTCGGCTTATACGCGAGTATATACGGTACTTCAAATACTGGGTATAGTTATCAAAGTAATAATATATTATTTTATTCGTATATTGATTTGCTGATATTTGTAACGTACATATTGCTGACATGTAGAAGTATATGTATGGCCAGGCTATACATACATCAAGAGATTGCATCATCCCAGAAGTGTCTAGAAGTATCCATGTATAGTAATAATGTATGTCGCTGTCACTCAGTAAGAATGAGCCGTAACATGGGTGGGGGCGCTCCCTCCAGGGGGACTCTCATTATACTCGAGGCTGTCCATCGGAAGACAACGTAACAGAACCATCATGCTGGACAGAAGCCGATTAGCAGTCTTGGTGAGATGGATGACCCCATACCCGTGGATCGCCACCAAGAAGAATACATAGATTAACTTT
Source organism: Allobates femoralis (assembly GCA_033576535.1). Classification (NCBI taxonomy): domain Eukaryota; kingdom Metazoa; phylum Chordata; class Amphibia; order Anura; family Aromobatidae; genus Allobates; species Allobates femoralis. The sequence continues at coordinate 96,643,837 of JARQOC010000004.1, read as the reverse complement.
TTGTAACTATCTGAACATTTTACTTTAATAAGTTTATTAATTGGCTATTTTAATACCAATTAAACTGAGAAGATCATTTTTATACATATTTTTCCGTCTTTTCTCACTAATTAAGTACATGACGATAAGCACGATAATTATGCACTTATAGCGGTATTTAACAGTTACCAGGATGGAAACACCACTGCCAGCAGTAATAGATAAAGAGGCAGACAGCCTGGAAGCCCTGCAGGACGACCCTGTGGAAGGATACGCAGCACCACCGCCCCGTTGTCCAGAAGTTCCCGTTCCAGCATCTCCAACAACTGAGCAGCCCGATGTGATCATCGAGGGAGAGGAGGATGATGATGACGACGAGACCCGCAGCATTGCTGAGGACCTCTACACCAGTTTCGCTTGGGGAGACATCGAGGAACCTCCGGCCGAGCAGCCAACTCGGATACGATGGTCGGGTGCAGCCACAACGCCTTCCCCTGTGCCGTTTAACCGGGTGCCCATCCAGACTTCCCGCCAAGCACAAGCTTCTCAGCAACCAGCACGTCACAGCTACATCCACACCCCAAGCCGTCCGGACGAAGATATACGTCTGCGCCGCAGAGAGGACTGGCGAGCCCGTGAACGCGCCAACATGGAGGCCCCTGCCGCGGCTCGTCGCCAACCCCCGTGGCCTGCGGAGTTCCACAAGGAAGGTAGAGTTACCACCTTCAATTTATCTACTGGGTGGGGGTTTGCGTGGGAGGAGGGTGTATGTACGGAGGTGTTCGTGGGGTGCCGAGATGTGGAGTCCCATTTGCCCAGAGGACATCCCAATCGTGACTTGTATCGAGGGGACATAATAACTTATGAACGCTACGCTTGTCACGCTGGATGGTTTGCCATACGAGTGTGTAACAGTTCTCTGCATAAGTGACTCATCTTGCTTGAACTTTATCAGTGACTCTGTTCCCGTTTAATCACTGACTGTGTGACCTGGCGGCTACAGCCTAAACTCTTATCAAAAACAGCCGACCGCCCTCCGGGTCCGCGCAAAGTGTTTGCCTGTTTTATTTTACTTGAAACGTCCTAAGTAAAATGCACCTGTTGTTAATAAAAGTGTAACTTTTATGCCTGTTATAAAATACAAAAATTTCTCTGTAATGTTGGGTAGCGCGACACTTGGGGACAAGCGTATTTCACCAACGAGTGCGTCACAGGAGGGTATTGCAGCCAAAACAGCAGCCGCAATATTCTCTGACTCAGCAATCACACGGATAACTCAGAGATCCATACTCTACATTCATCACCTTGCATTGAGGACCAATCAGGTCCTGGTGGGCGGAGTGTAAGGGTAGTGTGTAGTGGAAAGTTAGAGTCTAAAGAGAGAACTCTACGAGCAATGTAGAAGAAGGAAGCAAGATCCCCTGCTCTGCAACCTAGGAGAGGGGGTTGCACAGTTCCGTGCGGCCCCCTGGCCAATTCCCTGGCCCATCTCCCTGTCATCACCCCGGTTGAGCACCATTATTCCCGGTGCCTAATCAACCAAGCTTTGGGCATCAACATGCGGGTCCAAAATCATCCCGTGCCCATCTACAGCCGTTTGCTGGTACCGAAGCTAGCAGTAGTCCAGCTCTGCTATGCGAACCAGAGGAGCGGAGGGACCGCTTTACAGGAGCACCCCACCACCGCCATACACAGTCGTCTAGCCGGCGGTGTACCCTCCAAAGGACCCAAGGCTCCCCAAAGCATCCGGAACGTATACCCCGGATAGGGCATTCAAGCAGCCTCCTTGTACCCGATCTGGCATTCCTGGGCGACAACGGCAACATACTTAGTTAGAATGGAGGAACACCGCGGATCTCTGAGAGACACTGGTCATTGTTGAGTCCACCCGGTCCACTACCTACAAACTGTATGCCATATACTGCCTGCTGGTTACAGTAAAGAACCCGTTACAGAGACTTACAGTGTCCGTGCTTTCTTATGAACTCCTTATCCGCACACTAAGGTAACCGCAGCTGCCGCAGAACATCTTATGCAGCTCCAGGCTCCGGGGAACACCGCTCGGCCTGTGGGGAGCGTTCCATCTTGCTGCATTCCATCCCCCGGAGGCCCCCGCAGCGTAGGTAAAGAAACCGAAACTCTCATAGGTGGCATCACGACAAATTAACCCCTTAATCTGTTCTACCAAGACGTTTCATCACTTTTGATCTGCACCACCGGGCCCCACTACTGGCAGGCGCGGTCCATCCGTGACAAGAAGGAGGAAGAAAAACGCCTGTCTAAACCGGAGTCCCGGCCGCGGTGAGTCACTGGGTTGTGTTCTGCATGTGACAACAATCTCACTTATTTCTTATATGTCTAATCTGTGGGGTGGGGAAACAAGATAGAAAAAATCCAAGCACGGCTAAATCAAGTCTAACAGGTGACTCACGACAGAAATATATTCTATGTTAAGTCCATTTTATTGATAAAAGTTGCAAATTTTACAAACAATTGATTACGTAGGACCTTGAAACAATCACAAATGAATATCTTAGTAGAAAACATGTATAAAATACCCATATACGGGAAGAATCAGAACAATATTTTTCTACCCAACAAGAAGAAATAGGAGACTTCAAGAACGTATCCCCTCAGGGAACAGAAAAGAAAGAGACAAAATAAAATAAGACAGGAAAGAAGAGGAAAGTGAGGGGGAGAGATAGGGAACAGCCAGTGTCTCAGTATATGATTAATCACAAAACCAACAGCACCAGTCCAACACTATACATTTTCAGAACAATCTGTGAAAATCTGATGAATACTGAACCAGGATACAAACATTCATGTTTCCCAACTTTGTCTGAGACTCCAGTACTGTCAGCAGAGAGTTTCTCTATCCGGCAAATACTAACCATCTCATTATGTCAATCCACTGTAGTGGGAGTAAGAGATAATTTCCAGTATTGAGGAACCACCGCACAAGCGTAGCCACCGTTTATATTTTTATTTAATAATAATGTAGAGAAAGTGATTTTAATAAACTTTCAATTATACTTCATTAGATAATTGTGGTTGAAAACCATTCATAGACCTTCCACAAGTGTCCCCACTAGACTGTGTGTGGAGCAGACATATGTTCATTATCACTCAGATTCATCTTCACACTGAATACAGGACATGTAAACATATAAGGGAGGAGGCGGGCCCTACACTGTTTAGGAGCTCCTGTCTGCAGCTGTTGAGGAAACAATGTATCAGATTACAGCACAGTTGTTAAGCAATATCAGAATGTCAGGATCAGTGTAAACTCTTCTATCCTTGGCACAAGCTTCTCTGATCTGTCATCTGTCTCTACAAAGCTCAGTTACTATCTCTGTTAGCCTCTTGTCTACTGGTTCCCCACACAGCTCTCTATCAGTTGCTCTCAGAAGCTGTGGAAATACACACACAGTGCTGTCAGACTTTGGCTACACCTTCACAGCCATAAAATGCAATCTTTAAAAGAGCACAGAAAAATGTAAGAAAATAGGTCATAATGCGCAAAAAAGTATTTTCTTAGCTGCTATGTGACCTATCATTAACAACCAGTGCAGTATTGTTTTTTTTCCTACTTCAATGAAATGACATTTACACTTTAAACAAAATCGAAGAATGTCTTTCTTTTGATGGCCTATTGAGGAAGGTAAAATGGGAAAGGCCTAACACTACCCACAATCTTATTCCCGTTGACCAAATGGAAATTCGAGAACACTTTTTCCCAGAAAGATTTGTTCTTACCTTATTCCCACCAAATTTGGAACATGGTGCCTGCCTCAGTCCCGCACTAGCAAGTATTATAGGCTGTTGGAAAAATGGCATGTGATGGGTAATGAATGATACCACCTTGGAAGTATCTTGTAATACTTTTCACGAGATAAGAAAGCAATAGAAAGTTTATGAGTAAATAGGAATCCCTTTTCCCAATCCAATGAGGTCAAACCCATTCCTATTTCACGTTCTCATGTCTTTTGAAATCTCAGCTTCCCGTGTTACCCTCTCCGATCCGATCAAACTGTTGTATATTAGAGATATCACATGACCAGGTGGAGAATCCTGCAAAAGCAACTTCTCAAAATGTGAGAATAGACATAGATAATTCTATTTTCTGAAATGATAACAATAAATGCAACTGTAAGTATTCGAACTGCAAGAGTCTTCTGGACTTCTGCAATGAGACAAATGAGGGTAACTTACCATAATCAAGAACCTGAAATAAATGGGTGTCCTCCAGCTGCTTAAGCCTCCAGGATAAAACAAGGGGTTGTAGAAGAGTGATGGGCTAATTGTTCTATCAGGAAATAATCTACCCCTGACTGAATGCCAGATTCTGAGTGTCTCTTGTTAGGAATGTAAACCTTTAGGGTACCGTCACACTTGGCGACGCTCCAGCGTTCCCAACAACGATACAACCAGATAGTGATAGCTAGTGCGTCGCTATGTGGTCGCTGGTGAGATGTCAAACAGTCAGATCTCACTAGCAATGCAGCAACGATACAGAACAATACAGCGGTCATTGGAACCCTGTTTCTCAGACCTGTAGTATTGAGGTCGTTGGTCTTTGTCCCCGTCAAAGATACCAATGCATGCTGCCCAGCGGAGACCGACGATCAAAAAATGGTCCAGGCCATTCCGACATGACTAGCAATCTCACAGCGGGGGCCTGGTCGCTGCTACGTGTCAAACGTAACGAGATTGCTGCTGAGGTCACTGTTGCGTCACAAAACTTGTGACTCAGCAGCAATCTTGCTAGCGATCTCGCTTAGTGTGACGGGGGCTTTACTATAGAGAGCCATGCAAGATTTCAATGGAATGGGCAATACCTCCTGTTCCAGACCTACCCACTGTTAACAACTACATGAAAATACCAATCTATTAATCAAACTAGAATAGAAGCCTTTTGAAATTAGGAACCTACTCCGCCCATAGATTTAGGGCAAGTTCGTGTCTGCATACCTATCCCAGGCCTAGACCTATCCCAAACAAACCTGACCAGGGTAGAGCGTAACTTGTAGAAATAGCTGGGAGGTGGATAGTTGAGGACAGTTTTAAAAATATACAGAAAATAGGGTAAAACATCCATTTTGATAGTGTTTATCCTTCCGAAACAAGACAATTTCAATGTTCTATAAGTTGTGAGGTCTTTCTATTTAAAAGTGACTGATAGTTGAGTCTCAAAAAGTTTGGATGCATCAGTAGGAATGAGCATCCCAAATATTTAATGCCTCTGATTGCCAATTGAAGGGAAAATTATAATTATCCCTTACATGCTGAATCTCTTCCAACGGAAATGAAATGTTTAAAGCTTTAGTTTTTGAATAATTTACTTTAAAATTACTTAGGAAGCTAAAGCTATCACACTCCTTCATTAAGGCGGGCAAAGAAATCAGAGGCTGAGAGACATAAAGAGGATCATCTGCATAAGGAGCAGTTTTGTAAAGATTTAGAGCCTATTTTAATCCCATGTCTATTTATGTTATTTCTTATGACATTGGTCAGATGTTCTTTCACTATTATGAACAGAAGGATACTATGTGGGCAGCCTTGTCTGGTTCCTTTTTTAATTTCAAAAGGCGAGGACAATGGTTAACTCTAACCTGAGCTGTGGTGCCATTATAGGCCAACACCTATGTGATGTAAGGCCTCCTTCATAAATCCCCAATGAACTCCATCAAAAGCCTTTTCGGTGTCTACAGATAGTAGACCGAGGGGTGTGGAGTTGGATTTAGATTTTCAAATGATAAGCATTGTCTTAGGCTGGTTTCACACTACCGTTTTCTACAATGTGGGCGAAAGGGGGTAAAACCTGCATCCCCCGGATTGTAAAACCTGATGCAACTGGATGCTCCCGTAGCAGCATTATTACTGATCCGGCTGACGGATTCAGTGTAGTACCGGTATGGTAGCATCCAGTTGCATCAGGTTGTATACATTTTTTTTATGTATCTTTGAAAAATGACATGCCCCCTAGTGGGTGTGTCATATGAAACTGGCTTCTGGGCATGCTCAGTCAAAAAACCCAGATCCGGTATCCGGATCCTGGTTCCACACAGCTCCATTATAATGCCACCCAGATAGTGATGGATAAGGGTGCTTCCGGGTTTTAACCGAGCACAAAAATCGCATTATTTTGCGTTTTTGGTATTGGCCAAAAACCGGTGACACTTGGGATTGACTCACCGTAGGCCCGTGGACTCCGGTTTAGACAGGCTGTAGCTCCTTCCTCCTTGTCACAGGTGGGCTGCGCCTGCCGGTAGTGAGGCCCGGTTGAGTGCAGATCAAAAGTTGAAGACGTCTTGTAGGAACAGATTAAAGGGGTTAATTTATTCGTGACGCCACCTATGAGTAGTTCGGTAAGTCCTACCGACGCTGCGGAACCTCCAGGGGATGGATAGCAGCAAGATGGAACGCTCCCCACAGGCTGAGCGGTGATCCCCGGAGGCTGGAGCTGCTTAAGATGTTGTGCGGCAGCTGCGGTTACCTTGTGTGCGGACGGATGCAATCATAAGGAAGCACGGACACTGTAAGTCTCTGTAACGGGTCTTTACTGTAACCAGCAGGCAGTACATGGTATACCGTTAACGGGTAGCAGACCGGGCGGACTCAGCAGTGATAGGTGTCCCTCAGAGATCCGTAGTGTTCCTCCATTCTAGCTAAGTAGTTGCCATTGTCGCCCAGGAATACCAGGTCGGGTACGGGGAGGCTGCTTCAATCCCTATCCAAGATGTACGTTATGGATGTTTTGGGGAGCCTTGGATCCCTCGGTGGGTACACCGCTGGTTAGATGACTGGAATGTGGCTGGTGGTGGGGTGCTCCTGTAAAGCTACTCCTCCACGCTTCTAGTTCGCGTAGCAGAGGTGAACTGCTGCCAGCTTCGGTACCAGTGAACCGGCTGTAAATTGGGCACGGGGGTATTTTGGAACCCGTGGTTGGTGATGCCCGATCCCGGTTGTTGAGGCCTCAGGTGCTAACACCCGACCGGTGACGGCCCAGGGGCTGCACGTGGTGCAGAGCCCCTGCTCCTCTCCAAGTTCAAGTCTGTCTCTTGTCTAGACCCGACTCTTTCTGCTCTAGACTAACTGTACTTCTCCTACACTACCCTTGCACTCCGCCCACCAGGACCTTGGATTGGCCCTCTATGTTAAGTGATGCATGCAGGGTTTTGGATCTCTCAGTTAACCATATGACTGCTGGGTCGGAGAATATTGCGGCTGCATTTATGGCTACAATACCCTCCAATGACGCACTCGTTGCGGGGCGCCACAGGATCATATACAAATGCACCAGCAAGTTCCTGCGTCCCCACTGAAAGTCAATGGGGCAGAAACGGGTGTAGGTGCGTCCACTTTTAGCTAGATATACTTGCATTACAAAGACCGATAGTGTGAATCCAGCCTTAATGGTGTTGTCCCTTACCTCTCACCCCCTGACAAATCCCACCTGATCTTGATTAATGACAGAAGGCAACAGAGGAGTGAGTCTGTCTGCCAATATCTTTGAAATCAATTTAAAGTCTACATTCAGTAAAGAAATTGGTCTGTAATTAGACATACCCAAAAGATCTTTACCTGGTTTAGGGACTACGCTAACGTGTGCTTTCAGGGATTGGGGGATAGAACATGTATTTTCAACTAGTGAATTAAACGTTTTAGCTATTATTGGTGCTAGTTGTTCTCTAATGAATTTATAACATACAGGTGTGAAGGCATCCAGTCTGGGACATTTACCAGAAGATAATGATTGGATTGCGAAATTATATATTTATTTTACTTCTGCGATATCATCCTTCAGTGCATCAGAGATAAGAAGGTAAAGACGTTTCTTGAATACACTTTTTAATCTGGGTAGAGAGGTCTAGAGGAGAAAGATTTCAGTATTGGCCTTTGATATTATATAGTTTCTTATATTATGAGTGTAATATGTTAATAATGTCTTCCGGATTATGGGTTTCTCCATGATCATGTCTCTTGGTGCATGGGATATATGTCGCAGAAGAACGAGGGTGAAGCAGTCTTGAAAGAGGTCTCCCACATTTATGTGATGCTTCATAAAAGAAACATTTGGATTTTTCCTCTTGTCTAAGTTACTTCTAGTCTTGTAGATCCATTAGGCTGGCTTCATACTTGTGGACCCCTCCGCAGCTTCCTGCGGAGGGGATCCGCAATGTGACCGCAGCCACCGCAAGCCACTATGTTTATAATGGGAACGTACGGTGCTGCGCTTGACTGCGCATGACCGTGCGCTCCCATTCACTGCAATATGTAATTTGTACGCAGGCGGATGCCTGCGCACAAATCACCCAGTCTCATCCGCACCCATTATAAACATACGGGCTTGCGGTGGCTGTGGTCAGCTTGCAGATCGCTGCGGAGGGGTCCGCAAGTGTGAAGCCAGCCTTAGGTCATTCCTTTTTTATATAAATAAATTTGCAAGAGTAGTGAGGTAAAGTGTTGGTTTATGTGAGGTCTTCAGTGTATTCATTTGATGCAGCAATTCATCAACCTCCAGAGCCCTCCTCCTCTTAAGTCTTGAACCATTCTTGATTAGGATACCTATCATACCACATTTTAGGGTCTCCCATTGTAATGGAATTGAGGTTTGGTCTGAGGTATGTATCTGAATAAAAAAATCAATAGATTCTTTCAAACCTGATGTGCATAGATTATCTTTGAGAAGGTTTTCGTTCAGGCTCCATGTCGAGGAACATTGGACAAGAGAAGGGATAAGGAAAGAAAGATTGAAGCATGGTCTGACCAGAGAATGTCTCCAACCTTAGCAAGTGGATACCACGAGAAAGCATTGTGACTCAATAGGAAGAGGTCAATGTGGCTATGAAGTCTTCGAATTGTGAGGGGGAGAAAAATGTGTGTAGTCTTTACCTTGTGGATTTCGTATGCACCAGATATCTGTCAGTCAGAGGCCATGAAGGACCTGTTTCAATGAGCAAAGTTGCCTCAGCAGCAAAGTACCCCATCCAGAAGAAGAATCATCTGATGAATTCAAAGTGAAATTGACACGTCAACCTGTAATCAGAAATCCTGCAAAATCAGAGAGGGATGTTAAAAAAGAGCGACAAGTTGAAATCTAATCACTATTTGGAAGGAACCAATTAGCTATCGTGCAAACAGGGATTACAATTTTTAGCTTAAGAAAAATTACTCAGCCCTGATCATCAATGAGAGAATCGATAAGGCTGGCTTCACACTACAGTTTTGTTTCTGTCCGTGGGATTCTGATTTTTGCAAGACCCCACGGACAGGAACGGACAGGCCCGGATGTGAACTCTGGATGCCATTTCTGTGTCTGGATCTGTGATTTTGACAGATCCAGACACAGAAAGAGTTGGGGGGAGCGGAGCCTGCAAAGCACAGGTAAGTGGTGTCGGCACTGTTCACTTTCACTATAGCACTGTATTTACATACACTGCTAAAGTGAAATTATATAAAGAAATGGTTAAAAATAAAAAAATAAATGCTCACCTGTCTGCCGAGTGTCCCGCGATGCATCCACCTCTGATGGCTAAAGGACCTTAATCTACTGACCAGGAAGGGGTGGGGAAACCCGATCAGCTGATGGTTCACATGACCGCATCAGCGCAGTTTAAATCGCCCACCGATGGGTTTTGACGAGCGGGTGATTTAAACCGTGCTGATGCGGTCATGTGATCCAGAATGTGAAACAGGAAGTGGATCCACAAGTCAGTAAGGGAATCCATACATATGAACAAAAAATGTAAATTACAGACACTTAACAGAATAAATGGGGAAAAAAACACAATACAGCTAAATAGTGCATACATATATGTATGAAGTGGTTCACAATGTTTATACAAAACAGTTATTATGCCACATAAGGCACACAGTGTTACATATACAGGGAGGGCCATTTATATGAATGCACCTACCTTAAATAAAATGGGAGCGGTTGGTGATATCAACTTCCTGTTAGTGGCACATTAGTATATGGGAGGGGGGAAACTTTTCCAGATGGGTGGTGACCATGATGACAATTTTGAAGTCAGCCATTTTGGATCCAACTTTATTTTTTTCATTGGGAAGAGGGTCATGTGACCTATCAAACCTATTGAGAATTTCATAAGAAAAACCAATGCTGTGCTTGGTTTTAACATAACATTATTCTTTACATGAGCTATTTACAAGTTTATGACCACTTATAAAATGTGTTCAAAGTGCTGCCCATTGTGTTGGATTTCACCACAGGAGAAATGCTAGCACAGGCTTCCAGTATCCGTTGTTTCAAATGCTGCACATCTCGTATCTTCACAGCATACACAATTGCCTTCAGGTGAGGGATGAGGCAAACTTAACAAACAAAACCACCGCTATTGGTCTGACACTAACCCACAGTGGATGGATTCCTCCAAGACTGTTGGAACACAAAAATTGATGGTATAGTGTAGTATATGGGGTACAAAGATAGTGGGGCCATTCTTCATCAATGGAAACCTCAATGCCACTGGATATCTATAGCAATTTCAGATATCTAGTGGCATTTAGTTTTCCATTGATGAAGAATGGCCCCACTTTAAAAATGGCCGCCACAGTCACCACCCATCTGGAAGTTTTCCCCCTCCCATATAATAATGTGCCACAAACAGGAAGTTGATATCACCAACCATTCCCATTTTATTTAGGTGCATCCATATAAATGGCCCACCCTCTAGTAGTGTCATACAACTTATAATACCCAAATAATATTGCCAAACAAAACTAAATTAACATATTCAATACATTAGACAAGATTAACCACATCAATCCATGCACTGAGTGCTGGACAGGATTACCATAAAAGGTGCATATCCAAATGGAAACAAAACAAGTGCCTTGCCCATACTCAGCTCAATCTCCCCACTTGGGGTCCCACAAAGATACTGTCAACTCCGATGCACGTTTTGTGCACTTAGTGACATATGCTCCTTCAGGAAGACACCTTGATATTGAGAGCTCAGGCTGTCTGCCAACCATCTTCGGGAGAGGGATTCTGTCTCCTGAATTCTGGGCAGCCTTTGTGATCAATGGGACCCTGCACTCCAGCATCAACTAGAATAGAAATTCTGGAAGCAGTAGCAGTTCCTCCCTCTCTCTTGACTAGCCAGGCCAGATTTGTTTGTACAACTTTGCAGGAAGTGTGAGAGGCCTGAGGTGTCTATGGTCGCTTGTTGTGAAGTGAACTAACTTTAATACGCATACATTGACCTTTAGATGGCAGCAAAATACAATGCAGAATGTACATTTATCAGTCCTCACTGTACGGATGTCACATCCCAACATGTATTACATATTTCCTAACTGCCACTGCCCAAAGTAATTGTGGCACACTGGAACAAATCTACTGCCACACAACTGTTTCACTCTATAACAGTAGAACGGGGACCGGGATACCACATCAATAAAACAACACTAGTGTTAGAAACCAAATGTCACGCTGGGCGTAGGAAGACACCAAGCGCTGGACGACAGCAGGGGAGAAGAAGGGAAAGGATTCCCTGATGTTAAGGGCAAAAAGGGGTGGTGGTGACCCCTAGAACAACTAGCGCTGACACCTGGCTCCCCTAATGTCCCTATACAGTTTACGCAAATGTCACCACCAGGATACCTATTCCCTGACTGTCCCTGGACTACCACTACACAGGTACACAGGGCTCAGAGCGGGTGAACACTAGTCAACCCGGCTGGCAACAAGAAAACACACAAGGGAAACATTCAAAGTGGGCAAGAGATACACTTAGCTTTAGCAGATCCAAGCAGCAAACCAGCAGGCTCCAAGAAACACTACTTTGATCCAAGAATCAATCAGGAACACCTGAGGCTATCACCAGCAGTGCATCCTGGGAGTCAAGGGAAATATATATACAAATATGCTGCACTCAGTCCTGTCAATTAAGGTGCTAACTAAACACAATTCTATTTCAAAATATCAGTAGTTGCACTCGACAAAGACTTAATTATAAATAGAAAAAAATTAAAAATGAAAAAAGTAGAGATACTTAGCATTATGGAAATGGCCAAATCAATAATCCACCCAGTTGCCACGCTGAGGCGGTCTCTGTTAACCCATTACTTGCCAAATTAGCAATTTTCGTTTTCGAAAATTGGTGTATGAAAGCTCTCTGGGTGAATATGTAATAAGTGCCTTGGGAAAAAAGGTTAACCCCGTAGGCGTGCTAGAGACTGACACCAGAGGGCAATAGCTTATATCTGACAACTGGAGTGAGGAAAGGTGCTAGCATACGGGTGCTGAACCCATGTCATATATATACAAATATTATGCTTTACTCAGTCTTGTCAATGAAGGTGCTAACTAAACACAATTCTATTTCAAAATATCAATGGTTGCACTGATTATATATTCAAAGCACCTGTCTTTAGTTATAAGACTGCAATTTTATTATTCTCTGCTATCAGCCGATGAGGAAAAGCCCAGAAAGACACAAAGCAGTTACATTAGTGTTAGGACCCAGTTAACAGAGATCGCCTCAGCTGTATGGATTGTTGATTTGGTCATTTCCATAATGCTAAGTATCTTTACTTTTTTCATTTTTAATTTTTTTCTATGTAGAATTAAGTCTTTGTCGAGTGCAGCTATTGATATTTTGAAAGGGAAATATATAGGCAGCTCCAAGGTAAGGAATCATCTGGGTCCTAGTGAACTCCAACTTTAACTTAAAGGGAAATGCCTCTTAAAGGGAACCAACCACCTCAGATGACGTGTATAAGCTGTTAATACATGTCCCTGGACCCTATGTACACCATTGCAGCTATGTTTTTGCTAAGAATATTGATAACAGCAAACCGAAATAAACAGTTTATAAACTTACATGATTTAGTACTTGAGGGCGTCTCCCTCGGGCTTTAGTACGAGAGGGCTGTGTCTTATGCAGCCTGAGTGGCTTTCCTCCCCCTCCCTCTCTGTTTGCAGGACGTCACTGAGAAGACGTGCACGGACGGGAGCTGCCTTGGGTGCCCGCCCACACCAAGATAATATCACGCCCTAATGTGACGTCCTGCAAACAGAGAGGGAGGGGGAGGAAAGCCACTCAAGCTGCTGGAGACACAGCCCTCTCGTACTAAAGCCCGAGGGAGACGCCCTCAAGTACTAAATCATGTAAGTTTATAAACTGTTTATTTCGGTTTGCTGTTATCAATATTCTTAGCAAAAACATAGCTGCAATGGTGTACATAGGGTCCAGGGACATGTATTAACAGCTTATACACGTCATCTGAGGTGGTTGGTTCCCTTTAAAGCAACGGAGACATTTTTTCTTTAGGATGTGGACTTTTTGGCCAAACGCTGGGACCTTCTGCGAGTGACCTCTACAGACTCATCCGTGCCTCCTGACACATCTGTGACACCAGGTTCATATATAACCCCAAATATGTAAGTCAATGAGAATTCAAATAATTATTTATTGAATTTCTGATGTAAAAGTTTGAGGGAAGGAAAGGAATTCAACCTATTGTCTCAGTATACTTTATCCTACCTAACCACTGAGGTTGGCACCCCAATAAGCACAATGGTTGCCCCTGCTCAGTGACGGCTTGCCCTTGCTAACTCTGTTATGCCCTGGTATGAGACAGGAGGGTGTTGAACCTAGTGAAGATAATGTTTCTGACAGCAATCAATCATTGATTGAAAAAAGGATATAATAAAACAGAAACAATGTTAAAGTACCTAGGATGACATTCAATGACCACCAGTATTATATAGTATGTAATGCTCATTACTTGTGACACACCCACCAAGAATCGTGGGGTACTCGGAACTGAGTCGGGAGCTCTTTGGGGAGGCCACGGGATCATGACCCAGTTCCATCCATGGCCCTGGTTGTGTCAATTAACGGGGGAATATTTTATGGAAAATGAATTTGTGACACCACTCGTGGGTTATGGCAATCGGGATGGATGACCGACGCTGCTGGCAGATCCTCTGGGGCCATTGATGACACAGCTGGGATGGTTCTGCTCTCCATGGGTAGAGCGGAGGGCCATTGGGCAATTTACACAGTCTATCCTGGGAATAGGGATGGATGGGGTGCAGGACTGAGGGCGCGATAAATAACTAGAGGACACAATGCTGAAAGTTTCCTTTACCCTTACTTGATGGTTGTAGTCGCAGACCAGGGCACTTGTAACAGGTGGTAATAGAGGTCCGGGCAGCTGGGAAGAATGTGGGGATCCACCTAGCCAGGTGCTTGTAGAGGCCATCCTTCTGCGCTGTGTTCTTTGGACCTCGCTGCCTAAAGCTGTGCTGCGGCCCTCTTCCTGCATGTCTAGTCCTTTACCCGTATGGCAGGCAGCTCGAGCCAGTTCCAGGTGTCGCTCCTCCGTGTCACACCAGGCTCTCCTATGCTGCTTTGCTGTTGACTAGGGCCAGAGGACTTGCAATCCTCTGCCTTCTGGATTTGGTTGTCGAGGCTTCAGCACCTGAACAACCACGGACTCCGGCGTCTGATTCTCAGCGCTCTCTACTTGGGCGAGCCCAGTCACGGCTCCACTCCCCAGGTTCTCCTCAACTCCTCTGTCTTACTAGCTCTTCTCTGTCCTGGGGCGAGCTCCACCGTCTCCAGTCCCAAGGACGTCTGTCTCTCACTCTCTCCTAAGATGTTCTCTCTGACCCCATCTCTGGGCCAGAATTTATAAGGAAGCTCCCCTGAATCCGGGTTCAGAGCTCCCCCTTCTGTTCTGGAGTCAGGACAAGTGTTGGATGCTGGTGATACCTGACTAGGGGACCCCTTCTTGCTTCCAGGCATGACATCATTCCTGTGAGGGAGGCAAGTGACACGCCCCTCCAGGGCCTTAGGATTCTCAGAACCAGGCTGTTTTGAGGCTTCATCACGGGATCACAGGGTCCGAGACCCAGCTCCGTGACCCTGCCCGTGTCATTAAAAGTTCGGTGTGAGTGGCTCTCTCTCCTAGGGATAGGGATCTGGCGTGGAGGATTCATTCTGGGCAGGGGTGACGGGACCTGGGGATTTTTGTTAATTTACACGTGACGCCACCCACAGGTTGCAGCTATAGCTGGCCGCCTCTGCTCGACAGTCTTCCTAGGGGCTGATGGTTGGGAGGCAGCAATGTTCTTAAACCCTTTATGTGTAGGGCTGACCCCTAGGGTGGCCATAGTTACTTGAGTGAGTTGGTAGTGGTGTATCTGGTGCTCTTGACGTGTAAAGAACGTTCAGACACAGCGGGTTGCAGTCCTCAGTTCTTTTACTCACAGTCTTTGTGTAACAGCCCGCTGAGCACTGGGTTCTGTTTCTCAGAGACAGGGATCCATCTTCTCACCGGTAGTAGGATGGCACGTAACTGACACCCCTTCACTGTCCTTTCCAGGTCGTCTCACACAGCACTTGGCTCTTCCGTACTGCCTTGCGCCTTGCCACAGAGCTCTGAGCCAGTGACTGTGGCCTTTTCTTGGGGTTCCCGTGCAGTGTCTCCCCTTAGCCCTAAGGTTGCCACCTTTTCAGCAGATGTGTGCGGTTGTTGACTGTGTCACCTTGGAAGTGCCACAGCCTCTGGATTGTTAGTCTTCTCCACTAGTGTTTTGGGTTCCCGATGCCCCTTTCGGCCTAGTCCCTCCCACTTGCCTGCGCCTGACAATGGATATGAGACCCATGGGTGGATTGCTCACTTCCCGTACGTCTCGGACCACCTCTTCCTCATGGAGCCACTTGGGTGATGTCCTGCTCTAGGGCTCAGCCTTAGGACAAGCTCCCCCTTCCTCCACTCCTCTGGACACTTCTAAGGCATACGGTCTCTAGCTGCCCTCCAACTCGACCTTGGTGTTCAATGGCCTCTCCTCAGCTGGTCACTCTCTCTTCTCACTGTAATCTCCTTCGTTCTAGATGTTTCTCTCTCTTTTTATACTCTTTGTCGTGTGTTCCACGTCATCTACGTGTGTTCTTCCTGACGTCACTCCTCCCCAAGTACTCCCTCTAACTACTTCCTTCACCACCCAACCCCACTACAATCGTTCCTAGTGTGATCTGGGGGTCCCGGTACCAGTCTGTACCCACCCTTACCAGTGAGTGGGATACTACACCCTAACAAGGGTGCAGTACCTCTGTGGCGACTGGATCTGCACTCTCCTCCCTCCTTAAATCCAGCCCGTCTTCGGGCTGTGAGAGAACAAAAAACAGTGGTACAAAGACATGCAAAATTTTTGTAATGCTTAACAACAAGAACAATAACAATAAGAAGGCTTTATCATCCCTTGAACAGTTACTTTAACATTGCATATATAAAAGTAGAAAAGACATATACATAATTATTTACAGTCCGGCCAAGTCCAGTACATACCCTATCCGGGTAGGCATCACACTATCCTAGATGTTAAGCAGACGAGTGTCCAGCACTTGGAGTCTCCCTTTGTCTTCGTGGGAGCCCACCACAAGTAAAACCCCAGCACATTCCCTGGGTTAGGTGACAGGGTTAAAGAGACTGATTCTTCGGCCACGCGGCACCAGTGGATTTTTGTTTGTTGCGGTCTTACTAACATGTCGGCTCTAAAACCAAGAGGGAGCACACGGGGTGCTAACTATTTACATTTAGTCTGGTCTACTCATAGTTCATAGCTACTCAGTCTTTTATCACATGATTTGCATACAAACATTCTATTCTAAACGAGACATTCACATCTACATATACACATAATTACACTAAACATTATAAACATACGCTCAAACCCCAACCGGGTTAGCAAGGAAACTATAAATTATGTACACGGCTGCACTAGTTACATCACCAAATGTTGGACCGTGACTTTTTCCGCAGCCAGGGTGGCACTTCCTCTTTAACACTACTCAGCGCAGTCAGGTTCTCTACAGTTGCTGCTGTCGATGGTACGGGTTCAGTCTGCGTAGTCACTTCCCTGACGCTGACTACTATTACTGTAGAACTTTTGAGATAAGGGTGTCACCATGGTGGGATCACCAGTTACACAGATATATTGAATGTATAAACAACGTGGGTGACACGGGCCTTACATCCCGTAGCCTCAGCAGGTGGACACACATTCACGGCACTTGATCGGTTCTGCCAAATACAGGTTGTATTCACTCTTCCTTCTTTATTTTCACAGGTCAGACCTTATTGCCCTGGTTATTCTCCGGTTCCCTCTTTGCAGGGAATCCTTTAACTATTCTGCTCCATTCCTCCACTTGGGGGAATACGAGATACCACTTATGAAAGCAGGGTCTGGCTAGTTTCCATTACCTAGGATCTGTACACCTGTATACTGGCGATCCATTCTGTGATTTAACAAATACATTGAGAGCTTTATGGGGTTAGGGGAACCAGCCAGCCTATTTCTATTTCTTCTCCTGAAATTTGCTGTAATTGTTTATTCCTCTTGAATTGGGTTACCCCAATACCCTGATAAATAGCTCCATAGTCCACACTGCACATGAATTGATATGTGATATTCACTATCTTATTTGTAATTTGGCTACGGTTGGTCTGCAATTTTTGTGGTTGCACAAATTTTAATTGTTTTTAAATTTAACTGTATGCACTTGTCTGTAATGAATATTTGAATAAATTGATTATATATATATTTTTTTCACTAATATTCTGGCCGGATCCCAGTTATTTATACACAGTACTTTTCTTTTGTTTATGACTACTATTACTGTGGCTCCTCCCGGCACAGTCTGTGTAGCAACATCTACAGTTCTGGGACTGGGTTCTGGCGCTGGTGCGGATGGCTGGTGTAACCTCCAAGACTGCACAGACACAGCTATTGGCTCAAGGACCAGGGGCTCTGCTGTGTAAGCGGGTAGCTCGTCCTTTACTAGGTGGATATCCAGGGCATACCACCCCCACTCTCCCAGTTGCTGGGTGAAGGTGACTTTGTTGCCAAGCTGCAGGTTGTGACCAGGATGACCTTCTGGCAGGTGGGATTCAACATCCCGCTGGGTTATAAAGAGTTCTCGGCCGCTTCTCTGCTCTTTGATGAACCTCCAGCCTCCGTAATGGCAAGCCATTTAGCCTGCTGCTCCGCCTCTTCAGCTTCCCTCTGGGCCTCTTGCATGGCCGTCTGTTGGCAGCAGTATTTCGCCCAACTACAGGTCTTCACTGCGGGCCTTCCCTCTCTGATCTCTCCCGGGAAGCCCATTAGTGAGTCCCCCTGGTCGACCCATCGGATGACCTCCTGCTCCACATACACTTCCTCCATGGCCAGCTCGGGCTCTAGTGGGGCCACCTATCTGTGCTGGACTACAGACTGGCCCCACTGCAAGTTCTTACTATCCCAGCCTGGTACTATGCTGGACGGAGCATCTAGGGGCCCTATCAGGGTGTTGTCAGCCGCCCGGGGGGGTATTGGCACCTGTTGCTTCTTCAGCACTGACCTCCATGTCCTCCATGGCTGGCGATTGTGGTTTTGAATGTGTCCACTTCTGGGTCATCCTGTTTAGCAGATTGCCTTTCCACACCTGCACTGTCTCCACCTGGGCTTTGGTCAGTTGCTGACCCAGATTCTCCACCTCGCTCTGCAGGAATCCCGAGTCCAGGAGTGACAGGTTTCCCATGTCCTCCTCCATCTCGTCACAGTAGAGTTCTTCCTCCACCAGGACATCCGGGTACTTGTCTGCCATCTTGCTCCGGTGATTACAACTCCATTGATTTCCTGCACCTTTCTCTGGGCGGTTCTTGTTCTGGGATACATAGGATACTCGGAAACAGGCTGTTTTGAGTTTTCATAATGGGGATCACAGGGACCGAGACCCGGCTCCGTGACCCTGGCCATGTCATTAAAAGTTCGGTGTGGGTGTCTCTCTCTCCTAGGTATAGGGATCTGGCATGGAGGGTTCATTCTGGGCATGGGTGATGGGACCTGGCGATGCTTGTTAATTTACACGTGGCGCCACCCACAGGTTGCGGCCATAGCTGGCCACCGATGCTCGACAGTGTTCCTCAGGGCCAATGGTTGGGAGGCAGCAAAGATCTTAAGCCCTCTACGGGTAGGGCTGACCCCTAGGGTGGCCAAAGATACCTGAGTGAGTTGGTAGTGGAGTATCTGGTGCTCTTGACGCATAAAGAAAGTTCACAGACACAGTTGGTTGCAGTCTTCAGTTCTTTTACTCACAGTCTTTGTGTAACAGCCCGCTGAGCACTGGGTTCTCAGAGGCAAGTATCCAGCTACTCACTGGTAGTTTATGGTATGTAACCGGCACCCCTTCTCTGTCCTTTCCAGGACGTCTCACACAGCATTTGCCTCGCCTGTCCTGCCTTGCACCTTCCCACACAGAGCTCTGAGCCAGTGACTGTGGGCTTTTCTTAGCGGTTTCTCTGTAGTGTCTCCCCTTAGCCCTATTGTTGCCTCCTTTTCAGCAGATGTGCGCAGTTTTTGATTGTGTCACCTTCAAAGTGCCACAGCCTTCGGGTTGCTAGCTGAGCCTGGTCTTCTCCACTAGTCTTTTAGGTTCCCCTTGCCCCTTGTGGCCCAGTCCCTCCACTTGCTTACGCCTGACAATGGATACGAGACCCACAGGTGGATTGCTCACTTCCCATGCCTCTGGGACCCTCTCTTCCTCCTGAAGCCACTTGGGTGATGTTCTACTCAAGGGTTCGGCCTTAGGACGAGCTCTCACTTGCTCCAGTCCTCTGGACACTTCTAAGGTGTACGTTCTCTAGCTGCCCTCCAACTTGGAGTTCAATGGCCTCTCCTCAGCTGGTCACTCTCTCTGGTAACTGTCTTTCTTCTCACTGTCATCTCCTGCTTTCTAGATGTTTCTCTCTCTTTTTATACCCTTTGTCACGTGTCCCACATCATCTACGTGTCTTCTTTCTGATATCACTCCTCCCCAAGTGCTCCCTCTAACTACTTCTTTCACCACCCAACCCCACTACAATTGTTCCTAGTGTGATCTGAGTGTCCCGGTACCGATCTGTACCCCCCCTTACCAGTGAGTGGGATACTACACTCTAACAGGGATAGATTGGATCCGCAGGAGCGGCACAGAATGCCACTGTGGCAACCGGACTCTTGGGGTGCCACACTTACATGAGAGTATCTTAAAGAGGACCTGTCACCAGGGCCAGCGTGATTGACAGTGCAGAGAAGTGGAGGGAAGAACAGGAGGCGGCAACAAAGGCATAGAGGGAGAGGAAGAAACACTGAGGATGGAGGACTGTGCCAGCACTGAGGAGTTGGTAATAAGATCCCACCCATCAGACTAGTTATCTACAAGGTTTCTAAAGTGTATTTCTTGTGGTACAGGGGGGCTAGAGCCATGGGGGACCCCTTCCCTGAATGGAGCAGTCATGCTGCATTCAGTGCTGCATTTAGTTTGCCATACAGCAGGGGGGTGGCAGGTCCTCTTTAACTATTTAAACAAATATCTAGCCATTTGACATACCAATTTGGCAATTATATACTGTGTCTGGTGTAACCAATTATATCTTTCTGATAGTTTAATCTAAACTGCCTTACTGGTCCTGTACATAGATAGATAGATAGATAGATAGATAGATAGATAGATAATTTATTTATGTAGTACCATTAATTCCATGGTGCTGTACATGACAAGACATTGCATACAAAATATACACTGTGTGCAGAATTATTAGGCAAATGAGTATTTTGATCACATGATACTTTTCATACATGTTGTCCTACTCCAAGCTGTATAGGCTTGAGAGCCAACTACCAATTAAATAAATTAGGTGATGTGCATCTCTGTAATGAGGAGGGGTGTGGTCTAATGACATCAACACCCTATATAAGGTGTGCTTAATTATTAATTATTAGGCAACTTCCTTTTCTTTGGCAAAATGGGTCAGAAGAGAGATTTGACGGGCTCTGAAAAGTCCAAAATTGTGAGATGTCTTCTTGAGGGATGCAGCAGTCTTGAAATTACCAAACTTTTGAAGCGTGATCACCGAACAATCAAACGTTTCATGGCAAATAGCCAACAGGGTCGCAAGAAGCATGTTGGGCAAAAAATGCGCAAAATAACTGCCCATGAATTGAGGAAAATCAAGCGTGAGGCTGCCAAGATGCCATTTGCCAACAGTTTTGCAATATTTCAGAGCTGCAACGTTACTGGAGTATCAGAAAGCACAAGGTGTGCTATACTCAGGGACATGGCCAATGTAAGGATGGCTGAAAAACGACCACCTTTGAACAAGAAACATAAGATAAAACGTCAAGACTGGGGCAAGAAATATCTTAAGACTGATTTTTCAAAGGTTTTACGGACTGATAAAATGAGAGTGACTCTTGATGGGCCAGATGGATGGTCCAGAGGCTGGATCAGTAAAGGGCAGAGAGCTCCACTCCGACTCAGACGCCAGCAAGGTGGAGGTGGGACACTAGTATGGGCTGGTATCATCAAAGATGAACTTGTGGGACCTTTTTAGGTTGAGGATGGAGTGAAGCTCAACTCCCGGACCTACTGCCAGTTTCTGGAAGAGAACTTCATCAAGCAGTGGTACAGGAAGAAGTCGGTATCGTTCAAGAAAAACATGATTTTCATGCACGATAATGCTCCAACACATGCATCCAACTACTCCACAGCATAGCTGGCCAGTAACGGTCTAAAAGAAGAAAAAATAATGACATGGCCCCCTTTCTCACCTGATCTGAACCCCATAGAGAACCTGTGGTCTCTCCTAAAATGTGAGATCTACAGGGAGGGAAAAGAGTACACCTCTCGGAACAGTGTCTGGGAGGCAGTAGTGGCTGCTGCACGCAATGTTGATCGTAAACAGATCAAGCAACTGACAGATTCTATGGATGGAAGGCTGTTGAGTTTCATTATAAAGAAAGGTGGCTATATTGGTCACTAATTTTTTTGACTTTTGTTTTTGCATATCAGAAATGTTTATTTCTAAATTTTGTGCAGTTATATTAGTTTACCTGCTGAAAATAAACAAGTGAGATGGGAATATATTTGGTTTTTATTAAGTTGCCTAATAATTCTGCACAGTAATAGTTACCTGCACAAACAGATATCCTTCTAAGATAGCCAAATCTAAAAAAAACACTCCAAATTCCAAAAATATTAAAGGGATCCTGTCACCTCCAAAACGCCTCCTAAGCTAGCAAAACATGTCCCTGCAGCATCCATTCACTAATCTCACAATCCTTTTGTCTCCTAAAAGCATCTTGTGAAAGTGCATAAAAACGTTTTAATACTCACTCATTATAATTAGCAGGGGCCATATTCTTTAGTCACCAGGGGGTAGCCTGAATGATCCACCCTTTCTCTGTCTGTGCTGCTGTGAAACTGAAACTGAAGGCAGGACTAATGATTTGCATTCTGTGAGTGATAGAGAGGGGGGAGGGCAATGCCTGCACAAGCAGAGCACACAGACAGGGAGGGTGGATCCTGGAGCCTGCAAAACAGCTAGCCCTGGTGACTAAAGAATATAGTCACTGCTAATTATAATCACTAATGAGTGAGTATTAAAACGTTTTTATGCACCTTTACAGGATGCTTTTAGGAGACAAAAGAAGTGAGAGATTAGTGATAGGATGGTGCAGGGACATGTTTTGCTAGCTTAGGAGGCATTTTGGAGGTGACAGGATCCCTTCAAGCTTTGATATTTGAGTCTTTTGGGTTAATTGAGAACATAATTGTTGATCGATAATAAAAATAATCCTCTACAATACATCTTGCCTAATAATTCTGCACACAGTGTAGATGTAGGATACAACAAATGAATTAACAATGACGGACTGGTACTAAGAGAAAAGAACCTGCGCTTGCAAGTTTGCATACTACAGATTCTCTTCTGGAAAGTTTGGAACATATGGAGCTTGAACGGTCAAAGCAAGAGACCAAACTAGATGATCACCAGAGTAGCAGCTCTGTAAAGAAAGAAGAAGCAAATGCGAAAATGATGGCGGAGGAAGCTGGTGACTCGGGAGAAGAGGGAGACCTGCTGGATGATGATGAACAGAATGAAGAAAGAATTGAGATAAAGGAGGCTGACAAAGAAACAGAAGAATGAGAAGATGAAGCTGACAGCGTAAATGAGGAAGAATCTTACAGACCCCGATTAAGTCTTCATCATACTGTATATACCGTAGTTCATTCATATCTTCCCCCTGTACCATCTGTCGCTCCACCAGCTCTTCCAGGCTGTTTATTATGTGCTCTGCATTTCCTTGCCTCTTTTTCATTTTGATAATGATTTGTGACTTCTAGAATAAAAGGATTGTTTTTATATTATTATCTTGCTGTTTCTATTGGATTTTTCTCCACTGTTTTTCTCACTTTCTAACTTTAGCTTGTAATTTTTTTTTTAGTTTTTTATTCATGATGAAACTTATCCACTATGTTATAGACCTTTTGACAATGTGCTTAGCACTGCGCTGCTACAGTTGAAGTTGGCGTTAAATTTGAAATGAAAAAATGTAATTTCTTTAGAAAACCCATTTTTTATTAGGACATCTATGAATAGGGACATTGTTGGTTATCCACCTCTCTTTTTTTCTCTATATAGAGGTCATTGGATGTCATCTTAAGCACTTTAATGGTGTTTCTGTGTTATTATATCCTTTTAATAATCATTGATTGATTGCGGTCAGTAACATTGTAGTCACTAGGATCCACCCCCTCTTTTAGCAAACCAGGGCATGACAGGGTTAACAAGAGCTGTCGCTGAGTGGGAGCGCCAATTGTGTCTATTAGAGTGCCAGCCTCCGCAGTTAGCTATAATACAGTATAGGAAGATAATCTGTTGAATTCCTCTCCTTCTACTTTTTCACCAGATATTTACTAATAAATCATTTGTATTACCATTGACCTATTTGGGGTTTTGTGTGAACCTGGTTTCTAAGACTAATGTGCTATTTTCTTTAATGATGCTAATAACAGTGATGTTTTATTGTAGTGTATTCACTGGGAATTATGTTTATTTATACACTCTGTTGTGATTTGCTCACTGAGCATTTTGGGGCACACTCAAGGGGTAGCGGGATTGAGGCAGACAGGCACGTTTTCAATAAATAAAGTCTATCTAATTTATTACACCATAAACTACACAACATAAAAAGTCCATTATAACATATGAACATCAACGGAATATTAGTGATATACAGTCTGTCCCAATGGTGGATACACCTGCTTGGCAGTATTTACACAGTCCCTTGACATGGGTTACCTTGCAGCTCCCATGGTCTCCTCACCGCATGCCTTCTAGGATGCCAGCCACTTCCATGCATACCATCCCAGGTGCGTTCCAGGACAAAGGCCGCCCAAGCACTGAGAGTGAGGCCCAGTCTGAGCCTTTCAGGTCCTTGTCCAAGCACAGGCAGAGAGAGCCTTCCAAGGCACTTTCCAGAGCCATCACAGGCACAGCACACTATCTCTTGGCTTCATACCTTCCAGACACCAGCTGGTCCCAAGCAAGAGAGGTCTCTAGGTCCCTGAACCTCATGCCTTCCAAGGACATGTTCTCCTAAGCAATGTGATCTGGCTTCCTGGCCATACGTCTTCCAGTCCAACTCCTGCTCCCAAACGCACATGCAATCACATTACTACACAGATTATATTCCCTGGGTGTGCGAGGCATAGGGTTAACCAGACATGCCCCTGTCTTTTGGCTCACCTGAAGTCCAGTACATGTAATGCATTACCTCCACCTTTGGAACTACAAGTTCCAGTATAATGCATTACTTAAACTCGCTGAACAAGTCCCAACATACACATGTTTGAGTTTATATTGCAGAGCTTTATATACTGGCTATTTTAATCAGCGTGTCTCAGGCTTCCCAGCAACGCCCTGAAACATATCAATATTACATTGATTTTTTATAGTATTCTAATTCATTCAGACGCACTAGTATATATTTATGTTTTGCCGCTTTTACACAATAAAAACAGTTTTACAGAAAAAATAATTGTTTTACCATCGCTATATACTGGAAGCTATAGCTTTTTACAATTTCCACTGACAGAGCTGTATGGCAGCTAGTTTTGTTTGGGACAAGATGACGGTTTTAGAGATACCATTTTTATTTTTTAATTGTATTTTACAACACTTTCTTATTGGCAGTATAGTTTTTTTCAACATTTTTTTTAACGATGTTCGCTTAAAGGGTTAACAGTTTTATAGATTGAGTTGTTCCAGATGTGGCAAAAACAAATGTGGGTACATTTTTTTGTTTTTACATAAGTGTCTATTGGTATATACACAAAAAATGATATATATACACACGGTCAGGTCTTTTAGTGAAGTGTTTCAGGTTCTGTGCTCTTTGCTCTGCCGCTATCTGTCCCTCACTTCTCTAGTCCATTTCAACCAATTCAACAGATATTGACTTTGAGCCTTTGAGTATCTCTCCGTAATCCGGCTCCCTGTATTGACATGCCGTGTTTACTCTTTTCCCTTGCCTTATTGAATTATTTGAGTATTACTACGAAAGAGTTGAGCACTTCACATGACTCTGTTCTAATTTTCTTCGTCCCCTGAGACCCTTGGATTTCTATTGATTTTGCCAATGGCTTCCCTCATGACTGCAGCAAATGCTGTTGTGCTATGTCCGGTATATTGTACTGTATTTTTGGTTTGGTAGGAAGTAATATACTGCCTGACTTTCTATAACATACTGCTCACAGCTGTTTTGTAATACCACATGTTACCAGAATATTACAGCTACCACACTCCTTTAAAAGGAATGTAAATCTAGTTGAAATAGTATGTATACCTATGGACACTGCTGTCATGGGGGTTTTCTGACCTCAGTATTGCGGTGCCTTCTATTGAATTCCTATACAGGTTAAAGGCAACCTGTCTTATTTTGTTATTAGACCAAGAAGAAAGCTTTTCCAGCTCTGTATCATTATAAATATAGTTAAACCAATTACCACAAAGAAAGATGTTAGATTCCCTGCATGTTTAACAACACCAATTAATTTATACAATACATCTCAGTATCAAAGGGTGTTGAACATGGTACAAGACACATCCTCCTGATGAAGTGGTGATAGATGACTGGGCAGCATTGATTATTATATCCTCTTTGCAGGATCATCTATGGTGCAATAATTCCGGATAACGGTGAAGGACCAAACTGGAACACAAAAGTAAAACAACATCGTGACCACCAATTAAAAGAACAGTGAGGCATCAGGATGCAACAAGACATACCAGAGGACAGCCCATTATTGCAAATATATATTGACGTAGACCAATTATATTTACACAGTGTCTAAAGAATGCAGGACAAGGTTATTTACATAAGAACTTTCAGAATGATGCTAGGTCATTCAGACCTTCTGGTTTAGTGGTCTCCAGAATGGTAATCCACTTTGCCTCCTTTTGGGCGAGAGTCCACTTCAGGTCCCCACCCCTCACCCCTCACCCCTAGGTGTACTTTGTCAATACCCCTAAATTTAAGCAGTCGACAATTACAGTTATGGGCCTCTCTGAAATGCCTTGGAATGTTTTTCAGGGCAGATATCTTCATTTGTGGTGGCCACCATTGCCCCCCCAATGTCCCTCATATGTTCAAGTACACTTACCCTGAGTTCACGGGAAGTCAACCCTACGTATATTAATTGACAAGAACATTTGGCCCAATGGACTACCCCACTAGTACGGCAGTTTATCAAGTGGACAATCTTAAATGTTCTGCTACCATCAAAATAGTGGAAATCAAAAGCATGCTCCATCTGGGTGCACACCCCACAATCTCCCCAAAGGATGCTACCCCATCTTGGGCCCCTACTGCTTCCCAGAAAGGTAGATGGTGGTGGTACTTATAGATTCTATACCACAAGGTCCTTCAGATTTTTAGATGTTCTGGAGTGATCGCAGAATTCTTTGCAAGCACCCTTGAAAGATCTCTATCTGCATGAAGGATAGGCCAATACCATCTGGCCACATTGGTCATCTCCCTCCATTGTGAATGATAGGGTGTGATCAATCTCACCTTCTCATCTGTTTTCTTTTTGGCAGGTCTTAAGAGCTGGTCCCATGTTGATCATTTGGCTCTTTCATACCCTTTTTCTGTAGGACCTAACCTGTAGTGGTGAGATGCAAAATGATTTTTTAGTTCCTTAGCCTGTTTTTCAAATAGCTCATCCATGGAGCATATCCTCCGGGCTCTCAGGAACTGACCTGTGGGGAGTGATTTAATAACTTGCGGTAGATGCGATAATCTTACACTGAGGACTGAGTTCACCGCTGTACTTTTTCGATGTATATCAGGTGAGATTGACCCATCACCATCCCTCTTAACTCTGATGCCCAAAAAAATCTATCGCATCAGTGCTGTGGATATAAGTCAGTTTTATGTTACGTTTATTGTTGTGAAGGGACACCATAAATGCCTTCAACTCTTTGATAACCCCCTGCCACACAAACATGATATCGTCGATAAACCTGACCTACATCAGTACCGAACAATAATTGTTCTCTGAGTACTGAATAGACCGCTCCAGAGCCTCAGGAAGAGGTTCACATATGAGGGTACACAAGATGCCCCCATATCGGTACTCCTTTACTGGAGATGGAAGCGGTCTTTAAATACAAAATAATTGTGGGTCAGGATAAATCGAATAAGTGTGACAAGGAGATCTCTCAGAGTAGCATCCAGGTCAATGGTTCTCAAATAAAACTCAAACTCCTCTATGCCGTCTTCATGTTCAATTGAGGTATATAATGCCTCTACATCTGCCGTCACCATCACTTCATCAGTTTCCAAGTGAAGATCTTGAATTTTAATTATTAAATCAGTTGAGTCTCTGATGTAGGATGGCAACACACGGACTAGAGGCTTTAAGTAATAATACAAGAAGTGGCATACCGTTTCACAAAGGCTGTTGTTCCCTGACACTATAGGTCTTCCCGGTGGATTTTGGATGTCCTTATGACCTTTCAGCAGAAACTATATCGTTGGTATGATCAGATACCTACTAACGAGGGATGAGCGAGTATGCTTGTGTTGGCACTCTTTACAGAGCCAGACCACATGCAGGGATTGGCTGACAGACACTGTAATGCCACAGCCATGTTGGTTGTGGCATTACAGTGATTGGCTGGCCACACAGCGTGATCAAGTCTTTATAAGACCTGACCACGCTGTGCTCGTCACTGTGCTCCACAGACAGTCAGTGTAGGGAGAGGTGCTGCTGATTCAGGGACAGATTTGTGGCCTTTCAGCTAGTGTAGGCGCAGGGCTGCCAGTCTAATTAACACAACAGTCCTTCTGAGGACTAATACAGCTGTATACAGGCAGGCAGGGAGGCAGGGTATATAGCATACTTCTTGTGCTAGTATACCAGCCTGCATCACATCTGGGGCTGGAAATCTCCAAAACAGTCTTTTTAAGGATTAATTTAGTTCTCTATAGGCAGTAAGGGGTTAGCTCCAATTAGTATACGCCAAAACACTGTATACTCGTCAGCGTTTGTGTCTGACCGTTCCAGCTGCTGGGATTAAACCGCTCTAATCTGTAATCTCAGTGTGCAGCTAAAAAACAACTCTTGTCTGCATTCATTTACCATCTTTGGCTAGGGTCACACTAGCAGATTTTACATGCACTTTTGGAGACCTGCGTTTGTAAAAGCGCATGTAAAAACGCACCCGTAGGCCCCCATGCAAAAAACGCATGCCCCAATAGCAAAAACGCATGCCCCAATAGCAAAAACGCATGCCTAAAGTGCCATGTGTTTTTGGCATGCGTTTTTGCACTTAAGTGAGGAGCTGCCTTCAAAAAGGCATGCAAAAACGCATGGTACCATTAGTACCATTTAGTAATATGCAGAAACGCATGCGTTCCCCATAGGGGCCCATGTTAAAAAACGCATGCGTTTTCTAAAAAAAACACATGCGATTTTAAAACAGCACCAAAAAATGGTGCATGCACTATTCTTTGGTGCTGATTCAAAAACACATGGAAAAACGCATGGGTGCCAAAAAGCACCTAAAAAAAACAAAAACCATGCAGAAATGTAAAAAGCATGCAGAAATGCATGCTTATTTTTAAGGCACCAAAAAAAACGCATGCCAAGTGTGACCCTAGCCTTAGTGCGGCAGGAGTGGCGTGTAGCTCCAAGTAGTATACTCCAAAACACTGTATAAGCGTCAGCGTTTGTGTCTGACCGTTCCAGCTGCTGGGATTAAACCACTTTACTGGTACCTTTACACGCCGCTACCGAAGGTAGCAACAGGTAGGCACCGCGCGTGCACGCGCGCGTTTTCAACGGTTGTTTACAGCACCTGATACCGCAAATACACGCTGCTACAAGGTGCTCCACAGAAGGTATTTTCGTTCCCCGGAAGTGCTGACGGGTGCCGCAGGTTACCTTCTGTGGAGCACCTTCCCTGATTTACACGCCGCCACCACAAGGGAATCTGGGCATACATATTGTGCGCCGTAACTACCTAGGCGTGACAGAGTTGTGTATTACGCGGCGTTCGTACGGTGATTGGACAATGCAATAACATCATGATTGGCCAGCCAGCGCAGGGAGGCTGGCTAATACATGACGCTATAGCAAATGTGTAGTGACTGGTCATCTCATTAAATATGCCGCCCAGTACAGGGACAGCTAATCGGCGCACAGTAATCCCCACCAATGATAGCTGATGGGACGTGGTATACATGACGCTGTAGCACGCCCCAGGTAACTCAAATACCGTACCTGTGCCCTGATTACACGCCGCTACCATAGGGTTTATACCTGCTTGTTTTTCAGCACGGCTGAAAGACAGGTATCCAAAGAGACAGGTGGCAACAACCTGAATTACACGCCGCCACTTCGCGGTGTTTTGAAGGTAAAAGGTACAATTGTCTCCAACACCTGCCGGTTTCTACCTTTCGGTAGCGGCGTGTAAAGGTACCATAATCTGTAATCTCAGTGTGCAGCTAAAAACCAACTCTTGTCTATATTCATTTACCATCAGTGCGGCAGTAGTGGCTTGTAGCTCCAAGTAGTATACGCCAAAACACTGTATACGCGTCAGCGTTTGTGTCTGACCGTTCCAGCTGCTGAGATTAAACTGATCTAATCTGTAATCTCAGTGTGCAGCTAAAAAACAACTCTTGTCTATATTCATTTACCATCTTAGTGCGGCAGGAGTGGCTTGTAGCTCCAAGTAGTATACGCCAAAACACAGTATACGCGTCAGCGTTTGTGTCTGACCGTTCCAGCTGCTGGGATTAAACCGCTCTAATCTGTAATCTCAGTGTGCAGCTAAAAACCAACTCTTGTCTAAATTAATTTACCATGCAAGCTCGAATTGCGTCACGACAAACGCCCACATCATCTCGCTCGACCTTCCTGTCCCAATTTCTAGGGGGCCGCAGCAGTATACCCCTATTAAACCAAGACCAGTGTCAACAGGTTATTAGTTGGATAATGGATAATGCTTCCAGTCAGTTTGGCACCACCACAAATACCCTGTCTTCCACACGGTCAAGTGTCAGTAGCCGTGAGACTGGACCGCACATTCCACACCCTGATCCTCCTTCCTCCCACCATGCGTCCTCCACTGTTGTGCGTGCAAGACAATCCCCTGTCCATACTGTATGCGAAGATGCCTCCTGTCCTTCACCTGTAGTTGCACAAGCAGAAATAGCACTATCATCAACCACGTCCTTGTCCCAGCGCAGCGTTCAGTTATCCATACACCAATCTTTGGAACGCAGGTGCAAATACGCTGCCAACGCCCCACATGCCACAGTTCTAAATGCACACATTTCGCGAGTGCTTGCACTGGAAATATTGCCTTTTAGGCTAGTGGAGACGGAAGGATTCCGCGACCTGATGGCGGCTGTCCCACGTCACTCGGTCCCCAGCCACCACTATTTCTCCTGGTGTGCCATCCCTGCATTACATAAGAACGTGTCACAAAACATCCAACGTGCCCTTAACAACGCAGTTTCAGGCAAAATCCATCTAACCACGGACACGTGGACAAGTGCTTGTGGGCAGGGCCGGTACATCTCACTGGCGGCACACTGGGTTAATATTCTGGAAGCCGGGACCCAGTCTGAGCTTGGGACGGAACACGTCCTTCCAACACCAAGGATTGCAGGCCCTAACTCCGTTTCACCCACAGTGTACAGCTCTGGAACGTCATGCTCCTCAGCCTCCTCCTCTTCCACTTCACCCTCCACACCAGTCCCAAGCTGGAAGCACTGCAGCACTGCCTCAGCTAAGCGGAAACAGGCTGTGCTGAAGCTAATATGTGTAGGTCACAAACCCCACAATGCTGAAGAGTTGTGGACAGCTCTGAAACAGCAGGCAGATCACTGGCTCACACTTCTGAACCTACAGCCAGGCATGGTCGTGTGTGACAATGGCTGGAACCTGGTGGCGTCTCTGAGGCGAGGCGAGCTGACACATGTTCCATGCGTGGCCCATGTGCTCAACCTCGTGGTTCAGCGGTTTATTAAATCCTACCCGGAGCTGTCGGATCTGCTCGTCAAAGTATGCCGCCTCTGTGCCCATTTTAGAAAGTCACCTACTGCTTCTGCCGCCCTTGCCGGCTTTCAGCGATGTTTGCAGCTTCCGGCTCACGGACTGGTGTGTGATGTCCCCACGTGTTGGAATTCCACACTGCACATGTTGGTCAGGATTTGTGAGCAGAAGCGGACAGTTGTTGAGTACCAGCATCAACTAGGCCGTCGGTATACGATTCAAACTCCACACATAAGACCTCAGGAGTGGACATGGATGTCCGACATATGTACCGTCCTCCAAAACTTTGAGGACTCCACCAAAATGGCGAACGGTGATAACGCAATCATTATCGTCACCATCGCGCTTCTCTGTCGTCTAAAATGCTCTCTGCTCAAAATCAAAGACGATGCATTGCAGGTGGAGCACAATGAGTTGCAGCAAGAAACCGTACTGGGTGATTACACACAGCCCAGCCTCATCTCATCCCAACGTGCATTGGAGGACTATGACGAGGAGGATGAAGAAATATAGCTACTTTCATGCGGAACTGACGGTAATACATGCACAACCGTCATACCGTCGGTTCAGCGTGGATGGCCAGAGGACAGGGGAGAGGAAGGGGAGGAGGAGGATTATGAGGCCAGCATGCCCAGTCATGCTGTTGGTGAGGACCCTGAAGTCTTGCCTGTTAACAGTCTGGCGCACATGGCTGACTTTATGTTACTCTGCCTGTCTCGTGACCCTCGAGGTATCAACATCTTGGCGGACACTCATTACTGGTTGGTGACACTTTTAGACCCACACTACAAGGAGAACTTTATTTCTCTTATTCCCGAGGCGGAGAGGTCTACAAAAATGCTGCAGTACCAGAAGGCCATAGTCGCGGAATTAGTTAAAAAATTCCCTTCTGAAAACGCTAGCGGCAGAGGTCACGATTCGGTGGACAACCAAGGCGTCCGGCCAAGAGAGGCACAAGTCCAATCCAGCAGAGGTAGGGGAGCACTCTCAAAGATCTGGGACAGTTTTCTCAGCACCTCCCGTAGCACAGGCCCTGAGGTGCGGGGTAGTGTCACAAGGACTGCAAAGTTTGCGAAGATGCTGAGGGAGTACTTTGCCGATCATACAAAAGTGCTCCTAGATTCCTCTGTACCTCATAATTATTGGGTATCCAAGGTGGACACGTAGCAGGAATTGTCTCTCTACGCCTTGGAAGTCCTGGCCTGCTCTGCCGCTAGCGTTTTGTCAGAGCGTGTTTTTAGTGCCGCAGGTGGAATCATTACTGATAAACGCACCCGCCTGTCAACTGAAAATGCTGACACGCTGACTCTGATCAAGATGAACAAGGGTTGGATTGGGCCTGACTTTACCACACCACCACCAAATGATAGCGTAATTTAAATTTTGTGCCGGTAAATTGCCATGCACCTCTGCACACCCACACATGGGTACGCACGTCATGACTTTGGCTACTTGCTGTACTGCTCCTCCTTCTCCTCATCCGCCACCATCATATGATCAGTGTGACCGTGGTTCATGATGCCACGAAAACATAATTTATTTACGTACATCATATTTATGATGATGATGACCCTAACCATTTAAAAGTTAGGCAGTATGTAGTTTCATGTATACCCCCCAGGGGTAAATCTTTTAGTCCATGCTTACAGAATGGGCATTACAAGTACAGGAGACCTGCTCCTTTGTAATGGGAACAATATTTAGAAGCTCTCCTCCATGTTTCTTTCCAGGGCATTGGGGTGCCTCCCAATTTTTGGCTGCCCTGCCAAAGGGCAATACCACAAAAGACCCACTTCCTTAAAATGGGCACATTATTTAAAGAGGCCTTCATGTACGTCTCTTCCCAGGGGCATCGGAGTGCCACACAATTTAAAAAAAAAAAAATCTTTCATGTAATCCAAAAAACTAACATACACCAACTCTGTCTCACAAGTGGGTATGAGCCCTTAATATTTCCTCCAGGAAAATCCATTTTGGTTTAATTTTGTAATGTTTTATTGACAGCCCGTAAAAGTGGCGTAATACTCTGACAACATTGTTCACAGCAGTGACCTTGGAGTCTGAAATGCTTACAGGGGTCTTCCCCATGCTGTTCCCATGTAATTTCAGGACTGTTCTGATACTTTTGTGACATTTTTAGGGTTTTTCCATGCTGCCGGGGGTCATGCCAGAAAAATATTCGGGTCTCCCATAGGATAACATTGGGCTCGGTGCTCGGGCCGAGTACACGAGTATCTTGGGATGCTCGGCCCGAGCTTCGAGCACCCGAGCATTTTAGTACTCGCTCATCTCTACTACTAACCAAACCATCAAGAATGAGTTTGGGAATAACTCCATTCTCAAAAGCACGGACTAGAATCAAGTCCAGCTCGGTCTTATATTTTATGGTGGAAACCTCAATCCCACTGGATATCTGAATCATGTAGCAATTTCAGTTATCCAGTGGCATTGAGGTTTCCATTGATGAAGAATGGTCCCACTATCTTTGTACCCCATATACCACACCATACCATCAATGTTTGTGTTCCAGCAGTCTTGGAGGGATCTATCCACTGTGGCTTAGTGTCAGACCAATAGCGCTGGTTTGTTTGTTAACTTCACCATTCACAAAAAAGTTTGCCTCATCACTTATCTGAAGGCAATTGTCTATGCTGTGAAGATACGAGATGTGCAGCATCTGAAACAACGGATACTGGGAGCCTGTGCTATCATTTCTTCTGCGGTGTTGCTATCAGTGTGTCAAGAGTGGGAGAAGAGGGTTGTATTGACAATCCAACACAATGGACAGCACTTTGAACACATTTTATAAGTGGTCATAAACTTGCAAATAACTCATAAAATAATAAAGATACATTAAAACTAAGCACACCATTGTTTTTCTTATGAAATTTTTAATAAGTTTGATGTTTCACATGACCCTCTTCCCATTGAAAAAAATAAAGTTGGATCCAAAATGGCCGACTTCAAAATGGCCACCGTGGTTACCACCCATCTGGAAAACTTTTCCCCCTCCTATATACTAATGTGCCACAAACAGGAAGTTGATATCACAAACCATTCCCATTTTATGTAGGCGCATCCATATAAATGGCCCACACTGTAGTAGTGTCATACAATGTCTAATAGCCAAATAATGTTGCCAAACAAAGCTAAATTAATTGCTCCAGATTGGTTTAAAAACACATTGACTGGCACTGCAATTATTTAGTCCAATTGATGCTGTTTCAGATATTCTGCAACAGTTTTTTCTGAGCCTCTCCATTAAAAAGTTCTAATAAAAATGCCAATTTTCATTCAACCAACAGGCACATAATACAGAACTTCTCTGTGGATATATCCTTCTTCTTTTTAACAATGGCCTATCCAGACCTTTCTGCATCCACAAATAAGTTGTGTAGTATATACCGGTTGATTGTAGGGAAAATTTGTAACAGAAGATCACAGAAGAAAGGAAAAATTGTTCCAGAATGAGTGGAGCTGCATTGATTGGAGGAGGTAATAATCAATGAAGAGGAAACTCCGGACACCGCTAGCACTAACGCAGACAGCATTGCTCCTGCAGAACACGGACAGCTGGCAAAATGAAAACCCCTCTGGTGGTGCTCTATCTCCCAGATCGGGCAGATGCAGGAAGTCACAATATAATAAATCAGATGACACTCACCATTTGAAATTTTATCTTCATTCTATTTCATATCACACAAGGGTGGGAGGGGAGGGAAGACACAAAGGTGTCAGCAGCTGTTTCTAGCACAAAACAGCTGCTGTCGTCCTTGTGTTTCTGGCTTCCCTTCCTCCCTTTGGTGTGTTCACCAGAATACGATATAAACCAAAGATAACAGCTCAAATGATGAGTGTCATCTGATTTATTTTATTGTGATTAATTGGAGGAGGTATTCAGTTTAAAAAAAGTAGTTTATATATCATAAATATTTGCTCCCTAATATCATGCTACTATAGGAAATTGTTTCCAACAATTGTAATATTCTCATAAGAGATACCAGGCTGTAACAATTTTACAGTTTTGTATTTGTCATTGATTTGATGTTTGGTTCACTTACGCATTTTACCCTTTTTTCTTTGTAAACTGTAACTCTCCATGTAATACTTATGGATACAGCCTGTTCTATATTTCATGCCCTTCCTTGCAGAGGAGGATGGCCAGACGTACATGGACAGGAAGATTGGTGAATTGTGATTAGGTTTATTTATAGTACAAGTCCTTTGTCTTCTTTTCAAGGTCAAATCTGATGCTATAGAATAATACTAAAGTACTGTATGTGGCATCAATATAATGCATACATATGCTTGATAGTGAGTGATGTATTATACACCACACATTATTTAATATGGGCCTGTTAATAGAAGGACGGGTTGTTTTTATTATTAATTTCTGAACTAAGTGTAAGAGAGATTTTAACCCATTCCAGAGACAAAGAGAAACTTAAAAGTGCAAACTCCGTTATTCCTAAACGGTCATAATCTGGAACCTCAAGAATAGGCCAAAAAAACAAATTTGCAACGATTAACCCCACACTGAAATGATCCACTATGTTGGAGCCATACTTTTTTACAAGTATTGGATTGAAGAAGTTTGGGAAAAAAGGAACTTTCTGACCAACACTGGAGTCATACCTTAATTTTCACGGCCACGGCCTTGGCTTCTTATGTGCCGACCTAATCGTGTTTAAGGATCCATTTCATCTTCTTTGATTTCATAAGAGTATCTTGTGTCATATAATGTTCTAATAGCTCTGGAGCACTTTTACATACCACTATGATTCTGAGATTATATTTTGTTACACATTGTACCTTATATTAGTGGCAAATTCAGTTCAAAATATTTTGTGTTGATTTATATGAAAAATATCAGAAATATGATGAAAAATGTAAAATAATAAAAATAAATAATAAACATTTTCTACTAAAATATCCCATGAGGCCACCATAGCTGGCAGAGCCTGCTGCCATTACTTGGCCTAGGATTGCCATAAAAATACTCAGGCTACCTTCACATTTGCGCTTTTGTCCACCGTGTATGCTGCGCATGCGCAGGTCAAAACGCATGTATAAGCAAGCATGCGCAGGATTTTTCATCCGCATGCGCATACGCATGCGTTCAATGTATGCTGCATATACCTGCGCTCGTATGCGTTTTTGATCATGCGCATGCGTTTAATAAAATGGTCACGATTTCACTTGTCCCACCTGCTGGCACGCCCATGGGAAGTGACTTGAGCCCGTACGCATGCGCATCGTAGCACCATACGCAAATCCTCGCGCACGCTTGCGGACACCGGGAAATTTTATGCGCGGCAAAAAATGCAACATGTTGCGTTTCCAGGCGCATCTAATTTTCCTACAGCATACGCATGCAGACAGATACGCAGCCGTGCGCGAGCAAAAGCAGTGTCTTGCGTACGATGTGTATACAATGATAAAGATAGGTGCGCAGTCCGCATGCGCATTTGAATATTGTTGTCCGCAGCGTGAAGCCAGCCTTAGCTGATAAAGAGTGACAGAAAGGCTGGCGGACCAGAGATAGGTGGTTATTGTTCCTGTGGGGAGTGACCTCAGTGATCACCAATGTGTGACCTTTATGTGTAGGGTTACTTAACAGTAGGATTTATGAAACCGGGTGGTCTGGGGAAAAAATTGGCAATGCAAGTCTATAGGTCAGTGGAAAAGCACTGACATAGCGGAGAAGGTGGAGATTACTCACTCATCAGTGTCTGATCAGAATAATCACTTTCTAACAGCTCTAAAGTCAATGAATCTCCAGCACTGGAAATGTACCAAAACTCCGACCTTGGGTGAATGGATGGAAGAAGTTAATAAAATTATTAAAATGGAAAACATGATTTCACATAACAATCGTCTAAAGGCCTTTCATAGCCAATGGACATGCTGGATATTATTCAGCGAAGGTAATGACCTGCCAATAAGGCTGACAGAAAATAATACTTAAAATAAAGAGCCATGGTAGGTGTGAGTCCCACTAAGTGCTGGCTCCATAAGTCATGTATTTTTTTCCTCCCCCCACCTCTCTTTTTTCTCTATACTTTCTCTTTCCACACTCCTTTCTTCTTTACATTCCTCTAGCACATGCACAGTTACAGTATATGGTTTATGTGAAAGCATATATTTTTACTTAATCAAGCTGACTATACATCTATTTGAATGTTTAACAATAAATAAATATTGATACCGTATATACTCGCGTATAAGCCGAGTTTTTCAGCCCAAAAATTGGGCTGAAAAGTTACCCCCTCGGCTTATACGCGAGTCACTATACGGGCGCCCCCCCCCCCCAGAGGTATACAGGCCCCCCATCAGTATACAGGCCCCCCCCCATGGTCCGTAATCCTGTAAAGGAAGATGATTATACTTATCGCTGTCCCGGTGCCGTCCCCGCTCTGCATCGCAATCCTCCATCTGCATCGCGCTCCTCCATCCTCCGGCTTCCTGTCGGCGCCGACAATGACGTCATTCGGCGCAGAACACAGGAAGTCGGAAGCCGGTGAATGAAGATGGAGGATCGCGATTCAGATGGAGGATCGCGATGCAGAGCGGGGACGGCAGCGGGACAGCGATAAGTATTATCATCTTCCTTTACAGGTTTACAGACCATGGGGGGCCTGTATACTGATGGGGGGCCTGTATACCTCGGGCTGCTGTATATACCCTGGGGCTGCTGCTGTATGTACCCTGGGGCTGCTGCTGTATGTACCCTGGGGCTGCAGCTGTATGTACCATGGGGCTGCTGCTGTATATACCCTGGGGCTGCTGCTGTATATACCATGGGGCTGCTGCTGTATATACCCTGGGTCTGCTGCTGTATATACCATGGGGCTGCTGCTGTATATACCATGGGGCTGCTGCTGTATATACCCTGGGGCTGCTGCTGTATATACTATGGGGCTGTTGCTGTATATACCATGGGGCTGCTGCTGTATATACCCTGGGGCTGCTGCTGTATATACCCTGGGGCTGCTGCTGTATATACCCTGGGAAGGCTGCTGTAACACTGCTGGGGCCTGTATATACCACTGGGGAGGCTGCTGTATACCACACTGCTGGGGGCTGTATACTACCACTGGGGAGGCCTGTATACCATCGGGGGGGCCTGTATACCACACTGCTGGGGGCTGTATACCTGTGCAGGGGTCCACCCTCGGCTTATACACGAGTCAATAGTTTTTCCCAGATTTGGGGGGCAAAAGTAGGGAGGTCGGCTTATACACGGGTCGGCTTATACACGAGTATATACGGTAATCAACTTTTTTGCGCTGTTATCGAATTTAATTGGAATGTTCTGTATTCTTATTAATAACATTAATGCTCAATTAAAAAAATCTAAAGAAAAAGAATAATCAGACCATTTTTCTCTGCTGTGCACCTAGCCATAGGAGCTGGTGGAGGTTAGGTCAGCAGTGTCTGTCAGCATTGATCCACCAGGGGTCTCTTCTAAGACTGGCAAGAAAATTCTTTATAGAGCTGGTGAGAATGGCAGATCGAGGAAGACTAGAAAAAGCTGAGGACGTGAGTTCTCTGTGATGTTCTTGAGAGTTCTGTGCCCTAAAGTACAGATGCTTTCCTATTTGCCTGTGTGCTGAGAACCGGTAAAGCCAGATATATTTGTCGTACGTTTGCTGTTGTGGGAGACTATTCTTGGGAGTGGCTGCGGTCCTTTGTGGAGCTGAATCCCCATCAAGTTTCTGCATTAAAACGGTTGGAAAAATTGCCACCATATTGATGGAGGAACTACTACAAATAGCAGCATCAAAAAAACTTACCATCAGTGCCATAGACAAAAACCAATACCGCACTTGCAGGACGCAGTCAGACCTCACTTGTGTAGCAAGCCCAGGTGCAGGCTGATAAATCACCTCAACCAAGGTATGGGAGGCGACTTGCCATGCACACTAAGGGCCTGCATAGGGCACCATTCACACTGATACATATGGTGCAGAATGTCTGAAAGCTACCCAAAGGCTCTGCTGCCTGAGCCATGGGCCGCACAGTACAATGTTTCTGTACCACTAGGTGAATGGTGCCCCTAGGGGCCCAACTACACCTTGAAATTAATAAAAAAGTGCAGAAAAGTTCTCTGTATGATGAACAAAAAACTTTTATAGATGGGATATTGGTTCATGTGTTGGCCAAGACACTTAAGCTGATGATCCACGTCACAGATTCCCATGCTCATCAGTCCTATCAAGATTATTCAAAAACTACTAGAAAAAGAAGCATCAAAAAAACTTACCATCAATGCCATAGACAAAAACCAATACTGCACTTGCAGGACGCAGTCTGACTAACTTCAGGGTGTTGTTGGGCACCTAGGGGGCGCCATTCATCTAGTGGTGCAGAAACATTGTACTGTGCAGCCCATGGCTCAGGAAGCAGAGCCTTTGGGTAGCTTTCAGACATTCTGCACCATATGTATCAGTGTGAATGGTGCCCTATGCAAGCCCTTAGTGTGCATGGCAAGTCGCCTCCCATACCTTGGTTGAGGTGAGTTATCAGCCTGCACCTGGGCTTGCTACACAAGTGAGGTCTAACTGCGTCCTGCAAGTGCAGTATTGGTTTTTGTCTATAGCATTGATGATAAGTTCATATTGATAAAGCCCCCCCCCCTGTGTTTATGGCAAGTTATATAATCCCAAACAACTGAAGAACCTGCTTAAATCTTCCCCACATAAGTCCTGAGCTCAGGTCCTGCAATGTATACATCTGTGGTGGGAAGTGTATACGCAAAAGTATTATTTGGCGCCAAACCATGTTAGAGAGGCTGCAGCTATTGTCAGAAGAACTAAACTTTTCATTAGTACAGATTGCAGTCTGTTGTTCAAGTTTGGTACCCGGGCAATTTTTTTCTGTGTGTGGGTTCTGGTTCTGTCCCACTGACAGACCTTTCCGTGCACCTAGTAATTTACACCTCATTACTAGAGTAGTTCGCACACTCCTGTACTAGACATGGCTTATCACAGGTAAATATAATGCATATTGTCAGTAACATCTCTTATCTGTGTCATTGGGGCAGCATGTTAGTCCCGATCAGCTCTGACTGGGTATGTGTCATATTGTTTTGGTGGTTGCCCTTGTTATTTTGTCAGAAATCCCTGTTCAATGTGGTTTAAATATCCAAGTTCCCCCAAACTGTTTGCTTTCATTTCTGATCTCTAACTTGCTGTAACCTGAAACAAATATCTTGGTATTTGGCTTACAGCTTTAGAGGGACATTTTCTTCTATTGTATACTGCTAGTTATTTGCATTATATCAGTGATGGCCTGTTTCCTAGGCTAGGAAGGTACAGTAGGTGCTTTACTTTAGACCTGGCAAGCACTGCTCTGAATCTGCCTGGATCATTGGGTCTGGCCAATTTCAGTGCTATTGTGCTTTTCAAATGCTACAGAGGCAAAGAACTCTTTACTTGCAGTATCAGAAAGTGCAGATTTCGGACCAGCAGTGCAGCTATGGTTGTTGTGTCCCACAAATGGGAATAACCTGTAATGTCTATTCTTGCATTGTGTATTTTTCCTCCTCTCAGAAATTTCTCTCGTTGTTGCTAGGTAGATCTAGACTGAGACTTGTCCCTACCTCCCTTGGTTGGCTTCTGTACAGGATGCTCTTCCCATCTTTCCCAGTTTAGTTCAGAGAAGCCATTGCTGATAACGCATGTCTGCAACCTGTACAGATTACTCCTTTTCACCTGCTGTTGCATTGAACTTAATACAAGCTTCTGGAAGAAAACTGCAGTGTTTCTTCTTAAGTCATCGCTCTAGCCGAGTTCAAAGCTGTCTGTTTGCCCCTGATGGTGTAAGTGCAAGCATACAATTATCTAAGGGACTGGTAATTAGAGCGCTTGGGGTTTGCAGTCATCAGAAGGGGACAGAAAAGAGAAAAGGAAACCTGTTATCAGGGGTGGTATACTGCATGCAATCCAGAAAAAATATTAATCATGAAAGGTTTATAACAAGCTGCAGCATAACTGTACAGCAGTCTGCATGACCCTGCAGACAGAAATCGCTCAGTGAACAGAATAACCTGTCACTTGAAACAGTGTACAGGTTATAAATCCTGAGAAGTGATCATCTATAAACTATTGTGAAGCTGCAGTTTTAACAGACTTGCAAATACAGCCCCAGCAGCAACTTGCATAGATTCTGCAAACACAGGCTGCTCCCCAGTTCTAGATTGCAACATTGTATTGGTCTCCCTGACAACCAGGAGCAGCAAGTCCCCACCCTTCCATTTCTGTGTTAGGCTGCATTCACACATTTGCGTATTTTGCTGCGCTTTTTTGCGCGCACTTTTTGCCGCGCAAAAAAGCGCAACAAAATACGCAGGGGCTTTCACACACTGTGCTTTCTTTACTCCAGAAAGCGCAGTGATGTCACAGAGGGGAGAAAGAATCCTGCTTCCTCCTCCCCTCTGTGACAGCCCCATTAGATTTCACAGTGTATTAATATACACTGCAAAATCTAAATTAAACAAAAGTAAGTGTATGAAAAATAAAAAAAACAGAATACTTCACCTCTCCGACGCCTTTTCCGGCAATCCGACGCTGTCCGGTATCCGGTTCCAAGTGAGATGTCTTCTGCCAGGACCTGTGGTGACGTCAGAGGGGCGTTCCCGGCGCTGATTGGCTGATCGCGGTCATGTGATATGTATCACATGAGCGCGAGTGCCCGGGAACGCCCCTCTGACGTCACCACAGGTCCTGGCAGACGACACCTCACTTGGAACCGGATACCGGACAGCGTCGGATTGCCGGAAAAGGCGTCGGAGAGGTAAGTATGTGATTCTTTTTTATTTTTCATACACTTGCTTTTGTTTAATTTAGATTTCGCAGTGTATATTAATACACTGTGAAATCTAATGGGCGGTCATACATGTCACAGAGGGGAGGAGGAAGCAGGATTCTTCCTCCCCTCTGTGACATCAGAGGGGGAAAACGCAGGAGCAGCTGCGTAAAGAATTGACATATCAAATCTTTACGCAGCTGCGCTTTCTCCCTGAAAAAGCACTGCGTATTTTTGCGCAATGTCTGCACTGCAATGTGAATTTCACATTCACTTTGCTGGCAGACAAAAGGCACATTGCGTATTTTGAAAAGCGCGCGTAAAAAAAAAAACGCAGCAAAATACGCAATGTGTGAATGCAGCCTTAATGTCTGAAACTAAAAGAATCTCTCACTCCTTGCCTAATCTGAAGCAGCAAGAAGAAATAGAAGCAATAGCTGTGCAAATGTCAGAAGCAGCATCGCACAGATCCAGGTCTGCTAAGAGCTCAAAACACTCAACTAAATCGAGCTCATCAAAGCTCTTAACCCTCAGTAAGCAGTTCATAAGAGCAAGTGCCGAAGCAGAAACCATAA
Organism: Allobates femoralis; assembly: GCA_033576535.1. Classification (NCBI taxonomy): domain Eukaryota; kingdom Metazoa; phylum Chordata; class Amphibia; order Anura; family Aromobatidae; genus Allobates; species Allobates femoralis. The sequence goes on along the minus strand of JARQOC010000004.1, from coordinate 96,601,053 downwards.
AAGTACAAGGCGTCTTTACTCAAAGGAAAGCAGAGATAGAAGCGAGTGCAGTCGTCGAATCCGTGCGCAAGAAAGCAGAGACGGCACGCAAGAAGGCAGATATCGAAGCAGAAACTGCTTGCAAGAAGGCAGACATCGAAGCAGAGGAAGCGGAGATGTAAACAGAGACTGCACGTAAAAAGGCGGAAGTCGAAGTCCTGCAGAGTGAATGTGAACATGTGGTAGCTATGGCAAGGCTAACGGTCTTCAAACAAGCTCTATTTGGGAGCCAAGGAGGCAGCATTAGTGTGTATGAACTGGACACGGAAGAACCCCTTAAGCGCACAAGACACTACATGCTGAGCCAAGCCAATGAACTGCCGATCGACACCAACATTCCTGTCAGCATAAACACTTCTCCAGAGCATCAAGACGCCGATCTGCCTACCTTTTCCAGCTTCACAGGTCAGTCCAATGCACCTCAAACATTCAAACCTGAACCTGCTCCCTACTCTAATGCACAGCCAGACCTTGCACCTCAGCAACTTCCATATACCAATGTCCATATGCACGCCAAAATGCCAGCAAGTCACTACACTCCTGACAACTGTCTAGTACCGACCCTGCGTGCAGCAGAGACTGTTCACACCAAAACAGTAGCTGGTCTAAATGCCTTCGCCACTCCGTACCTTCCCATGTTCCTGAAACAAGAAGCTACGAACTACGCAACCAGCATCCCTCAGTCAGCGAATGTGCCTAGAAAGAACAGACATATCCGACTTTGCAAGGTATATGATACGCCGAGAACTCATCGACACCAATCTCACAAGGTTCGACGACCAGCCTGAAAACTACTGAGGTTGGAAGTGTGCCTTCAAAACTGCAATGAGTGACCTCGGCATTGCCGCTGCTGATGAGCTGGACCTGCTAATCAGGTGACTAGGTACATGGTCTACAGAGAGAATCTGTTTACATTAGTGACCCAACAACTGGTCTCACAACCCCATTGGACAGACTAGAGAGAGGTTTTGGCAGTCCCGAAGCAATTGAAGACGCATTGCTCAAAAAACTATATGACTTTCCTAAAATATCCAACAAGGATGCTTCAAAGTACCAGGAACTCAGCGACCTGCTGTCTGAACTCCAGCTGGCCAAGACAGACACCCATCTACGTGACCTTAGCTACCTGGACACCGTTCGTTGAGTGAAACCCATTGTCGCCAAGTTGCCTTAGAACATCTAAGAAAAATGGACTATGCAAGGGTCAATCTACAAAAAACTATACCAAGTCTCCTTCCCTCCATTCTCCTTCTGTCTTTTCATCAAGGAGATTGCAGAGTGCAAAAACGACCCCAGCTTCTGCTATGAAGAACCCAGCGGATCATTTCCTAGGTACGAGAGTTCATGCTCTCATGATAGAAACCACAGCGGTCTAGTGTCTACAAAAAAGACAAAGGTTCTGCCTTCACCGACATCGTCACCAGACAGAAACCGCAGTGGTCCAGTGTCAAGAAAAGGGTCCAAAGTTCTACCTACACTGACGTCAGCGTTAGAGAAGGCCTATGAAAGTGAGAAGGTAGAAAATCCGAACCGCCAGTGTCCTATTCACAAATCGCCGCTCCCCTGAAGAAGTGCATTGGCTTCAGGAAGAAACCACTTCAAGAGCAAAAGGACCTCTTGAAGAAATTTGGAGTATGCATCAGGTGCTGTGCCTCTACTGAACACCTTGCTAAGGACTGTGTCATCATGATCAAGTGTATAGAGTGTGACAGTGAAGGCCACATACAAACACTCCATCTGTCACAACTTGACTCAACGTCTACGTCTTCTACCACCACAGGCAATGGCAGGGAGAGTACAGACAAAACAACAAACTCATCGTGCGGTGTCTTCATACTGCACCAAGGTCTGCGTAGAAGATCTTCGCGACATGTCCTGCGTGACGATTTGCCTGGCAAGAGTGTATCCTGAAGGTCATCCAGAAAAGGCAGTGAAGGTGTACATCTACCTGGATGACCAGAACAACTAATCCTTGGCCAGGTCAGAACTCTTCAACTTGCTGGGCTTGAAGGGAAACACCTATCCCTACAACTTGGTCACCTGCAGCGGTGTGACATAAGCCACTGGAAGAAGGGCCTGCGGCCTCATAATAACTTCTCTTTTAAGCTCCAAGGAGATACCACTTCCCACACTCATAGAGTGCAACCAAATACCCTTCAATCGGGAAGAAATCCCAACACCAGAAGCGGCTCTTCATGTTCCTCACCTCAAAGACATGGCCAGCGAGATACCGACCCTGGACAACTAGATATCTTGATTGTCCTCAGCAGAGACATCATACGACTGCACAAGGCGCATCTACAAATTCCTGGACAACTTGATGAACTGTACGCTTAGTGCCTCGAGCTAGGCTGGGTCATCATCGGCAACATCTGTAGTGAACAGACAAAGAAACCAAACAACTTCTCTTACAAAACCAACATCACGTCAGATGACCACAACGTGTCCCTTCTGCCATACCCACATCACTACTGGATAAAGGAGAAGCCAAATGATACTGGGTGGCAACAACAACCACCTGACAACCCAAACCTGCTTCGTATTTAAGATGACAACCTCGAATCAACAGAAATATACCCTGCAAACCAGGTTAACAACTCACCACTTACAGAGGAAGACAAGGTGATCATCAGGGTCACGAGCGTCAAACTTGCTGAAGACTACTACAACAGCTCGGTTGCTCGCTTACCCTCTCTTAACGCAAAGACTAAGTTGCCAAGGGATTCACAGCCAACAACTGCTAAGTTCACAAACTGTGACGCCTATCTCCATCACAATCCTGGTCAAGCCGAAGCCGTGCTAGACTTCAGTGCTTAAAGTAAGCCCCCCTCTCTCAACAGCTTACCTCTTACTGAAGGTCCTAGTGTTCTCCCCACGCAATGCAACCTCAGCACACCCCCGGATGTTGAACAAGGCACGTTCACCTTCCAAGCTTCACCCTGTAATGAACTACCTACAAAACGAGGAGTCTTTCCTGTTGGAAACAGCATCTACAATCATTTTGGGTTCAAGACACCCATCACAGTTCAAAACAGGGTACTGCTGCGACAGCTTGCTATCGAGGGCATCAACAGGAACACTACATCACCACCTCAGAGACAACACCGGTGGGAGACCGGGAAGTAGTCTTTAAAGGCCATACAGCAACTCAAATTCCTGCACCGTGGTTTTCCACAGACTCTTCAGTTGTCCTCAAGAGTCAAGCCTACGTTTCCTACCACGTATCTGTGAAGGCTACAACTGCAGCAGTCTCCCTGAATGCCTCAGGAACCAGCAAAAATGTACAACACAGTTTCACCCTGGACACGGCCAAGCTTGACCCAAAACTTGCATGCACCGTACCAAAGCTGGAACTCTGTGCTACTGTGCTAACAGTCAGGGTACCTTTACACACGGCTATATTTCTAGGGTGGCTACAGGTAACTTACTGGTTGCAGTGAAATCATGGAGACAAGGTTCTATCTTGTTGCTGTGTACAAATGGAATAATCTCTCCATGATTTCACTGCAACCAGTAAGTTACCTGTAGCCACCCTAGAAATCTAGCCGCGTGTAAAGGTACCCTTAGAGCCAAGAGAGTCACACCCGAACAGTGACATCTCATCTCCATTGACCTCCAACTAGCTGAGTGGAGAATAAGACTCAGGTCACCACTCCCAGGTTGGCCATCCAACAACCTTTTGCTCTATTGTTGCCATAGGGCCAAAAGATGGCGCCACAGGACTAGAATGACGCTGAAAAAAGGGGAAGCCTTTGGAGGGTTAGTATAAGACCAGAGGCAGGGGACTTAGATTTAAAGCACCACTCCTGTGCTTAAATAAAAAAAATGCTAGAGTGGTGCTTTAGACAGGCTATCTCATAAAGAAAATCCCTGATGAGGGCATATGGACATCATGGAGGGGAGTTACATGACATTGTCAATATAAAACAAGTATAAATGTCTACCTGTCTGTGATTTCCACCAATGAAATCATCTTGAATATAAAAGTAGTTGTTTCAGATAACCCTTGTAATGTACCGTAAGTTTACATGTCATCTACTGTATTATAATCCTTGCTATAATTCAGTTCTATTTAGCAATATTGGAGGATGAAATGCTAACTATCTACTGTGTTCTCTGCTCTTCTGCACAGCTGCAAAGATGTAATTGTGAACATTGATTTCTTTGAATCTTTACAGCTACATTGAAGGATGATAACTGTATTAAACGCTGAGCTTCTTTTTCACCTCCACCTCACATTCTGCTATTTTATACACACTCAGCACAGAAGAATATTAACAAGAAATACATTGGAGAGTAAGAGCACTATCTGGCTGAAGTTTATTTAAAAAAAAAACAAGCTGAACCTTACTTACCCTCACCAGTGTCATGGGGAGTTAAAGGAGTAAGGTAGCAGGATAGTAAATTTGAGCAAAAGGTGATCAGGGGAACTAGTCTGACCCTTATGCTGGCGTTCTCTGGCTCTATCTGATCCTGTATTTACCTTTGAAGGTGAGGATGTCTGGGCCGCCACCTTTGCCCTTTGCTCCTGATAAGCCTTAGGCCAGTGATGGCGAACCTATGGCACGCGTGCCAGGGGTGGCACGCAGAGCCGCTTCCCCTAGCACGCGGCCTCGCCACTACACCTCTGCTGTGTACTGCCAGCGCGCGCCGCGGCGCCGGCAGATCAAGGCTGTGTCGGAGCAGAGGAGACATTTCTCCTCTCTCCGACACACTTCCAAGCCCCGCCCTCCCGGCCTGTGTCATGTGACAGCGGTCATGTGACGCGCCCGGCGTCACGTGACTGCACTCAGCGCGGGTCGGGAGAAGAAGACACTGGAGAAGATGTCAGAAGAGGAAACTGCAGCAGGAAGGTGAGTATGACTTTTTTTTTTTTTCATAATCTATAGCAGGATGGGGCATTACTGTGAGGGGCTGATGGGGCATTACTGTGAGGGGCTGATGGGGCATTACTATGAGGGGCTGATGGGGCATTACTGTGAGGGGCTAATGGGGCATTACTGTGAGGGGCTGATGGGGCATTACTGTGAGGGGCTGGATGGGGCATTACTGTGAGGGGCTGATGGGGCATTACTGTGAGGGGCTGATGGGGCATTACTGTGAGGGGCAGGATGGTGCATTACTGTGAGGGGCTGATGGGGCATTACTGTGAGGGGCTGATGGGGCATTACTGTGAGGGGCTGATGGGGCATTACTGTGAGGGGCAGGATGGTGCATTACTGTGAGGGGCAGGATGGTGCATTACTGTGAGGGGCAGGATGGTGCATTACTGTGAGGGGCTGATGGGGCATTATTGTGAGGGGCTGATGGGGCATTACTGTGAGGGGCTGATGGTGCATTACTGTGAGGGGCTGATGGGGCATTACTGTGAGGGGCTGGATGGGGCATTACTGTGAGGGGCTGATGGGGCATTACTGTGAGGGGCTGATGGGGCATTACTGTGAGGGGCTGGATGGGGCATTACTGTGAGGGGCTGATGGGGCATTACTGTGAGGGGCTGATGGGGCATTACTGTGAGGGGCAGGATGGGGCATTACTGTGAGGGGCTGATGGGGCATTACTGTGAGGGGCTGATGGGGCATTACTGTGAGGGGCTGATGGGGCATTACTGTGAGGGGCTGATGGGGCATTACTGTGAGGGGCAGGATGGGGCATTACTGTGAGGGGCAGGATGGTGCATTACTGTGAGGGGCAGGATGGTGCATTACTGTGAGGGGCAGGATGGTGCATTACTGTGAGGGGCTGATGGGGCATTACTGGGAGGGGCAGGATGGTGCATTACTGTGAGGGGCAGGATGGTGCATTACTGTGAGGGGCTGATGGGGCATTACTGTGAGGGGCAGGATGGTGCATTACTGTGAGGGGCTGATGGGGCATTACTGTGAGGGGCTGATGGGCATTACTGTGAGGGGCTGATGGGGCACTACTGTGAGGGGCAGGATGGTGCATTACTGTGAGGGGCAGGATGGTGCATTACTGTGAGGGGCAGGATGGTGCATTACTGTGAGGGGCTGATGGGGCATTACTGTGAGGGGCTGATGGGGCATTACTGTGAGGGGCTGATTGTGCATTACTGTGAGGGGCAGGATGGTGCATTACTGTGAGGGGCTGATGGGGCATTACTGTGAGGGGCTGATGGGGCATTACTGTGAGGGGCTGATGGGGCATTACTGTGAGGGGCAGGATGGTGCATTACTTTGAGGGGCTGATGGGGCATTACTGTGAGGGGCTGATGGGGCATTACTTTGAGGGGCAGGATGGGGCATTACTGTGAGGGGCTGGATGGGGCATTACTGTGAGGGGCTTATGGGGCATTACTGTGAGGGGCAGGATGGGGCATTACTGTGAGGGGCAGGATGGGGCATTACTGTGAGGGGCTGATGGTGCATTACTGTGAGGGGCAGGATGGGGCATTACTGTGAGGGGCAGGATGGGGCATTACTGTGAGGGGCTGATGGGGCATTACTGTGAGGGGCAGGATGGGGCATTACTGTGAGGGGCAGGATGGTGAATTACTGTGAGGGGCAGGATGGGGCATTACTGTGAGGGGCAGGATGGTGAATTACTGTGAGGGGCTGATGGGGCATTACTGTGAGGGGCTGATGGTGCATTACTGTGAGGGGCTGATGGGGCATTACTATGAGGGGCTGGATGGGGCATTACTGTGAGGGGCTGATGGGGCATTACTGTGAGGGGCTGATGGTGCATTACTGTGAGGGGCTGATGGGGCATTACTGTGAGGGGCAGGATGGTGCATTACTGTGAGGGGCAGGATGGTGCATTACTGTGAGGGGCAGGATGGTGCATTACTGTGAGGGGCAGGATGGTGCATTACTGTGAGGGGCTGATGGGGCATTACTGTGAGGGGCTGATGGGGCATTACTGTGAGGGGCTGATGGGGCATTACTGTGAGGGGCAGGATGGTGCATTACTGTGAGGGGCAGGATGGGGCATTACTGTGAGGGGCTGATGGTGCATTACTGTGAGGGGCAGGATGGTGCATTACTGTGAGGGGCTGATGGGGCATTACTGTGAGGGGCTGATGGTGCATTACTGTGAGGGGCTGATGGGGCATTACTGTGAGGGGCAGGATGGTGCATTACTGTGAGGGGCTGATGGGGCATTACTGGGAGGGGCAGGATGGTGCATTACTCTGAGGGGCAGGATGGTGCATTACTGTGAGGGGCTGATGGGGCATTACTGTGAGGGGCAGATGGGGCATTACTGTGAGGGGCTGATGGGGCATTGCTATGAGGGGCAGGATGGTGCATTACTGTGAGGGGCTGATGGGGCATTACTGTGAGGGGCAGGATGGGGCATTACTGTGAGGGGCAGGATGGTGCATTACTGTGAGGGGCTGATGGGGCATTACTGTGAGGGGCTGATGGGGCATTACTGTGAGGGGCAGGATGGGGCATTACTGTGAGGGGCTGATGGGGCATTACTGTGAGGGGCTGATGGGGCATTACTGTGAGGGGCTGATGGGGCATTACTGTGAGGGGCTTATGGGGCATTTCTGTGAGGGGCAGGATGGGGCATTACTGTGAGGGGCAGGATGGGGTATTACTGTGAGGGGCTCATGGTGCATTACTATGAGGGGCAGGATGGGGCATTACTGTAAGGGGCTGATGGGGCATTACTGTGAGGGGCTGATGGTGCATTACTATGAGGGGCAGGATGGGGCATTACTGTGAGGGGCTGATGGGGCATTACTCTGAGGGGCTGATGGGGCATTACTAAGAGGGGGCAGGATGGGGCATAATATTCTGTGACGGGGCTGATGTGCATTACTAAGAGGGGGCAGGATGGGGCATTACTATGAGGGGGCAGAATGGGGCATATTATTATGTGATGGGGGCAGGATGGGGCATATTATGTAATGGGGCTGATGTGGCATATTACTATGTGATAGGGGCAGGATGTGGCAGATTAATATGTGATGGGGACAAGGATGGGGAACATTACTGCTGGATGGGGCATATTACTGCAACGGGACAAGGATGGGGCATATTGGTGCAGGATGGGGCATATTACTGCATAGGGCCAAGGATGAGGCACATTAGTGCAGGATCGGGCATATTACTGCAAGGGGACAAGAATGTGGCATATTACTGCAGGATGGGGCATATTGCTGCAAGGGGACAAGGATAGGGCATTACAGCAGGATGGGGCTTTACTACATTATAAGGGCAGGATGGGGACATTACCACAAGGGACAAGGAAGGGACATTACCGAAGGGGACAAGGATGGGGCATACTACAAGGGGATAAGTATAAATACATTACTACAAGAAGGGGGTCAGGATAGGAACATTACTGCCAGGAGAGGGTCAGGATGGAGCACAACTGCAAGGAGAGGGTCAGGATGAAGCACAACTGCAAGGAGAGGGTCAGGATGGGGCCATAAATGCATGGAGATGGTCAGGATGGATCATATAGCTAGGAGAGGATCAGAATGGAGCACATAGCTAGAAGGAGAGGATCAGAATGGAGCACATAAATAGAAGGAGAGGGTCAGGATGGAGCACATAGCTACAAGGAGAGGGTCAGGATGGAGCACATAGCTACAAGGAGAGGGTCAGGATGGAGCAGATAGCTACAAGGAGAGGGTCAGGATTGAGCACATTACTGCAAGGAGAGGGTCAGGATGGAGCACATTACTGCAAGGAGAGGGTCAGGATGGAGCACATGGCTACAAGGAGAGGGTCAGGATGGAGCACATTACTGCAAGGAGAGGGTCAGGATGGAGCACATGGCTACAAGGAGAGGGTCAGGATGGAGCACATTACTGCAAGGAGAGGGTCAGGATGGAGCACATAGCTACAAGGAGAGGGTCAGGGTGGAGCACATAGCTACAAGGAGAGGGTCAGGATGGAGCACATAGCTACAAGGAGAGGGTCAGGATGGAGCACACAGCTACAAGGAGAGGGTCAGGATTGAGAACATTACTGCAAGGAGAGGGTCAGGATGGAGCACATTACTGCAAGGAGAGGGTCAGGATGGAGCACATGGCTACAAGGAGAGGGTCAGGATGGAGCACATTACTGCAAGGAGAGGGTCAGGATGGAGCACATAGCTACAAGGAGAGGGTCAGGATGGAGCACATTACTGCAAGATAAGGGACCAGGATTTCAGTATGAAATCTGCTTGCACTCCATGATAAAATCTATCTTCTGTCTAATATTCTGCATTTTTTCCATACAGATCAGTCCACCTGCCGTTTCTAGAAAGGGCAGTGGCAGCGACTCAGCTTCAATGTGCAGTACACGTGAGCTGTCTGACCACTGCTGAAGAGAAGAGAAGATTGCAAAGGTAAGTTTAAAATTAATTAATTGTTAAAATAATTGAATTGATCATCAATGTTTCAGGACTATAACCACTGCACAGGGAAGAGAGTTAGCATCTGCTGCCTCTCTCCCCTGTGCAGCGCTTATGATTACCACTGCTGTAATTTAGGTTACATTACCATATTGGCACTTCGCCATAAATAATTTAGTTTTGGGTTGCGGTTTGGGCACTCGGCCTCTGAAAGGTTCACCATCACTGCCTTAGGCTAATTCCCCCTCACCTGCACCCATGGACCAGGATGCACAGCAACTCCAACAAAATAAGGAATACTCCAGGCAGGAACTGCAGGAAGGCTGCACACACACAAATTGCAAAGCATCCTCATAGCACACAGTCTTGGCAGAGACTAAAAGCTCTATGCTAGTGAAAGGAAGTGGAACTATTTTAAGGCCGGGGGAGTGGACAACTGTGTAATCTGACATACCCCCTCACTGGTGGAGCTACCCAGACATAGACAGCAACACTACAGCAGCTTCTCACATTAACTCTGAATGTGCCAAAGCAAATGTACTCCAATTTAACCAAAGCAGAACATCTTACATAGACTGCAGAGCAGCCAACTTGTGACAGTGTCTGTTATTGTCATTTCTTTAGTGCTGCAACTAATCAGTGAGAGCAGAGCCTTTGAACTCCGTTATTGTCTGCAGCGCTGTCAACATGACGTTAGCACTGATGATGATGACGTACAATGGGAGCAGTGGTGGAAACTCAGGGCTGGACAAGGGGAGGGTGGAGTACAGTTTTTGTTTTAAAATAAACTGGAGCTGAAGGACAACCGTTTTCTAAATCCAATAAAGATTTTAACAAAACAGAGTATTGGAGATTATATAGGAAGTGAATGTCCAATGTCTCCTGCGTATTTGAGCTGTGACCATGCATGCGCAGTGTTGGTCTATTCAAAGTCTATGTAATTAACATAAATAGCTGTGCACAGTGGCGTAATTTGCACCTCATGGGCCCCAATGCGAAAGCTCCAACAGGGACTCCAGTTATTGCAAATCTTTAATAGTATTAATCTTTTTCTATCGTCAAAGGAACTTTTGGGGCCCCTAGGTTCCCGGGCCTTGGCGCGATTGCGAGCCACTGCACTTATTGTATTCTATTATGCCCCTGGCTGTGCGCTGTACAGTGTTCCAGTCAATTACATAGACTTTGTATGAAGTGGCAGTGTGCCTCTATTCAAGTGGGAGAAACAAAATTCCCACTCTCATGATCATGAAAAGGAGTAAGAAGATGTCTAACACCCTCCCTGAAGAACTGCATGTGTGATTATAACATGTATTATTGTTGAGAACTCTTTTATGCTGAATGTAATGTAATTTTTTCCATAGAGTTGTGGTAGTTTAGACAGCTGGCACGATGATACATGAGGAGTTCTTTGTATCCTTCAACCAAGTAGGCCACCAGAAAAATCGGCTCAGGAACTCTTGAGTCTTCTGTACCCTCCTTTGACCAGCCAACTTGGAGTCATGAACCAACTTGATCACCTGCAGATGGACGGCCTCAGGGACATAGATATGTTGATCTCTGAACCACATGCCATTCTTAAGAACAAGATTGATATCAACAGGTGGATTAGCTAGAAATACATCACTGCCATAGATCTCCTCTATTTCCTTCCACAAGTCCTGATCGTGGATAACTCTGATGAAGTTGGCATTAGACAGAATAGTCTTGGGTGGGACTCCATGTATGGAATCCACAGCATGGATTCGGGATAAAGTATCATCCTTCCCATTACGAGAACCTGAACTGTACGAGATGACAAAATTAAATTGGTTTTAAAAACAAAATCCAATGAGCCTGATGCGGAGAAAGACACCTAGCGGATCTAAGAAACTCTACATTGTAATGGTCAGTCAACGCTACAGTCTGTTGTGCGACTCCTTGCACATAGTGCCTCCATTCCTTAAAAGCCGCAATAAATAGCCAACAATTCCTTGTCTTCCATGTCGTAGTTCTCTGCAGAGGTGAGTCTATGGGAAAAGAAAGCACAGGGATGTAACAGAGCCTTCTCTCCAGTTCTTTGAGAGACAATGGCCCCCAATGTCCAATCAGAAGCGTCCACTTCTAGGATGACAGGATGTGCCAGGTCCGGATGGATTAAAAGTGGTGAAACATGTCTTAAATCGATCAAAAGCTTTCTGAGCCTGAGATGAGCATTTAAAGGGTCCTTCTTAAGGCCCAGTTACACGCACAGATAATTGTGCAGAGATTGTTGGCAGATCTCTGGTTGCAATGAAATCATGGACACATTCTTACATTTGTACAAGATCACAAAATGTAACAATGTGTCCATGATTTCACTGCAACCAGAGATCTGTGACCAATATCTGAACAGATATCTGTGTGTGTAACGTGGCCTTTAGTCAGAGAAGTCATGGAATGAAAAATCTCAGAAAAATTTCAAATGAAATGTCTATAGAAATTTGAGAAACCAATAAAACGTTGAACTTCTTTAACATTCTTAGGCACCGGCCAATGAAGGATCACCTGAATCTTACCAGATCCCATGTTCAGCCCCTGGGGAAAGATGACATACCCTAAAAGTTGTATCTCAGAATGGTGAAACACACCTTTTCCAGGCTTGATATAAAGATGGTTCTTTTTCAATCGTTTTGAAACCAATCTGACATGTTCTTGATGTTCATGTAAAGAGTCAGAAAAAATTAAAATATTATCCAGATAGGTCATGACAAACTGGTCCAGTAAATTTCTAAAAATGTCATTGGCAAGATGTTGAAAAGTTGTGGGGGTATAACTAAGCCGGAAGTTCATTACTAGGTATTCAAAATGTCCATACTGACACCTGAATGCCGTCTTCCATTCATCACCAGGATGGATACGAACCAAATTATAAGTCCCACCAAGATCCAATTTATAGAATATTTTGGCATGGCGGACTCTTTCCAATAATTCAGGAATCAAAAATAAGGGGTAACGATTTCGGATGGTCAACTTATTGAGTTCCTGATAGTCAATACAGGGCCTTAGAGTCCCATCCTTCTCTTTTACAAAAAATGATAGATGCCCCTGCTGGTGAAAAAGAAAAACATATGAAGCCTACGGCCAGTTTTTCAACAGTATAGTCCTTCAAGGCTTGAAGGTCAGGTGCTGCCAAAAGATATATATTACTAAAAGGAATAGCTGCCCCTGAAAGAAAATGAATAGGACAGTCATAATGTCTACCTGGAGGAAGTTGATCTGCTTTCTTCTTGTCACAGATATCAGAGAATTCCTTATACACGGGTGGGAAAGTAGATACCTGTACAGGAGATTCCGAATTTGAAGACTCCGGAACTGCTTTAGTTATTGCTGGATTGCTCCTTGTTGGACACGTAATCTCCTTGGTCTTCCAGTTGATAGTCGGTTCTGAGAGTGCAACCAAAGAATGCCTTGAATTACAGGTAAATGAGATGAGATTAAAAAGAAAGAAAGCTGCTCCTGATGATTATGCTTCAACAAAATAGCAAGAGGTACAGCCACCTGATCTACAGGCCTGGAAATTAAAGGTGACCCATCCACAGTTTCCATAGTAATATGAGGAGCTTTGCAATCTTTGCAGAACCTCAGTACCATGTTCCTTAGGAAATGAGATATCCATAAAATTACCCCCTGCACCCAATGTCAGTCATAGCGGCACTGGAAATCCGTTGTCCTGAACACAAGATTTTAATAGGAAGTGAACAGTGAAAGTTCTTTTCCTTCAGCTCCTTCAGGTGTAGCCATAGAGAGAGAATGAAATACAGAATTTAATGGCAGGCTAAATTCAGAGATGTCAAATTCATCATCAAAGTTGTCATACTCCCCTACCACTGTTAACACCTTGTTAGGCCGTTTGGGACACTTAGGACAGTTGATTAGAAAGTGGTCGGATTGGCCACAATAGAAGCATATGTGGCGCCCCTGCGACCAGGGCAGCCACAGGGTGAACTGCAGTCAGGTAAGGTAGAGACGGTTGACTGAAAAACATCCACACAGATACACACACCGACCCTATGCCTAGGACTTTAGGTTAAGCAAGGGGTAGCAGGGGTTAAGAGTAGTGTGGGTGGAGCGTAGAGCAGCACTGAACAATTGGTTGGAGAGACCAACAATAAAAACCTAGGAACACACAGAGGCAGGTTTTCCTAGGAGGAAGGGTTCCCTGGAGGATGGAGAATCCTAGAGGCAATATTCCTAGGAGAGAAAGCTCACTCCAAAGCCAGAGGCGAAGGAAAGAAGCCAGAAACAGAGACACCCCACAGTGAGGAAGAGGGAGCCTGGTGATCCCACAGCCATACTTTGGACATTGGAGGCTAGGCCACTACAGCCAGAAAGCCAGCTCTGTAGAGGTGACCGGGGGCACTCTAGGACCCTAATTACAAGACACATCGGCGTGGGGCAGGTGCTTCTTAACCTGCAGCCTACCTACCACCACGGTCTAGGAACAGAGCCATCAGACTAGGGCTAGTGATGCTGAGAGAGAGGGAATCATCACACAAAAGCCCACAAAGGCCAGACCAAACCCATGGGTGAGGAGACAGAGAGAAAGGAAAGGGCCTGAAAGGACTTGAGGGAACTAATGCAGAGGAGCTGCCTGAGCTGCAGAAACCCAGTTGCCCGGAGCAGTGCTAAAGTGTGAGAACTGTAACTAGAATAAGCTGAAAGAACTGTAACTTGTAAACTGTTGTGAACTGCTGCTAAATAATCTTAAGTAAAGTACCCAGGAAACTCACCATTGCCTGAGACTGCTTCTTTCCAGCGTTGCAGCAAAGTCCCACCTGAGAAGCCACAGAGTGTCATCCCTACACACTGGCTGGAGAAGCTGCAGCAGCGAAGTACGTGTCTTGCACAGAGCACAATCCCTCACCAGGCCCCTCCATCAACACTACACCTGCCCTGGGGACCCTCAGCCCTACCCAAGGAGGGCTTGCCATCTACGCTGCCCTACGTCACTGTCCCAGCAGGAATACGACAGTGGTGGTTCTACTAACCACATACCTTGGGTGGTATCACAACAAATCCCCTGTAAATACTCCCTTTACTTGTCGCATCTTCGACAACGGGACCAGACCCGGCACCTTGACACCCCCCAGAGACAGTGCAACTCGGTTTCGAGTACCCCGGTCCCTAGTGTTCGACACATAGACTTTCCTGGAGGTCCCGACACTCAATCCTCTCAAGCCTCTTCACAGAATCAATTTGCATGTGAACCTCCTCCACCTCCCGAGATGTTTTACCTGCAGGTTGTTTGGAAAAAGAGAAAAGTTAGACATACAATTAAATTAAATATAGCCAATTTCTCCAGCCTACGATCAGTAAGGCGAATGTTTGTGCGTACATAATGTTGTATAAATGCTTCAAGTTCATGCGGTGACGCTGAGTAGGTTACATCCTTTATAATACTAGACAGATCTCTCCTAAAAATAGGCAACTGTGCATAACTGTCCCAATTAATATCTACCGCTACTCTCCTAAATTCAGTGGTGTACTGAATGACTGAACGTTTACCCTGGTGCAAAGATAGAAAACCTGTCTCAGCAGTTGCACGGTGGTTAGGGTCATCAAACATTTAAGCCATAGCAGTAAAAAAACCATCCAATACATTTAACCGTAGATCGTGAGACTCAATCATCGGATTCACCCAGGTGAGCGCTCCTGAGCACAGCAACATTATTATTATAGCATAATTTATTCCATGGCGCTTTACATGTGAAAAGAGGCATACATAGACAAGTACAATAAACATGAGCAATACAAGGCACACACAAGTACAGGAGAAGAGGTGACCCTGCCCACAAGGGCTCACAGTCTACAAGGGATGGGGGAGGATAGAGCTGGTCGTGTGGCGGTTCAGTAGACTGAGGATCACTGTAGGTTGTAGGCTTGTCAGAAGAGGAGGGTCTTCAAGTTCCTATATGATTATACATAGTACTTTAGATCGATCAGTATGAAAAAGGTCAGCATGTACATCAAAATACATCATATATTGGTTGACAAATCTGTTAAATGTGACTTGATCACCATTATATCTGAATGGTGGCAACTTAGGTGGACTGGCAGGCTGTGGTTGCCCAGTACGTATTGCCACATGAGTTACTGCATGCTTATATCTTGAAGGGCCTGTCCATACTGAGACTCTAAACCAGCAAGTTTACTTTCCAGAGCCACCATTCAGGTGGTCTGATTCTGCAAAGTTTGTCCAAACGCTTGTCCATTATGTTCAATGCATGCTATCTTACATTGCAGTCCTTCCACCTCCTCTTGAAATGATCTGATCATAGCGAACAGCTGGTCTAACTTTGGTTCAGTAGCCATAGCTCACCGAATAACAGATATAAGTAATCCTAATATATTCAAATTTACAGCAAAGGTATTACTTCTAAAATATAACTTTTAATGGTTTCTTCTAAAAATAATGGGAACGATCAGTCCCAACTTATACAGTCGAGCAATAGATACAAGCAGAAGGGGAAAGGGGGAAAAAATGATCCTGTTCCTTCCCTAGCTTACCCTGCCTGTCAACGGAGTTTTCAACACGTAAAAACCCCCTAAAAGGTGTCCCCGTTCCACCACGGCTATCCCTGCTGTCCTTTATGGTGATTAGGAGTGGGTCATATCAATCTTTCTGGACTTCCCCGTTAATCAATATACTTAGTGGGTCCATGAAAACATGCTTAAAGGGTTAATCCCTGCAAGTCCGGGTCCATCCCTTAGACTCAGTGGCGATGAAAAATACCACTTTAGGAATTCTCCACCCAAAAATATGGTGATATTTCCTATAAATCCTATATATTCCCGTGGGGAGGCTTTTTGTGCTGTGGTGGGTCACTAGGTCCCGGGTAATGTATAAGGATACCCTCTCCACCTGGTACATGTAGTATCACCACATATATCCGCACCTCTACCCATACAGTTATTCACCATACAATAAATTCAATCAATTCCTAAACAGATGGATGGCCTGGAGCTAGGAAACAAATTGTGGCCCCTCTTCCCTAAATCAGTTAAGATCAACAGGACCTATGACATGCAAGACATTTGTTACACTTCAGTCATCTATAGATCACAAATATACTCATCTTATTCTGAAGTGCAACACTCAATGCATCTCCCCCATCTGAGATATAAAGATGGGTTCATCAGGAGTGAATGACTATGTTGTGGGGCCCGGTCTTGTCCCCCAGGTCGCCCAGGGTAGGGTCCTGATAATTCCCCTCTCACCCCTCTTCACAATGGATGGCGGCCCCACAACATAGTCATAGTAACAAATGTCTTGCATGTCATAGGTCCTATTGACCTTAACCTATTATACATTACCCGGGACCCAGTGACCCACCACAGCACAAAAAGCCTCCCCACGGGAATATATAGGATTTATAGGAAATATCACCATATTTTTGGGTGGAGAATTCCTAAAGTGGTATTTTTCATCGCCAGTGAGTCTAAGGGATGGACCCGGACTTACTGGGATTAACCCTTTAAGCATGTTTTCATGGACCCACTAAGTATATTGATTAATGGGGGAGTCCAGAAAGATTGATATGACCCACTCCTAATCACCATAAGGGACAGAAGGGATAGCCGTCGTGGAACGGGGACACCTTTTAGGGGGGTTTTACGTGTTGAAAACTCCGTTGACAGGCAGGTCAAGCCAGGGAAGGAACAGGGTCATTGCTTCCCATTTCCCCTTCTGCTTGTATCTATTGCTCGACTATATAAGTTGGGACTGATCGTTCCCATTATTTTTAGAAGAAACCATTAAAAGTTATATTTTAGAAGTAATACCTTTGCTGAAAATTTCAGTAGCCATAGCCCCAGCAGATCACTTAATGGCTCAAGTATCCTGTAATGTACTGTAGGATTACTCAGCGATCTATTAGTTATTGGGAGCACAGACAACACTTGAACCAATTTTAAGGTGAATAAGTCTATATTTATCACACGTGGCAGATATAATGTGATGTGCAGCAAATGAGAAAGTTCATCAAACAGGTAATACTGAAAGTCTCTGAAAATAGTTCTAGCAAGATAACGTAAACACAAAAGTCTCTGGAGATAATTTTACTGGGTGAAACCAATGGAGTAAAACACATTCCAAGAAAAATAAACCGCCACAGTTCTGGAAAGGGAATCCCTAGAAAAACAAATCCAATCCTTATTGGTGGAGAACAGCTTTTAAAGAGTCTCGATGTCCATAGAGCTGTATCTGCAACATAAACAATAGTTCATTTAGTGCTGGCAGGGCACACATGCTTACGTGACACAGAGCTTGTGAAGCAGGAGCAAAGTCAGGAAACTAAACACAGACAGATGGAAGCAGGAGAGGAGGCTGGTGAGATTGCTGGTGTCCCGGCAGTAGCTGAAAAAGCAGGAACAAAGCAGCACGAGGTGGAGCACACTTGGAAAGCACAGAAAGCCTGAAAGTCAAACTGAATACTCAAGCACAGGTAAATGGTAGGCAGAGGTTTATAAAAGCAGATGGGAAGATCAGATGATCAGGAGTGAAGCATTGTATGCCATTTTGTAAAGGGGCAAAATACAAAGAATGTCAGTAGAGATCCAAAGTCCTAACAATTTGACTCTCTGAGGACTTGTCTAGCTATAACATAACTGGGGCAGATTTTCATATTCTGGACTTAAAGTGAAACTGTCACCAGGTTTTTGCCATCCCATCTGAGAGCAGCATAATGTAGAAATAGAGACCCTAATTCCAGCGATGTGTCACTTACTGAGCTGCTTGCTGTTATTTTGACATAATTACTGTTTTCCCTGCTTCAGATTTAGCATTAAATGACTATGCTGGACTACTTGATTAGTCCTACAATGTTAATCTCCAGCTGATTAAACAGTGATTTTATGAAAACTACACTGAGCATCTCAGTAAGTGACATATCACTGGAATCAGGGTCTCTGTCTCTACATTATGCTGCTGTCAGATGAGATGGCAAAATCGTGGTGACAGAGTCCCTTTAAACAATAAAGGTTCCTACAGAAAACTGAAGCAGAGATTCTGAAATCCTCAGTAAAGTGATGCAGGACATATATTGAAAAATCTGTATGATATTACATTATACAAAGTATATGCCTCATTTGCTGAAAGTCTAACCCCCCCTTAAAGCATAACCGTCGTTTACATTTTTATTCAATGATTAATGTAAAGCAAGCAATTTTAATAAACTTCTAAATATACTTAAGAGAATTCTGGTAGAAAACCATTCATAAATCTTCCACAAAATGTCCCCACTAGACTGTGTTTAAAGCTCATTCTCAGATAGATCCGTCTTCAAGCAACACACACTGAATACAGACATATAACCATATAAGGTTTGAGGGTTCGGGGCCTACACAGCGTCCACAGCTGATCACTGTATCAGATTACATCAGGCACAGGATGCTCAAGAGCTCAAAGACAGAAGATCTTATCTCCTGCATCCACATGCTCTGCTCCGTGTTATCAGTGAGGACGGAGCTGTGTGGGGATCATCAGCTGTAGCAGTAGATAAGATCTCCTGTCTTTGTGCTGACAGCATGGAGTCCTTTGTCTGAGGTAGTATAATACACTGATCTGCACCCAGTCACACTGTGTAGGCCCAGCCCCCTCACTCTCAAATGTGAGGTTTATAAACACCATAGGGGGGACATCTTCTAGAAGTTTTATGAATGGATGTTTTCTAGACTTCTGTTATGAAGTATATTTGAAAGTGCACTAAAATTACTTGAGCAACCTTATTATTAAATACGGTAAGTCTTTAAAGTCTTTGAATGCAGCAACTACTATGTTGATTTACAGATCAACAACAGTTGTAACTGTCTTCTTGTCTTTTTGGCAATTCATGGAAAGTGCATATTTTAACTGGGGGTGACACTGAGAAACCCTTAAGTTAAAACCATGGATGAATGAAAGATAATGACTTTCAGGATGACAAAATGCATTTATCAACATCATAAAAATAATTAATTATAGAAAATTCAGTTGACCATTAATGTTAATCAGAGTTGCTCTAAATTTGTTCCACCTGGGTTCTTCAAGAACATCATTGACTGCTATTTACAGGTGCTGTTAGCCCTCATTTCACTCGTGTACTGATTAATGATGCTGGCTAACTAACCTGAAATGACCAGCTCTCTCAGATGACCATTGATCCTCGGTCATTCCTTCATGACAGATGCTAAGGTTTTAGATTAACCATGCCTCACTGAATTTTAGTGTATTTTAGCCAGGAGTGAAAATTGTTCCACCTTATTTGAATCAAAGATGTAGAGTTTAACTGTTCAAATACTTGGAGATAAAAATCTTCAAGCAATCTGTTTAAAGAAATGGACTGCTACTAAGAGAATTGTGTGAACGCTGAACCAACCCTTTACAACAATGCTTGAGCTGTATTTCTACAGTAAAGAAACTGGGTTTGTTTAGTTGTACCTTATGTTATACCATGTGTTTCTGCAAAAGTACAAAAGAAAACTAACATTAACTAATAGCTCTTCAAGAAACTGTCCAACAGGTGATTTAGGGGGTCTATTTTATGTTTCTGCATATGGCAAATTACTTGCTGCTTAACATCCATTTCTTGCAGGTGTAAGAGGGTGAACCTGCAGTCCTCTGCCCCCCTGAAGACATTATGATTTCATTACATAGAATGTGTTAAACAAACTGTAATATAGCAGTTGTGCATTTGCAGAATTAGGATTTTAATGTAGTTGTTGAACACAAGGGGTCGCCACTTGTTATTAGGCCCTGTTAGGTGAAGTGAAAGTATACCAGGAGTTAACTAGATATAGCCGGCCCACAGTAAGGTGGAAGGCATAGTGCTTAGTAGACAAAGGGAAAGAGGATGTCAGTGAGTGAGACTGATAGAGTCACAAGGAGAACAGTATACACTCCCTGACAGAAGTTATATCGCTTATCAATGTTATGTAAATAAAAGCTTATAGCCTGAAGTTAAATTCATCCATTGGTTGTATAAATTACTCTTCTGAAAGCTGAAACCCTCCGAAATGTGGTTTAGGTTAAGAAAATAATTTGGGATCAATGCTGATCATTTAATGAACACCGAATGTTCAGATTTTGGCAATACAAAAGTTTTGTCGCTCACAGAAAGTAATGTGATTTTCAAATAAAAAATTAACTTAAAATACAAATATATGTTGCATAACATTGGTGAATGACATTGTGGTGCTATTAGAGTCATATTTAATATTTTGTGTGACTTCCATGAGCTTGAAGGACTGCATCCATGCGGTTCAACAATGATTCATACAATTTATTAATGAAGTCATCAGGAATAGCAAAGAATGCAGTCATACGTGCCTCCCAGAGTTCATCTAGATTCTTTGGTTTTGTCTTCCACGCTTCCCCTTTCATCCTACCACAAACATGCTTAATGATGTTCATGTCTGGTGACTGGGCTGGCCAGTCCTTGATCACCTTGATCTTTTTTGCTTGGAGGAACTTTGTTGTAGAGATGGATGTATTAGATGGAGAACCATCCTGCTGCATAATTTGACGCCTTTTATGATTTGGAACGCAAGAGGTAGTTAATACTTATTGATATTTTAGGCTATTAATATTACTTTCCACCTTGCAAATGTTTCGCACACCCCCATACTGAATGTAACCCCAGACCATGATCTTTCCACCACCAAATTTAACTATTTTCTGGGTGTATTTTGGATCCATACAGGCTCCAGTAGGTCTCCTGCATTTTTTGCAGCGGCTGTGGTGTAATTCTACTGAAGATTCATTAGCGAAATCCACCTTCTGCCACTTTTCCAGCGTCCATCCGTTTAGCAGGCTGTGGGACTTTGCAAATGCCACACATTTTTTTATTTGCCTTTTGTTTAGTGCTGGCATCTGGGCACTGATTCGACCATGGAGGCCATTTCAAGACATAATACTACAAACTGTTCTAGTTGACACAGGGACTTGAGGTGATCAGGTCTGTTGGAGCTCTGTTGCAGTGGAAGAGGGGCTTGCTTTGGATTTTCTAACCAACAAATGTTCCTCCTGAGCAGTTGTCTTGTGGGGTCTGCCGGACCTGGACTTGTCAAACACATATCCAGTCTCTTCAAATCTTTTTTTAATTCTTTGTACTTGACACTGAGACACATTAAAGGTGGCAGCCTTTTTTATGCTGTTCACCAGGTTGTAAAAGTGATAAGACAGCTTAAGGCTGCGCTCACACATTTGCGTATTTTGCTGCGCTTTTTTGTGCGCGCTTTTTGCCGCGTTTTTTGGCCGCGCAAAAAAGCGCAACAAAATACGCAGGGGCTTTCACACACTGCGCTTTCTTTACTCCAGAAAGCGCAGTGATGTCACAGAGGGGAGGAAGTATCCTGCTTCCTCCGCCCCTCTGTGACAGCCCCATTAGATTTCACAGAGTATTAATATACACTGTGAAATCTAAATTAAACAAAGGCAAATGTATGTAAAATAAAAAAGAATGAATACATCACCTTCCGACGCCTTCTCCCGCTCTCCGGTTCTAAGTGAGAGGTGTACTGATAAGATCTGTGGTGATGTCAGAGGGGGGTGTTCCCGGGGCGTTCCCAGCGCCGATTGGCTGTTCGCGGTCATGTGATATGTATCACATGACCGCGAGTGCCCGGGAACGCCCCTCTGACATCACCACGGGTCCTGTCAGAACACATCTCACTTGGAACCGGGGATCGCACAGCGGCAGAAGGCGTCGGAGAGGTGAAGTATTGCTACTTTTTTATTTTTCACACACTTGCTTTTGTTTAATTTAGATTTCACAGTGAATATTAATACACTGTGAAATCTAATGGGCGGCCACAGCTGTCACAGAGGGGAGGAGGAAGCTGGATTCTTCCTCCCTCTCCCGGAAAACGCAGTGCGTATTTTTACGCAATGTCTGCACTGCAAAGTGAATTTCCCATTCACTTTGCTGGCAGACAAAAGGCACATTGCGTATTTTGAAAAGCGCGCGTAAAAAAACGCGGCAAAATACGCAATGTGTGAACGTAGCCTTATTCTCCAGGTCAGTACAACTACACATTTATGGGGTTTTATGTTATGCCACTTTTACATCATAAATACTATTTTATAGAAAAATAAAAGTGTTTGCATTGCTATACTCTGAGAACTATAGCTTTTTATTTTTTTGCTGATGGATCTGTATGGCAGCTTTTTTTTTTTTGCGAGACAAGATATCATTCTCAGCAGTAGCATTTTTATTTATATATGACTTTTTTGATCGCATTTTATTCCACTTTTTCTAAGCTGTAGAATGAAAATGCATCGTCTTTGCTTCATTTCTTTCTTCATATTTTTATGGTATTCACTGAAGGGGTTAACTAGTGTGAAAGTGTTATAGAGCATGTTGTTATGGATGCATTTGTGTGGTGTTTTTTGTGTTTTTTTAATAAATTAATTATTTATTAGAATATTTTTTTTTTAAATGTTCTTATAAATATATATTTTAACTTTCTTACTTAGTCCCTTCATGGGACATCACCTTGAACAGCTCTGATCATTTCATTACAGTGCAGCTGTCAGAGCTGCCCTGTCACAAGCCTCACAGATCATGCTCCGGGCATTATCCATGAGGCTTGCAGTAGTCAGGGGACCTGGAAGTCATGGTGATGTCTGGTCACCAAGCTGACGATCGATCCCTCGCAATTACATTGCGGAGGCACCGATTGGAGAAAAGAAGGAGCATGATCACTCTCCTCATCTCTTGCTGTGATCAATATAGATCATGGCATTTAGGGGGTTAATCTGCCCGATAGCGTGGGCACTGCTCCTGGCAGTGAGTGAGGCCACTCGCTTGTGACCTCATCCAACGACCCGGTGATGATCGTACCCGGCAAGGTGGTGTGCCGCAAAATCACCAGGATGTACCTATACGTCCAAGGTTGGTAAGTACCAGGGCATAAGACGTATAGGTACGTCCAAGGTTGTAAAGGGGTTACATCATTCTTAATTACCATTTGAATAATTTTCCATTACTGCCTGATTTTCTGTAGTTGAACACACAGTATCTCTTTTTTATCAAGTTTTTATCAACTCTCTGTTTCTTTTACTCTGCACACTTTTTTGGCTTCCTGCTCTCTTTTTTAATTTGAATCCCAACCCCTTAGTGCGTGTTACCTTAGGCTTCCTGGTGCCCATTTATGACTATAAATATCTCCATGTACAGGTGTTTGCAACTGTTGGTTTTTTACCCTTCATAAAGATGCCAGTACGGCATTGAAATCTGTAGTGAATAATAAAGAACCTTCTAAGAATTTGGAAGCAAGAGAGGCTTCTTTTCAGCAGTGCAGGCAATTTTTAAACATGTTTTTATCCTAATCTGACAGGTTATATGAAATGACAGGTACAAGGCAGAGTTCGTCCACTTCCTCACTGAAGTGACAGTTTGCATATTTCCTAGCGGAGCTTTGCGGCTATGTAAGTATTCTTATCAGCTTATCTGTCTCCTTATGCCAGAAGGCAGATACCTCTTCATGAGGAAAATAGCTAGTTCCCCACACCAGGTAAAAGGTATGCATTCACTCAGAAATGTGATCTCCAAATTCTGAATGATCATCATGTGGTGTAACTTCTAAGCTCAGCTCCACAATACTGTGTATAACGAGCAATAGATAGCCTCTTTGAAAGTTGTAATTGTTATGCTAAGTTATCTTCTCCTCAACAAAGCCTGTTGAAGTGGAGCCTTTCTGTACCTGTAACACAGCACCTTCCTTGAGTGGGGTAATATGGAAAAAGGTGTACGCAAAACAACCAAAATGTACACTTGTTTTCTGACTCTTCAATGCACTGCAAGTATAGGTGCCTGATTTATCATTCCCTCTAATATTCGTATTGACCTTTGCACTCACATGTAAGTGTATTCAGATAGTTTAACTCAACGACATTCACTTGAAGTAAAAGTCCAGGAGTGGAGATGATTTTCACTGAAATCTTGTATTGAAGTACAATGCAGCAAGTAAAATAGAGTGATTCTGCAGAGAGCAGTAAAACGTGTCCATGCAGAGATGGCAGAAAAACAACTACATGGAGAAGAAGGGCGGAGTAAAGCTGACACCACAGAGCTAGAGGGAGAAGAAAGGGACAAAATAGCAAAGGTAGTTCTGCCTAGCAACAGAGAAAAATGCAATGCACAGCACACACACAACAATGAATCATTCCCATGCATGACATACATGACAACTTGGACAGGTTTCTTCATGGTCTGTGTCTAGTGGAAGTCTTGGTCCTTTGAAGTCTGGGGTTTGAAGCGCAGCTGACATCTTATAGCTTAGTATCCACCTTTTATCTAGATACACCCAATGCACTCTAAGCTTGCAAATGAGGAGGTTTGTGAACAAAGTAAGAGTAAAAAAATAAAATAGCATTTTTGCAGTTAGTTGTGAATCTATGGACATAATTTCCTTTGTACCATTTATCAAAGTTTTGTTTTGTGCAGTTTGACTTATAATTCATGACAGCATTTAAAACCATATTTTTATGTGTTGTGTACTTAATTAGGAGGAAGAATTATTTATTTTCAGTTGCTTAAAAAAAACCAAAAGACTTAGTATAGAACTTGACAGTAAGTAAAAAGGATGGAAGTTAAAAGCAGGAGGTGACAGATGAAATTGAACACTTGCAAGTACTTAATTTTCCCTATCTTTTATTACTCTTTACTTTGTTTTATTTATGTGGATAATTGATTGCAGGAGTCAGTACACAGTCTGCAGGTTAACACTTTAGTGGCAGATGTGGAACTATCTTAAGAGGGTAAAAAAATGTTTGTACCGTGTTAGCCAGTAGATAGAAAAATATATTGGAATCTGAGAGTCCTCAGTGGTTGATACCTTTAGGACTCTCAGATTTCAATATATTTTTCTATCTTAAGAGGAGCATGCTTCTCACTGAACAAGCAATTATTGGGTTAGACATGTACAACTGCATCTTATTAAATTAGAATATCATCAAACAGTTAATTTATTTCAATAATTCAACACATAAAGTGAAACGCATATATTATATAGAGTCACTACAGAGTGATCTATTTCAATTGTTTATTTCTGTAAATGTTGATGATTATGGCTTACAGCCAATGAAAACCCAAAGGTCATTATCTTACAAAGTTAGAATAGAATATAAGACCAACTGGAATAATGACTTTTAACTCATAAATGTTGGCCTTCTGAAAAGTCTGTACAGTAAATGCACTCAATACTTAATCGGGGCTCCTTTTGCACGAATTACTTCATCAATGAGGAGTGGCATGGAGGCAATCAGCCTGTGGCAATGTTATGGAAGCCCAGTTTGCTTGGATAGAAGTCTTCACCTCGTCTGCATTGTTGGCTCTGGTGTCTCTCATCTTCCCCTTGACAATACCCAATAGATTCTCTATGGGGTTTGGGTCAGGTGAGTTTGCTGACCAATCGGGCACAGTAAAGCTGTGGTTAGCAAACCAGGTATTGGTACTTTTGGCAGTGTGGACAGGTGCCAGGTCCTGCTGGAAAATGAAATCTTCATCTGGAAGAAGCTTGTCTGT
This sequence comes from Allobates femoralis, assembly GCA_033576535.1. Lineage (NCBI taxonomy): Eukaryota > Metazoa > Chordata > Amphibia > Anura > Aromobatidae > Allobates > Allobates femoralis. The sequence continues at coordinate 96,575,173 of JARQOC010000004.1, read as the reverse complement.
ACAGGGAAGCATGACGTGCTATAAAATGTCCTGGTAGATGACAGAACTGGTTTTGGTCTTGAAAAAAACACAGTGGACCTACACCAGCAGATGACATGGCTTCCCAAGCCATCACTGATTGTGGAAACTTCACACTAGACCTCAAGCAGCTTCGACTGTGGCCTCTCCACTCTTCATCCAGACTCTGGGACCTTGATTTACAAACAGAATGCAAAATTTACTTTCATCGAAAACTACACCTTGGACCACTGACAACAGTCCAGTTTTTCTCCTTGGCCGAGGTAAGACGCTTCTTGCGTTGTCTATTGGTCATGAGTGGCTTGAAACAAGGAATGTGACAGTTGTGGCCCCTTGTCCTGGATCCGCGTGTCTGTGGAGGCTCTTGAAGCACTGACTCCAGCAGCGTCCAGTCCTTGTGAATCTCCTCCAAATTATTGAATGGCCTTTTCTTAACAACCCTTTCAAAGCTGTGGTTATCCCGGTTGCTTGTGCACCTTTTTCTACCGCACCTTTTCCTTCCACTCAACTTTCCATTAATATGCTTGGATACAGCACTCTGTGAGGAGCCAGCTTCCTTAGTAATGACCTTTTGTGGCTTACCCTCCATGTGGAGTATGTCAATGGCTGCCTTCTGGACATCTGTCAAGTCAGCAGTTTTCCCCATGATTGTGTAGGGTACTGAGCCAGACTAAGGGACCATTTAAAAGACTTATTAAGCCTTTGCAGGTGTTTTGTGTAAATTATTCTAGTTTTCTGAAACTGATGAAATTTGGGTTTTGATTGCAGTAAGCCATAATCATCAACATTAACATAAATAAACAGTTGAAAAAGGTCACTCTGTTTGTAATGACTCTATATAATATATGCATTTTACTTTATGTGTTGAATTACTAAAGTAAATTAACTTTTTGATGGTAGTTAGTTTATTGAGATGCACTTGTATAGTAGATAAGTAGAAGGAGCATGCAAGTTGCTGGGTTAATGTAGTAAAGGTGAGTGTAAGAAAGAGGTCTATTAATAGGAAGGCCTATTCGTATTCCTCTACTTCCAAAAAAAATTGGGTGATGCAAGGGTGTCTGAAGTTTCTGAAATTGCACCGCTAGTGGGTATTGCTCTTTCTAACATTGGGCGAACACAAACTGTAAAATTTGGTGTCTCTACCGAACACCTAGTGTTCGTGCACAGATCCCAAACACTGGTTTCCTTAGAGGCTGTAAGACGAAGCATATTATTAATAAACATTATCATTATACTTACCAGGTCCCACCGTCCTGCCTTTGTGTGTCCTGCAGTACCGCTGTCCCGGCCGCACCTTCAGGGCCGCTCACTAACTTCCAGGGATATTCACTGCACTCACCGACAACTGTTTCAGTTCTCGGAAGGGTTTGCGGTGATGTCACGGGTTACACGAGTTTATGGCTGTGCTATGGACTCAATTGACCCCTTACTGTCACTGTCAATCTCAGCCTGCTTGTCGCCCTATTTTTTTTATTATTGAAATAAATAATTAATAAAAAAAGGTGTGGGCTTCCGCCATATTTTAATCACCAGCCAGGTAAAACCAGACAACTAGGGGCTGAGATTCAGTGTGGTAAACCGTAGCCCACAGCTGCCCCTGAAAATGGCACATTTCCAGGCGCTTTACCCGACTCTCCCAGCAGCCCTGGTGGGTGGTGGCATGCTGGGTAATAAAGGGTTAATACCAGCTTTCTATTCTCAGCTGGTACTAAGCCCGAAATTCATGGTATCAATCCAAATTAGACCTGGCCACCATGAATTTCTATTAAACATAAAAAAAAGCACAACACAGAGACAATTTTTTTTATTACAAGTAAAACAAAAACACACATTTATGGACTCCATTTTTAATTACAAAAAAAACTTTCCCTCCAACGTAGTATAAAGGCACAGCAGGTTCAGCTCTGCTTCATTGCTCTAAATAGACAAGCGTCTGTCTAGCACAACAAGCAGGCTGAGACTTACAGTGACAGTCAATCAAGTTCATAGCTGAGCCATGAACTCGGGTGACCCCTGACATCACTGCATACACTGCTGAGAACTGAAGCTGTTCTCGGCAAGTACAGTGAATATACCAGGAAGTTAATGAGCAGCCTTGGAAGTAGATGCGGTCGGGACAGCAGGAGGGTAGGACACACGCCATGGGATGCGGTAAGTATAATGATAATGTTTATTAACTATTTGCTTTCTTTTACAGTCCCCGTGCCCCATCCCATAAATGTAAAGTCCAAGCTCAGGGTTCGGACACAAATTTAAATTACGTCCGGCCCCGAACTCAGACTTTACAAAAAGGTCCAGACGAGTCCGCCGATCCCAAGCCTCGGCGGGTTTGCGAATCACTACTAGGGTGATAGCAATATATAGCGGGTGAAATAAGATTTGAACATGTCAAAAAGTTTCTTAGTAAATATATTTCTAAAGGTGCTATTGACATAAATTTCTCACAAGATGTCTGTTACAGCGCATCTTATCCACAATGGCAAAGAAATAAACCATAGATGTTCATAAATCATGTGTAATAATAAAAAATTGCTCAGGGAAAAATATTGAACATTCTTTCTGAAATTTATTTAATACTTCGTACAAAATCCTTTGTTGGGGATGAAAGCTTTAAGATGCTTCCAATATAGAGAAACTGAAAGCATGCATTGCTCTCATGTGATTTTGGACCATTCTTCCACGCAAACACTGTTCAAATCCTGAATGTTCCGTAGGCTCCTTCTATGAACTCTGAGCTTTAGCTCCTTCCTTGGGTTAAGGTCAGGTTATTGGCTGGGCCATTCTAGTAGCTATATTTTCTTTCTCTGAAACAAATTGCTGTGTGTTTGGGATTGATGTCTTAGTGAAATGTCCATCCTCGTTTGAACTTCATCATCCTGGTAGATGGCAGCAGATTTTTATCAAGAATGTCTCGGTGCATTAGTCTATTCATCCTTCCTTCAATTATATGAATTTAGCCAGTATTGTATGCTGAAATACATTCCCAATCCATGATGTTCCCACCTCCAAACTTCATTGTTGATATGGTGTTAAAGGCCTCCAAGGTATGTATTATGGCAAATTTTGACTTATCTGACTGCACTATATTCTCCAAGTATTTCACAGGCTTGTGTAAATGTTGTAGAGTACATTTTAAATGTGCCTGAACATGCTTTATATTAAGCATTGGGGTCTAACATGATGAGCATTCATACAGCCCCATCATTCCCATTCCCTTCTTTTGAGGTCCACACCATCAGGCTCTTCCATCCCCTCCCCCTCAGAGTAGCAGTTGTATACCGTCCCCCAAGTTCACCCACCAGTTCCTCGACCATTTTTCCGCATGTCTGCCGCACTTCATGTCCTCAGAATTTCTAACCCTTATTGTGGGAGACTTTAACATCCCCATAAACAGCCCCATCTCCCCATCTGCATGCCAATTTCTTTCTCTAACCACTTCCCTTGGCGTCTCACAGCTCTCAACCTCTGAGACACACAAAGATGGTAACACCGTTGATCTGGTCTTTGTCCGGCTCTGTTCAACCTCCTCCTTAGACAACTAGCCTCTTTCTCTCTCTGACCACAACATTCTCTCCTTCACACTCACAAATTCTCACCCACCCCAGTGCACCCCTACCTATCATACATTCAGAAATCTGCAGGCCATTAACCCTCATATGCTCACAGACTCTTTACTCTCATCACTGTCCAAAATCTCCTCCTCCGGTCCTGATCTGGCCGTGAATCACTACAATGACATTCTCATAAGCACCCTTGACCAAGTAGCGCCCCTCTCCCTCAGAACCTCCAAACACAGAATAAAACAGCCCTAGCTCACATCGCAAACTCGATTCCTCCAGCAATGCTGTAGAAGTGATAAAACGCCTATGGAGGAAAACCCACACACCAAAAAACTTCATTCAATAAAAATTTTTTGCTGAGAATTTACAACTCTGAACTTCACCTCGCCAAACAGACTTTCTTCACCACCCTGGTCTCCTCACTATCCAACAACCCAAAGAAACTCTTTGACACCTTTTACTCTCTCCTTGGTCTTAAAGTGCAGGCCCCTATCACTGACCTCTGTGCTGATGATCTGGCTTCTTACTTTAGAGAAAAAATAGAAAATGTTCAACCAGGAAATCAGCCCTCAGCTCCCAAGCGATGCTACTCCCATTCCACCCCACATCTCTTCTGGCTCACTCTCCACATTTGACCCAGTCACAGAAGAAGTCTCCAGGCTCCTCTCTTAATCTCGTCCCATTACATGCACCACTGACCCCATCTCCTCACACCTAATCCAGTCTCTCTCTCCAGTGATCACCACTCACTTAACCAAAATCTTCAATCAATCCCTCTCTTCTGGCATCTTCCCCTCCTCCTTCAAACATTCTATCATTACTCCATTATTAAAGGGAACCTGTCAGGTCGCTCTACCCCTTTATCCTATAACTACCTGTCCCTGCACCTTCCTAGCTGTTCCCTAACCAACCCTTTCTTACCTAAAGGGGCCCTATAACGATTATGAAAAATGATTTATAACTTACATATAGTCTCCATCTAGAAGACTGGATAGGCAGGCTCTGGGCTCCATTCTTCTTGCTGGGCGTCCTTGCTCCTGGTGCTTTGCCGCCTCCTTTTTGTATTTCCTATTCTCTCTGCTGCTGTAATGCCCGGCTGGAATATCTGGCTGAGTGCATTGTGGGCCTAATCATGTAATCGGCCTGATGCATTGTGGGCCTAATCACGTGATCAGCCCAGCTCCAGCGCATGCGCAATGCACATATCAAAGCCAGGCCAATCACGTGATTAGGCCCACAATGCATAGGGCCGATCACGTAATTAGGCCCGCAATGCACTCGGCCGGATATGACGTTCCAGCCGGGCATTACAGCAGCACAGAGGGCGGGAAATACAAAAAGGAGACGGCAAAGCACCAGGAGCGAACACGCCCAATGGAGCGTACTAGGACACAGTGAGGAGGGGAGAATGGAGCCCAAAACCCGCCTATCCAGTCTCCTGTATGTAAGTTGTAAGTGACTCGCCCAGGGTATGGGGACTCGGGTATCTGGGCCCTCTGCTTCAGTAGGGATGTCACTGGTGGCCTGCCCAGACCCATGGCCCTGGGGTCTTACTAAAAAAAGGGGGTAGTTAGTGTTGGAATGGAGATAAAAGTTTATAAAGTTTATCATGACGCCACCCGCAGATCCTGGTGAAAGAACACCAGCACTGCTTCAGTCCTCCGGAGGGTGATGGTACAGCAGCTGAGATGGTACAGCTCCCCGCAGGTGGAGTTGGCCCTCCGGGGCAGGGATGCACCTGTAGGGATAAAGGTGCAGATGATGGAGGTAGTAGTTGCAGCGCAGAAGTGAATAAGCACACGGAGACTCAGTCACTCTACCGGGTACTTCACTGGAGCGATGCAGATGATGATACAGTTCACAGTGGCAAAACAGTTTTTATCTGACTGGCTAGTCACACTGGGCTGCAGCATCCCTGGGAGTCTCCCGTGGTATACCTTCCTGGATCTAACCCGTGTCCTGCTGCTACTGCCTCTCTTGGGGTAGCCTGCTTAATACCAGGCTCATTGAGGTGCTCTGATGATCCCGGCTTCCACTCTCTCTCCTGCTCTATGATTTGACCCTGGTGAGTTAACCTGGTGTGACTGATCCCACCAGATAGGGTGTCGGGGCCAGTAAGCCGACCCACGACCTCCGGTGTTCTCGGCTCAGGGGATGGACTCCCTGACCGTCTTCGGAACCGGTAATCCGGTGTATGTGGACCAGGGTTCCTTCCCTGAGTATGGACGCTCGGGGCGTCCCCTCCTTCAGTCTGGGCTGCCTGTTCTCTCTCTCCAGGCCTCCTCTCTGGAAGTCTCCTTTCTCTCTCTTGGAGGCTCCCGATGCTCTGTGTTTCCTCAGTGCCATCAAGAACTCACTGTGTGTTCTCCCTCCTCCCCTAACTCCCCCACCCCCAGGGTACGGGCCCAAAACCATCTATTCTAGGTGGGTGTGTGGGAGTGCTAGGAAGGGAGCCTCCCACAGACATCTCCCTTCTAGTGTGACAGGGGTTACCGAACACTCATTTATGGGTACAGTACCCCAATTGTGACGCCTGACTAGGTGGGGCGCCACATAAGTAATTTTAAATAATCGTTATAGGGCCCCTTTAGGTCAGACAGGAATGGTTAGGAAGCAACTACCAAGGTGCAGGGACAGGTAGTGATAGAAGAGAGGGGTAGAGCGCCCTGACAGGCTCTCTTTAAAGAAAACTTCTCTTGACCCATCCTGCACAAATAACTACAGACCAGTCTCCAATCTCCCCTTCATTTCTAAATTCTTGGAGCACCTGGTCTACACCCGCCTCACCCGTTACCTCTCCACTCACTTTCTTCTAGATCCATTACAGTCTGGTTTCGCCCCCTTCACTCTACAGAAACTGCCCTCATCAAAGTGACCAATAACCTTCTGACAGCAAAATGTAATGGTGAACAATTTCTGCTTATTCTTTTTGATCTCTCTGCAGCTTTTGACATTGTTTACCACCATCCCCTATTCGCTATGCTGCCTTCCATTGGCATAAAGGACATTGCTCTCTCCTGGTTCTCTTCCTATATTTTTGACCACTCTTTCAGTGTATCATTTGCTGGCTCCACTTCTTCTCCTCTTCCTCTCACTACTGGAGTCCCTCTAGGGATCAGTCCTTGGACCTCTTCTCTTCTCTCTCTACACAGCCCCATTGGACACACTATCAGCAGATTTGTCTTTCAGTACCATCTTTATGCTGATGACCCACAACCATACACTTCTTCCCCTGACCTTACTCCCGCCAATGAGTGTCTAATCGCAGTTTCCAATATCATGTCTGCTCTTTATCTGAAACTCAACCTTTCCAACACGTGTTATGTTTGACGCTGATCTTTCCTTAATCTCATATATCCAATCTCTCGCCTGCTCTTGACGCTTGCACCTGACGAACATCTCTACAATCCTCCCCTTTCTCACCATGGAAACAACAAAAATCCTCACAGTGGGCCTGATTCACTCCCGCCTTGACTATTGTAGTTCTCTATTAATTGGCCTCCCCCGCACTAGACTGTCCCCTCTCCAGTCCATCCTTACTGCAGCAGCTAGGATCACCTGTCTAGCTAACCGTTACTCAGATGCTTCCGCTCTATGCCAGTCATTGCACTGACTGCCTATACACTATAGGATCCAATTCAAACGGTTTGCTCTCACCCACAAAGCTCTTCACAGTGCAGCACCTCGCTACCTCTCTACCCTCCTCTCTGTCTGTCACCCCACCCGTTCTCTTCGCTCTGGAAGTGATTTTAGACTCACTTCTGCATTAATATGAACCTCCCACTCTCAGCGCCAAAACTTCTTCCAAGCTGCACCAATTCTCTGGAATGCTCTACCCCAAGAAATTAGTTCTAATCATAACTTACATAGTTTCAGGCGCTCCCTAAAAACACATCTTATTAGGACGGCCTATCATGATCCCTAGTCAAAGTCATTTAGACATAGCCTGTCCGCTCCATCAGTCTCAAATGCATCACAAATAATGGTTGGTGGCCACTTATGCTGCTCTTATCTATTACCTATTTCCTCAAATTGACTATACCATCATTGTAAATAAGCACCTGTACTTTGTGTCACCCCACCTCATTGTTAGATTGTATGCTCTGATGAGCAGGGCTGTCATTATTTTGCATTAATTATTGTATTTTCTGATAACTGTTTCTTATGAGTGTTTAAATATGAACCTCGGAATTGTGAAGTGTTGTGGAATATGTTGGCATGTATGTAAATGGTATGTAAATAAAGATTATTATTATTATTATTATTATTATTATTATTATTATTACAGGCTATCGAAGTTTAGTGCATTACTTATTGTTTTCTTTGAAACAATTGTACCTGCTGATTCCAAGTCTCCACAGGTAGTAATAACTCTTGGACAACCCTTCTGTTAATTATTTTTCCTCTTCTGTCTGAAATCATGCAGGGAGAACCTGATCATGGATGGTTTATGGTGAAATTACGTTCTTTTTTCCCCCAGATTATGGCCTCAATATTGCTTACTGGAACCTTCAGTAGTTTAGAAATTATGAACCAATGACATTATTATGTTTTGCAACAATAAGGTTGTGAAGGTCTTGAGACAGCTCACTGGTTTTACTCATCAAGAAGTGTTTCTTGTGTGGCACCTTGGTAATGAGAGACCTTTTTATAAGCCATCAGATGAACCAGATAATATTATTTTTCACTAAGTGACAGTGATTATTTTCTAATTACTTTTAGATATCAGCTCGCGTCTTGGATTTCCTTAGCTTTTCACACCTCTTTTTCCTCATGTCTTCAATACTTTTTTCCTGTGTTATTTCTTAATATTACACAACTTAATTTCTGGACATCTATGGTTTGATTTCTTTGCCTGTCTGTATTGGATGGGTTGTTACCAACATTTGGTGAGAAATTAGTCTCAATACTACCTTTGGAGATATATTAAGGTGTTCAATACTTATTTTAATCTCCGTAGGTATGATAAAATAGTTGGTAGTTTTAGATTCTATAATGAGGAAGACCGATAGCATAAAATGTCACTAAACTAAACCTGAAACCAGGTGGCTTGCTGTCTCCCTGCTGCCAGGGTTTGACATATGGTTGAACAGGTGGCTAAATTACTGTAGGTAGCTGGTTATTATAGGTGGATTATAATGAGGGCAATTGGCAGCATAAATCTCTGCTCAGGGAACTTATCAGCAATGCAGAATTGAAGCGCAGCTCCACAGGAGCTCCTGTCGCTTCTTCTGTGAAGTGCTGTCACGATGATGACATCACACTGTTAACTGGCACCAGCATGTACATGCCAGCCAAAAGAAGAAGTGGAGCCCCGGGGACCGAAGCAGAGGAACGGAGGAATGGGAGCAAGTTGAGTATGTGCTGTTATTTTGTTTTCTTTTTATATATGTATGGGGTGTGGCCTATGTATAGGGGGCTATGAGAGGGCTCATCCTGTACATTATCTAGTGAAGATCTGTGTGGGCTCATACTATATATCTGGGGCTATCTGAGGGCCCTTCTTTATACAGAGAGCTATATAAGGGCTCATGCTGTACATTGGGAGCTATTTAGGGGCTTATACTATATATTGGGAGCTATTTAGGGGCTCATAATATATAAAGAGGACTATGTGGGGCTCACACTGTACTTTACATTGTGGGGCTGTGTGCGGGCTCATGCTGTATATAGAGGGCTATGTCAGTATTCATACTAGCTTTGTGCGGGCTCATATTATATATCCAGGGCTATGTGAGGACCCTTCTCTATATAGGGAGGGAGCATACTGTATATAGAGAGCTATGTAGGGGCTCATACTGTATATAGGGATTTATATAGTGGCTTAGACTATATATATAGGGAGGAAGTTCATCAGAAAATAAATTTTTGGATAAAAGTTTGTGGTCAGGTAGGAGCGCTAAAGGAGCAAGGTAAACTAATGATTAGGTTTACAAACCTGTTTATTAATTATTAATCCACTATGCATTTCTACGGCGTCCTGCCGTCTTCCTCAGGTGGGGTTTCCTTGAGGGAATGTAGCCGGAGCAGCTTGGAACACGTAGAGCCTCCCCAGACTTCCAGAACCTGGCGTGACTTCAGCGGTGATGTGAAGGTCAGGTGACCGGGAAACCCGCATCACGTCACTGAGCCAGGAAGCAACAGAGAATACACTTGGCGGCAGATGCAAAGGACAATGGGCCATTTAATTCCTGTCTGGATTTTCTACAGGTCCTTTAGGCTATAGGACCTGTAGAAGTGGGTTTTTCAGCTAGGCACCTGTTCACACCTGTTGGATGTGAGGGTCAGTATTTTTGAGATATGTCCTTCACAGTCTGACACAGTGGAGGGGTGTGTCTGTGCTGTCCAGCTGAAATCATTAACTACTATCTTCAGCCTATAAGAAAACACTACACCCTACTAATTGATGATGCTGGGGTTGCATATGTTGTGCAAATTTAAATAAGTGCAGATTTTAAGAAGTGCAATATGCAGTTATACCGGGCAGGCATCTAACAGTATTCTCATCTCCTCTCTCCATACAGGTATATAATATTTCATCTCATCCCATTCATTCACCTGATGTGATTATGCTGTGATCTCACCCATCTTTCTGTGCTATTGTAATGGTATAAAATCACTTTAATCTTAGGCGGCCATCACACGCTTCAATGTTGTGAGCGATATTGTTAGCGATCACATGCACGCGCGATCGCTAACAATATCGTTCACATCGCTGGTGAGCTGTCACACAGGCAGACTCACCAGCGATGTGGAGCAGCGAGATCGCCGGTAACTATGGTACACATCGGGTTACTAGGCGCCGCGCGACGCTTAGTAACCCGACGTTTACCATAGATACCATCTCCCAGCATAGGCTCTGCCGCTGGGAGATCGTTCATCGTGGTGTCACACACCACGATGATGCAGATTGTTCAAGCGATTATCGCTTGATATGAGCTCCGGCTCTCATATCTGCGATGTCACGATCAAGCGATTTTACATTGTAAAATCGCTTGATTGCACGCAGCGATGCACAAACGATATCGCTTAGCGATCAAAACGCAGATCGATTAAGCGATATCGTGCAGGAAATCGATGCGTGTGACGGCCGCCTTTGATTGTTCAGGAATGCTGTAATAAGGTCATCTGTCTGTAAGACTTTATAGCCCACTTTGGCCGGCAGCCCTGTTTATTTATCTGGTTTGCATGTTCCCCTGCTGTCTTAATTTAGCGTGATTGATTAACGAGTTAAATTGACCCTGATCTAAGCACAAGCTCCACTATAAATTTAGACATAACCTAGGGGTAGCATATGATGCTGGGGTTGCATATCATGTGCAAATTTAAATAAGTGCAGATTTTAAGAAGTGCAATTTGCAGTTATACCAGGCAGTTAAACGGGGCAGGAAACGGGTAAGTCATGCCAGACAAACAAACACACATATAACAAACTCCCTGCATGGAGAGTGGAAAGATCACAGATATTTCTCACCTGCATGTTGACCTTTGCATGGAACTACAATAGTGACTGCACCCTTTTTTTTTTTTCTCCCCCCCTTCCAGATTATCCATCCACCGTTGGCATATTTATTTATCATCTCATCTGTCTCTGAGTGACTCCTCCGCCGCATGGACCCCCCCAGGCTACAACTGACCCCCAGCTGCATCGGATCCTGACTGCACCTCAGCATCTCGCCCCCAGCAGCACCTGATCGCATCCACAGCTGCATCTGCATCTCGTCCACGGCTGCATCTCATCCCCACTATTGTACCTACATCTGGTCTCTGACTGCACCGCATCACCCTGCTTCACCTGCTGGACTCTGTACGCCTCCATTTGATTTGCGATTTCCTGGACTTGATTGGCACTCATCTGCTTTGCACACCCTTCCTGCTGCACCTGTACCCTGTCGCTCCAGACCCCTGCCTCTATCTCACCCTGCTGCTCCTGTCTTCCTGTCCCCTGCCTCCATCCCAACCCCGGCTGCACCTCCTCCTCTCAGCTGCTGTTACCCCCCGCCGCCACCACTCCCCATCGGCACCTCACCCCCCTGCTCCACCTCTCACTCCCACGGAATCCTATACCCCCATGCAATGTTTTCCCTTCTCTTCACACTCACTCCTATCCTACTCCACTTCCTACAACCCCCCTCTGTCCCTCCTCCTGACAACTCAATAACACTCTCCCCCTCCATCCCACCTAGCCATCTCACCCACTCCTCTGAACTCTTCCTCCACACCCAAGCCTTTATCTCCAAACATGCCCGCCCACCACGCAAGCTCTCATGCCCTCATATCCTGACCCTCTCCCTCCTCCTCCTACTTGCTGGCGACATCTCCCCTAATCCCGGTCCCCCCAACACATCCCGACAATCACCCCTAGCCCACGCCCACTCCCTACCATTAACATCCACAACCCCATCCATACGTACATCCATACATACATACAACTTACATCCATCCCCCAAGCCTCCCCTCCCCCAATCCCACTCTCTTGCGAACTCTGGAATGCCCGCTCAGCATGCAATAAACTCACCTTCATCCACGACCTTTTCATCACCAAAAAACTCTTTTCTTGGCATCACCAAAACATGACTCACCCCCTCTGACACAACGTCCCCCACCGCGCTCTCCTATGGCGGACCCACCCTCTCCCACACCCCGCCCCAGCAACTCCCGTGGCAGAGGTGTTGGCCTACTCCTGGCCAAGAGCTGCTCCTTCACCCCAATTACACCACCCCCCTCTGCCTCCCTCCCCTCTTTCAAGGCGCACTCCGAGCGTATCTTCGCCCCCTGCAACCTCCAACTGGCTGTCGTCTACCGCCCTCCAGGATCCTCGTGCACCTTCTTCGACCACTTCAATACCTGACTTCTCCACCTCCTCTCTTCCGACATCCCGACCATCATCATGGGCGACCTCAATATCCCCATTGATAAACCCCGCGCTGCTGCCTTAAGACTCCTCTCTCCAACCTCCTCCTTCGGTCTCTCCCAATGGTCCTCCTCAGTCACACACAATAACGGTCACACACTAGACCTCGTCTTCACCCGTCTCTGTTCCCTCACCGACCTCGCAAACTCAACCCCCCTCCTATCCAACCACAACCTGCTGACATTCTCCACCCTCTCCCCACCCACCACGCTACCCCCTCTCCGGAAACTCCCTCACCCCCGAAGAAACCTCAAGCGCATTAACTTCCACTCACTCACCCAGTCCCTCCTCCCTCTCTCTGACTTAGCCTCCTCTCATGATGCTGCCGCTGCCGCCAACCTCTACAACACCACTCTCGCCACAGCCCTCGACCAGGCCGCCCCTCTCTCATACAACAAAACCCGAGCACACAGACATCCCTGGCTCACCGTCAGCACCAAAAACCTTTGATGGACGTCCAGGGTAGCTGAACGGAGATGGAAGAGATCCAACTCCGCAACGCACCTCGCCTTGTACAAACAGTCCCTCATCGACTTCAAGACAGCACTGATCATCGCAAAACAAGCTTTCTTCTCGTCTCCCAATATCTTCCTCTCCCACAATCCCAAGCAACTTTTCATAACCTTTAACGCCCTACTCCGTCCCCCCACAACCCCTCCCTCTCCCCTCATCACTGCCAACGACTTTGCTTCTTTAAACAGAAGATCGACCAAATCAGAGAACGTTTCGATTCCCAATCCACTTAGCCCTCCCTCTCTATCACCCAACCCCCCTCGACCAAAAGTAACTTCTCCTCCATGACTGAAGTGCATCTCTCCTCCCTTCTAGCACGATCACACCTCACCACTTGTGCCCTCGACCCTCTCCCCTCCCATCTCATCCCTAACCTCACCACTGTCCTTATCCCCGCCCTAACCCATCTATTTAACATATCACTTATGACCGGCGTCTTCCCCTCATCCTTCAAACATGCCCTCATCAGACCCATACTCAAAAAACCCTCCCTCGACCCAGCAACAGTCTCCAACTATCTTTCCATATCTCTCCTCCCCCTCGCCTCAAGATTGCTTGAGCAACATGTCTACTCCAAACTATCCTCCCATCTCTCCTCGTGCTCCCTCTTTGACCGCCTGCAATCTGGTTTCCGAGCCCACCACTGCACCGAAACAGCCCTAACCAAAGTCACCAACGACCTACTGACCGCCAAGAGGAAGCGACACTACTCCATCCTTCTCCTCCTCGACCTCTCTGCTGCCTTCAACACAGTCGACCACTCCCTCCTGCTTCAAATTCTAGAATCCCTTGGCATCACTGACCTAGCCCTCTCCTGGATCTCCTCATATCTAACAGACTGGACCTTCAGTGTCACCCACTCCCACACCTCCTCCTCACCCCACCCCCTATCTGTTGGAGTTCCCCAAGGCTCAGTCCTGGGACCCTTACTCTTCTCCATCTACACCCTCGGCCTAGGCCAACTCTTCGAGTCCTACGGCCTCCAATACCATCTCTACGCTGATGACACCCAACTCTACCTCTCCATCCTTGACATCACCTCTCTGCTATCCAAAATCCCACACTGCCTGTCCGCCATCTCATCCTTCTTCTCCGCTCATTTCCTCAAACTCAACATGAATAAAACAGAGTTCATTGTCTTCCCCCCAAGTCGCTCTTCCCCCCTACCCGACCTAACCATCACTGTCAACGACTGCACACTCTCACCCGTCCCCCACGCCAGGTGCCTCGGTGTAATCCTCGACTCTGCCCTCTCCTTCAAGCCACACATCCAGGCCCTCGCCACCTCCAGCTTAAAAACATCTCACGGATCCGCTCCTTCCTTGACCATGACACTGCCAAAACGCTTGTCCCACCTCAGCTACTGCAACCTACTGTTCACCAGCCTCCCTGCTTCCTCCCTTGCACCCTTCCGAACAATCCTCAATTCCGCTGCCCGACTCATCCACCTGTCGCCCCATTACTCCCCTGTCTCCCCCTTCTGCCAAGCCCTCCACTGGCTCCCTACTTCCCACATATCTCAGTTCAAAACCCTAACCCTGACATACAAGGCTATCCACAACCTGTCCTCTCCATACATCTCCGACTTGGTCTCGCGATACCACCCCTCACACCATCTGCGCTCCTCTCAAGAACTCCTTCTCTTCTCCCCCTGCATCTCCACCTCCCACAACATTATACAAGACTTCTCTCGTGCATCCGCCATGCTCTGGAACTCTCTTCCACACCACATCAGACACTCCCCTACCCTGGGAACCTTCAAGAAAAACCTGAAGACCCACCTCTTCTTTCAAGCCTATAACCCACACTGAGACATAATCCGCTGCACCATCTCACCTCTCCCCCTCCTACTGTCTCTGACCCATCCCCTATAGACTGTGAGCCCTTGTGGACAGGATCTCTGCCCTAATGTACCTGTATGATTTATTCCTCGTTATTTATGTTCTCGTCCTTGTTCTGCCCTTACACATGTTAAGCGCCATGGAACCAATGGCGCGATATACATAAATAATAATAATTCCTTCAGCTTTTTGTTGGAAGCTTCCAGAAAAAAACTTTTAGTTTCCCTGACTAGTGTCCTTTCTTGTATTGTGTTTTTCGTGTTCTACACCTGCCTCTTTTTTGAATGCTTCTTCTGCCTTACGATTTTGTACCTTACTGCCATCTTGGTTTTGACCCAGCTACCTGACTACTCTAATGGATCATGATTTTGTCCTTTTCCTGGCCTCCGGCTTTGACCCTGCTTGGCGACTTTCCTGTCTCTAGACTGCAGTCCTTCCACAGGCAGCAAACTCCTGGACCCTGTTGAAAATCCATATCCATGTATAAGGGTTAAAGGGAGTCAGGATTTCTCGGGGGTTCTGCCTAACAGAGTGAATCTTCACATGTTTGGGCTGGAATTTTACTTTTTATGCTTTTACTGAAAGAGGGTAAGTAGGAAAAGCTGAGAAGTGTATGTTGGGAGTGATATGAAAGTGAGTGCAACAACTAGTGTGGATATTTCAGGAATTGAATTTCGTGGGGGCAAAAACAAGACAGAGACAAGGTATAATGATTAAAGTCTGTATTAATACACATGCCAAACAAGTACAAATGTGCAGGTGCAGCAAACAAGAGCAGAGTTCATAGATCATGCAAGTAACAGTTCATTCACAGTGATGCCAAAAGGAATAGTCTCTTAGTATTGCTTCATTCAATAGTTATCCCAAACAGAATAGTCTCTAGTACCAGTTCACACTGGGAGTGGCTGAAAACAGAGCAGTCTAAAAGTAACAGTTCATACTCAGGAAGGGCTGGGAATGGTAAAGTCTCAGAGAACAAGTCCAGAACTATATTCAGTGCAGAGCAACAAAATGCAAAGTCCCGAGCAGTGCAGAGCACTGCAATTGCAATTACATAACTGAATGGCTGCAGTGGAGCTTTTTAGAACAAACATGTGATTTATGTGAAGCGGGGCAGGCTGGCAAAAACTGAAGCAGAAACAAACACTAGACAGGACATCTTGATGAGGAAGAAAGCAGGTGGAGATTAGCTGGACTTCTGAGTGCAGTGAAGCAGGAAAGAGCTGAACCAGAATAGCTGGTGACTTGGCACAAACTTGAGATGCCCCGAAGAGCCAGAAATCCAACTAAAATATTCAAGAAAGGCCTGGAAAATGGATTGCAGCATATATAGGCAGGAAATCAGGAACACAGGCACAGGAAAGAGGTAGCAGGCGCTATCTTGGGTAATGGCGAGGAGACACAAAGGGTAATCTGAGCAGCCAGAATCCTGACAGTGAGTGTTAAAAAGGCAAAATCAAAGGAAGGCTGGGAGGAATTTCAAACCTTGTGAGTAGAATTACAAGGGGAGAAACAAAGATAAAGTTGGTTTCGGCGTAACTGTGGTGCCCCTGCGGATCCAGTCACCACAGGGGTACTACACCCCTGTTAGGGTGTAGTATCCCTCTCACGGGTAGGAGGGGTACAGACCAGTACCCAGACGCCCAGGCCATGCACTAAGAACCATTGTAGTGGGAATGGGTGTTGAAGGAAGAAGTAGTTAGAGGGAGCACTTGGGAAGGAGTATGGTCAAGAAGAACACATGTAGATGTCGTGGGACATGTGACAAAGGGTATAAATAGAGTGGGAAAGATCGAGAAAGGAGGAGAGACAGTTGAACAGTTGAGGAGAGACCACAACACCAAGGTCAAGTTGGAGGGAAACTAGAGCAGGTACGCCTGTAAAGAGTCTAGAGGACTTCAGCTAGTGGGAGCTTGTCCTGAGGCCAGATCTAGGACCAGAAACAGCACCCAAGTGGCTCCAGGAGGCACGGGACGTGAGCAATCCACCTGTGGGGCTCGTATCTATTGTCAGGCACAGGTAAGTGGAGGGACCAGGCCGCTAGAACAGGGCACTGGGAACTCCAAGACTAGTGGAGAAGACAGAACCAGCTCAGCTAGCAACCCAGAGGCTGTAGAACTTCTATGGGAACGCAGTTGACTACCGCATACATCTGCTGAAAAGGTAGCAGCCATAGGGCTAAGGGGAGACACTGCAGGTTAACCCCTAAGAAAAGCACATAGTCACTGGCTCAGAGCTCTGTGTGGTGCAGTTCAAGCCAGGACGGGCTAGGGAAGCGCAGTGTGAGATGGCAGAGAAAGGACAGAGAAGGGGTACCAGTTACATACCATCCTACTACCCGGG
Source organism: Allobates femoralis (assembly GCA_033576535.1). NCBI lineage: Eukaryota > Metazoa > Chordata > Amphibia > Anura > Aromobatidae > Allobates > Allobates femoralis. The sequence continues at coordinate 96,557,984 of JARQOC010000004.1, read as the reverse complement.
AGTAGCTGGATCCCTGCCTCTGAGAACCCAGTGCCCAGCGGGTTGTTGCACAGTAACTTCAAGTAAAAGATCTGAAGACTGCAACCCGCTGTGTCTGTAAACTTTCTTAACCCATCAAAAGCACAAGAAATATAACTACCTACTCACCCAAGTACCTCTAGCTGACCCATAGAGGGCTTAAGAACATTGCTGCCTCCCTACTATCAGCCCCTAGGAGAACTGTCGTGCAGCGGCGGTCATCTACAGCCGTAACCTGCGGGTAGCGTCACATAAAATTAACAAGTATTCCCAAGTTCCCAGAATGAACCCTCCTCACCAGATAATGGTCCCTAAGAGAGAGAGACATCCACACCAAACTTTTAATGACACTGCCAGGGTTATGGAGCCGGGTCTCGGTCCCACCCCAGCTATTCCTACTATATTGGTGCTGGGAGAAAAAAGCATTAAAATTTCAACAGTTTAACATTTTTATGCAGCCTTGCTTTGTGCAGAAATGTGTGACTTTTCAACGCTTTTAATGATAGTTTTCTGGTATAAAAGCTTTGCTGAATCAGGGTCTTAATTTTAAAAAGGTCAATTTTCCCAGTTTGAAGGCTGCACATCAGGACATTGATTAGGTGCAACTACTGTTAGATGGGGATGGTGATACAAATGATAAATGGGAGCACTTTAAGTCTATATTCATCAGTGTGCAAAATGTATTCCTATGGGCCGCTTTACACATGCAGATATCTGTGTCCAACTTCTGAACAGATCTCTGGTTGCAGTGAAATCATGGACACATCGTTCCATTTTGTGGCTGTGTACAATGGAGCAATCTGTCCATGATTTCACTGCAGCCAGAGATCTGTTCAGAAGTTGGACACAGATATCTGTGTGTGTAAAGTGGCCTTATAGATAATAAGTATAGAAGACAAAAATCAAACCCCACATGGCTAACTTTTATTGTTAGAAAGGCTATGAATGACAATAAAGAGCACTTAGTATATACATATAAATTTAAGAGATCAGCTCTAGCATTTAAAATCAACAAAGACCTGAATATAAAATCTAATAAAAAGTAATTAAATCAGCTGAAGTACAAAATGTATGGCAGGATAGCATGAAAAGCAAAACAAATAAAAAAAATCTTTCAATAGAAGTGAACAGATCCCTTAAAATTCTAAATTGAAGGCTAGCCAAATCATCCTCCGATATTTAATTTGCACCGAGTAAATTTGCCAAATGACATAACTTATAGCATTTACTTGCCTGGAAAATATGTGTAGAACACTGTGAGTTTCGCTAAGAGTCAATTGAACATGTTTTAAGTTCTGTTATGCAAACATTGCCTTTTTAAAGTCTAAATAACTTCCACATATCTGGGTAGGGGAAACTAGATGGCAACCGGAGGTAGCCAAAAACGTATTTAACAGCACACTGAAGTATCAGAATGTTTAGACTACCTAAATTGTAAAATTGTTCTAAAAATTATCCCTTTTGAGGGTGGATGCATGTTGTTTATGGACAGCGGGTACAAACGGAAGAAGCTCTGGCATATGTACACAGTTGGGTGCAACAATTATACCTTCTTTTGGGGTATAAAGAGCTTTACACTTTACTAAATGATGAAGCAATAGCTTGATTATAATCTGTCCAATAATCATCTCTTTGAATATAAAGAAACAATGGCTTTTCAAATAGTAAAAAATTATCTGTTTTTTGGTGTTCGCAATTTGTTAATTACAAAATGATTGGGCAAATACAAAGGCTTTTTTTTTATCAAGCTGTCCGGTCAAGGAGATGTTTGTGAGTCCAGGGCCAGCAATGGCAATCCCAGCAGCAGTAGTACAGTCTACGATTAAGAAACACAGTGGACAGCCACGGGTGTATGGTTGCTGTGTGTTTACAATGGCACTGCGGACAGGTAAGGGGCAGGTAAGGACATGGCTGTCAGTTTAAGGCCAGCAATGAAAGTCCAAACAGTGCAGTCTAGCACTAAGAAACAAAGTGAGCAGTCAGGATGTGTGTGGCTGATGTGGCTGTGCAGTAGTTAAGGCAGAAGCAGCATAGTGTAGAGTTAAGACGGGGCAGGCAATGCATAGCAGGAGATGCCTGGCATTTTAGGGACAGCAAAAGCAGCCTTGGCAGCAGCAGTACTACAGTAAAGATGACATGACGAACAGGAAGTAGATGCTAGTCAGAGTATGGTACTTCAGAACTTTGTAGATGTCAGACAAAGGACAATTACTGATCCATAGGCTAGGGTCAGATTAACTTTGAAAACATAGATTTTGCATTAAAAACATAGATTTTGGCAGCATAAGCGCGGTGCTACCGCCAGGGTAGCGCCACGTTAACACTGTCAATGTTAACCTATGGAGATGAGGCCCCTAGCGCAGCTCAAATGCCAGCATCTGATTGAAATTTCACGTTATTTCCTAATGCGAGAAAAGACGTTGATGAAAGCGTCTTTTGTCGCGTTAGGAAATAACGTGAGATTTCAATCAGATGCCGGCGTTTGACCCGCGCTAGGGGCCGCGTCTCCATAGGTTAACATTGGCAGCGTTAATGCGGCCAAAACCTATGTTTTTATCACTACCCTCTGTTTAGCGGTAATGTGACCCAAGCCATATCTAGGTTTTCCATGCATGTTGCAGATAACCTGGTCCACATTGGTGTGACGACAAATCCACTGAATACCCTCTCTAAGGCTAGGGTGATATTAACGCTAAACGGGGTTTGTGTTTAAAACATAGGTTTTGGCAGCATAAATGCGGTGCTACTGCCATGGTAGCACCGCGTTAATGCTGCCAATGCTTACCTATGGAGCCATCTGTCCAATTTGCTGACCTAAAATTACATGAGATTGGGGCATGTCCCAATTGTGCATGCGGTGCTTGAAGCAGTACACAGCGGCGTGAATATCCGGAAATGACGCGATTCGCGTCATTACAGTCCAGGCAGCGCCGTGGAGAGCAGGGAAGCCCTGCATAGACCATGAATAGAAGATCACGCCCATTAGGGTGTTATCTTATGATGAAGAGAGCACGCCCTAAGGGCTAAAGAATATAGCCCCTGCTAATTAACATTGCTAATGAGTAAGTTGAAAACATTTTTCTCCACTTTCACAGGATGCTTTTCAGAGACAAAAGAAGTGTGAGATTAGTGATAGGATGCTGCAGGGACATGTTTTGATAGCTTAGGTGGCGTTTTGGAGGTGACAGGATCCTTTTAAGTCCCCCCCAAAAAAATTGTGAGAAAAGTATTCTAGGAGTGATACCTTTATTGGCTAACCAGAAAAATTATATTTGTAGCTTTCAAAGCCAATAAAGGTATCACTCCTAGAATACTTTTCTCACAATTTTTTGGGGGCACTTAAGTATTCACATCGATTTTTCTGGCTAACACGGATCCACAATACTATTTTGTATTGCACTTTGTAAGAATGCACCAATTAGAAATAATTCTCCCCTTTGCATTAGAGTAGTTTAGGCATCCATGGTTACAACCATGAATATAGTGACAGTGGGTTGCTAGTGGTTGTAACCAAAGATAATTAAGCTACTATAAAGTGCTGCACATGGGGTAAGTAATCAGAAGAACTATACTACATTTTTAATTGGAGGTAATTGCTAATATTATTATTATTATGACATCTACTACATACTAAATATTGGGATGGGACCTTGGAGATAGGAATAACTTTTTAATGACTAAGGTTCTAAACCAATATCAAAATCCCCTTAGAGGAAAATGGGAAAACAAGTTGTGGTTGACAAAGGATGAAAAATGGAGTGATATTTTGCAGGTGGTTCATAAACTATCAGCAAGTGAATCTCATTGTCTGTCTCAACTATATTTATCTCACCGTGTATATAGACCTCCAGTGTTTATGCATGCTATTATCTTGATGAACTCAGCCTTATGTCCATGGTGTGGAATTGAGTCATGTGCTCTTCTTTGCATAATGTGGTTTTATTAGAAAATTACTGTCTTCTGGAGGGAGGTGATCAACATGATCACTGCAATATGGCAAATTTTCCTTGATGTTTCTCCATTTGTGTGTATTCTTGAATATGTGGAAGATATGTCTCTGTACAACTGGGTAAAAACTGCATTAGGTAGACTTTTATTTGTAGCAAAAAAACTATGGGCTCAGCATTGGATCGATTTGTTTGCCACCAACAATAACTGAATTTAAAAATAAAATTAATTGTTTATTTCTGAATAGAAGTGGTAAATGTTCTGGCACATTCATCCAATAACATTAGCAAACTTTAATATCCCATTAAAAAGATCAAGGTTAACATCTAGAGCTGATGCGTTTCTGGCACGATAGATGCTTTTAACCATAGGATAAAAAAAGGGATTATGAGAATCAAATTTAAATACAACTGTACCAATCATATAAATCGATACATAGACCAATGGGAGAATACTATATATAAGAATATAAATAAGAAATAAATCAAGTAAAATAATTACAACATACCTAAAGGTACCTTTACACGCCGCTACAGGATGGTGGAAACAACCGGGTAGATGAGAGAAATGTATCTTGCACCGCCAAATCAACCCGAGGTAGCGGCGTGTAAAGACGGTTGTTTCCACCCGTCACTTGCAGCACCTGTTTCAGAGCAGTGCTCTAAAACAGGTTGATTTCAATCCGATGGTAGCGGCCTGTATCGGCGTGTAAATAAGGAACAGGAGGGTTGTTTCAACACCTTGCTATCTACCTGGGGCGTGACACAGGCTCTGGGATACCGCGCCTGATCAGCGATCATTGGTGGAAGATGCTGCGTTCCGATTGGCTCTTCCTTCACCATCCGCCATGTCACAAGCGCTTATTCCGTGCCACAGTCCGAACACTACTACGTCACGTCTCCGCCTTTCGCCCTTCGCGTCGTGCCCAATCAGAACACTCTTGTGTTGGCCAATGGTTGTCGTTTGGGCGCGGCATGATGGACTGTGGCACGCCTATGTGTTTTCCCTGCTGCCTTTGTTCCGCCCATATTACCTTGTTATAGTGGCGTGTAAATGAGGTAAGGTGAGCTACAGAAGGTAACTTGTGGCACCTGGCGGTGTATCCAGAGATAGATGTAACCTTCTGTAGCGCACCTTGTGGCGGCGTGTAAAGGTGATGCGGGTACCGTTTTCAACAGTTTGTGCGTGCTCGTGCACGTGAAGCACCCGGTTGTTTCCATCATCCTGTAGCGGCATGTAAAGGTACCTTAAGGGATAAAAAACAAATAATTTGCAAAGTTCATACCATATGGATATTCAGTATTGAGAATCATAAACCCATAAACTTCCCGTAGGGCAAGATGTTTTTCCTCTTTTAGGGTATGACACCTTCCTGCTAGCAAAAAAGCTAATGCTTGACGTGTCACCATTACGTATATTGACAGAATGCTTTACCACACCAGAATATGATCATTTTTTATTATTTATATTGAAAAGATGCTAAACTATTCATTTTTTAAGTTTTCTTGAATTAAGTTTTTTATTTTGGGCTAAAATACATACTTTAAACAACTCACTGCACATTTGAAAAAACATTTGAACATCATCCACATATCAGCTGTACCAGACGGCATAAAAAAAGAAGGGATTATTTTTGCAACTAGAAGGTGCCCTGATGGGATCAAAATTGTCCCCATCTTTAACAATTCTATTTTTGGTTTGGGGGTTTGGGGTCATTTTTAACAACAATACATACTTCTGTGTTCTCCCATTTGTTTATGTATTGATTTTTATGATTGGTTTGCTTCTATTTAAATTTTATTCCCATAATCCCCTTTTTTATCCAATGATTAACGCTTTACAACCAGTGACAGACATAGCACATCATAAGTAGGTGTCAATTTCTGAACCATATTATGCCATGTCCAACATGCCTTTAAACTGTCACTTTGTGAGGGTTCCATACTGACAGCTGTCACTTACAGCCAAGCAATGCAGGAAGAGGTGCAGGAACCCAAGTCATTTGATTGGTCAGTCAATCTGACTAACCAAATACAACATGATATGGCAGGATGTGCTGAAATATCAGCACTCTCCACACAATCACAGCAGGAGCTCGGCACAGCTGACAGCCGAGCTCCTGCGGTAGCAACCAGGGATGGTGCACACATCAGGTAGGTACAACATCAATGCATAGGTCATTAATGTGAAAGTAGTGGACAACCTCTTTAACCTTTTATTGCAATATTAATAATATTTACTATTATTATTATTCATAATACATTTTATATAGTGATGTTATTAGGAATATAGGTCTTGTAGTAAATCTTGATTTCCTCCAGATAGGGTAATATTAGTAATAAAGACCTCAATCTGGGGAAGGCAACAATGACAGCATGGCACTATGTGCTTTAAAATGCCATGGCTGAATTGTAGTCCTAGTCCGTCCTTGGATGCAATCCCCTTTCTAGTGTACCTTGTACATCAATGACACAGCCCATTCACATGGATAAGGCCTTAATATGTTCTATAGAGGCCAATGGGAAATAAAGAACAGGTTAAAGCAATCATACCAATGACACAAAAGGAACACAACACAAAGACAAGACTCCCTGTAGGTGACAGATAGTGTGAATATAACAGGTCACAGGATCAGGCCCCTCCAGAAGCAAATCTAAAGTCCTATTAATTGATATTCAATGGCTGGAGTTAATCACTGCTTTGTATTTGGAAATATATGGCTATTAAACAGCTTTCGTTTTAGGATTACTAATATCCTTTCCACCACTTTTCTCCAGCATGCACAGCGCACAAGGTCACCACAATCTAGACGTATAATTAAAGCTATATAGGATTGTGTGCGCATACCGCTGTCCTATAAAGCAGATTACAAGGTCATTTACGTGTAAAAAATCAATAGTCTTTGTGAACGTAGAGCAAATATGTCCTGAATTCTCTAGAGTCTGTGAAATCGTGTCTACGGAAAACTAATATGAATAGCAGAATTGACATTTATTAAGTATGATTGTCTTTTTGCCTTTTCGTAAAGATAAACTTAATTTTAATACTTATATGTTTCCATATTTGTATGCTACTGGTGCCTGGTATTAGTTTTACCTGGTATCCTGAAGTGGTTAAAAAATAACAAATAACTAAACATGTGCTCAGGAATGTTGTTTTTTTGCATTGCGGGGCTTTATGATGGTTTTGCACATTGATTCTGTGGCAAATTATCTAAGGTAGGTGCTAGGCAGAATCCACCTGAAAAAGACGTCGGTTGTACATACCCTAAGAATATATGCACACAATGTCTTTAAGCAGAAGTTATTTTAGGTTTTCTAGAACCTGGGGCAAAAATACAGCTTGATGCTCCCTCCTATACACAACTTTGTGTAATCATCACGTGACTGCACGTATGACGTTTGCAGTCAGGTGTTGACGAGCTGCTGTTCCTAATTCAGGCTATGGTCAAATCTGCGGGTTTTTTTTGTTTTTTTTTAATCCTGATCCGGTTTTGAGCTTTCAAAAAGCTCAAAACCGGAGCAGGAAACGCTCCTCATAGCAGCCCATTATGGTAACCGGCTCCGGATCTGCAGCCTGCGTGAAAAATCATGCAGGCTGCAGTTTTCGCAGTGGTTCTCTGACCCGCAATGCGGTAACCACATTGCTCATTGTAATCCTGAGCAATGCGGTTACCGTATAGTTTGTTCATCCCTGCTGCCGCAGGGATGAACAAACTGTAATCACTGTAAAAAAAAAAATTAAATATTAATAATAATTGTGGGCAACATGTCTCTAGGTGGGGTTGGGCACCCCCTAGAGACATGTTGCCCACAATTATTATTAATATTTAATCTTTTCTTACAGATTTAACAGTTTGCTCATCCCTGCGGCAGCAGGGATGAGCAAACTGTACGGTAACCGCATTGCTCAGGATTACACATCCTGAGCAATCCGGTTACCGGATTGCGGCTTCATACACACATTTTTCATTAAAAATGTGTGTGAAGCAAATTGCGTTCACCGCATCCAGATCCGGATGTGGTGAACACAATTGTCTTTAAAAGTGTGACCCTAGCCTCAGTCAATGATCAGTGAAAGACAACTGCCCCTGCCTCATTGACAGAAGCAGAAAGAGACGTTAGCTGTCACGTGACCACAAGTATGAAAATCACATATGACTGGTCCTGTGATGACCACAAGAACTGGAAAAAAGAACTAAATCTTGATCTTGTGTATAATACACTGTTGGGATTTGACATGATACAATGCTTAATTTAACCATTAATGTTCCTAACATAAATATAAATGTAGTAACCCTTAACTTGTCACTTAGCACAAAACACCAATTAACATAGTCATGTATCACATTATCAGATAAGTTATGGATTGCTAAATGTGTATAGGATCATAACAAACAGCAGCACATGAATACATCACCAGAACCACCAATAGTACAAAAAAGATCACCAAAACCTCCATCAGTACATAGATACAACATCACAACCACCATCAGTAAAGGAATACATTTCCAAGCTTAGTACAGTGATCCATTGCAAAGTCATTTGCACCATATACATTTGTATCAAGAACCCTACAATTTTCTGTCAGGTTTCTGTTGTCTTTCTGTGTATTGACTACCAGTAGCTGCTATTATTCACTTTGCTAAATTGTGCTATATTTCCACTCCTTAACACTGGTGGCTGTTTTGTGTTTCTGCAATTGCACTTCAGTATTTTGCTCAATGTTGAACCTGTGGAAGCCATCTTGTTTCCTGTTTAATTATTGTCTGATTATTGTATCTTTTTCCAGTCTCCAGTTCCAAAGACTTGTCTTCCTTAGGCTGTTCCAACTCCTCCCGAGAGTGTTCCTGCTGTTTCAAGTGCTACTTCCAAGTATTTCAGCTACCTCTCAATGAGCTCCGCTTGTGCTCCAGCAGCCATTGGATTTCAGCTGTGCTCCATCAGTGTCATAAAACTCCCAGTATAAACTTAACAATGGTAAAGAGATACTGGAACTTGTTATTAACAGCCGTCATCAGACTGCTAACCATATAGGAACCAACTTACGGTTGTCATGTAATTAGTATCACAAATAAACACTAATCTATGCAGGTCATGTACCTTTAAAATACTGACTCTAGACTGTCCACATTTATGAACTATGCAATCTCATTAACTATAACTGACACATGGTCCTATTTGATTAGCTATACCCACCAAACTGTCCGTCTTTATTAGCTATAATCAGCACACTATATTTATTTTAAGTGTCCATCACCCAGTATACTGTATTTCCTCCTCACACTCTCTCCCTCTACACACTGTCCCCTGCTTGCTGTGCACTCACACTGTCCTCTATGCTGCCTCCTCTCTACACTATGCTTTCTCATGATTCCTCTATACTATCCACTCAGAATTCTCTCCCTATAATGTCCCGTTATACTTTTCTCCGCATACTGTCTCCTTGCACTTTTGCCTCCCTTACATTCATCTGACATTTTTCCCTCTTTAATATACACTGCATGCAGAATTATTAGGCAAATGAGTATTTTGATCACATGATACTTTTTATACATGTTGTCCTACTCCAAGCTGTATAGGCTTGAGAGCCAACTACCAATTAAGTAAATCAGATGATGTGCATCTCTGTAATGAGGAAGGGTGTGGTGTAATGACATCAACACCCTATATAAGGTGTGCTTAATTATTAGGCAAATGCCTTTCCTTAGGCAAAATGGGTCAGAAGAGAGATTTGACGGGCGTTGAAAAGTCCAAAATTGTGAGATGTCTTGCAGAGGGATGCAGCAGTCTTGAAATTGCCAAACTTTTGAAGCGTGATCACCGAACAATCAAGTGTTTCATGGCAAATAGCAAACAGGGTCGCAAGAAGCGTGTTGGGCAAAAAAGGCGCAAAATAACTGCCCATGAATTGAGGAAAATCAAGCGTGAAGCTGCCAAGATGCCATTTGCCACCATTTTGGCCATATTTCAAAGCTGCAAGGTGTGCTATACTCAGAGACATGGACAAGGTAAGGAAGGCTGAAAAATTACCACCTTTGAACAAGAAACATAAGATAAAACGTGAAGACTGGGCCAAGAAATATCTTAAGACTGATTTTTCAAAGGTTTTATGGACTGATGAAATGAGAGTGACTCTTGATGGGCCAGATGGATGGTCCAGAGGCTGGATCAGTAAAGGGCAGAGAGCTCCACTCTGACTCAGACGCCAGCAAGGTGGAGGTGGGGTACTGGTATGGGCTGGTATCATCAAAGATGAACGTGTGGGACCTTTTCGGGTTGAGGATGGAGTGAAGCTCAAATCCCGGACCTACTGCCAGTTTCTGGAAGACAACTTCTTTAAGCAGTGGTACAGGAAGAAGTCGGTATCGTTCAAGAAAAACATGATTTTCATGCAGGACAATGTTCCATCACATGCATCCAACTACTCCAAAGCGTGGCTGGCCAGTAAAGGTCTAAAAGAAGAAAAAATAATGACATGGCCCCCTTGTTCACCTGATCTTGGGCGGCACGGTGGCTCAAGTGGTTAGCACTGCAGCCTTTGCAGCACTGAGGTCCCAAGGTCCTGGGTTTAATTCCCACCAAGAACATTAAGGACAACATCTGCAAGGAGTTTGTATGTTCTCCCCATGTTTGTGTGGGTTTCCTCCGGGCACTCCGGTTTCCTCCCACATTGTAAAGACATACTGATAGGATGTTTAGATTGTGAGCTCCAAGAGAGACAGTATTACTGATGTATGTAAAGTGCTATGGAATTAATAGCACTATATAAATAAATAAATTATTATTATTATTATCTGAACCCCATAGAGAACCTGTGGTCCCTCCTAAAATGTGAGATCTACAGGGAGAGAAAACAGTACACCTCTCGGAACAGTGTCTGCGAGGCTGTGGTGGCTGCTGCACGCAATGTTGATCGTAAACAGATCAAGCAACTGACAGAATATGGATGGAAGGCTGTTGAGTTTCATCATAAAGAAAGGTGGCTATAAAGGTCACTAATTTTTTGGGGTTTTGTTTTTGCATGTCAGAAATATTTTTTTCTAATTTTTGTGCAGTTATAATAGTTTAGCTGATGAAAATAAACAAGTCAGATGGGAATATATTTGGTTTTTATTAAGTTGCCTAATAATTCTGCACAGTAATAGTTTCCTGCACAAACAGATATTCTCCTAAGATAGCCAAATCTAGAAAAAAACAACTCCAACTTCCAAAAATATTAAGCTTTGATATTTATGAGTCTTTTGGGTTGATTGAGAACATAGTTGTTGATCAATAATAAAAATAATCCTCTAAAATACAATTTGCCTAATAATTCTGCACACAGTGTACTCTTAAACTTTACCTCTTTATCCTAACTCCTCGCACCTACCCCTATACTGTTCATTTAGAGTCCCTCCATACTATAACGTAACACATTCTTGCCCCTAAAATGTATCTATACATTCCGTCTGTACTATCACCATACACTCTCCCCTAAACTGTTCACTTACACAACCTCACATTTTTCCCTGTACCCTTTCCCCCATTCTATCCCCTCAATCTTTCATCCTCAGACAATACCCTCATACTTTTCCCCACACTGTCTCTTTAAACTTTCCCCCATACTGTCCCCTTACACTTTCTCCTCCCCATACCACACTTTTACACTACCATACTGTCAACTCACATTTTGACATCATAATTTTCTCTCACACTAACCCCAAAAAAGCCCTCTTATACTTCCTCCTATACTGTCCCTTAAGCTTCATCCACACTATTCCCACAATTTTCTGCCATACTGTCCCCTTACTCCTCCCCTCACCCATACTGTCTCGTTACACTTCCCCCATACATTCTGCTCACACTTTCTTTCCCATGCTGTTCCCTCACATTCCCCCCAATTCCATGCCCTTACTTTTTCCAGCACACTCCATTCTGTCCCTTATACTTTCCCCTTCCATATAGTGTTACCTTACACTTCCCCATACTAGCCTCTCATATTTTCCTGCCCCACACTTCCCCTCACATTTACCCCATACTGTCCCATCCCATTTCTCCCTACACTGTTCCCTTAGGGCCCCTTTACACACTGAGACTTTCCAGCGATCCCACCAGCGATTTGACCTGGCCGGGATCGCTGAAAAGTCTTTCTGCAGTCGCTGGTGAGCGGTCAAACAGGCAGACTCACCAGAGACCAGTCAGCAGCGACGCTGCTTAGTTACCCGGTGTTTACCCTGGTTACTATCGTCCTCCCGCTTACAGGTTGGGCTAAGCGGGAGGATGCTGGTAACCAGGGTTCCCACCAGGTAACTAAGCAGAGCGCGCTGGGCATTGGCTGGGAGGTCACTGATCGTTGGTCTCTCGCTGTCACATTCAGCGATGTGTGCTGACCAGCGGGAGACCAAGGACCAAAAAATGATCCTGAACGATTTGTAGCGATCAGCGACCTCACAGCAGGGTCAGGTTGCTGCTACGTGTCACCCACTGCAACATCGCTGGAGAGGTCGCTGTTATGTCACAAAAGCTGTGACGTTTCAGCGACATCTCTAGCGATGTTGCAGTGTGTGAAGTACCCCTAACACTACCTCCTCATACTATCTGCTTACACTCCCCCTTATATTGTACCCTCACACTTTCTCCACAAAGGGAAAAAAGAAAATACTGCATAGTTTAAATCATCGTACACCCACTAAATAATAAGTAAAATGTAGGTGTCTTATTGTAATAATCAAAAGACACACAAACAGAAAGGCATATTAAAAACAATTAAAAAGTAAAAATATATCACTAAGGTACAATACAAAATATCCAAAACAAGAGATCTGACTTGTCCAAATAAAATTTATTTTTTATTCTTTAATCATTAAAGTTACATCATCAACTTGGGGAGGCAGGTCTGTTGACATGTTTCGACCTTGCAGTCTCAGTCGTAATTGCAAGGTCGATACGCGTCAACAGATCTGCCTCCCCAAGTTGATGATGTAATTTTAATGATTAGGAATTAAAGAAGAAGTTTTTTTTGGACAAATCAGATTTCTTGTTTTGGATATTACTATGCCCAGATGTGCCGCTGGGCCCAGCAGTAACATCCATTAATGAGCAGGTGTGGAGACATCACAAGGGTGAGATGAATGTGTTGATTGTCAGTGAAAGAACCCTGGCCTGCACGGAGGTCTAACAACAGTTATGGCTTGCGCACCCCAAGACCACGCACCCAGCCAGGGTTGCAGCGAACAACCTCTCCCCGTTGCCCTGTGGAGGTGGACAGGGCACCAGAGGCCACACCGAGCCTCTCATTCTGGGCAACCTTCACATCTGGTGTAGTCTGCAAGATGGGCCTTTGCTTCCAAAGAAGCAGGAAATAACATGGAGGGCCCCTGAAAAAAGCAACAACAAGACTGGGACACGAATGAAAGACTTTATTAGATTAGATAATATTCAAGATGGACAGCACCATGGCGGACTGAGGCGCAGCATGAAAAATGTGACCATTGTGGTCATCAACATCGTACAAAGGTGGGAAAGTTCAGCCAGCCCCTGGAAGGAGGAGTTTCTAGAAGGGGATACCATGCCTGAAAAAAGCCATGATTAGCTCAACCCGCCCCCGAAGGGTGCGCTGGAAGACAAAGACCAGCCCATTCATGAGTGAGAAACGTGGATGGGCGGGGACTTTAGTAAGGCATGATGGTGAGATGGAAACAACCATTCCTTGATATGGGTAGAACCCCAACATGGCACACCTAGATGGGGGATGGGACAGTGCAATCTTGTGTGTGAGAGTTTGTTAATGGAGAGATAGACAGACAGACCTGGCTAGCATACTCCAAGTCCATGCCTGGTGTACCCCTCTGGAGCAGTACAAGCTGGTTGTCTGGAGGCCACAGACTGGGTGCACAGAGCCTAAAACTAAAAGAGTTATTGGCGGTGGTGAATAGGAACCTTCTTCCTACTGATGAATCAGTTAAGACCTGGACCGCAATTAAGTGCTCGGAGCCTGGTGAGAGTGCTCTCTTTCAGTCTGTATGATTGGGATGCCGAGGTCATTAGGAAAAAGAAGGCCAGGGAGGCATTTGTGCAAGTACAGCTTAGCAGACCCAGCAGAGCGGACATGGCAAAGTGCCTCACCTGAAGGCTTGTGAGCTACTTTGATCGCGTGCAAGGCTATGACTTTGATATGAAGGAGGAGATCAGGCCCCCTCACTTCTGTGTCTGGGGCTGATGCCTAGCAGTTTCTCATCCAATGACTCAGCAAAAAATAAACTCAGTGAGAACACAACCTTAGGGTAAGTTCCCACAATAAGCTTTGGATGCTATGTATTTGAGCTATACAAAAAATGCAACATCCTACAATTCCAGCAAATTGGATGGGATTTCTAGAAATCTCATGCCCATTCTACTTTTTCTTTAATTTTTCACAGCTATGTAAATTGAACTGTGTTGTGGTCATGTGTTGACTGCTTTGCAGTCCTTGAGTGTTGCTGCTGTGATTAAATCTGAGGTTTTTTTCCTTTACTTCAAGCTGCTGTGTGAAGCTCTGCAGGTGAAGGCGTGTGTCATAGCATTCAGGAGGAGGAGAGATGGAGGGATGTGTCTTAGCATTCTGATATCCACTCCCTCAGCCTTGAAGTAGTTCCACTTCCCTCCACTGGGTGTCGCAGAAAGTGTTCATTCCTCTTCTAGGACCCGTTCTGTACAGACTTGTTTGCAGGAGCTGCTGTTGTTCCATCTTATTGGAGTGGTTGCCTTTTACTGGTCCGTGGGTGGAGATATCGGTTCTTAGCCTAGGGTAGTCAGGAGCAAAGGGCTAGGGTGGCGACCCAAACCTCCCCACCATTAGGGGTACCTTCAGGAACAGTGTGAGTTAGGGAAACCCAGTCTAACAGTCAAACTAGCTCCCCTGAATGCCTTGCCCATCTTACCATCTTGCCTCCTGACTCCCTATTCATTATACCACCCTGTGACATTTTCTGCGACCTACGATTTTTTCTGAAGCCATAATGGCTTCAACACAAGCTTTTACATGCCTGGTTCAGGACTTTTCTGATGAGATTGCTATCCTGCGTAACTAGGTGGTGCACCATCTACAAGAAGTTGTTGGGTATCTGGCCGCGGCTCATGCCCTGGCCATACCAGAACCCAATATATCACTCCCTGACCAATTTTCATTAGGGAGAGGTAAGTTTATTGTTTTCAATGATACCTGTAAACTATACTTCAGGCTACGCCCTCATTCTTCAGGGAGTGAGGAACAGTGCATGGAGATTATAGTCTCCCTACTCAAAGTGGAATCCCGAGGCCTGGTCCTTCTCTCTGCTGACCGATTCTCTATTTATGCGGTTGGTGGACAAATTTTTTGTGTCTCTGGCCCTGGTGTATGGTGCCCTAATGGCATCTCCTTGGCTGAGTCTAAACTATGTAAAGTCAGGCAGGGAGCGCGGCCAGCCAAGAAGTATTGCTCTGAGTTCAGGAGATGGGCCACTAACATTCAGTGGAATGACCCTGCTCTCAGGAGTCAGTTCTGTCTGGGTTTGTCAGATCAACTACAAGACTCCATGACTCAGTACACTGCTGCAGAGTCACTGAAGGCTGCTATGGCTGTTGCTATTAGGTTGGACAGAAGCCTAAGAGAGAGACTAGAACCAACCCTGCCCTGGAGGCCATCCCTGCTATGAAGGTTACACGTGTGGGTCCTGATGTATCTAAGCAGTTGGCCAATGCGATTTCTCAAAAAAGCCCATCTGTAGTTCATCAGGTTTGGAGGTCTTGTTTCTTTTGTGGTCAGGCTGATCACTGTATTAGGGTTTGTCCAAACCACGCTAAACCTGTTTCTCAGCCCCTGACGACCAATGAGGATAAGCGCCTGAGTGCTACCATCTCTGCCTTGTTGGTCAGGCCTGCTCCTATGTCTCCAGCGGAGATGGTTAAACACCTACTAGGTGAATAGGGGTAAAAACCAGCCTACACCTATGCTCAGGTGTTATCCTGAGAAGAGTGTTAGGGGGATGGTGATGGCTCCCACTAAGCTTATTGTGAGCAAGTTTCCAGAAAAGAGGCAGGGAAACGTCTCTACTATTTTAACCCCCGTGAATGGTTCATCTGTCTGTAACTGCATGACTGGTAATAAACGTTCAGGTCCAGACCTAAGTGAATGATTATGTGTGGGTGTTGTCAAAACACGTAAGGTGGAAGTGTGAGGCTGAAGCTTCTACTGCCGAAGTTATTGGTCCGTTTAGGATATCGGCCATTTGCAACTCTGTGTTGTTCCTGCTCGAATTTCGTCCGGTGCTGAATATCTTCCACAAGTCATCACTCAGAAAACTTACCAGACATGGCCGGTTTACAGTCCACAGGCCTCTCATAAAGGGGGGTATATTCATGTGTTTGAAAACCGGATTCTCCCGGATTGTACCCGTCCGGTGCAATCCAGCGCCCCATAACATGGGGCTCTATGAACCCGGATTGAACCAGACTGGGGCAATCCAGGAGAATCCGGTTTTTAAACCGGTTTTCTCTTTTTGACACTTCCCGTCTGGATTTTCAAATGAACAGCTGACTGCTGTTCCATCTTATTGGAGTGGCTGCCTTTTCCCAGTCTGTAGGTAAGAGTAGGGGCTCTTAGCCTACGAGCAAGTCAGGAGCAAAGGGCTAGTGTGGTGACCCAAACCTCCCCACCATTAGAGATACCTTTTGGGAACAGCATGTGTTAGGGAACCCCAGTCTAACAGTCAGACTAAATCCCTTAACGCCTTGACCATCTTACCACCTTGCCTTCTGACTCCTTATCAACTATACCACCCTGTGACAGATGCATGTTTGTAATAGGCAGCATGTCAGCTTCTTTTGTGGGCACAATGAGTTTTCATTACAGATTTTCTCCCTAAAATTGCATCAAATGTGAAAAATCCACATTAAAAAAAATGCATATGTGGAAATGCACTAAAAATGCAATAATCCTTACTTGACTGTATCATTAAAGTTTTGTCAAGGCCAAATACCAAGCAGTATCAAAGGTAAAGCAGTTTACATCTTGAAGCCATTAATAGAAGTGACAGGTTCTCTATACATCACATTATAGAGTAAAAGATGCCTGCGGTGCATCCGCAGCAAGAACAACTGCAAAACAGCTGGTGAAGCTGCTTCAGAAAAACAATCACTGGTGATCTCCTGTAGTGGCTTTGCCTGGAAAAACTCAATGCCGTGTCCCCATAGTGTTTTGAGGTTTTTTTTTCTGCTTCATATTTTAAAAACTCCTAGTGAAAAAAAGAGAGTGCATGTGACTTCTTTAAAGTGGCTCCTGATGGAATTTAGTCCAAAAATCGGCACTGTCTTATCAAATAGCTGCAGAAAACAATTCAGGTTAAAAACAATCTAAAAACTCTTCAAAATGCTTCCAGAAACAAAACTTTCTATAAAATAAGAGCGATAAAGGGGAACTCCAGTGAGAGAAAACGTTTTAGTACTGTCCCTGCCTACCTACATGATGAAGCAGAGCTGTACACTGCAGTACTAGGATCTATAGATCTCTTATAAATCGATAAAATCATATCTGCTCCTCATCTCTCACCCCCACCTCATGGAACCAAGAATCTTCAGCATGTCTCATGTTGTTGCTCTACAAATACAAGAGGGGTGGGGGACAAGAGGCACAATAGTGCCCTATCACTAGAGACACTTAGATGTCAAGGTGGTGCTGTGGATCCACTTACCTGATTCAGTTGTGGTACCCACAACTGGTTTGAAGAGCATCAATAAGCAAGCTGCTGCAGGACCTCCACTAACCACTCACACGTGGTAACGTCCAGAGAAATGTTGGGATAGAAGAGGTGTATGACGGTCCGCACTGCTATGTCCAAAGAAAAACACTCACATGGAAGTCAGGCTCTCACAAGCAATTCTTTTCCTTTATTCCTTTATTCCAACTCGTTTCGG
Organism: Allobates femoralis; assembly: GCA_033576535.1. Taxonomy (NCBI): domain Eukaryota; kingdom Metazoa; phylum Chordata; class Amphibia; order Anura; family Aromobatidae; genus Allobates; species Allobates femoralis. Next base: position 96,540,108 of record JARQOC010000004.1, on the reverse strand, counting down.
TGCACAACCTGGCACCTTCCTCAGGGTGTGTACTGGTATTTGTGTACTGGTATTGTGAGGACAGGAACAGAGGCAAATGATTACATTGATCGATTCAGCTCTGCATGATCCCCCCCCCTCATGGGAACATGGTATCTTCCTATCCCACCAACTTCAAATGGATCATCATCATCGGAATGTAGGCTGATCCTGCAGCTCCAAGCATCCACACCCTTGACACACCTCCTGCTTTTTGCTCCTACATGAAGCTGTCAGGCTGAACATTCTGGGTCCCCTGAGGGAGGGGCCAGGGCTGAGGAGTGGGTTTGATTTTATCAATTTATAAGAGATCTATAGATCCTAGACCTGCAGTGTACGGCTCTGCTTCATCATATAGCAGGGCAGGGACTGTACTAAAAAGTTTTCTCTCTCTGGAGTTCCCCTTTAACTGAAGCAGATTTTCTTAAGAGTCATCATATGTCATTTCCTCAAATAACTCTGCACATAGCCTTACACAGTCGGTCCCAATGACATTGCACCTTCACAATATTTCAATTTTACTTGGGATTTTTTCCCACTTTTTAGTATATTACCGTATATACTCGTGTATAAGCCGACCCGTGTATAAGCCGACCCCCTACTTTTGCCCCCAAAACCTGGGAAAACCTATTGACTCATGTATAAGCCGAGGGTGGACCCCATCACAGGTATACAGCCCCCAGCAGTGTGGTATACAGGCCTCCGTAGTGGTAGTATACAGCAGCCTCCCCAGTGGTAGTATACAGCAGCCTCCCCAGTGGTAGTATACAGCAGCCTCCCCAGTGGTATATACAGGCCCCAGCAGTATATACAGCAGCCCCAGTGGTGATATATACAGGCCCCAGTGGTGATATATACAGGCCCCAGTAGTGGTATATACAGGCCCCAGTGGTGGTATATACAGGCCCCAGTGGTGGTATATACAGGCCCCAGCGGTGGTATATACAGGCCCCAGTGGTGGTATATACAGGCCCCAGTTGGTATACAGCCCCCCCCCATCAGTATACAGGCCCCAGTGGTGGTATATACAAGCCCCAGTCGGTATACAGCCCCCCCCATCGGTATACAGGCCCCAGTGGTGGTATATACAGGCCCCAGTCAGTATACAGCCCACCCCCCCTTCGGTATACAGGCCCCCCCTTGGTGCCACAAACCTGTAAAGGAATAATCATTATACTTATCCCTGTCCTCGCCGCCGCCGCCACCATCGCGCTCCTCCGGCTTCATCCGGCTTCTTTCGGCTTCCTCCTCCAGCGCACAGACAATGACGTCATTGCCTGCGCCCACCGGAGGAGGAAGCCGGAAGAAACCGGATGAAGCCGGAGGAGCGCGATGGCGGCGGCGGCGGCGAGGACAGGGATAAGTATAATAATTATTCCTTCACAGGTTTGCGGCACCAAGGGGGGGGTCTGTATACCGATGGGGGGGGTCCTGTATACCGATGGGGGAGGGCTGTTTACCGAGTGACTCACGTATAAGCCGAGGGGGGGACTTTTCAGCCCAATTTTTGGGCTGAAAAACCCAGCTTATACGCGAGTATATACGGTATGTGATAAAATGTACAGAGTCATTCGCAGTTGCAACTTTCCCATAATAAACAAACCCTAATGCAACTACTGTATATCAATAGAGAAATTAATGAGGTATGGCTACTGAAGTGTGAAGAGAAAATGGCTGCATCACCGAAGGATTACATTTGGCAAGAAATACAATTGCCCTCACTGCTAATTAGTCTTCAACAATTTTTCCTTGATGCTGAAACAGTCAGCCTTGTAGAAACCCTGTAGAAAACTAAGGGTTCATGTCGCACTAATCAGCTCCAACTTTGGCTGGTGGACAGATGAAACACCTCTCACATAGCCAAGTGGGTGGCACTTAGCCATCTTTTGTCCTACTGCAGACAGAACACAGAGAAACGTCTGCTGCAGCCAGTTGTCTTACAGACAGACACTGGACAATGAAGATAAGTGTTAGATGGCTGACCTCCCGGGATACAACATTATATTTATATTTTTCCGCATATTAAATGTAAAAGTGCTTTCATTGTATGAGACAAACTAGGATGGAATAAGACGATGAACTTAAAATAAGAATTGCTGGAATAATTTCTTTTTTGTGCACTTTCTAAGTTTAGCGTTCTTCCAGATTGAGTATGAACAGCAAACAAAAGCAGATCTTCTGTCTCTGCGTTCAATCTGTATTATTCACTGTTTGCTCTGTAGAAATATCGACTGTATGTTTTCCTTTACTAGGTTTGTTTCAAAGTACTTTGGCTCCCTTTAGTGGCTGAACTTTTTACCAAATCAGTTCTCTATTTTTTATGTCTTTGTTTTTCCTCCCCTCTGCAATGAATTATGGTTGTTGAGTCTCCATTTTCTCTCTATGCTTCATACAGGAATAGATCCTCCATCTTAATCCCTCTTGTGATAGCATTACTGGTGAGAATTTCTGTTGCCTGCAGCCCATAACTGCTATAAATATTAACCCAGTTGTATCCTAGGTTAGACTATAGCTTGCTAGATGTTCATGCATACTGAACAGCTTATCTGTGATATGTATTTTCTGCTGTATCATTCATGCACTGATTGTATGTATTCCCATTGTCACCACTTTCACCAAATCATACTACTACAATCAATAAAAGTACAGACTTCAGCAACAGTCTCCTTATTGGACTCAGTATACTGGTTTAGCTGCCTGTTTAGCTTCATATACCCTCGGCCTGTTTAGCAAGAACATAAGAATATAATCAAATATCCCAACGGGAGTTGTTTTTTGTCATTCCTCTACAGGGGCGAACTGGCCCAGGTGGCAGGGGGGCATGTGCCCCCTGGGCTGGTGGTATAGCCCCCATCTAGGGCCGCCCACCCACAGAAATGGGCCGGCCCCCCTCCGGACCTCACCTAAGGGCTGGCGGCTCTGAGATGGGCTGTCGAAAATTTCCGACAGCACAACCAACCCCCCCCCGGTCCACACCTAAGGGCCGGGGACTGAGTCGGGCCACCGAAAAATTCTGACAGCAACCCCCAAACCCCTCCTCCGGTCCTCACCCAAGGGCTGCCGGAGAAACTTTGCCACCCAGGGCTTGCGTTGCCAGTCAGCCCCTGTTCCTCTATTGACAACGTCTATAATAGAATTTTAGGATGTTTTACATAATCAGAAAAAAAGCTTTTTTTTCTTTAGAAATAGCACCACTTTTGTCCACAGGTTGTGTCTGGTATTGGAAAGTATTGGTAAAGTCAAAAGTTTTTTAAAGAACAATGTCAGCCCTCTTTTAATCTTAAATGACCTGTTTAAAAGAAGCCAGCTTCAAAGGTTGATCCCTTTTTTGCAGGCTATGAAAATATAGCCCTAGTTCTCTTCGAAGCGCTATTGTTGGTAAATCTCCTGATATCCTTTAGTGAACCTAACTTGAGTGTTACCTGGAAAGTAATAAAATCATAACGCGCTGACAGAATCTAGTTACTGCTATACAATGGCACAACATCTGCACAATAGCAAGCAAATAATTTCCATTGTTGCTGTAGGTGTCACGTATAGTTATAGAAAGCACGGAAATATGACTTTATATAATGAAATGACGCCATGTTTCCGCCGTGTTGGGGAGTATGAATGTACCTAATGACTCGCCTCGTGATCCTCACATTGCCTTTTGTGCTCAGCAGTATTTCTTCTTCATTACTTTTTTCATGATTGTAGGATCAAGAGCGTCATGGCATTGTTTTATTTCTTAGAATTTGGGTTGGTAACACATAAAACAACAAAAGCTGATAAATGAATTATATTGCAGATAAAGGGATGCTCCACTTCTACAGCTTAAAGGGAAACTGTGACATTAAACATGGTATCTGATTTGCCAACACCATGGTATAGACCAGCAGAGGCTGGACAGCTTGTCTACGTATTGTACAGCATTTCTGAGCCAAGATGTTTATTATATTTTAAGAATAATATAGAGAAATATCTAGAAATAGATGGGAGCCCAATGCTATCGCATCGGGAAACTATAGAATGTGTGCTGTCTCTCCTGTCAGTGCGTTCTCTCTTGCATTATGCTGTCTCTCCACTATGTGCACTGTCTACCTTTGTGCTGTCTCTCATTCCCCTTGTGCTGTCTCTACCCCCTGTGCACGCTTTGTCTCCTTGTGCTGTCTCTTCCCTGTCTGTGCTCTGTCTCCATTTGTGCTGTCTCTTCACTGGGTGAGTTACTGTGCAAAAAAAATATTTTCTGTGCTCATGTGCTCATGCCCACACCACTGCCATCTTTGTTTATCCGATAATGCACAGCAGCAGACCGGGTGTACAAAGATGGCACCCAGTGGCCACATGAGCTAATGTGCGTGCGGCCACTGGCGGTCATATGCTCAGTAAGTCACATTGCCACCATATTTGGACACTGGTGGCCGCATGCGCAGTAGCAGATTAAAAGATGGCAGCCACATTACTTACTGAGCATGAGCAAGCTAAGATATTTCTTTTTTACAATATGGCCAGTCAGGAGACAGCTGGGTCTGCCTACGCTGCAGCCAGTGTCCTCAAATTAACAGTATTTTCCAGACAAATGTACAGAGCGTACAGACATGATAAGGCTTTTATGTAAGTAGATAGGCAAGAATCTGTATCAGGGTCCTGGGCCTAGCATGTGCTATCGATAATGCTCAAGTGGTTACATTACAGGAAAGTAGAGATAAGAATAAGGACTTGTGACCACGCTCCCACTCGAATAAAATCCAAGAGTCAAGGATTATATGAATTTATATGGTGGTATTTATTTCTACACATTTCGGGGTAAACCCCTTCCTCAGGAATACCACATCAATGGGAATATCCTGAGGAAGGGGTTTACCCTGAAGCACGTAGAAATGAATACCACCATCTGAATTCAAATAATCCTTGACTCTTGGATTATGTTTGAGCGGGAGCGCGGTCACATGTTCCTATTCTTATATCTACTTTCCTGGACTACTACTGGAGGGAGGACTGCTGCAGTCCGCAAAGAAATCTTGACATCTTAAGTTGTCACAGGTGCAAAAGGTGGTTGTGACGTCTCACAACCCAAACAGGTGAGCAAATCCAAAATTTATTTACAGACTTTTTGCCGACAGATTCACCCTATTGTGCGCCCATTCTTCTTTTCAGCTGTTTATTCCTAAGTGGTTATATACGACTGATGGCCCTCTGTGGCCTCTCAGGCACCAAGACCGGGGTATGACAGTGACCCACCCAGGCAGGGGTACTCAGATCTCGGACATTGATTTGGGGTGCTGTCACCTTTGGTCGGTGCCCGAGTCTGTGGCCCTGGTGGTCCCTGAAAAAGTGGAGTTATATACAGGGATTTTGATTGAAGATGTCTTGACGCCACCTGCAGAATCTGATGATAACGTCAGCGCCGCTGTCAGTCCTCCGGAGATGATGGTATTGCAGCCAGTTAGTCTTGCTCCCTGCAGGCGGAGTAGGATTCCCGAGGCAGAGTTGCTTCTGTGCTGGTTGTCATGGTAGCAGCTCTGTAGTTTAATTGTAATATAGACAAACGAGACTTCTTTGCTCTGCGTGGGTATTTGCATTGGTAAACAGTTCAATAACAGGGTAACAGTCACACAGTCACGGGTAGCTGGCCTGGGTAGTGACCAATGAATGGGGTGTCTTTATGTGGCTTACGAGCATGTCTCTCAAAGCTGTCCTTTCTCTGTCCTGTTGTGGTGAAGCCTGGCTGTCTTGAAACCTGGCTTGGCCTCCTTGTTCCTGTCCTGCTTTGCTTAACGTGGGTAAGAACACTCTCTGGATTGCCGCTACCTTTGTGGCTTTATGCAGGTCCTGGCTCCTAGCATTAGTGTTCTTGCAGGCCACACAGAGGCTAAACTCTCCTGGGTAAAACCGATGTTGGCGGCTCAGAGTTGAACTTACCAGTACCACTCCTGGAGCCAGTTCTCAATTGTGTACTAGGATTCACCCAGATCGGTTAACCGTATGGTCTGGTGCTGGGTCTCCTCCTTCCGTCTGGGTCACTACTCTTTTTAGGTGCCCTTTCTGTGCATCCCCCTGAAGGGTCCTCCTCTGGTGTTCTCATACTCTGTTCTCCTGCTCTTCTACTTCCCGCCTTCCACTACCACTCTTATAACCTCCCCCAGGACCTGTTAACTAGGTAACAGGTTGAACCAATTGGTCCCCTGAAGCTGTGTGTGGATGTAGGGTGAAAGCCACATATCAAGCTCCCCGTTCACTGGCTATAGGAATACCACACACGCTGGTCTAGGTGCAGTACCCCCTTAGTAGCGCACCGACCAGTGGGGCGCCACAACAGTTACTGCTGCACCCACTATATATGCTACTCATCCAGGCTGTATTTATCAAGAGATATAGTTTCACTGCTTTATGGCAGCCCCTTCAGTTTATACTTTTATTAGGATATAATTTATAAAGCTCTCTGATGTCCAGAGAACAAGTTCCAACTAAGGCCACGTGCACATGTTGAGTTTTTAACTACAGTATTTGTAGCCAAAACCAGGAGTGGGTGATAAATACAGAAGTGGTGATGTGTTTCTATTATACTTTTCCTCTGATTGTTCCACTCCTGGTTTTGGCTACAAATACTGAGGTAAAGCCCTTGCCAAACAATTTAACGAGAGCATGTGGCCTTAGTGTAAGGGTGCAACCTACTTACATGAAAAAAACAGGCGCATGAATGTTTGTTTCTAAAAAGGAACGATCTTAAAGAGAAGGAACTTAAAAATTCTGCATGTGGTTACTCTAAATACAGTGAAACCTTGGATGACGAGTAACTTGGTCTGAGAGTGTTTTGCAAGACATTTTTAATGAATTGTAACTTGGTAAACGGGCAAGATTTCATAATATGAGCATCACGTGAGCCCTCCCCAACCCACTACAGTACTGTGCCTCCCTCCCAGTGCAGATACAGTACAGTACAGTTCAAGCTCTCCCCACCCCTCTACAGTACTGTACCTCCCTCTCTGCACAGATACAGTACAGTACGAGCTCTCCCCACATCTCTACAGTACTGTACCCCCTTCCCTGCACAGATACAGTACAGGACAAGCTCTCCCAACCTTTCTACAGTACTGTAACCTCCCTACCTGTGCATATACAGTACAGTATGAGCTCTCCCCCTTCTACAGTACTGTAACCTTCCTCCCTGCACAGATACAGTACAGTATGAGCTCTCCACTCCCCTCCACAGTACTGTGCCTTCCTCCCTGTCAGATGCAGTACAGTATGAGCTCTCCTCCCTCTACAATACTATAACCTCCCTCCCTACAATAAATACAGTACAGTACGAGTTCTTCCCACTCCTCTCCCGTACTGTAACCTCCCTCCCTGTACAGATACAGTAAGAGCTCTCCCCCCTCTACAGTATGTAACCTCCCTCCCTGCACAGATACAGTACAGTACTAGTAGTACTCACCACTTCTAGTGAATGCACATAATCCATCAATCGCAGTCTTTTCCTCACTTCCGGACTACGGCCTTTGCGTGTTCACTGCACTCTGAACATGGAGCCTCCATGCTTACTGTACATGTAATAAACCAACTTTAGGTACTGTAACTGATCATGGTAACTTCCTGTACATATGTGCCCTGTATATACCACAGAACTGCAATTAATTGCAAAACTGTAGTAATTTTATATGAAAATAGTAGATATGTTTGGGTTGTGGAATGAATCATCTGCATTGTGTGGCACCCCAGAGTCCGGTTGCCACAATGGCATTGACTCCCTCGGGGGGTGATGTCATGCTTGGAAGCAAAAAGGGGTATCCAAACCAGGTAAGCCCACAGCATACAACACTTTTCCTGACTCCAAACCAGAAGGGGGAGCTCTGAAACCCAAGTTTAGGGGAGATCCCCTATAAATTCTGGCCTGGGGGCGGGGTTAGTTAGTGCAGCTCCTAGGAAGATTGTGAAGAGATCCTATGGACTGGAGCAGAGTAAGGCTCATCTCAGGACAGAGACTAGCAAACGTGAGGGACCCATTGGATAGGGTCTGAAGAAGGAGAGAAGCAGGCTTGGGGAGTGGTGCCAGCCGACCGGCTTACCCCAGTGCAGAGCGCCAGAAACGGATACTGAAGTCCGAGGTTGTGAGGGTATTCCAGGCCCAGCACCCAAAACTGGAGAATAGGAGATTCCTAGTCTCTTGGCCACCACAAAGCACCAGGAGACACAGCAGCACTGAAGAGCTCAGGGACAGTAGCCAGAGGAGTGGTGCCCGGGAAGGGCTCAAGCTGCCTGTCGTACTTGTGAGAGACGTAAAAGCAGAGAAAGAGGGTCGTAGGTTAGCTACAGGCAGCCAGGACCAGCACAGAGATGTGCAGCAGGGAGGCCTCAGAATTCACTGGGTGAGGAGATCCCTGACTTGCTTCCAGGCCACCCAGATTCCTAACATCTCCTGTGGACAGTACCTTGGTCTGGACCTGCTATCACCAGTAAAGGTAATGGAGACTACGAACTGTGTGTCTGCTATTTCACACCCTCAGTCCTGCACCCCAACGGCCTACCACTGCCATAGACTTTACCGGTTGCCCTGAGGAACCGCTCCACCCGTGGGGAGCAATATCACCATAGCTGCAAGCCCATCATTCCCAGAGGTCCCGCACCGCAGTGTCTGGCCCAGTAGTTGAACACCACGGGTGGTGTCACGTCTACCATTCCCGTACTTCTTTAAGTTGATACCCAGGTTCACGGAGCCGGGCATCGACCCCTCTGACTTCCCAGAAGTACCCAAAGCCCGCTTCTGAGTACCCCACAGCCCTGGGGTCATCAATTGCAATTATTTCCTATGGGAAAATTTGCTTTGATATAGGAGTGATTTGGATTACAATCACATTCCAGGAACGAATTATGCTTGGAATCCAAGATTCCACTGTATTCCTTACTTCACATTAATGATGTCCGATACCTTTAGATGCGCATTCACCTAAGTGCATATCTGTTGTTTGAAAAAACATTGCATGGATGTTACAGAGATTGTCCAGGACTTTGTTATTGATGACCTATCTTTATGGTAGGTCATCAATATCAGATTGATGGGGGATCAATATCCAGTGTCCTTACTGATCAGCTGTTACCAAGTCCTACTGGAGTTGGATGTGCAGAGTGTACAGAGGTGCCACACCATGACTCGGTTCACTGTGTAGTGGCCATTCTCAGACTAAATCTGACTAAAAGTATTTTGGACCAGAAAAAGTTGTGCGTCCCTGCTCTAAAGCTTATAGTTACCATTTTATCTCCTTACAACATAGGCTATATCATCACTGTCATAGTGAAGAACTTTTCAATGTGTTCAAAACTAGGCGTGGGTTTTATAACCAGGCATACATGTAGGGTCTAGGGTCAGAAGAGGCCACCTCCCCTCCTTCCAGTTTCATATAGCACCATTGCCTATGCACCTTTAATGGTTCTCAGTTGAATACTCGTTTGGTCAAAAGCTGATGTCCCTCCATTCATCATTCAGGCTGCCATACATGTGTTCTCAATATAGTAGAAAGAGATGAGCCAGTTGTTTAAGAGACACTTCTGGTATCAGGTTATCTTCCTTGAAATCAAAGATTAAGGCATATTGAAATGTTCCTGGACATCTGATAAAGGAATGTTGGCTGAAGCCTAATAAACATTAGATGGTTTGTGGTTCCCACCAAAATTGGTGATTTCAACTCATATTGGCGTATTGTTTTTGGCTACTATTAGGGAGCTTTTACATGTTCATATGTTCTACTTTCATAAAGGTTTCTGTTCAGATTGTTTTAATCCAAAGCAAGGCTTGAAAAGCAAAGAGATATAGATGAAATTTATGTAAAATGTACCGTACTTCTTGCTTTCTGAACTGCATTCTGCTGCATTTTACAATAAATATAAGAAAATAAAAAACACCCAGTATCTGCAAACTAGTAGGAAAAGACCAGGATTAAATATTAAAAACATTCCTTTATTGGGAATACTCATAAAAATCCTACTCGTTTCGAGCGAAGACCGCTCTTATTCATGACATGACATTGTGGTCGCTCGAGACGTGTAGGGTTTTTATAATTATTCCAAAAAATATACTTAATTTTTTACCTGATCCTGGTCTTTTCCTACTACTTTGCAGATGCTGGACTTAATTCTTTTTTGATTTATGTTTCCTTTACCTACCCTGGACACCAGTGGCGGACCGTGACCCCAGGGGGCCCTGGTGCAGCCATGGTGAGGTGAGAAGCGGGGGGGTGCTGGTGGCCGTCGGCGCCGTCCGGGGGGGGTGTTGCTGGCCGTCGGCGCTGGTGTTTGCGGCGGCTCTCCTACCCGCTGAGCCGCACTCGGCGCTCCAGGGAGCAGGAGGGGCGGAGGAGAGAAGGGGCGGGATCAGGCAAGGGAAGCAGGAAGCTTTCTGCTTCCCTTGCATGACCCTCGTCTCCTATGACAGCGGCTTACGGGGGTCGGCTGGGGGCCCCCCTGCAGGCTTGAAGGGGCCCCCTAGCCGGCTGCACCACGGTAGTTCCGCCCCTGCTGGACGCCATCCTTTGGGTTGTCCGTGCACCGCACCACACTCTACTTCATCTGCAGGGGATTGTGTCTTCTTCTTGCGGTGAGCTGAACATTTTTATTCTGCTTACTTGTGTTTGCATTTTACAGTACCAACATGATGCCTAAAATGTTAAGAAACCTCATATACACCTGCTGAAAAATATGTATAGAGTAAACTGACCATCCCTACAGATTTATAATAAAATATCTGCAGCATTAATTGACATGCTTAGGATGTCAGTGCGTATTTTACCCTTTGTAAAGCAAAGGTTGAAATGGATGACTTTCCTCTTTGGAAACACAATGTGGGAACGTACCCTTGGCTTTAAACACTGCATCAAAACCACACGTGTTCAAGCAGTTTTACAGCTCAGCAAGGCTTTCAAAAAAATCAATAATTCCAAGTCATCAATACTTCTTAAATACAATGTGTTTACCTAAAGCAAGTACCATATGTGAGGCTTATGATGACTGACAATAGGTTCATCACCATTCATTGCTGTAAGACCAGATTTCTTTTAATTGGCCCCTGCCAATAACTGTAGTGACCCAGATCCAGATCCAGATGTGAAAGCAGACAGCCCAATAGTAGGGATAAGCAAGTACCGAAATATTCATAATTGCTATACTCATAACGAATACTTGTAATACTTGCGTACTCGTCCGAATAGCGAGTCTGGAGTTAGTCAATTGGTGATTGGTTACGCCCACACACAACCAGCCACAACATGAGCATTTCTGGGACAGGGCAGAAGGGTGGGCTTTTTTGAGATTTCACTGAATTCATCACCTTTCTGTGCCCCCCCCCCAGAGAGACCCTAACATCCAATCTGCTCTCACTAAGGGTGAACTCGCTTTGTGTACTGAAGGGAGCTGGCAAAATGTGTCAGATTGCTCAAAATCGACACATCACTCATGAGCACCAGCGATACTCGCCAAGTAACGACCATCGGGTATATAGTACTATCCATGCGAGTAACAAATGGTAACAAGTATATTCGCTCATCACTACTCAATAGTTCTTGTGTGAGATACTTACCATATTCTCATGAGTCTTCTATGGCGTATTGGGCTTTGAATTAGTGTTATCACTGCTCAAGTGGATGATGGCTGCACACTTTCCGAGACGAAAATTTAATGAATAACCACAATGTAGAGCAGAATTTATGATCCAATTTTTATTGTCAGAAGAAGCCTTTTTTAATGCCTATTCTGACAATTAGATTAGAGTCTGCACTATTTTAGTTAGTCATTTTATCTTCATCCCTGAACTTTTGATCTGCTGGTGTCCATCATCCAATTGGAATGGTGATTGCACTAATTCAAATCTCAAACCAGGTCTCAGCACCTCCATGGAGTTTTTGCAACTCACAATGGAAGTCAAGGACATGAAGGCATCTTTCTAAATTCTGTATGATATCGAGTAATGTTGTGCTGATCCATCGCACAACCACACTAGATGAGCCTTTACAAGTTTTATCCACCTACTTCCTTTCCTATGTGGAATATTACAAAGTGTGAGTATCTGCCCCAAAGGCCCAACCTTGTTAGATAAAACAAAAAAACACTGTGTCAATGTCTCAGTTTCAAATTCTTACGATTTAGCAAGACCAATGGTATATCTGAGGGGTATGTTGGAGTCACAAGTGCTTAATTCATCAAAAGGCACAAAGTGGCATGCTCCTCCATGTGCCATGCTACAAATCCTACTCTAGTTAGTGACTGAAGTAAGATTTGTGGTGTAAGGTATGCCGCAGCTCATTATCAATTTCAAGAGTGAGCATCACAACCCCTTGTTGTCAACTAATCTGGTATGAAAAAAATCAAATGGCCCAAAATGTTTGCTCAACTCTGCGTTGCAACACAAAGAGTTTGCATCTTTTAAAACCATTTATTCTGATGTAATCGCTTTGATTAATCGGTCCCTTGGTGACTCATATTTTCTATTTTGCAAAACCTATGTCTGGTTTCTTCTCTATAATTATTTACATACAAGCTGTCCTCAAAACCCTTCAGAGATCTGTATGTCATTGAACTGTCCATATGACTCATTAGCTAATTGATGTGCTAGCCTACAAATTGATTTATTCGGCTATTTCATATCATGAATGCCTCAGGAGATTAATGCCTCAGCTCATAACGACTTAAAGGAACTCAGTGTGTTATATATTATCCTCCATTCCCCTTTACTTGTAAAATCCGCACTTGTAGGCTTGGGTCAGATTAACGTCAAATGAGCTTTGCGATTAAAACATAAGTTTTGGCAGCCTTAACGCTGTGCTACCGCCAAGGTAGCGCCATGTTTACGCTGCCAATGCTTACCCATGATGACGCAGTCCCTAGTGACTCAAATGCCAGCATCTGAATGAAATCTCGAGCTTTGTCTTAACGCGAGAAAAGACATTGTTGAAAGCGTCTTTTTTCGAGTTAGGGAAAAGCGGGAGATTTCACTCAGATGTCCGCGATGGAGCCGTGCTACGGGCCGCGTCATCATAGGTAAGCATTGGCAGCGTTAATGCGGTGCTGCCATGGCAGTAGCACCACCTTTATGTTGCCACATTCTAAGTTTTTAACGCAACCCCACTTTAGCGTTAATCTGACCCTAGCCTAACAACAAATATTAGCTACAATCTTTTTGATGTCAGTAAAATATCTCTAGTGTGGCCCGGGGCAATAGTCGTGGGTGAGGTACTGACTCCTGATGCCTTGACACAGTACATCAAAATCATGGTCCTGTTGTGTAGACTTGTGTTGTATGGGCAGTAAACTCGTGCAGGCTGCATGTTACCATTCGCTTCATCAGGCAAAGACCAGATGACAACTTGCCTCTTTAAGGAGACCACCAATACAGTTCCATCAACAGTTTCTTAAGCCCCGTCACACTAAGCAAGATCGCTGCTGAGTAACAAGTTTTGTGACGCAACAACGACCTCAGCAGTGATCTTGCTACGTTTGACAGGTAGCAGCGATCAGGCCCCTGCTGTGAGATCGCTGGTGGCGTCGGAATGGCCTGGACCATTTTTTGATCGTTGGGTCCCCGCTGGGCAGCATGTATTGGTGTGTTTGACAGGGACAATGACCAACGACCTCAATACTATGCCCTAGAGTGACATGGTCCCAACGACTGCCGTATCATTGCTGCATCGCTGGTGAGATCTGACTGTTTGACTTCTCACCAGCGACCACATAGCGACACTCCAGCGATCCCTACCAGATCGTATTGTTGTCGGGATTGCTGGAGCGTCGCCAAGTGTGACGGTACCCTTACTCAACAGTTCTTACTTAACAACTTTGCACATAAGATAGTGGGCACATAGCTTCCAACACGTTCCAGTTTCACAGAGCACTTTCAGACAGAATCTGGGCTCCCTCCGTGTTGTTCTCAATCTTACTGGTCCGGCGAGTCCCAGCACAACAGTCCAATCTGTGAAGGTTACTTTCCTTCTATTTTACTTGTAGAGGAGGGGGTACGGGGTCCTGATCACTATGGCCAAAATAGAGCCTTCTGCTCCCAGATGCCTCTGTATCTGTGTCTTTTTTCCTCATAGAGTAGGGGGTTGCCAGTAGTGTCATGGAAGACACCTTGAGTTATTCCGTCTGGGAAAGTCAACTCCATTAACATATCAGTCTGTCCTGACCCATTACCCTTTAGGCTTAAGGCTGGTTTACACATAGCGATGTTCCAGCAATCCCGACAACGATCAGACCTGGCCAGGATCACTGGTGCATCGCTATGTGGTCGCTGGTGAGATGCCAGACAGGCAGATCTCACCAGCGATCACTGACAGCCAGCGGTCGTTGGGATCGCTCAGGATCTCGGGCACACACTGGGGATCGCTGGTCGCTGCCCCTGCCACACACAGAGATAAAGCCTGGCCAGCGGGAGATCGCCGATCGAAAAATGGTCCAGGCCATTCAATAAAGATCAGCGATCTCCCAGCGGGGGGCTGATCGCTGTTAAGTGTCACAAGCAGTGAGATCACCGGCACGGTCGCTACTGCATCAGAAAACCGGTGACGTAGCAGCGATCTCATTAGCTGGCCTTAAGGGACATTTCGCTAGAGTTCTGTCCTCCAGACCCTTCTGCCTGCGACTACTTTGTATTTTGAAGGACGGTCTAACCTCAGCATTCTTCGCCCTCTGTGTTTCAATAAGCACTTCAGAGCATGCTATCTCATCTCTATCTCCTCTCTCCTTTCTTTTGACACAGGTCACCCACTTCATGTGGCCTTGATGACCCCTCAGACAATAGGTCTGCTGTAGTCACACACTGGGTCCTACCTGAAGCACCACAGGAAACCGTCACTCTCCCTAGATGCTAACCTTTCCCATTGTGGGCTGGTCCCAACACTAAATTGTTTCTTGCCTTACAGTTTGGCAACTATAAATAAAAGTGCTATACATTATACATGAAAACATAATAACACATTACATTACATCACAATTCACATACTGCATTGTTTACAAAGGCGCAGGACAGAATTCGCATGACATCACAATAACATGATTGGTGTCCCATGTATCTTCTATAGTTAGACTTTATCCTATTATTATAGCGGCTCTTGGTTGATGGTATTATGACTGGCTGACTCAATGGTGCTTGTGATTATGATAATTGCTGTAGGAACAGGAACACCTGCTCCTTGGAGCTTGCCATCTCAGCAGTAAATCAGGAGATGAGTGATAGAGGCGGACGACAGGTAGATATGTAAATGAATTCATAAAACGCATGCTTCCTGTGCAGGATATGACACATGAAGGAGATCCCTTTGGGGCAGATTCTCCGACTATAAGTTATGTAAACATTTCTCAGCAATAACTGATAGCATCTTTATTACATATGAAGAGGAGCTGTCAGCCCCTCACATCGCAATACATTATCACCTCCCCACTCCAATAACCCCAGTTATTTACAGTAATGTCATAATAGCTGAATATATGCATATATCATTCATTCCTGGTGCAACTTTGAAGGGAGAGGAGGAAATGTAGATTCGCCTGCTGTAATTTTGCTTCCATTTCACAGTATAAGAACATCTTCCCGAAGTAACATGGTAAATTACACAAGGCATCAGGGGCATGTAAACTACCCAGAGATATTAGATGACACGGGGAGTGCAAGGTGTGTGCGTTCCCCATTCACACATGGTGCTATGAACATGAATATTGTATTATATACATTGCCCATAATGATCCAACTTGTGCACTTGCCGACAGAAAGGTTGGGTAATGCTAATATGGTAGAAAGATAATATGTCCAAACATATCGAGGTATTCCCTGATGAAGTGAGAGTGATAGTCTATAATTTAATATAGTTAAAATTTTAAAACTAAGATTAAATGTTAAAATATTAAAATATAATTAATTAAATATAATTACAATAAATAAATAAAATAAAAATTAAAATGAAAATATTAATATTAAATGTTAAAATATGAAAATATAATTAGAATATTGGTTAGTATGTAACATATGCTCTTCTGGTAATGATGATGAGGGAATTACTTATAATGTAAAGTCTTCCTAGGTTTGCCTCATAAATGTCACCACTAGGGATGGGCGAATCTACTCGCTAGGACTCGTTACTCGGCGAGTAGTAAGGGACTCGCAGGACTCGGTACTCTGCGAGTTTCCCAGTGATTACTCGCACGAGTCCAATGCAAATCAATATCAATCCTAGTTTTGTCAGAAACGCTGACAAAACTAGGATTGCCATTGTCTAGCATTAGACTCGGCTACTGTGCCAGTGATAGCAGGGAAACTCGCAAATAACTGCTGTTTCTTTGCGAGCCGAGTCCAGCTGTCTGCTCTGTGCAGCTCCAGGGTCCTGGAGCCTGCCTGCTCACAGACATGATGTAGCAGTGCTGAGATTGTTCTCAGTCTGCTCATTCCCTGTGCATAGACATCTATATCTATGCACAGGGGATGTAGCAGAGAGGACACTGCGTTTTGGACTACGTTGGACGGAAGAGGATTTTTTTAATTAAAGATGGAGTCCCTAATGGCTTTTTTTTTTATTTCAAATAAAAAATTTTCTCTGTGTTGTGTTTTTTTAACCCTTTATTGGAGATTCTTAGTGGCTGGGTCAAACGTGGCCTGACATTAAGAATCTCGGGCTTAATACCAGCTTGTATAACAAAGCTGGTATTAACCCCTTTATTACCCAGCATGCTACTGCCACCAGGGCCGCTGGAAGAGCGGGGTTCAGCGCCAGAGGATGGCGCTTCAATGAACGCGCCATCTTCTGGGGCGGCTGCGGGCTGCAATTTGCAGCGGGGGGTGCCCAGAAAGCTTGGCCATCCCTGCGCTGCGGATTCCAGCTCCCAGCTGCTTAGCTGTACCTGGCTAGACATAGAAATTGCGCGGAGCCCCACGCATTTTTTTTTTATTATGTCATGAATTTCAGAGTCAGAGTCTCAGAGTCAGAGTTTCAGAGTCAGAGTCAGAGTCAGAATCTCAGAATTTCATGAAATAATTAAAAAAAAATGCATGAGGTTCCGCGCAATTTCTATGTCTAGCCAGGTACAGCTAAGCAGCTGGGGGCTGGAATCCGCAGCGCAGGGATGCCCAAGCTTTCTGGGCACCCCCCGCTGCAAATTGCAGCCCGCAGCCGCCCCAGAAGATGGCGCATTCATTGAAGCGCCATCCTCTGGTGCTGAACCCCGCTCTTCCAGCAGCCCTGGTAGTGGTGGAGCGCTGGGTAATAAAGAGGTTAGGGCCAGCTTTGTATTATCAGCTGGCCCTAAGCCCGAAATTTATGGTGGTCACGCCAATATTAGACATGACCCCCATGAATTTCTATTAAATTGTTTTAAAAAAAACACAACACAGAGAAAAATTTTTATTAGAAATAAAAAAAAAGCCATTAGGGACTCCATCTTTAATTAAAAAAATCCTCTTCCGTCCAACGCAGTCCAAAACGCGATGTCCTCTCTGCTACATCCCCTGTGCATAGATATAGATGTCTATGCACAGGGAATGAGCAGACTGAGAACAATCTCAGCTCTGCTACATCATCTCTGTGCACAGACATTCATGTCTGTACACAGGGAATGAGCAGACTGAGAACAATCTCAGCACTGCTACATCAGGCAGCAGGCGAGCTCTAGGACCCTGGAGCTGGCAGCCAGCACACAGAGAAGACAGGACTCTTATCTGTGCGAGTTTCCCAGCGATTACAGTTGCAAAGTAAACGAGTCCAATGCAAATAAATGACAAAACTAGGATTGCTTCAGGCTGAAGCTTCCGAGACACATCTGCGATTTGTAAATCTCACACTACTCGCTATTACTCGCTTCCCCATTCATTAACATTGGACTCGCTAGACTCACAACGAGTAGCGAGTCCCGGGCTCGGACTCGCTAGAGTCAAGCGATTCCAAGTAATTTAGGATTCGCCCATCACTAGTCACCACTTTTTTAATATAAGTAAAATTTCTCTAAAAGACATGATAAGGAGAAATACATACAGCACCGGTCTAAGTGTAGCGGGTGATTATCCAAGAGAAGAATATTTTTTACTCTATTCACTCACTGTCATGTGTTGACTGTTCCGCAGTCCATGTGAATTGCAATGTTGCAGTTAAATTCAGAGTAAATTTCCTTGGTTCTTCTTGGGTTCATGCTAAAGCTGTTGTTGCTGTCTATGTGTGGTGTACGGCTCTGCAGGTGGACGTGTAGGTTTGTCAGTTGACCATGCCCTTGGTCTTTAAATAACCTCCTCTACCTCCAGCTGACGTTGCTGATAGAGTTCCACTCTGTCTTGGACAATGTGAGCTGAAGACGTGTTTGTATTTGCTGAAGCTTGTTTGTGCTTTCCCTTTGGAAGTTGCTGTTTATCCCTGTCCATGGTGGACACACAGCCATAAAATGCAGTTTTTAAAAGAGCACAGAAAAATGTGAGAAAATATGTCATTTGGCACAAAGTATTACCTTAGGGCGGCTTCACACTGCCGTCAGGTCAGGTCCGGGGCTGTCAGGGGTGAACCTGACAGCCCCGGACTGGATCAGCACACAGAACTGGAGGGCTAATATGCCCTCCGGTCCGGTGTGCAGCCGCACGCAGCTGCTGATTATTCAGGACCGCGGCTCACAGGGAGCTAGCCGTGGTCCTGAATTATAACAGCGGGGTGCAGCCGCCGGTATCCGGTTCCCGGATCCTCCCAGATCCTCCCGGAAGGATTTGGGGGAATCTGGGAGGATCTGGGGGAATCCGGTGGAATCTGGGAGACACCAATTAGGTGCAAATTGGTCTCCCCGGACACAAAAACGTTGCAAGCAACGTTTTTGGATCTGGGAGAAAAATCCCACTTCTCCCGGATTCTTCCGGCGACATGGCAGCCAGATGGCAAATAACTCCATCCAGCCTCATAGGATACTATGGAGTCAAAATCCGGTCTGGGGTTGTCACCCCTGACCGCAGTGTGAAGCCGCCCTTAGCTGCTCCGTGACCCACCATTAACAATCAGTGCAGTATTTTTTTTTTCAATAATATGACATTTACACATTAAGCAATGGTTTTGGCTTCTTACATCTGGAAAACACCTCTTCTGAAAGTTGTTTGGCTTGTGGCATAATTAACACTACCCAATCTTTCTTGAGAACAGATTTGTCAGTATCCACTCTTTGTGATTTATGAAATGGACAAAAAACCCCGTTACACCTACAAATCCCCCTTAATTAAAGCACTTTTTATTAGTTCCCACTTAAGAGTCATTAACACAAAGGTTCACTTACTATATTCCCTGCACTGTGGATAATGAATTAAAGTGCTTATTAAAAGACATGAAAGATACAACTCTGTGCTTGTTGTTTAATTAGTTGGATTGTTTTTGTCTATGTGTGTGACATCTAACAATCAGACCACATTTTGGTATTGATAAATGCAGAAATTAAGGTAATTCCAAAAGGTTCACTTACTATTTTCTTGCAACTGTAGAACTGGCAAGTCAGGTTACAGATGAATATTAATGTTTTGGTTACTTAAATAACATAGCTCCAATGCATCATTTCATTGAAAACACAACTTTTCATTAGAGAGGACTACTTTTCTTGCTGGCAGGTAGTCTGACCCCGCCTCCACCACTAATTGGCAGCTTTCTGCCTATGCACCACATACAAAGCTGTGAATTAATGCTGTGAGCGGGGCTATACAGGACTCAGCAATTAGAGAAGTGGTAGTTCTGCAGCTGAGAAATACATTTTAAATCAAAACTGCAGAACTCAGTAACATAAGTGACACATCACTGAAATCAGGGTCTCTGTTCTTACATTATGCTGCTCTCACATGGAATAGCAAAAGCCTGGATCAGCACCTAAATAGAATATTAGATTACGGATGGGATCACTTGCTTTTTGGCTCTATGATTTACATGTGGCAGTAAATAAGGATCTCTAATATCATATATGAGTAACTCTACATTGCAGAATCTTGTCTGTAGCTATAGATTGTCATCTACAGTTAACTATTTATGCTCATTGTGATATTTCTTTTACTGTGATGGAAATGCAAAACTAAGTTAAGACGATGAAACATGGGATCTTGACACCTCAGCAATGCTGCAGCTCAGTGCTGACACATTATTAAATTTCATCAAAATCTCCTGGAAAGTGAGTGTCAAAAAAGCTAAATAAGAAATGGCTTAATATACAGCGTGAGGCGTCCCAGATTTACCATTTTTCTTCCCTGTCTGTCTGACACTTTCATTAACTTCAGTAGGATAGTGCATTAGGGATCCTCTTTTCGACTGTCAGAGAGAAAGACCACAGTGTGTGGCCACGTACACACATTCAGTATTTAGTGAGTTTTTTTACTTTAGGATTTATAATCCAAAACCAGGACTGTGTAAAAAAATGCAGAAATGGTGACTAGAGATGAATGAACCTTTGGAAGTTCGAACTCAGGTCCATGCGCCGAACAGGCAACGATCGATGAACAGTTCACCAAACGTCCGAACCTCATTGAAATCAATGGGAGGCAAAATCAAGGGCCTAGAAAACATCTTGTGTCGGCTCCCTGCCTTTGATGTGAGCTCCCGTGGTGAGCTCACATCATTTTCCCCACATGTCAGCTGATCTCATCACCTGAAATGTGAGGCTAAAGGGCCCGTCACATGCTTCAATGTCCCAGCGATCCGACCAACAATCCGACCTGGCTGAGATCGTCGGAACATTGTTTATTGATCGCTAGTGAGGTGTCACACCTACAGATATCATGAACGACGCAGCAACGTACGATATTAGCAGTCATTTGGATGCCTATGTTCCTCAGTTCTGAATAGGCAAATTCGTAAACGACATCGTTATCAAGGTGTCACACACGCCGATGCTGCACGTTGAACAGAGGACCAACGACTGATTTATATTCATAAACCTGCAATCAACGATCAGCCAACTTATCGTTGGTCATATCTACATGTCACACGCAACTACGTCGTTACAACATCATTGCTCCTCCCCAAAATCTGACGTACTAACGATATTGTTAATGATATCGTAGCGTGTAACGGGCCCTTAACACTGCCGAGTGGATCAGAGATCCGATTGACGATGTTAACCCTTTGAATCGCGCTGTCATTCTCTGAAGTGCAGCGGCGGGGATCACGCTGTTCCCTGAAGTGATTTGAGAACCCATGACGTGATTGTGGAATCTCGATGTGTCACCTGGATAACCTGGGGACCTGTGGTGACTCCGGATGCTATCTGGGTTCACTTTCTATGGATGGCTGTGGAGCGCCAGCATTCACAAGGAGCGATCATTTGTGCTATATAGAGATGAGCGGTGGCTCATCTCTATATAGTACAAGCGATTGGACACTTCAGCACTGTGGCGCCCAATGGGGCAGTGTAAAATAAAGAAAAAATTTAAATAAAGTTTTTAAAAATATGAAAAAAAACACAAAAGTTCAAAGCACTTCCCTTTTGCCCCATTCAAAATAAAACTATGAAAAAAAAAACACATATTTGTTATCACCGCGTTCAGAAGTGGCTGCTCTATAACAATATAAAATCAATTAATCAGATCTGTAAACTGTGTAACAGAAACAAATGTGCAATGATCAAAAAAGAACGTGTGGCACACCTAATGGTGGTGCTCTGAAGTAAAAATACAATATCAATAGCAGAACTTCGGCACACACAAACAATAAAGAAAAAAAGTCAATGTGGCAATCAAGTGACGTTTTATTTATTTAATCACTCCAAGTGAATCCAAAGAACTTTTTGTAAAAAATGAACAAAATCGAGTTAACGTTTCGGTTCCACCGGAACCTTTATCAAAACTTATCTGTAACAGACAGAAAAAATGCAGTATCAGACAAAACATACTTGAGGAAATGACAAAATAAATATTAGTCATACTGATCTAGTTTAAACACATAAGCAGTGGGTGAATAATACTGTCTCACTAAAAGACTTTATATATACAAAATAGAGAATTATAAAGAAATTACCTCTGGTCTGAGTTTAGCAAGGAACAAAAATTGATTCACTTGTGGCTAAGGCCACTATGTGCAGAATCTATAAAAGATATATGAGAACATAACGCCATAAACAAACTACATGCCAACCACTGACACTGAGGTAACATGACAAATATCTATTACAAGTCAGAATTGATCCATAATGGAGAGAGGAGGAAAGGAGGCATTTGTATCAAAGAACTAGATATCAAATTATTAGGTATGGCACCCAGTGTTGTAGTCACCACAGATGGTAAAGGTGTCCCCTGAGAGCTCATGTTGTCAAACACATATAATGTAATGAGCTGTATCAGTACCTATATGCCCGCTTGTCTCTGAGTCATAAAGTATCTATTGGGATTGTAGTCCGCAAGGAACCTATGAGATGAAACCGCGATTAAAATACTGTCAAAGACAAACAAAAACCTCCTATGGAGTACAGATACCTTGTCCTGTGGCGTGTAAGGTATGCGCTGGCCATGTGCAGCGTTTACCGCTTGTCTCCAGCGTCTTATGGCATCTGGGAAGGAAGTGAAGCGGCCGGAGGTGACGCGGAACGTCACTTCCGGCCGGTGGAACGCATCATAGTGGTGAAGCGCAAGCCGGCAGCTCGCGCATGCGTGGATAGAAAGAAGACACAGAACGGTGTTAAAGCTTTGCTATGAGCATTGTAACGGGACAAGAGTGCTCGTATGTTGTTGTATTCCTCTCAGGTCCGCTGTGGATGACCCATAGATAGAAAGAAAGAGGTGAAACAGGAAAGGGAAAAGAAAAAAGAAAATTATTAGTGATATTATTCATAACAGCAATATAAGAGCAGGGCAATTAGGTACCTATGGTCTAAAGACATTCAAGCCTAACAGAAACAGTCTCTCATTGTGTATATACCCCTCAGAGTGTATATACCTCAGAGGATCACAATTACCTCCTCAGCAAAACATAAGAATTAACCCCACTGTTACTAAATGGATCGAACTAAAGAACAGTGACACCATTACTCATCTTTACTGGGTATTATAAATGTGAGCGTCCGGACAGAGCACTGCACAGTAACAGCAAATCATTTACCGTAAACCTCATACTCCCTGTTCATACCCCATGGTTCTAAGGTCTGGAGTATGTGAATCCAATAGGATTCTCTCTTTTTCAATTGCAATATGTGGTTGCCGCCTCGGCGGCTTGTAGAGACATCCTTAATAACTTGGAATTTCAATTGAGAAACTTTGTGTTTACATTTATTAAAGTGTGCTGGAACAGGGAGGAGATTATATTCACATCTGATTGTAGACTTGTGTTGTGAGATACGGTCTCGGATACGTTGGAAAGTCTCTCCCACGTACCCGAGACCGCATGGACATTTTACCAGATAGATGACATGGGATGTGTCGCATGTGTAAAACCCCTCAATAGGAAAAAGTTTGGCAGACCGTGGGTGTGTGAATGTGTTACCCTTAGTAACATGAGAGCACTGAAGACACCCAAGACATGGATATGTTCCTACTCGTTGAGTGGCTAGAAACCTTAGTCTAGGTATGGTAATATTCGAACCTATGTCAGCTCTGATTAATTCCTCCCTTAAATTCTTTGATCTCTTGTGACAAAATAACGGTTCAACATTAAATTCCTGTATAGGTGGTAGGATATGAAGCTTTCAATAATGCCCAATATTTTTTAATGGATGTCCGTATTAGGTTATTAAATGGGTGGAAAGTCAGAACACAGGCCAATTGTCTATCTGGTCTATCCCAAGCTGTAACCGAAACGTTAACTCGATTTTGTTAATTTTTTACAAAAACTTCTTTGGATTCAATTGGAGTGATTAAATAAATAAAACGTCACTTGATTGCCACATTGACTTTTTTTCTTTATTGTTTGTGTGTGCCGAAGTTCTGCTATTGAGAAACAAATGTGCAAACGCCAAAATTGCGTTTTTTCTGGTCGCTGTAACATTGCAATAAAATGCGATAATGGGCAATCAAAGCAACATAACTAATCAAAATTGGTATCAATAGAAACATCAGCTCAAGACGCAAAAAATAAGCCGCCACACAGCCCCAGACCCTGAAAAATAAGAACGCTACGGGTCGTGGAACATTGCAACAATAGCAAAATTCTTTTTTTAAAGAAACTTTTGAATTTTTTTTCACCACATAGATACCTGTAAGAGTATACATGTTTGGTAAGTACAAACTGGTACTGACCTGAGGCATCACACCGTGACATCAGTTTTACCATATCGTGAACATGGTGAATAAAAAGACAAAAAAACAAATGTGTAATTGCACTTTTTTTTTGCAATTTCACTGCACTTGCAATTTTTTTCCCATTTTCCTGTACACTATATGGCAAAATAAATGATTTCTTCGGAAAGTACAACTCGTCTCGCAAAAAACAAGCCCTCATATGTCTATATTGATGGAAAAATAAAAAAATTATGACTCTTGGAAGAAGGGGACGGAAAAAAAGAAAAATGGAAAATTGCCTGGGGGTGAAGGGGTTAAATGAGCCCAAAAGCTGCTGAACAGCTCTAACCATTTAACAGTGGAACTCCACTGTTTTAGCACAAATATCATCTTCCTACGCTATTGCTTAGAAAGCTTTAGTGCCAGTGTCACACTCACCATGCTTGCTAGCCCTCTTATGAACTTCAGACATCCTCATCATGACGTCTCTTAGAGTACCCTTACACACGGCAAGTTTTCTAGGAATTTCACTGGCAACTTACTGGTTGCAGTGAAATCATGGACACATTGTTCTATCTTGTTGCTGTGTACAAATGGAACAATGTCTCCATGATTTCACTGCAACCAGTAAGTTGCCAGTGAAATTCCTAGAAAAGTTGCCGCGTGTAAAGGTACCTTAAGGTTGTCTCAGTTTAGACAGCAGGAATCACACAGCAGGGAATCCCGCGGTGCCCATGGTACGTTTCATGCTTCTTTTTAATCAGATTTTGAGAATAGCCCTCTCTTTGACTTCCTGCTTCTAAAGTCATTTGACTGGCGCCGCGGTGACATGATTACAAGCAGGAAGACCGGGAGAAAACGCACAGACCCTGAAGAGAATCACCGGAGGGTGAGATCAGTTTGTTATTATTTCATAGTGAGCGGCAGCATGGGGGACAAATACAATGTATAATGATGAGGCACTGTATATCGGGAGGGGGGGGCGCTATATACTAGTAATGGTGGGAATGTCTGCAATGATGGGGGTACTGCATACCAGGGATGGGGGGACTATATACAAGTGATGGGGTGGGGAGGTGCAATTATTGGGGCACTAAATACCAGGGATGGGGGACTATATACAAGTGATGGGATTGGGGTGGTGTGCAATGATGGGAGGGTATGTGCAATGATGGAGCACTCTATACCAAGGCTGGGGGTCTATATACAAGTGATGGGGATGTGTGCAATTATTGGGGGTATATACAATGATGGGGAGTATGTACAATGATGGGGGGCTATGCACCAGGGACGGGTGTGTGTGCAATGATGAGGGTCAATGTACCAGTGATGCGGGTGCTATATACAGTGATAGGGCTATATACCAGTGATGGGGGCCTATATACCAGTAATGGGGCTATATACCAGTAATGGGGCGCTGTATACAGTAATGAGGCTATAAACCAGTGATGGGGGTGATATATACAGTGATGGGGCTATATACCAGTGATGGGGACTATAAACCAGTGATGGAGACGCTGTATACAGTAATGGGGCTATATACCAGTGATGTGAGCTATATACCAGTGATGAGGGCTATGTAACAGTGATGGAGGAGCTATATACCAGGATGGCGGTCTGCTTCATGTCCCACCCTAGGCTTATACTTGAGTCAATAGGTTTCCCCAGTTTTTGGGGTAAAATTAGGGGCCTCGGCTTATACTCGGGTCGGCTTATACACGAGTATATACGGCACTCCTCGAAAAGCAGATTATTAGAAGTCTGATTAGGAATTCTGAGAGAACAAATCAAACATAATTTCAATACTTTCATTAATAATGTGAAATGTCAGTCATTATTTGCCATTGAAATTTATTTTCTATTTTTAATTAAAATCTATGGAGACTCCAGAATTAATCTATTATTACAGAATTCGTGTTACATACTATAATTCTATGTGAACAAAATAAAAGAAATATTCCAGCCGTTAACAAATAGGTATTCTCATCTTCTTGTGAAAAGGCTGCTGTTTCTACTTCTCACAATGTAGGTCTCCATGAAGGTCAATACCATCCTCACGACGTATGACATTTCTGTGTCCTATCTGACTCAGCGTATTGATGACAGCTCTGTAAGTATCCAGTTAAGGCCTTCAAGGGTTATCTCATCTAATGAGGGTTATTATTGCTTTTGTTGAGATTGCAAACTATTATGTTGTATTATTTTCTATCTCGATAATTCTGGTCCTTATAGAAATTGCAGTTTATCTTTACTGCTGGGGAAGCTCAGAGACAGATTGTCTAATAACTGCATTTTTTTCTTGGTATTCCAGGTTCATTGTTGTGTATATAGTGGCAGGGGTGAACAGTGACAGCAGGGGCCCCTATGCAAGAAATGGGGTTGGGCCCCTCTCTTTTAAGGCAACAAAGCTTCAGATGATATATAGTGTGTGTCTATATATTATATCATGCATTACATGGTCTCTTCATAAATATATACTTATATTACTGTACCTTAGTGCATAGTGCCCTCTCTTGTTATTGTCATCACTGTACCTTACATATTAGATTCTTTTGTTATTATATTTATAGCGTCCTGTCTTTCTTTTCATAGTGTCCTCTCTTGTTAGGTATAAAATGAAATGACGGGTGATGGAGCATGGTACAGCTTCATTTCTCATGGAGGAGCCTGATGGACTGGTCTTCTGGTCAGATGTTCCTCCATCTAATAAGAGAGGACACTATATTATAAAGAGGTCACTGTAAATAACAAAAATAACAAAAATAGGCTATATAAAGGATAGTGCCATAAATAACAAGAGATGATACCAAGAATGGATGACGCTGTATATAACAGAGGATGCTATATCATGAGGGACGGTACCTTACATAACTAGAGAGGACACTGTGTAACAAGGGACAGTGTTATCTAATATATAAAGCTGAGTGTATGTATGTATGTGTGTGTGTGTATGTGACATTAGCCACCCCACCCCATCATAGCCAAGCCCACTCAATTATAGCTATGCCCACACCATCATAGCCTGCCCACTTTGCAGTCTGCATCCCAACATATCCCTGCCTCCTCCACATAGATCCACCCCTGGGACTATGTGGAGGGGTGGAACTATGAATAAGCAGGACCATACATAGGGGCAGAGCTTTGAAGGGGATGTGGCTACTGGGAGGGGCATCATTATGAGGAGCAGCGGCAATGTGTAAGGGCAGACCTATGAAGCTATGAAGGCATGGGGCTACCGGGAGGGGGTGGAGCTTTGACACATACATATATACATTACCATATATGGGTAATATTACTATATACGGGCATTACGACCATATAGGGGCATTACACCCAGGCAACGCTGGGCTCTACAGCTAGTACATCATAAAAATAAACTATGTAATTAAGGACAGTGCTACATTTAACAAGAAATAAATTGTATACTAAGGGACTGTGCTATACATAGTAAATGTCAGGACTCTGGATCTTTTGTTTACCTTTTGTGCATTATAGCCCTTTTCCAAAATAGTGTCTGCTGCTTTGCTCCTGTTTATATGATCCTCCTTCAATGCCTTTAAGAACCCTAGTTTACCTTCTGGCCAATGCTTGTGTATTCTGCTTGAGCCTCTGGGCTTCTCAAGATTGCTCCTACTCCAATAAGTCTGGTTCAACTCTTTCCAGCAACCTCTCCTGCTTTCTTGTGTTTTCCAGCATCTGTCACAGCCTGCCAGCCCTGGTTATGTAAGCCTTGTCTGCTTTTATCATCTTATTGTTATTAAGTGTGCACTATTCTGACTCTTTGGACTTCCCAAAGCTCACTGCTCTGCACTTGTTTCGGGACTCATTCTCTGAGACTTACCTAACCCAGGCCTTCTGGGAGTGGACTGTGTTTTCTACTAAACTGCAGTGAGAGCTTCTTCTAAGAGACTTTCCCTGCCAGCATTACTGTGGATAAACTATGTCTAGTGACTTCTCTGTTTATTGTGTATTTGATGAACTTTACTCACTTGCTGCACTTCACGTTTGTTTTCAATCACGTGTGTAAAATACAGACTTTCTCATCATAACTTTGTTCAGGTGAGTAATTTGCCTCAAATGACGAGATTACTGAGTATGCCATTATAGTTATTACAGTAAGGCTACATTCCAGTATCCACATGCAGTGTCGGTGTGCTGCCTGATTTTGTTCTTGGACAGAACACAAACCCATTGAGTGTGTTCTATTCTAATCCTCCAAATCAGATCACCCAAGCTCTAAGCCTCACAGATCTCATTCTTGGATTTGTGATCTTCACAGCGATGTGAATGGATCTATGAAACTGTGAGTCCGTGTGCCCTCCCATAGAAAATCTCTCAGCGCATGGGCATATCACACAAATTTATCTTAAGGGAGGTTGTTTTACAACAACACAATTACTCCAAGTCACACAATACACATACAAAATAATATTTACATCCAGTCACCGCTGTTGTTTGCGCAATGCGGTGCTTGAAGCTGTATGAGCGGCATAGGTGTACTGACGTCACCCTGCCCGGAAATGACACGATTCGTGTCATTTCATGCCCAGCCAGCGCCGTGGAGAGCAGGGAGGGCCTGCCTAAAACATGAATACAAGATCACGCCCATTAAGGCGTGATCTTATAACGAACAAGGCACCAATCAAACACACCCTAAGGGCTAACGAATATGGTCCCTACTCATTATCATGGCTAATGAGCGAGTATGAAAACGTTTTTATGAACTTTGACAGGAAGCATTTAGGAGACTAAGGTAGTGTGAGAATGCTGATAGGATGCTGCGGGAACATGTTTTTGTAGCTTAGGTGGCTTTCTGGAGGTGACAGGATCCCTTTCATAATCTCCGTAAAGACATCTTAAATGAATAAAATTTCAACGTGATATGTAAAATCGAGCAACTTTGCAATGAAGCTCCATTCTAAAGAACTGAGGGATTTTTAATCCTATATAGCGCATTGCTCATTGCAGGTTACTGGCCATCGCTTTAATTGTTAAATGTGGATGGTCTCCTAGACGAGAAGCACAGTACTTGGCTATTTTCTGTTATAGAGCTTGTAAGCTCTGCTCTGCAGCTGGCTGCATCTAGTGAAACGGTCAGCTTCAGTGCTCCTGCGCTCATCTGATGCTTCTGGGGCAAAGATGCCTCTGCTTGAAGCATGGAGACACAAAGGAAGAAATGGAGGGTCACCCCTAGGGTAATACCCCGTGGTCCAGTTGAGGGGGTACATTTATTAGATAAACTAACCTGTATAAGTTGTGCAGATCTTGCACAACCATGGTACAGTGCCTTTGGTGTCTCTCGCGCAGTTCATGCTCAGAAGACTTCCGGGTACAGCGGTGGGCGGGTCACGTTGGCTGTGATGACATGGCAGGTCCTACAAACACCTCTTGGTAGATGAGCGTTCCTAACTCCGTGCAGCTTTTTCTGCATAACCCTCAGTGAGGGATGGAAATATAGGACATAGATGACAATGGTAATATTGGGTGCCGGAAGATAAAATCTCAAGGCCGAATCTTCTTTATAATAAATATCTCCTTTATCACTCACTATGTGTTTCGCCGGTAAACTCAGCCTTTTTCAGGTGATGACTAGTAACAACACTAGTTTTTTTTTTTTTTTTTTTTTAAAGAAACAACAAGGCAGGATCCAATCAGTACAATTAACCCTTTACAAACCCAAATAGCTGATGACAGCGAGCAGCTATTTTGGGTATAATGGTTTGTAATGGGCTAATTGTACTGATTGGATCCCACCTTGTTATTCCCTATAAAAAAAAAAACATGTTGTAACTAGCCATCACCTGAAGATGGCGAAATTTACCGCCGAAATGTGTTGGGATGAATAAAGGAGAAATTTATTAAGAAGATTTGCCCCTGAGTTTACCTTCCGGCGCCTGATACTGTTTGAAGCACATCATAAGGAAAAAAGAGCTGCGGTATATCCGGGCACTGCCGTGGATGTAGGAGACCAGAGTCGGAGAATAGATTGACTTTTTGTTGTCTGGTCTCCTACACCCATGGCAGCACACGGATGATACTGTAGCTCTTTTCTCCTTATATCTTCTCAGTTCGATCTCCACAGGTCCGGAAGCGGCGGTCAGTGCAGCAGAAATTATCCTGGCTTTGTATGGTATTGTGCCTGCCCAGCACATCCACAATAGGTGAAGCATTACTCGCTAAATAATAACAACCAATATTCATCCACACTTAGAAGGCTTTTCTTTTCTTTGCTTGAAGCATAGGAGAGTGCACAGTTCGGGCCAGCAACACATCTATGATTCTGGTCCAAAGTGTCAATCATTAGAAACACACCGACCCCTGACAAGTAGAAATCCTGGAGATAAAGGAGCCAGGCGCTTTTGAAGAAAGATGAGAACAACCATTTTATTTTGTCTATTGACATCACTTGCATTTATTACAAGACAGAAAATAATTAAGAAAGCTGGAAAGCATGACTGTATGAATATTTATTCCCTTATACAGCGCCATTAATTCCACAGCACTTTACATACAGCAGCAACACTGTCCCCATTGGGGCTCACAATTTAAACCTCCTATCAGTATGTATTTGGATTGGAGTGCAGGAGAAAACTAGAGAACCCAGAGGAAAGCCAACACTATGAGAACATGCAAACTCCTTACAGATGTCATCTTTGATGGGATTTGAACCCAGGACCCCAACACTGCAAGACTGCAGTGCTAACCACTAAATCGCAATACAGTTTTAACCACTGGACTGCAATACAGTGTTAACCACTGATCCACTGTGCTCCTGCGGATACTGCAGCACACCTGGTCACATGTTGCATGTGTTACTGCAGCTCAGGTTCATTCACTTCAATAGAGCTGAGCTGTAATGCCAGACACAAATATGGATATGGTTGGAACTGTTCCTACAAGATGGTAGACAAGTTTTCATAATCCTGTGCAGCTATTTAAAGGGGTTGTGCCACAAATAATTGTATATTTTAATTAATAGATCCCAGAATAAAAATATGTTCCACAATTGGATGTCTTAAAAAAAATGTTCCTGTCCAGACATAATCTTATATATGTGTGCCTGTGTAATGGATGTGTCCGACCATGCTGGAACAGGTTGGATATACCCAGGGCCGGTTTTAGGCAAAGGGGGGCCCTGGGCAAAAGGTTAAAGTGGGCCCTAAATGCTCACATATTGCACCGTCACACTCAGACATTTAGGTTACATTTACAAGCGCCGAATTCAGGCTGGTGAATGAGCGCGATCTATAATATTCAAGACATTCAGCGCTTGTTTCCGGCCTTTACACAGAATGATGAAGAATGATGGGAGCAGAGCAATCACTGGTCGCTCAATCTGTCCTCTATAGTATCATGTTATCGGCAGCTCTTCTGCAGTTTGCAGCAGGCGATGTGCTGCCGAGAGCAAGGATTTTTGTACCTCCATAAACATCCAATCACCCGATGATGAGCCACATTTTGCTCGTTTGTTGGGCGATTGCCGACCTGTTTACACCTCGGAACTCTCATCTGTGCTGCTGAGATTTATAAATGTGGATGTTACATATACACAACGCACGGTATGTGACACACACTATATATTACACGTATACACCGAGCACACACACATAGACACACACGGTATGTGACACAAACACTATATATTACACGTATACACCGAGCACACACACATAGACACACACATATATGTATACACCGAGCACACACACATAGACACACACATATATGTATACACCGAGCACACACACATAGACACACACATATATGTATACACCGAGCACACACACATAGACACACACGTATACACCGAGCACACAAAGATAGACACACACATATATGTATACACCGAGCACACACACATACATACACATATATATGTATACACCGAGCACACACACATAGACACACATATATGACTCACCGTGGCCGGGACTCCGGTTTAGACAGGCGATGCTTCCTTCCTCCTTGTCACGGGGGGGGGCCGCGCCTGCCGGTAGTGGGGCAAGGTGTAGTGCAGATCAAAAGTGTTGAAGACGTCTTGTACGGAACAGATTAAAGGGGTTTTTAATTTATTCGTGACGCCACCTATGAGTAGTTCGGTAATCGTTACCGACGCTGCGGAACCTCTGGGGGATGGACAGCAGCAAGATGGAACGCTCCCCACAGGCTGAGCGGTGATCCCCGGAGGCTGGAGCTGCTTAAGATGTTGTGCGGCAGCTGCGGTTACCTTGTAGTGCGGACGGACAGTTCATAAGGAAGCACGGACACAGAAAGTCTCTGCAACGGGTCTTTACTGTAACCAGCAGGCAGTACATGGTATACAGTTTACGGGTAGTGGACCGGGTGGACTTAGCAGTGATGGTGTCCCTTAGAAATCTGCAGTGTTCCTCCATTCTAACTAAGTGATTGCCAGTGTCGCCCAGGAATACCAGATCGGGTACGGGGAGGCTGCTTCAATGCCCTATCCATGATGTATGTTCTGGATGTTTTGGGGAGCCTTGGATCCCTCAGTGGGTACACCGCTGGTTAGACGACTGGAAGTTGGCTGGTGGTGGGGTGCTCCTGTGAAGCTGCTCCTCCACGCTTCTGGTTCACGTAGCAGAGGTGAACTGCTGCCAGCTTCGGTACCAGTGAACCGGCTGTGAGTTGTGGGCACGGGAGTCTTTTGGGAACCCGTGGTAATGATGCCCAATCCCGGTTGTTAAGGTGACGGCCCGGGGGCTGCACGGGGTGCGGAGCCCCCGCTCCACTCCAAGTTCTAGACTGCTCAGGTCAAGTTCTAGATCCCTTCTCTTACTGACTAGACTAAGGGTCTGTTCTCCTACACTTCCCTAACACTCCACCCACCAGGACCTAGGATTGGCCCTCTGTTCTAGGTGATGCATGCAGGGTTGGATTTCTAAGTTAACCAGATCACTGCTGTGTCAGAGAATATTGCGGCTGCATTTATGGCTGCAATACCTTCTTGTGACGCACTCGTTGCGGGGCGCCACATATATATGTATACACCGAGCACACACACATAGACACACACGTATACACCGAGCACACACACATAGACACACACATATATGTATACACCGAGCACACACACATAGACACACACATATATGTATACACCGAGCACACACACATAGACACACACATCCATTCCCATCATTGTCTGTGTCATACAGGACGGCTCCTCCAGGAAGAGTCGCTCTTTCATCCTCTCACCAAGAGATGGGGATTGTGAACACAGGACTCCTTATACTGATTAAAATTACCTACAAGTGTTTAATGAAATAGGATTTACAAACTGGAGATTCAGTAAGAGGAATGTTTCCATAGGATCATCTACTTAAATGTCATCTTTAACAAAGATCTGCTATATTCTTCATATTATAAAACAAATGCCACTTCCCATACCCATTGCACCTAGCAGGAGTCTGTTGGCTCCTCTGAGAGGCAACACATGTGTCTGGACACCTCAGCCTCCTGCAACCTAAAGTTTTGGGGGCGGTTGTAGCACCTGCGACCGGCCATGTTGACAGGGAGGAGGCTGGTGGTATCTAAAGACACAAGGTCACCATTGGGTGTCAGCCACATAATTCTATGTGATATACAGTGTCAAAGCAGCCTATTGGTCACACCCAAGCTATTAGGCAAGGTGGGCTGCTCCGCACCAAACAAATGCATCACAAGTGACAGACGCCCCCCAGAGGGCCCAGCCTCAACTGCAAGCAGATAATAAGATGCAACAAAACACTAAGGCTGAAGGCACACTGTCATGCATCAAAAACAGAGCGTGTTTGATGAACGACAGGGTTGCGAGTGATATGCGTGTTTTCGGGTGTGAGTGGTGCGAGAGTGGTGCGTATAGTGAGTGTGCCTGCCTGTATTCATGTGAATGTGCTGCGAGTGTGAGGTGTAAGTGCGTGTGTGCTTCGTGTGAGTGTGATGCTGTCCGTGGTCCTGAAGGACCGTGGACAGCATTTGCGGTGATTTTAAACTCGCCAGCTGTCAAAGCCGGCGAGTTTGAATTTACCGCTTTGCCAGTACAGTAATCAATAATGTTCCAGCCCTGTGACAGCAGCGCTGAAGCATTATTGTTTAATAATCTCAGTTATAAATCAAAATAATAAAGTTCTGTATGTTATTAATCATTTTAACCCCCTCTGCAGGCTCAGCGCTACATGTTGACACAGAGCCTGCAGATGCGGCTATTACAAGCCGGTGTCAGAAGGGTTAATTTGCTGTGGGTGTGCTGCCATCATGTACACACAGAGTATATAGACTCTGTGTATACATGGTGACAACACACCCTGGCAGTGCAGGGGTTAATTCCTTTATTTTACTGTTCCCGGCAATCGTCAGGTGATTTTACATTAGTATGAAGCCGCTCTGCTCCTGCACTGAGCTGTCCGGGGTCCTGAAACTTCAGT
Organism: Allobates femoralis; assembly: GCA_033576535.1. NCBI lineage: Eukaryota > Metazoa > Chordata > Amphibia > Anura > Aromobatidae > Allobates > Allobates femoralis. The sequence goes on along the minus strand of JARQOC010000004.1, from coordinate 96,505,512 downwards.
GTGATATTACTGTAATATCAGGCTGGAGCTTCAGCACTAGGGACAGCGGCTGTCATGGTACACTTTTTGCGTACTTACACCAATTGCGTACGCAAAAAGCGTTCCATGACAGCCGCTGTCCCTAGTGCTGAAGCTCCAGCGTGATATTACAGTAATATCACACTGACGTTTCAGGACCCCGGACAGCTCAGTGCAGGAGCAGAGCGGCTTTATACTAATGTAAAATCACCCGACAATTGCCAGGAACAGTAAAATAAAGGAATTAACCCCTGCACTGCCAGGGTGTGTTGTCACTATGTCTACACAGACTGTACACACTCTGTGTAAACATGATGACAGCACACTAACTGCATTTTAACCGTACTAACACCGGCTTTTATTAACCACATCAGCAGCCTCTTGCGTGGCATGTCTGCACAGAGGCTGCTGATGCGGCTCATAACACGGTGTGCGAGGGGTTAATAACATGCTGGTGTGGTGGCAGCATGTGTCAAGAGTGTCCTCACTCTCTTGACACATGATGTCATCACATCATGGCTCTGCAGGGGTTAAATCCTAAGTAAAATTACAGTTGCTAATTGTCGGGTTAATTTTCAGAACAGAAGAAGTCGGCTGGGGGTTTTTACGAAATTAGCGTACAGCACATTGGTACAGGCTCCTGTACTGTAAATGAAGAGCTGTCCCTGGCGCCATGGTGCTGAACACATAGCAGTGGACTGCTCCGCATTTACAGTACAGGAGCCTGTACCAATGTGCTGTACGCTAATTGCGCAAAGACCTGCCGCTGGCTTCTTCTGTTCTGAAAATTAACCCAACAATTAGCGGCTGTAATTTTACTTAGGATTTAACCCCTGCAGAGTCATGGTGTGATGACACCATGTGTCAAGAGAGTGAGGACACTGTCTTGACACATGCTGCCACCACACCAGCATGTTATTAACCCCTTGCATACTGTGTTATGAGCCGCATCAGCAGCTATCAGACAGATATCACCCAGATAGCACACGAATATATATAGCACATGGGCAGTGCATGCTCCATTCGCCTCCCCTCCCCTGGTCCTTGTCTCTGCACAGGGGGGCAGAGAGAGTGCACAGCCGGCACAGAGAGAGTGCATAGGAAGAGCAGAGTGAGATCGCACAGGGGAAGCAAAAAGAGAGCGCACAGGGGCAGAGAGAGAGCACAAGGGCAGGGAAGAGAGAGCGCAAAGTTTGTGACAGGGGGAGTGCACAGTGTGGAGCAAAGAGAGCGCTCAGTGTGGGGCAAAGAGAGCACATGGCGCAGAGAGAGCGCACGGGGACAGAGAGAGCACACAGGGGCAGAAAGAGCGCAAAGGGGAAGAGAGAGCGCACAGGGCAGGACAGAGAGAGCGCACAGGGCGGGACAGAGAGGGCGCATAGGGCGGGACAGAGAGAGTGCACAGGACGGGACAGAGAGAGCACACAGAGTGGGACAGAGTGAATGCACAGGGCGGGACAGAGAGAGCACACAGGGCGGGACAGAGAGAGAGCGCACAGGGCGGGACAGAGAGAGCGCGCACAGGGCGGGACAGAGAGAGAGTGCACAGGGCGGGACAGAGAGAGAGCGCACCGGGCGGGACAGAGAGAGAGCACACAGGGTGAGACAGAGAGAGAGCGCACAGGGGGGCAGACAGAGATCGCACAAGGAAAGAAGAGAGCACATGAGAGAAGACAGTGCACAGGGGAAGACAGGTTAATGGAGAAAGCACAGGGGGAAGAGACAGCACACCGGGGGAGGATGGACAGGGGGAGAGACAGCCACCGTCCCCAATGCCACAGAGCCGCCACCGTTTGTGATGTCATCCGCATGAAAATCTTTACAGGATGTTAATAATACAGCATCCAAAAAATGTATCCTTCACTGCAGGTATCAGTGTAATCAGCATCGCAGTGACAATATGCGCAGGGCTGTACTGTATAGGAATAACCCTGCTGACTGAATAATATTCCTATGCAGAGCAGCAGATATCACAACACTTACTAAGAAGGGACAGTGACAGATAGAAAGTAACAAAGGAGGAGCGAGAGCACTGATCACAGGAGCTGACAATCTGTGGACACAGGAATGACAAACAGCCTCTATACTGAACACTATATACTATATATATACACTGTACAGGTGTATGAGGAGGAGGAGAGCCCTGATCACAGGAGCTGACAATCTGATCACACAGGAATGATAAAGAGCCTGTATACTGATCACTATATACTATATATATAGATACACTATACAGCTGTATGGGGAGGTGCCCAATATTAGCCCCCACTATGTATGATAGTCCCCCCCTTAGTAGCCCCCACTCCAGTACTTGGAAGAAGGAGATAAGGGGGCAGTCCCAGGCAGCAGCCTGGACTCAGAAGTTCAGTAGTGACAGGAGATGAGGATCAGTGATCTGGATGCCTTCCTTCCTCTCACAGCTCGGTGCTGAGTCGGTGCTGTGTGTGACTGACAAACCTGATCCTGCACCGACCCAGCACAGAGGTCCCAGCACTAAATGTTTCTTATCTCAGAGCCGGCACCTATTACTGCTGGGATGAAGATGGCAAACAGCAGTGATCTTCTCACCTCCATAGAAGAGTCCTCGGGTGAGGGGACGCTCCTCCGTTCTGCACTGGCTGGAGGCCAGGAGGAGATTTGATGGTTCTGGAGAGTGGAGGGGCGGTGTACTGCATGGATCATCCTCATTTTGCTGAGGTACACTGTGCTGTACACAGCACAACAGACTCAGGGCTTTGAATTTAAGATTTGGGCGCAGGAAGGAACAGCGAGGCCCCTGCAAATCAAAGTGACTACTGTCTCCCTGCAGCGCCACCTGGAGCGTGGCGCCCTGTGCGGCCGCACAACTTGCACATGCCTAAGGCCGGCCCTGCTTGCACCAGTGTGCCCTGCCTCATAGGTCAACACTGGTCCGAGTGCAATGCTGGTCTTAGTGCAATGCGAGTTCAACTCGCATTGCACTCGCGCGAGTCCCTCACACACTGTGCCTTCAGCCTAAAGATAAAAATGTGAGGTGTTTGTAGGTATTTTGGGCCAAAATAACGTAAGCTCGTAACCCACCGTCAAGGGCCCTCACGCTTACGAGTCCTAACCATATGTTTGTCCATATGTTTGTTTGGTGGATAAACCACCAAACATTTAATGATTCACCGAGCTAGGACATAAAATAAAAAAAAAAAAATCAACAAATATTCGCTACTTTTCATACCCATTGCACCTAGCAGGAGGCTGCTGGCTCCTCTGAAAGGCAACACATGTGTCTGGACACCGGTGCTCAGCTTCCTGTAACCTAAAGCATGGGGGCGGTTGTAGCACCTTCGACCGGCCATGTTGACAGGGAGGAAACTGGTGGTATCTAAAGACACAAGGTCACCATTGGTCGTCAGCCACATAGGTCTATGTGATATACAGTGTCAAAGCAGCCTATTGGTCACGCCCAACCTATAAGACAAGACCCCCTGCTACGTGCAATGGGTATGAGAAGTGGCGACATGTTGGTGAGGTTTTTTTTGATAACTGGCTACAAATGTAGGAGTTAAGGAGGTCCCCTAACTCTAATTACTCATAAACATGTAAAGATTGAAGCCTTTGGGGGGCGCTCCTGCTGCTATTATATGGCAATTACAAGGATTTTATAACTTTTACCACCAAACAATTTTTTATTTTTGTTCCCCCACATAACTTGGTTATTTTTCCTTCCACATAGCCATACAAGGGCTTGTTTTTTGCAGGATAAGTTGTACTATTGAATGAATTCATTCATTCTACCACAAAATGTACTGGAGAATGAGAAAAACATTCCAAGTGCATTGAAATTGCAAAAAAAAGTGCAGTTCCACAATTTTTTATTTTTTTTTATTTATCATGTTAACTATATGATAAAAGTGACTTCATAAGTTGATTATCTTGGTCAGAATAAGAACGTACTGAACTTTTCTTTTTAATTTAAATCATAAAAAATCCAGAAATTTTTAAAAAGAAAAAAAAATGAAAATAAAAATTTTCTTTATTCGCCATTTTCCGAGACACACGATGTTTTAATTTTTGAAGATACAGGGCTATGTGAGGGCTTACTTTATGTACCCTGAGCTGATATTTTTACTTATACCATTTTGAGTTACATACAACATTTTGATCGCCTTTTATTGCATTGTATTTTAACAACATGGTGGCCCAAAAAAAATAATTCTGCAGTTCAGCTCCTTTGGGGCCCCTAAGAGAGTGGGGGCCCTGGGCAACTGCCCAGTCTGCCCTCCACTAAATGAAATGTTTTTGATTGCAGAAAGAATCACCTATGATCCCCGGCTGTAATGTCTGTTATATTCTGTGATTCCCAGCTGTAATGTCTGTATACTCTTATATTCTGTGACCCCCGGCTTTAATGTCTGTATACTTTTGTATTCTGTGATCCCCGACTGTAATGTCTGTATACTCTTATATTCTGTGATCCCTGGCTGTAATGTCTGTATACTCTTATATTCTGTGATCCCCGGCTGTAATGTATGTATACTCTTATTTCTGTGATCCCCGGTTGTCATGTCTGTATACTCTTATATTCTGTGATCTCCAACTGTAATGTCTGTATATTCTTATATTCTGTGATCCCCGGCTGTAATGTCTGTATACTTTTATATTCTCTGATCCTCAGCTGTAATATCTGTATACTCTTATATTCTATGATCCCCAGCTGTAATGTCTGTATACTCTTATATTCTTTGATCCTCGGCTGTAATTTCTATATACTCTTATATTCTGTGATCGCCGGCTGTAATGTCTGTATACTCTTGTATTCTGTGATCCCCAGCTGTAATATCTGTATACTCTTATATTCTGTGATCCCCGGCTGTAATGTCTGTATACTCTTATATTCTGTGATCCCCGGCTGTAATGTCTGTATACTCTTATATTCTGTGATCCCCGGCTGTATTGTCTGTATACTATTATATTCTGTGATCGCCGGCTGTAATGTCTGTATACTCTTGTATTCTGTGATCCCCAGCTGTAATATCTGTATACTCTTATATTCTGTGATCCCCGGCTGTAATGTCTGTATACTCTTGTATTCTGTGATCCCCGGCTGTAATGTCTGTATACTCTTATATTCTGTGATCCCCGGCTGTATTGTCTGTATACTATTATATTCTGTGATCCCGGGCTGTAATGTCTGTATACTCTTATATTCTGTGATCCCTGACTGTAATGTCTGTATTCTTTTATATTCTGTGATCTCCGGATATAATGTCTGTATACTCTTATATTCTGTGATCCCCGGCTTTAATGTTTGTATACTATTATATTCTGTGATCTCCACATGTAATGTCTGCATACTCTTGTATTCTGTGATCTCCACCTGTAATGTCTCTATACTCTTATATTCTGTGATCCCCGGCTGTAATTTCTATATACTCTTATATTCTGTGATCCCCGGCTGTAATGTCAGTATACTCTTATATTCTGTGATCCCCAGCTGTAATGTCTGTATACTTTTATATTCTGTGATCCCCAGCTGTAATGTCTGTATACTCTTATATTCTGTGATCCCCGGCTGTAATGTCTGTATAATCTTATATTCTGTGATCCCCGGCTGTAATGTCTGTATACTCTTTATTCTGGCATCCTCAGCTGTAATGTCTGTATACTCTTATATTCTGTGATCCCCGGCTGTAATGTCTGTATACTCTATTACTTCCTCCCCTGCCCAGGAGCTGTGGCATATCCGACCTGTTCCTGCATGGTCGGATACATACAATACACAGCGACACATTTATAAGGATATCTCAAGACAGGAACATTTTTTTTAACACATCCAATTGTGGAACCGATTTTTATTTTAAGACGTATTAATGAAATTGTACAATTGTTCATGACACAACCCTTTTAATTCAAAAGTGTTCTTTAATATTAAGTTTTTTTTTCCAAGCATGATGTATAGGGAAACTCTCTTGCAGATTTACTCTTCAGTTCAGGGGTCTAAAAGATTGTGAAAATAAGGCAAGATCAGCTCATCTGCCCCCAGGTTGTGTCCGGTAGAGAGGCTGAGCTCCAGTAACACTTGTAATATGTGGACAATTGTGGATCATCATGCTTTTTGATAACTTCTGCATTGATTTTCTAATCATGGATAAAACCATTAAGATGTTCTTGTTTTTTCTAAATTCCAATATATAAATATAAATATGAAGAGTGAAAATGAAGAATGGGATTCTTTTATTCTAAAAATTGCTATGAGTTTTATTCACTGGATCCCCACTTTTGTGATTAAAATGTCATTAAAGTCCTTACACTTTGTGACACTTTTAAGGCTCACTGTGACTAATATATTTTTATTGTCGTTGATATCCATAGACTAATGATAAGTGCCAGTCTGCCTTCAGAAGTCTCTAGAGTGGATTTAGGAGCTTACTGAATACATTGAACTCAATAATCAGAGTTCAGTAAGACCCTGACCTCCCCCTAGTCTCAGTTGCAGTTTTGTTTTTTGCCTCTATGGGTACCATCACAAGCCGCAATCTCGCCTGGCGATATGTGGCGATCTAACGTGCGTGCTCACGTTTTTCATGGTCGCCGATGGCAGCATCACACGCTGCAATGTCGCCCTGAAGATAAGGCGATGTGTCACTCCGGAAAACGCCTCAACTACAGCGGAACCAATCTTGCCTCATTCCATCGCCGCTTCACACTCTGCAATCTCAAAGGCAATGTGGGCGTACATGTTCAGCGCGGCGAGGAGATAGGCGTGCCACAGTGGTTTACACCGCGCCTCATACACTCTGATTGGACAACGCAACAACGTTTTGATTGGTCAGCCTGCTCTGGAAGGAGTTTGGCACAAATACACACTCTTGTCATCAATTGTGGCTCCTGCAACACCCTTTCGAGGCGCAAGTGTGTCACACAGGAGTGGTCTTGTGCATTACAGTGGCTTACACTAACAATGGCTAGGTGTGCGTCTGTAGGTGATGGCACTAAGATACAAACAACACTATGGACATATGTGCCTGCATTGGTCCACGCCATGCTAGAGCTGCTATAGCAGAACTATGTGTGTGCACACATGTTTGCGTGTATGTACTGAAGTGTACCTACATCCCCCACAAACACCATTGCATTCTCCATGTGTGGCGATTGTAGTGCGTGGCCCATGGCACCCATCTTCGATGTGTAGGCCAACATCTGAGCTGTCATGTGTGGCACTATACTCCACACAGCGCAACTTAATACACGCGGACAACATAGCTTGCGCTGTTCAATGGTGCACGTAATTGCAGTGAGTTTGTGGACGGTTGTGTAGCTGAAGATGTGTGTGGTGCTGAACGGACAGTTCTTCAAATATGGTGCGGTGTCAACTGACAGCCAATGGCAACACAGTAGCCAACACCAATCATCCCAGAAGGGGCGCGGACTACAGCACGCTGAGGCACGCCTACGGGAGATCATAGACAACGCTTTTCCATCATTATCGCCCTGTCACACGCCACAACACGGAAATCTCGCCTTAAGGATTGCGGCTGATTACTGAGCACTGTTCAGGAATCAGGCGACAGTCGAGGGGCGATTTATCGCCGTGAAATTACCAAATCACACGCCGCAACCGTGAGGCAATTTCACGGCTATGGATTTTCTGAAGTGCCTTAACACACTTAAGTTATTTCACCTGCAGATTTTGGTGCAGAAAAAAAAAAGTACATGCTCATTCTTTGTGCATTTTTCTCATAGAGTATATGACAAACATTTGGGAAAAAATGCACCAAAAACACACTTAAGGGACAGCAGCGTTTTAGACACAGCATCTTGCCGCTGCTTCCAAAACACTGTGTTGGATAGCACAAGCATAGTGGATGGATTTCTAGAAATCCCATGCCCACTGTGCATCTCCCCTCCGCAGCGTGTTTTCAGCTGTGGTGCGCTTTGCCAGACGTCTGCAGCCGTCCTGTGCCCACTATCTGTGTTTGGTACAGGGCGGCTTTTCCCGGCATTCACCCGATGGAGAGCACTTCTGATTCTGCAGCAATAAATTAACTCGCTGTAGAGTCGGATAAGATAACCAGTGGGTGAATGCCAAGAAAAGCCGCCCTGCGCTGAGCACAGATAGTGGGCACAGGGTGGCTGCGATCACACTGCATTCCCCGATGGCTTCCCGCATGTCCCGTCCAACATGCACTACCTCCGGACCTGAGGGAACCTGCAGGTGAACGAGGTGTAAGAGCAGCTGTCCTGTGCCGACGATCTGTGTTTGGGGCATTGTGGCTTCTCCCTGCATTCCTCCAGTGGTTATCATTTCCGACTCCGCAGCATTAAAGTGACATACTGCGGTAAAGCGGGGGGATAGAAAGCTGCCCGGCATGTCAGTTAACGCTGCGGATGAAAGAAGCATAGTGGGCACCAGATTTCTGCAACACAGCATTAAGGACACAGTGCTAATGAGGCGCCCCCAGGCCATGGGGTACTCGGGGTCGGGCCGGTGCTGTTTTTCTTGGGGATCATGACCCAGTCCCGTGGCCTGGGCTCAGTCCAAAAAGGAAGGGGTTATTTACAGGGGATTTGTCATGACGCCACCTGGAGTATGTGGTTAGTAGAACCACCGCTGCCGTATTCCTGCAGGGGACAGTGACTTAGGGCAGCGTGGATGGTAATCCCTCCTCGGGTAGGGCTGAGGGTCCCCAGGGCAGGTGTAATAGTGATGGAGGGGCCCGGTGAGAGATTGTGCTTTTTGCAAGACACTTACTCCGCTGCTGCAGTTCTCCAGTCAGTGTGTAGGGATGACAGTTTGTGACTCCTCAGGTGGGACTCAGCTGCGATGCTGGAAAGAAGCAGTCTCAGGCAATGATGAGCTTACCGGGCAGTTTACTTAAGGTTCTTTAGCAGCAGTTCACAACAGTTTACAAGTTACAGTTCTTTCAGCTCTTCCAAGTTACAGTTCTCACACTTTAGCACTGCTCTAGGTAACTGGGTCATGCAGCTTAGGCAGCTCCTCTGTGTTGCTTCCCTCAAGTCCTTTCAGGCCCTTTCCTTTCTCTATGTCTCCTTACTAACGGGTTTGGTCTGGCCTTCACGGCTTCTTGTGTGATGATTCCCTCTATCTCAGGGTCATTAGCCCTAGTTTGATGGCTGAGTCCCTAGACCTTGGTGGTAGGTAGCCTGCAGGTCATAGAGTACCTGCCCCACACCGGTGTGTCTCGAGATTAGGGTCTTAGAGTATCCATGGTCACTTATACGGAGCTGGCTCTCTGGCTGTAGCGTCCTAGCCTCCAGTGTCTCAGGTATATCTGTGGGATCACTAGCCTCCCTCGTCCTCACTGTTTCTCAGCTCCAGGGTTCCTACGGTCAGCTAAGGTGTATGCGGTTGCCAGGCCCTTGTCCTCCCACCTTTCCTCTGTCAAGTTGTGGGGTGTCGTTGCTTTTTGGCTTCTTTCCCTCGCCTCCGGCTATGGAGTGAGCTTTTTCTCCTAGGAATATTGCCTCTAGGATTCTGCGTCCTCCAGGGAACCTCTACTCCTTGGAAGTGTGTGCTTAAACTAGGTTTTCCTGGGTTTTTCTATTGTTGGTCTCTCCACCCACTTGTTCAGTGCTGCTCTACGCTCCACTCACACTACTCTTAACCCCTGCTATTGCTTGCCTAACCTAGAGTCCTAGGAGTAGGGTCGGTGTGTGTACCTGTGTGGGTGTTTTTCAGTCAACCGTTTCTGACCAGCCCATGTGTCTATGGGGACTCGGGTGTCTGGGCCCTGCTATGGTTGGGATGTCACAGGTGGCCTGCCCAGATCCGTGGCCCTGGTGGACAACTGATAAAGGGGTTAGGGAATGGAAATAAAGAAAAATAAAAGTTTGTTGTGATGCCACCTGTTGGTGATTGCACCAGCGCTGCTTTGGGCCTCCAGGGTTGATATAAGGGTAGCTAGGTGTTGAATCTCCCCACAGGCGAAGCTGGATCCCGGGGGGGGGGAACTGGTAATAGATGGTTAGGGATGAAAGCAAAGAATCGACCTTGCTGGCTGGCAGCTGGAATAGTCTCTATAGACGGCAGGGTCAGGGGTAGAGGAATTGACACACACACCGGAGATTGTTTCTTTATCTTTTACTGATGGAATTGTGGATAATAGTCCAGTACACTGCTGGGTGTTCAGGTAGGACTTCTGGATCTCCACAGTGAGTGGGTATAAGGCCTCCTCGTCTCTTTTCCCTTGTATGAAGCCCCTGCCTTGTATGGAACTTGGCTGGCTTCCTATGCTCTCCTCTCACCTGTGCTGTGTTGGGTAACCCTCGTTGGACTGCCGCTATCTCTCCTCTTGCAGTGCCTGGCTCCCTTGTTGGTGGCTGCACAGATGCCCGGGAGACTGAAGTCTCCATGGAAAAACGGTATTCTCTGCTGGGCTGGGTGCTCTCCTGCAGACTCAGACTCTGGTGTCAGGGGTGCTTTCCGGAGTGAACCAAGCCGGTTCCTCGATCCCCAGGTTGCTACTTCTCCGTTGTTCCTACGTCTCGCCTTCGACCCCACTCTTGGGTCCCTGCAATAGCTAGACTGATGGCTGTCTCTGGCTTGGTTGTCTCTGGCTCGGGTCTAGCGTGGCTCCAACCACCAGGACGTCTTCACAGTTCTCCTAGCGACTGCACACTCTATCTAACTCCGCCCCCATCGCCAGTATTTATAGGGGATCTTGCCTTAGAGCAGCAAGTTGAGCTCCCCCTACTTGGTTGGGGTGGAAGGTGTTGTTTGTACTGTGTACCCACTGTGGAAATCCATCCATGCTGTAGGTGAGCCTGTGGTTATTCAGGAAACAGAAAGAAGCTGCACACAGGACTTATCAATTCAGATCAGCGGTTTTATTGTGCCCAGGTGCACATAGCAGGGTGTGTGGTAGCGGGTGGGAGGACGGGGGGTGGTAGTACAACGGCGTTTCACGCCGCTAATGACGCTTCAGCGGGATTGTACCCGCTACCCACACCCTGCTATGTGCACCTGGGCACAATAAAACCGCTGATCTGAATTGATAAGTCCTGTGTGCGGCTTCTTTCTGTTTCCTGAATATTCATGTGTCTAATGAGCAGCACGGGAAGTGAGCACCGGGACGGTCGGCTGCGGATTAGCAGGGAGAACATCCTCACCACCCCGTGCGGAGAAAGACCTTCGGAGGAGGAGGTGTCACACTGGGAAGGAGTGCTGGCCTCGAATATCTTCAAAACCATGAGCCTGTGGATATCTGTGTGAGCAGGGCGCCACATCTCTACCTTACCTGGCTGCAGTTCACCCTGTGGCCGCCCTGGTCGCAGGGGCGCCATACGAACACGCTACATGCATAACGCTGCAAACCCTGATCGTGTGCACACAGCCTACATACAATGCTATAAATGCAGCGCTTTGCCTGCCGGTAGATATGTTTGTTGGTGTAGAAACAAACTGCAAGGTGTGTACATATACTAACAACAGGGGGCTCATGGTAAAGTTTGTCAATGCCATTAATATGACAATGTATTGTTGATTATTTGCCTATATGTCATGGTAATCTTCTGCTACTTCTCAGTCTCTGCAGAAGGGTTAAACTTTTATTCTCATCAAAGCCTGTTCCTGGGGAATGGAGCAGTCTCCAGGGATTATCTGCATTTCAGGCTATAACATATGAAGTCCAAGCACATTTCACTTCTTCTCTTTCATGTGTCATATTCCACTTTCATGCTAAGCTGTCTCCAGTCACATGCACCGGAGCAATGCTTACTCAAGGAGAGCAGAGGAGAAGAAGGATTCTCATCACTGACTTGCAATTACTCTGGCAGCAATGAGATCCCTATTGTGTCTTGTGCTGTAGCAGCAGTGCAGCACAGTCCTCCTGTACAGAGAACATAGGAGACAAGTGAGAGGAAAAACACCATCCCTGACCTGAAGAAGAAGAAGGAGGAGACACATCTGCAACACTGACCTGTACAATCTATCACTATGGGAAAGTGTCAGCTACCCCACACCAATGGAGGAGAGCTATAAAGTGCCACTTGGAGGGCTGACAGCAGATTGATGGC